>CAWUFW010008670.1:0-600000 GCA_963921515.1 Calotriton arnoldi
ATACAGAAAGTATGCTGTTTCTAATTACGAGACAAGGGAAAACTGGGGGACCGGTTTTGCGTTGTCATGAGATGTAGGAGGACAGGGATTCCTCCTCTTGGAATTTGGGGCCCTCAAACACCAGGCTGTGTGTCATGCTTCATCATAGGGCTGCTCCTCGTCAGGTCAGCGCTGCAATACCTGATGGGCTCCCTATGAGGGGCTCTTTGGTGGAGACCTTTTATTCCAAAGTGCCGTTTGGTGCCGTGTGGGTGAGGGGCCTAACCAGTGTAGATTAGTGAGTGGAGGTGTGTAATCTGAAGGAAGTTTAAAACAGGTTTGGAAGTACCAACGAAAACAATTTTAATCAATAGGTCTCCCAACCTGATTAAAAGAAACAAAGGCACATGTCTGAGGTTATGTCTCAGGTAGGGCACTCTATTGTGTGGTAAACATGTTTCTCACCTGGTAGTCAATCAATCTGGTGGCGATTCGTCAGGACTTTCTAAAATCAAATCTATCTACACACGGGTGGTTATATGGTGTGATCTACCTCTTTGAACCAGCCTAACACATACTATGTGTAGTACCTGATAGAACCTTACCAACCTGGTGAAGGAATAAAAACAAATATTAAGATCTGAGACTTCAGTATAAACAAAACTCTCATGTTCCCTGTGTGACAAGCTCACAGCACACAGTGGTAATGGCTAAAAACATACACAACGTGAGTGCCGTGTGGGTGACTCTCACAGACCTTTCATCGTGAAAATTACACAGGCACGTATGGTTGCAGAAAGAAATGATGAACTCACCCCAGTCGGGTTTCTCATTTTACTTCATCAATACCCGGCAGGAATCACACAAGGAATTTCCCTATGTACTGTGTGGGTTGTAGGTTATAAGAAAAGGAGATTAGAGCACAACACGTAAGATGTTGTAGGTACATGATTAGGTATATGGAGCAGTGAGGGAGTTGTTAAAACTATCAATAGTTAACGAGAGGCAGCCGTTAATGTATGTTATGTAAACGGACTCGCCCAGATCATATGGTGGTCAAATAGACATGAGCTGGCTGTAAAAATTGTTTGTTAAAAGTTGCGTGTGTCGTGTCAGGACAGATATTTGTGTAAATGCCACATGTCAGGTTACAATAGTCTAGAAACATTTGGTCTGTGGCGGGGGTACCAAATATTGTTTGGTGTGGTACAACAACTGCATAGATAATGGGTCCCGCTAGGTGTACAAAAGCTCTTGTTGTTTCAGTAAACTGTGCATAATGAAAACCAAACTAACGTTAGATGAGCTTGCATGTTGCAGAGTAACTAAGACAACCCCACCATTAAGGAGAATTAAGAAGGCTCTGAGCAAAGTGTACCCCGAGAAGCACAGCGTTATCGGACACAACGTACTCACATTTGCTGAATCGGCAACAGGCTCTCTGACCTACCCACTTCTGCCGGGATCGGGAGGTACTGGGAAGGATTGTGGACCTGTTTAAATACTGGAAGTGACTCAGCCTGAATTGGCGGGAAACTCCCGGTTGACTCGCAGTCCGCACTAGACTGCTAAAGTCATAGGAGGGAAACCGGTATTCAGTGGGGGCCATCTTGGATGACGTGAGATCCTGATCATGGGAACCGCCATATTGGAGTGGGTTAGGGCTTCTCTCGTGGTGTGGAGTTGCTATGATGCTCCAACTAAGTCTAGTGGCGATAACTCACGTGTTGCCCTATATTAAATTAAAAGGAAGTTGCAATCCATTAGCCAAGCCATATTTAAAGAGGTTAGGTAAAATGATAATAACAGAGTGCACTCGGTATCTGATTAACCTCCAAGGTGTCATAGTAGTCATGGTGAGGTTAGGTAAAATGTACCGAGACTCCAAGATGATTCCTGTGGGTTACTGTATGATGATAACAGAGTGCACTCGGTATGTGATAAACCTCCAAGGTGTCATAAGGAGTCATGGTGATCTCTGTGGTTGAGGGGTTATCTAACCCTCGCTCATACATGCTAAGATGTTAGTGTGCATGTTGAAAAGTGAATGGGGATTCTGCATTATTGGCCTATGGAAGTGTCAAGTATTAAGTGTACTCCAAGGAATTTCCTCATTCAACCCATGTGTATTGGTTGACAGATGGTAAACCCATCTCTGTTCTTTCATAAACAGGGCCCCCTTACTAATCTTCGGATGTGCCTCTAGTATTACCCATCGTAGGGCGTCAGGTGAATGCTGCAGTAGGTTAAAATGTGTACACATTTTCGTGTTAAGTTTATGACACCGGAAATGACTGCGGTGTTCCGTGATGCGCGTTTTCACAGGTCTGGTGGTCATACCTATATACCTGAGGTCACATGGGCAGGTAATCATATAGATACAATTGGATGTATTGCAGTTTGTGTGAGCGCGCACTTCCCATGTAAAGGAGTCTGAGAAAGTTATTATTTTAGTCACTTCGGTAAATGCACATACTGTGCAGGTCCCGCAAGGGAAATGGCCCTGAACTGGCGGCAAGCCCCATAATTGCCGTTGTGAAGTCACTTTCTGTGGCTTAGGTCTCGTATGTATTAGCATATCTTTGTGAGATTTTTCGTGCGCTTAAATGCAAATCTGGGAATGTCAAGCTCCAGGGACCCTGTTTTCAATATACCCCAATGTTTTTTTATCACGTTCCTGATTCTTTTGGAATCAGGTGTATAGGTGGTTACACATGTGAGAGTGTCTGTTTTTCTTTCTCTCTAGGTTCGAGTAGAGCCTCGCGGTTATTATTCCTAGCTCTTTTTTTGGAGAGTGCAATATTGCCTTGTGGGTATTCACAGCTGCTCAAATTGTTAGCCAGCAGATCTGCCTCAGTTTTGTAGTCCTCTAAGCTGCTACAATTTCTTCGCAGCCTCAAAAATTGACCAAAAGGCAGGTTCTCCTTTAATGCTCGTGGATGATGGCTACTAAACAACAACAGGCTATTGCGGTCTGTAGGTTTTCTATAGATAGTTGTGCTTAGGTTTCCATCTTCGAGTTTAATGGTGAGGTCAAGGAATGGGATCTCAGAGTGAGATATAGAACTGGTGAACCTCAGGTAGGGGTTCAAGGTATTAATCCAGTTGCAGAATTCTTCGCAGGTCCTCAAGTCACCTGACCAAAACATGACAATATCATCAATAAACCTCTTCCACAGGAGAAGATTGGTGTGGTAGGGGTTCGAGTCATTGAAGATCAAACTCTCTTCAAAAGCTGCCATGTATAAACATGCTACACCCGGGGCAAAGGTACTACCCATGGAAGTACCCTGGGTTTGATGGTAAAGTTGGCCCTTGAACTCAAAAAAGTTTTCCGTGAGCGCGAGTGTTGCACATTCAAGGACAAAACTGCTTGGAGTGGAAGAGTCCCAGTTGGTTCTGTTGAAGACCTCCTCTATCACACCCAAGGTGGCTCTCTGGGGGATGTTGGTATAGAGGGCCTTCACATCAAGGGTAACTAACAGGTTGATGTCATTAGTGTGTTGAATCTCTGCAATAAGACGTAAAACGTCAGCTGTATCCTTCAAGAAGGAGGGGGTTTGTTTGACTAGTGGCTGGTGAAAATGGTCACAAAATTTGGACAATGGTTCGAGTATTGAGTCAATTTCCGAGACTGTTGATCTGCCCGGGACAGGTGAGGTGCCTTTGTGTATTTTTGGCAAGATGTAAAAATAGGGCACTTTAGGATCTTTTTTAATAAGGAAGAGTGCCTCCTTTTTGCTCAACCAGCCCTGGCTTTCTGCTGTAACGACCATAGCTGTAATGGTCTTGGTCAGTCGTGTCATTGGGCTACTGGCAATCGGTGTATAGTATTGGCGGTTACTGAGTTGCCTCTGGCATTCCGTGTCGTAGTCTAAGGTAGACATGATCACGGTTGCTCCGCCTTTGTCAGCTTGTTTAATAGTGATGGCCGTGCCATTAGCAAGGGAACTGACAGCCGTCAATTCTGCTGTAGAGATATTTCAAAAGTGTCTTGGGGTGGTGCTCTTTGCTAGGTCCTTAAATACAGCCTGTTCAAAGGTGAGCACCTCATTAGGAACCATACTACTGTTGGGAGTGAAAGTCAAAGGGTTGCGTAAACCTGAATCACTTGTCTCGAGCGTTGCTGTCTCACGAAAGTAGACCTTGAGGCGTACTTTGCGGAAGAAATTCTGAATTTCACATTGCTCGCGAAATTTATCTATTCTGGGGGTTGGTACATATCCTGGGCCTTTCTGTAGAATTCTTTTTTCAATGTCTGTCAAAACCCTTTGAGAAAGATTGACTATCAAATTCTCCTCTTGATGTGGCTCCGAGTCTCCACTACATTCTGTTGTGGTTCTTCCCATTGTACTCTTTTTTGTTGCTGGTTGCCTCTTCTTTGCCCGCACCCTCTGCCCCAGCCTCTGTCTAAAAAAAGGTTGGCTATTGCCAGGTGGGTAGAACTGTGGGGGGCCTTGGGGGAACATTGGGTACTGCCAAAAGGCCGGTCCCTGGTACTGTGGCACCTGGAACCCTGAGAACCCTTGGCGACCTCCCCTTCTTGAGTTGTTCCCCCCCCAGCTCTTAGAACTTGAGTCACTGTTGGTGGATGAGCCCCTCCTTGTGGTGTATGAGCCTTCATCGGAAGAGTTGTTTGTTCCAGGGGGAACAAAGTCTGCTTTAAGGTATGGGTTCACCCTTTCTTCGTAAAACTTGCGAATATCTTTCAGTAATTTCGCAATGTTTTGCTTCATCAAGTACTCCTTCTGCTCAGCAATCTCATTATTTATCTTAGTCAACTTTTTTTTTATTTTTTTTATTTTTCAAAACCTTTATTGACAAATGCAGCATAAACAAAATACACTTCTGCAGCTGATCGAAGCATATCTTGGTCAACTTTGATTTGAAAGCGGTGATTTGAATCGTGGTCTTAAGCGCACCTTCCGCTTTTTGGATCCTTATTTAGCAGGGCATCGGCTATCCTTTTAGCTGTGTTAATTATAAGAATTAACAAATCCCTAGTGCATTTCCATGCCACTAGGGACCATTCTTTTTTGAAAACGTCATCCTCAAGGAATAGACGTGGGAAGTTTTTTACCAGTAGGCCGTTGGGGGCTATATTAGCCCTTAGATATTCTGTCATCAAGGCGCCGTGTAGTGTGATTTTTACCCATTCACATTTCATGGATGTCAGGGATTGTCAGTCTTCTGACTGACTGCCTGTCGCTTCACCACTTTCTGCTCCTAGAAGTGAAGGTGCTCTTAAAATTTCTGCAACTATTTCATCCCCAAAGCTAAGACCTTGGTTCTCCTCCATGGTATAAAGGTCAAGGACTCCGGGATCAGGAGAATATCGGTCATATTAAGGGTAGGCAAGACCGGCAATTGCCGGGGTGCCAAGTGAGGTGTAAGAAGAAGGTGAAAGTACCTGCCCTCAATTACACAAGGAAAGTCCCACGGGGGTTGCCCGTGCTTATAACCAATCACAAAGGAGGGACTCTGGGCTTTTTGGACAGGTCAAGCTTACGTGCCCAAACTTAGTGAAGATACAGAAAGTATGCTGTTCCTAATTACGAGACAAGGGAAAACTAGGGGAACCGGTTTTGCATGGTCATGAAAAGTAGGAGGACGGGGATCCCTCCTCTTGGAATTTGGGGCCCTCACACACCCGGCTGGGTGTCATGCTTCATCATAAGGCTGTTCCTCGTCAGGTCGGCGCTGCAATACCTGACGGGCTCCCTATGAGGGGCTCTTTGGCGGAGATCTTTTATTCCAAATTGCCGTTTGGTGCCGTGTGGGTGAGGGGCCTAACCAGTGTAGATGAGTGAGTGGAGGTGTGTAACCTGAAGGAAGTTTAAAACAGGTTTGGAAGTACCAACGAAAACAATTTTAATCAATAGGTCTCTCAATCTGATTAAAAGAAACAAAGGCGCATGTCTGAGGTTACGTCTCAGGTAGGGCGCTCTATTGTGTGGTCAACATGTTTCTCGCCTGGTAGTCAATCAATCTGGTGGCGATTAGTCAGGACCTTCTAAAATCAAATCTATCTACACACGGGTGGTTATATGGTGTGATCTACCTCTTTAAACCAGCCTAACACATACTATGTGTAGTACCTGATAGAACATGACCAACCTGGTGAAGGAATAAAAACAAATATTAAGATCTGAGACTTCAGTGTAAACAAAACTCTTGTCTTCCCTGTGTGACAAGCTCACAGCACACAGCGGTAATAGCTAAAAACATACACAACGTGAGTGCCATGTGGGTGACTCTCACAGACCTTTTATCGTGAAAATTACACAGGCACGTATGATGGAACACCACCATGGTTGCAGAAAGAAATGATGAACTCACCCCAGTCGGGTTTCTCATTCTACTTCATCAATACCCGGCGGGTATCACACAAGGAATTTCCTATGTACTGTGTGGGTTGTATGTTAAAAGAAAAGGAGATTAGAGCACAACACGTAAGATGTTGTAGGTACGTGATTAGGTATATGGAGCAGTGAGGGAGTTGTTAAAACTATCAATAGTTAACGAGAGGCAGCCGTTAATGTATGTTATGTAAACGGACTCACCCAGATCATATGGTGGTCAAATAGACATGAGCTGGGTGTAAAACTTGTTTGTTAAAAGTTGTGTGTGTCCTGTCAGGACAGATATTTGTGTAAATGCCACATGTCAGGTTACAATAGTCTAGAAACATTTGGTCTGTGGCGGGGGTACCAAAGATTGTTTGGTGTGGTATAACAACTGCATAGATAATGGGTCCCCGCTAGGTGTACAAAAGCTCCCGTTGCTTCGGTAAACTGTACATAATGAGAACCAAACTAACGTTAGATGAGCTTGCGTGTTGCAGAGTAACTAAGACAGCCCCACCATTAAGGAGAATTACGAAGGCTCTGGGCAAAGTGTACCCAGAGAAGCACAGCATTATCGGCCCCTCACCCACACGGCACCAAACGGCAATTTGGAATAAAAGATCTCCCCCAAAGAGCCCCTCATAGGGAGCCCGTCGGGTATTGCAGCGCCACCCTGACGAGGAGCAGCCCTATGATGAAGCATGACACCCAGCCGGGTGTGTGAGGGCTCCAAATTCCAAGAGGAGGGATCCCCGTCCTCCTACTTTTCATGACCACGCAAAACCGGTTCCCCTAGTTTTTCCTTGCCTCGTAATTAGGAACAGCATACTTTCTGTATCTTCATTAACAGGGGGGCACCATAGATGCCCCCTCGGCCCCCGACCGGAGGCCGCAGGGAGAACGGGGCCCTGCTAGGGGCCCCCAAAGTCACTTTCCGACAGGCTTTCCATGTCGGAAAGCCCAACATGGAAAGCCTGTCATAAACCGATATCGTGATCCAGACGGCGGAAATGACGTCCTTAGGGATTACGGTGAGGCCTCCGACTGGACGACGGGCTCCTTGAGCCCGTCGGAATCCAGCCGGAATTACCGGATGGTTTCACTTTCGACCGCCTGCATTGTAATGCGGCGATCGGAATTGAAACCTATGGTGTGACTCAAAGCCTCCGACCTGTAGTCGGAGGCTTTCCAACTCACATCGTAATCAGGCTTCTAGTGTTAATCGAGGTATCTAGTGGCACTACTGTTGCCTAACAGTTCAATATTGTGAAGGAAACAAGGCTACTGATTCAGTTCAGGCAGCATCGAGCCTTATGTGAGTGTAATAGAAGGGTCGAGGAGGCTAAAAAAACCATGTCTGATAACTTCTACTATTGGATCTGGTTTGACTGATTTAGCACAAGCAATAAATGGCCTGTGTCACATTGTTGCTGTTGACCCAGAGGCAAACAAGCAAGACAAAGGCACACAGAAATCCAACTTCAGATTGAATGGAGCTCTTTTGAAAACACTGACATCTGCTGCAACAACCAATTGTAGATGCCCAGCAACTATGCATGTTGAGATTGTTTGCTACAGCTGTGATGTAGCCAGAAGCCTTGCCCAAATGGCAAATACATTTAAGGAAACCACTAATGCATCCAACAGGTATAACACAACACCAGTGGAGAGTGAAACCTGAGTCAGGCATTACAAAGAGTAAAAGAGACCTCAGTGGTCAGGGAGAGACTAGTGGAACTCACCGTCCCATTGAAAGGACAAAAAATAATAGGCCAAGACCTAACTAGTGCCTTTAAGAGTCGTTAGCTTGTGATGGGGCCAATAAACCCCTGGCATTTTGTGGGCATTATTCTCTGATTACTACTTGCGCAAAAATGAAGATCCTGTGAGATCACACCTGATTGGCTGTATGCTGAAGTTGGTTTTCTACTGAGACATTGCATTATAAACAAAGGGGCCAAGTGAAGAAATTCGAGGTGTTTTGTGGTATACTGCAAATGAAAAAAGTGGGGCTATTTCAAATTCATAGCACGTGAAAACTAGATAATTTAATATTCATTTACCGTCAATAATGTATGTATATGTTATATTTATTACTAAGAGGATGCACTTGACTTAATGTGTACAAATGTTTGCTCCCTTCTTAATTAAAAAACATATTTTTTGACTGTTTGTAGAATAAGAAACTGTGAATTATGAATGACCACTGACCCTCACG
The DNA here is from genome assembly GCA_963921515.1 of Calotriton arnoldi. Taxonomy (NCBI): domain Eukaryota; kingdom Metazoa; phylum Chordata; class Amphibia; order Caudata; family Salamandridae; genus Calotriton; species Calotriton arnoldi. The sequence goes on from CAWUFW010008670.1 coordinate 8,545, forward strand.
TGTTGTGACTAGTAGCCACATACTACACTCTTCAATCCAGTATCATGAATAGTTGGATTGAACTCAAAGGCTGGTCATTAATTTCCCTTGGTGGTGGGAAGGCAATCTATATTGAAAAGGTATCGATTGTGATTTTGATCCCAAATTGCTTGATGAAGATACTGAGCATCATTTAAGAATGAACTGAAACCAGATCATGAGCCTTTCAAAATCAACGCTATTAAAAGACAAGACAATCTAAGGTAAAGGCAGAATGCTTACCTGAACTACATCATGGTGTCCCTACAGGGCAGCACTGCTGTTGTTGGTACAAAATGCTATGGAAATTCTTAAATGCCTATCCTACCTTGGTATATGTAAGAAATTGGGTTGCTGGTTGAAGGGGGGGGTAAAACCCTACTCAAGCAGAAATCACAATCGTTGTCAGGGTGAAGTCAGGCTTAACTTAGGAGCAATGTGTAAAGTATTTGTTCAACACTTCAAACAGTAACACAATAAAAACACACCACAAAAGAATCCCACTACAGATTTAGACACATAGGTTACTCTTTATTGAAAAAAACAAGACCAAAATGATAAAAATCCAATAAGTAGAACAGGCGATATGCATGTTTCAAGATTTCAGTGAAAATAGCACCAGAAAGCACAAAGCGCCAACTCTGGCTATCTGATCGTGCCATACCGAGACAAAGTCACAAGTTCAGGACGATCGCGATGGAGTGCGGGCGGCTACAGGGGCCCAATTAGACCTGCTGAACAGGAGTACCTTCAATCCTGGTTGCAGCAGTGTTGCGAGTTCCCTCATTGAGGATTCGTCGCGCAGCTGAAGTGATGAGTTGGTTCCGAGGAGATACAAAGCTGTGATGCAAGGTCCTGTGTCGTCATTGAGTATCCCGTCGACAAGGGCTTGTGATGCAAAGTCCAACAACGGGGATGCGTTGCGCAGTTGAGGCGATGCATTGGTTCCGAGGAGCTGTGAGGCTGCAATGCGAGAACCTGCGTTGTCGTCGAGGCTGCTGTCAATGAAAGATTAGTGATGCGAGGACCTATGTCAGGGAAGCCTTGCACAGCGCCAGTTCCAATGCAGGCTGTGAGGTTGATGTGGAGTCATTGCGCTGAGAGAAATCTCTCAGCAGAGGCAATGTGTTGGTACTGCTCAGGATTGCTCCGCACATCAGATTTTTTTAACTTTATTTGAAAAAGTTTTATAAAGCGTGAACATGACCCAACAGGGTATCAGAGCCCTGTACATATAGGCAGACAAGATAGGCAGGTGAAGGTGTAAAATATTAACCATAAAAGATGAGATGTATTAGTTCTGCTGGGTCCACAGATGGACCAGCAGAGCACATTCAGGCACACCTCCAAGGGTCAACACTGGGTTGCCACCACTTGGCAGAGTAGGACTCACAGATGGCAGAGTCCAGGTATTGGTTCAAGGTTGTTGGAGCCTTTTGTCACTGAGGCTCTAGTCAGGAGGCCAGTCAACTAGCCCTTGGAGTCAATCTGGGGTTCTGGTTTTAACAGATGCAGGTCCAGTCCTTTTCACACAGGCAGAAGATCACCAGGAAGCAGGTACTTTTAGATGCCACTTTTAGAAAGTTTGAATGTCAGGCGAACCAGTCCCCGATGGATGTGTGCACTTTCACACTGAAACTTCAAGAGTTTCTCATCCGAAGTTCAAAAACAATAATACTTGTTTAATAAAACAATTTGCTTGTTTTCTTCTTTAATTAAGTCATCAATTTATTGTAGAATCTTCTTTCATTTATTTTATGTTGAATACATTCAATAAATCATCCCAAATCAAAAACTGCCAGTACACACGGATGCAGGTCCCATCACGACTTTGGATTTAACGAGTAAGTTTGTGCCGATACACTGACGTTCTTAATGTTGGGCACAGCATAATAAAAGGATAGAGTTTCAGTTTTCACACTCATAAGATCTTAGAACTCTTTGAAATGTGGTTATCCTATTGCAGCCAGGACGTATACAAGGGGTATAGTATCTGTTAGAACAGATTTTTAAAGAAACATGCATGACATCGCAACATCACTTGTTTGGTTAAATAATCATTTATCAATGTTTATCGATTTTTTTGTGTAAATTCGTTTGAAAGAAGACGGACTGACTTGGTTCTTGTTTTATATCATTTTAGACCCCAGATGAAGGGTCAACGCAGACCCGAAATGCATTGGGCTTTGTAAAAATACTGGCAGTGTTTGATTTGGGATGATTTATTGAATGTATTCAACATAAAATAAATGAAAGAAGATTTTACAATAAATTGATGACTTAATTAAAGAAGAAAACAAGCTGAATTGTTTTATTAAACAAGTATTATTGTTTTTGAACTTCGGATGAGAAACTCTTGAAGTTTCAGTGTGAAAGTGCACACATCCATCGGGGACTGGTTCGCCTGACCTGACATTCAAACTTTCTAAAAGTGGCATTTTTAAAATTGTAATTAAAAATCGGCCTTTACCATAAAAGAATGATTTGATTTTCATTACAATTCAAAAGACTCCAAGCATGAACTGGGTACCTGTCCCCATTTGGACGTTACAGTTTATTTAATGTAGTACGGTAACTTTTTTTTTTAAACTTTATTTATCATCTTCATAATGTGAACAAACATTGCATGGTTACTCACTGCGATAATACAAATCAAAAAAGAAATATTTGCAAAGCAAACATGTTCCCACATACAACGCACAATTGCCTCGGGGCAGCATGGTTTCATACATTGTGGTACCAACATCCGATCAACCCAGGGCACAGGGCTCTTCCCCGCTGTCTAACCCACACTTTCCTTCACATAATAAACACAACAATTGAGCAAGCTAGAAGGACATAAATTACCCCACCCCAGTGGGGACTATCCCTGTGGGTTGCTGGAAAGTAGGGGCAGAACGGATGTCAATCAAATAACTTTTAAGAGACCCCCAGATATCTTTCGGTCGGGATGCCGGGGGTTGAGTTGTAGCATAAAGTTCACCATTCGGATTACAAAATGTGAGGCTATTAAGCCAAGCTTTCACTGTGGGGGAGGCTCTACTGCCCCATTTGAGAGCTATTTCCCTCTTTGCGAGCAAAAGGGCAATGGCCATGAATTTGCACAACTTCTTCGGGAGGTCACACACATATCCCAACAAGGCGACCTCAGGCGTAGGGTCCATCTCAAGGTGTGTCATTTGTGTTAATAATCTGAAAATGGCTCTCCAGTAGTCCCCAATCTTAGTGCAGTTCCAAGTCAAGTGAGCAAAATCGGCTTGCGGGCCTCCGCACTTAGGACAAGTGTGTGTCTGCTGTTTAGGGAGACCTCTTTAGTTTGTGTACAACAAAAGGACCAGTGAGAGTCCTGAATTGGGTGCCCAAGGTCTCGTTCCCACGCCTCCCGGATCTTGGCATCCCTGCTAGGGACTAAAGACATACATGCTCTGTATAACTTAGAGATTAGATGATCTCCCCCGGAACTCGTGATTAAGAGAGTCAGCGGAGGGAAGGACTCGGGCTCCAATGGGAATTCCGGAATCCTAGCTCTGAGTGCCCTGCGAACCCGACTGAAGACAAATTGATCCATAAATGTTGCCCCACTAAACCTCACGCTCTCTGTGCTAGAGAAGACATGTCCCTCTGGAAACAGGTCACCAAACTTGTCTAATGAGTATGTAGTGAGTGTGCACTGTACCAGCTTTTCTTCCATAATGGGGAGCCAGGGGTTGTTAATGAAAGGGATCTCAGATGAGTATAGGGCGCGGCCTCCAGTGACTCGCGCCAGCTTCTGCCAGGCCCAGCTAGTGATGGATACTGTTTGAATATCTCGGGGTTCTCTGGGAAGTCCCCGTGGCAACACCGTGCGTAGGGGAGCTTGGAGCACCAGGTCAGCCTCGGGTCTAGTGTAGGGGATCCCCGCATCCGGGTGGTACCAGGAATGTGCGAAACTGCACTGTGCAACCAGATTGTAGATTTGAAAGTTGGGGACCCCAAATCCCCCTTTTTCATATGGTAAGGACATTGTGTCCCAGCTAACCCTGGGTCTCCCCCCCAAACTAGTCTGATGAGATGGGAACGAAGAGTGTGGAAAAAGCTGTTGGGGAGCGGAATAGGAATGTTATGAAACAGGTACAAAAACTTCGGAAGGACAATCATTTTTATAAGTGCGACTCAACCAGCTAGAGAAAGAGGGAGTCTCAGCCAGCGCTCAACCTGTTGCTCCAGACTATGCAATGCAGGGCCGTAATTTAGCAGGATAATTTGTTCTGTTTCTCTATGGATCTGAACTCCCAAGTATTTAGCTGACTCCTCACACCACGCCAGTGGGAATTTGCAGTCCCATTGCACAGTACTCGGCGTCAGGGGAAAAGTTTCCGACTTGCCCCAGTTTATACCCATTCCAGAAAAAACACCAAATCAGATAATCTCTCTAATGAGCGGTTTCAAATTCTCCTGAGGGTTGCGGACATATAGGATGATATCATCCGCGTATAGGGAAATTAGGAGAGGACTCGTTCTGAACTGGAGACCTCTGTGCAGATGTATCTCGTGAAAATGTCGAACCAGAGGGTCCGGAGCCATTATGAAAAGCAGCTGGGAGAGTGGACAACCCTGTCTGGTGCCGCGAGTGAGAGCAAACGAAGGGGACAGTGTGCCATTCAATCGAAGCCTGGCGGTGGGAGCGGTGTAGAGCAGCGCAGTAAGGTCAATGAATCCCTTATGGATACCCAACTTCCTCATCTCCACTAAGAAAAAAGGCCACTCCAAGTAGTCGAAGGACTTTTCGGTGTCAAGTAGGACTGCAGCCGCAGGAACCTCCGGTGAGATTCTATGTATCACCGCAAATAATGTGCGCACATTTAAGGCAGTCAACCTGTGAGGAACAAAGCCTGACTGGGTCGGGGAGATAATACAATCCAGCAACAAGGCCAGTCTCAGCGCAATCATTTTAGCACGAATTTTGTAGTCGAGGTTTAAAAGTGATAGAGGCCTGTACTAGCCGCATAGAAGCAGATCTTTGCCGTCTTTTGGGAGAAGGATCATTACCGCCTCACGCAGAGTGGGGGGTAATTCCTTGCATTTGAGTGCTTCATTATAAACCTCTAGAAGGTATGGTGCTAAGATGTTCTTATAGGTTTCATAAAAGACACCAGTAAATCCATCCAGGCCCGGGGCTGTCAAGCCATTCATGGCATCTATGGCACTAATAATTTCCTCAGTGGAGAATGGCTCAGCTAAAAACTGTTGCATGAACTTCTCAATCCGCACCATAGTAATCTCTGCTAGGTAGTCATTCCATTCTTCCTCACTATGTGTCACCCACGTTGGTTATAATGTGGAGTAATATGTTAAAAATTCATCCCGAAAATCCAGGGTGCCTGTGAGGGTCTGGCCGGTTGCAGAGCGGATACAAGTAATGTATGATCGCCCGGCCAGGGGTCTCAGAAGCCTCGCCAATGTGCGGGCTGGTCTGTTGCCCTCCCCGTAACGCCTTGCAATGGCATACTAGCTTAAGAAGTGAGTCTCATGTTCCGCTGTCTCCCTAAACTCCGTCAAGAGTGTCAATCGGTGGCTAAGCCGTGAAGGATCAGGCCGCTCAACCTGCTCTCTGTCTAGCGTATCTAGTTGTTGTTCAATACGAGCTATCGTACCCCGCAAGTCTTTCAACACCCCAGCATGCTTAGAGATGCAGACTCCTCGCATGTAGGCTTTAAAGGCCTCCCAGAGTGTGGTAACAATAAGAAAAGTATTCCCTTGGACTAACTACCAACCTGTAAGCCGCATTCAACCATACATCATGCAAAATCCTTTCATAAATGTATACTTTCGACAACCCCACGTATAATTATAAAAAATCACAAATTTATAAAAAAATCACATGAATTTATTTAATGTACAATAACATAGACCAATAATACAATTCTTTAAAAGAACAGCAAAATACTGTCCACAATTCATAAAAAATTTCATATGACAACACCATCAACAAAATAAAGAGACAACGACAGGTGACATATTAAAAATCATCAGTAAACCGTTACTTCGATTGAATCTATATCGTAGTCATGTCGTATAGAACATCCTTTGACTCAATAGTTCCTCAAATTTAACACCCCAGAAGCGTTGACGCGTTTCGGTGTGCAAACGCATATAGCACCACCTTCATCAGGACTTTTCACGATAAATGTCTCTTTATAAGGAATAGCACATAATAATGTGTGCCTGTGTTGGAAATGAATAAGATACATGTGTCAAATATTATATAAACAATGTATCTCACTATCCCTAAAAAGTCATAAAACACAAACATATTACTATATCATATTGCTACAATATTCCCTAAAGTATTAAACATTCCACAAGACTTATATTTATAATTATAGTAGGGTTCTCGAAACGAGGTTCTGTGAAAAACCACTCATTCCATACTATTAACTCAAAAATAATACATCATAAAAACAATCAACCAATATGAGTAAGGGTTCGGTAATCCTACACCTATTTTCTCGGTCTGTATATATTTCATCAGTTATGTCATCAGAACTATGGCCAACTTAATCTTGTATATGTTTTTAATAAACAACATCTGATTTTAAATTTGATAAACAAACCAAGTGTATATAAACAATCCTTAAAAAATTGATATTAAAGGCAGAGCTTAGTGACTGTTTAATGTTCACTTTAGGCTCTTCTAAATAGGCGTTGGGTTGTCTAAATGGAAACGACAATCATGATGAGCCCAAGCCCGCATACTATAGACAATATTAAATAAAATACTGCAATTCATTAGGTTACCACACCTGAATTAGTGTGAATACGTAGTGGCGGCCGCGTCACCTTATATGAGGGAAAAGGCCGTGTTGGACCACGTCAGAGCCTATCATCAAATGGGTACCTTATGTAAAAATAAAAAAATATATATAAAAAAAATAACTTCATCCATCAGTGCCTGTCCGGGAAATCTACACTGTCTCTCACAGCACTCAGGTCTGGGGACACGGACTTGCAATACTAGCGGGGAGTGATCAGAATATGTGCTAGGGAGATGCTGGGATGACCTATACCAGGTTGCCAAATTAGGGGAAATGAGCCAATAATCTAATCTTGTCCAGGTACCGTATTCGGCAGGGTAATGGGTGAATGCAGCTTCTCCCGTGTTGCGCTGACACCACACATCTACCAGGCCCACGGAGTCAAATAGATCGAGCATCGCGTGGCGCGCACGGGGTTTAGTATCCGATGAGTTGGACGTACTGTCCCGCGCAGGGTCCAACAGGAGGTTAAAATCCCCGCCCATGCATATATAATCTGCGTCTAGTTGTAGGAGCTGTGTGTGAAGGCAATGGAAGAATTCTAGGCTGTCAACATTAGGCGCGTATATGCAGACAAATGCAAATGTAGTAAGGTAACTTCAATGTTAACCTATGGTAGAGGTTGGCCTTGGAATAGTGAAAATCAAATGTACGCGTCTTTCACTACCAGGACATGTAAAGCTTAAAATTACATTTCCTACTTTTAAAATACATTTCACCCTGCCCTGTGGGCTGTTCAGGGCCTACCTTAGGGGTGACATATATATTAAAAATGAAGGTTTGGGCCTGCAGAAGGTTAATTTGTTAGGTTGAAATGGCAGTTTAAAACTGCAAACACAGGTTTCAGCGGCAGACTTAAGACATGTTTGGAAGGATTACTTAAGTGTGTGGCCCAATAAGTACATCAAGTCCAGTAGTAGCATTAAACTTACAGGCTCTGGATACATGTAGTACCACTTTACTAGGGACTCAAAAGTAAATTTAGTATTCCAATTTGGGATAAGCCAATATTACCATGTTTTAAGGAGTGAGTCCATGCGCTTTAGCACTGGTTAGGAGTGGTAAGATCATCAAAATGTATCCCTTTTACCACAATCAGGACCCTCAGATCTTCTTCAGCGCATCTTCTTAAAACCCTCTGCTTCAGATATAAAACCAGGGGAGGGAAATCAGTAACAGTGCTAGGAACCAAAGCATGGAACCTTATGCCAGACAAATTGAGATTCCTAGAAACAGAAAAACAGTTCAGGAAGGCTTTAAAGACCTGGATCTTTGGAATACCAGATGAAGTCTGTCACTCTCTTATATAGGTTCCGCTTCTCTCTATCCTGCGTGACCTTAACTGGACAGCACCAGGATGCTCCTTTCGGAGTGACAGTTTGCGCTTTATAAGCTTCCTATTCAATTCAATTCAATTCAAAATTAAGCGGTATGAAGGCATAAAGTTTGTGGGACAACCACCCTACGGCTGAAAGGTCTAATATTATACATTCTCCATACAGGAGTTGACCAACCATTAACTTAATTTGGCAAATGTTGAATTGACCAGCTGCATTAAAGGCTTTTGGGCCAGTCCTGTATCGGTTTAGGGCTGGCTAGTAAAGCACCTCTTCACTACATGCAATCCTATCACTGTAAAAGCATGTATAAATATCAGCGTTGTTGTAGTCCGCTTTAGGTGTTCGTATATAGGTTTTCCTGAAACATGTCCTTATATAGGCACAATTCGCATAGCCCATATATAGGCATAAGATCCCAGTCCTTATTTAGGCATTAGCCATGCTATCCAAATACCGGCATGGTCACTTACATCCGTCCACCCCAACGTCACAACGAGTTCTTAGAAACCAGACCCTTAAGCTCTTGGGAGTTCCCCTAGCACAGGATTATTGATTTCTCCAAGAACTCATTTATTATGCATGAACCGCTATACCTTAAGGGTTCATTCCTGACGTCTTCCTCTGCCCGACTTTACGTCAATGCTAACATTCCAAGGCACCTACCGGGTATAAATATACCTTCCCTTGCCCAAGCAAGTAGGAGGAGACCTCGACTTTAGAGGAGCCCGTGTCCCGGCCTGACGCACTGACAAGAGACGCTGTCATCCCTGCTCGCAGAGAATCCAGCTTCCAGTGTTCTGACTCCCTTCGCGGGGTGTTAGAGTTCGAGACCCGGAAGGAGATTCCCACCTCTCTCATTCTCAAGGTATGGAGCTGACTAAAACCTAGAGGGACTCTTGGCATACTAGACTTGGCATACTAGACTATAGCATACCATACTATAGAATACATCACCTACTTCTTACCTTGCACCACACTTAGGTTAGGTACACTGGGGTAGAACTAGTTAGAGAAGCATCTTATGAGTACTCACATTTTTTAGCTTATGTTATTTATGTATATGAATATATGTGACATAGCAAAAGATAATGCTAGCGCAGTATTATTTCTTCCTACTGCTTACGCTGTACATTATATATCTCGCATACTGTCTTGTGATCATAACAGCTCATATCTCTTCCACGAGAAACAAGACTGTTCAATAAATCCTTTTATTGAAACGCCCGTCTATTCTTTCTGTGTAACTCTGAAGAAACTAAGCATGCACGATTAGCTGAATGAAACTGTTATCTATTGTTTCCACGATTCTGAGAGTGTTCCGATTCTAAAGGGAAACAAAGTTGTCATGTTTATGGGGTTGCCAGAAACTACTCCTTCTTGTTTACAAGGAGTTTCTAGTGGCCTCTGAGTTAGCTGGCACAAAGTAATTAAGTTTAATATACTCGATAGGGACATACTGACCTCAGTCCTATGTCAAACCTATAGGGTATATTACTCCAATGCGCAGAGCCTATTAGGGAAATAGGAACTACATTATAGCGTAGTTCGGAAGCAGCGTTTTGCAGGGCTACTTCTTTGTTCCAATGCCTTTCCCCAGTTACCTTTCAAACAACTGCTGGCCCATCGCATGCATCTCTGACCAGCTCATGTTCACAGTGTGCAGGTCTGAGCGAGAGACATCAAGCTGGGCCACTGGAGGCAGCCAAGTAAGCTCCGGGATCTATATGAATAGCGAGGTGTTTTCGGTGTCACACCAGGGGCGTAAAGTATGCCCATGCAGCCCCTGTGGGGCACAGAGAGGCCCAATCCTTTAGTGGCCCCTCACCCCTTCTGGGGGGGGGAGGGAATTCAGCCCAAATCTAATGAACATCTGTGAGATATGGGAGACTCAAAAGGGCTCTTCACAGTCTACAGTGGGGAGGTGGGCATAATTTGCATTACACCACTGTGTTACATTGTGACTAAAACCTCAACTAAAAGTTAACTTGCGCATGAAAGACACTTTTCGGGTGGTTACAGCCCATAATTAATTCCCTGTTTCTTCGTAAGTGCTGGTTAACTGTGAAAGTGGATGTGCTGCTTTATCACGAGATAGTTTAACAGTTTTCCTCACAACATTGAATGTGGATGGATGATGGCGATTAGTTTTTTCACAGCAACTTGAAAAGGGATGGAAACTTAAAAAATGTTATGTGAGAACCTACATGCAGAAACTTTAGGAAATGCGGTAGATTGCCCTCGTGGTATTTGCGAAAACTAAGGAAAGTGTGTGAGAAAAAACCTAGGCAACTTCTCTCACCAACAATTTCACATCACCCTGAGGAAGCGCCTTCACTCATCGCAAACCCATCATAGCCTTACTGATGTGCCAGCTTCTGTTCACCTTGATTTTTTGAAAATTAATTCCTAAATGGATACTTTAGCAGCATTTCAATTTGATTCATTCAGTTAACTGTAACAGTAACCTTCACAGACAGTGGATTGGCAGCGGTGGAGTCTGCTTTTCACACTTGGCTATGTATTTCAATTAAAGTCTGTCAGTTAAGACCGACCCTAAACAGGGCTCAGGAGATTAAATTAGAAACCAAGGGTTTACATTTTAAGGAGATTTGAAAACATGTCATCCTATGACACGAGAATTACGCTTTTTAGCTGGTATTTTTTTTCCTTTTATTTAACAACATTGTTTGGAAGCCTATTTTCCTTTTAAATATGAAATTACAAGGTCTGGTTTCATGTCTTGTAGCACCGAGACACACTTGTAAATTAATGATGGCTCTTTTGACAAAGTGTACTTACGTATTCTTTAGTCATGATTTTGAACAGCACATATGCGTGCCTATAAAATTTGCTGTGGAATTTCTAATTTAATCCCTTGGTTTCAAGCGTAAAATGCATGTATAACGTCTCAATGATTTTTATCAGTAATTTATATTCTTAGATCGGGACTGTAAAATAGAGCTTTACTATTTTGCTACATGTCGTCTCCTATCTTATCTCAATAACAGTGATCTGTATGCACTTCAACTGGCTGTAATGTTTTTGATTTTTAAGTGATGATGACGCTAATTGGAGAGGGTCTTATTTTTGAGCCTTCAGTTCATTCAGAATCAGGAGACGCGGTGGTAATCAACACGTCCCCATTTAGCTAAGCCAAGCACATTCTGAACTCCCTCCACTGGCTCCCGATTATACCACACATTAGCCGCAAAGTGTCTTGTGTTGTGCATTGCTTTCTTTATAACAAATCGCCATTATTTAACTCCAAAAGATTAAAGAGACATCACTGATGACATCATCCATGTTATAATCTGATGCACCTTCTCACACCCTAATATAAACTTTGATACACCCACTCTAAAATACAGAGTACCATTTTTGAAACCATAGACACACCAATACCAGTTACTACATACCCTCTCACTGATTCCTAGGTCTACACACACATCCACTCATTCACCCATACAGTCACTCATACATGCAGTCACTCATCAATACAGCACTATCATATGCACTCATACACCTACTCAGACACTCACACACCGCCACTCATCCATACAGTTACTCATACACCTAGTCAGTCATGCAAAGAATCAATCACACTTCCATTTACTCACCTATACAGTTATACACACACCACCTCACTTATTCATACAGATACTAACGCAGACTTACTCTCTTATACAATCACTGATACAAGTACACACTCATCCATACAGCCACTCTCACAATCATTGACACTCACGTATAGTCATTTATATACTCCAACTCTCACATATACTGCCTTTTACATATGTAGTTACTTGGACATGTACCACTGAGACATTCATTCACTCACTAACACACCCATATACACACTCACCCACCCAAACAGCTGTTTCCACATGCACTCTTGAACCCATACACCCAGTGAATCAACCACTCACGCATCTATGCACAGAGTCACACACCTCCCACCCACCCACACAGACACTCAGGCACCCATACAAATACTCAGGCAACTAATCAATAACCCATATAGACACTCATGTAGCTACTCACCAACCCATGCAGCAGCTTACACAACAACAGGCAGACTGGTACAATCATTCACACAGTTTAGTCACTAACCCATGCATTCACTAAGACACATTTAATCACTCACTTATACAGTCAGTCACGCACCTACTAAATCCTCCATCCAGACACTTATACACCCACTCATTCTTCAATACACCTTGGCATATATATAAAACATATTTAAACTTTATAGAAACACACAGTCACTGGATGATGTAATCAGTGATGTCATCAATGATGTCATTTGAGATGTCATCAGTTATGTCATCAGTGATGTCACTGACTATGTCATGAATGATGTAATATGTGACATCATCAGCAGTTCATTGCGGGGCGCGAGTTATAGTTAGCTGAATTAACTATAACTGCCCAATTTCACTGGTTTTGTACGACTGCAATGTCCAACTAACTATAACGTCCCTGAAACCTGTGATTTTTTCAGTGAATTTCAAAGGTTTTTTAAATGCTAATTTCTAACTATAACGTCCCTGAAACCTGTGGTTTTTTCAGTGAATTTCAAAGGTTTTTTAAATGTCAATTTCTAACCATAACATCCCTGAAACCTATGGTTTTTTCAGTGAATTTCAAAGGTTTTTTAAATGCTAATTTCTAACAATGCCTACAGAGGTAGGATATGTGCAGAAAGAGGAAGAAAGGCGCAGAAGGAAGCAAGAGAAATGCAGAAAGAGGCAACAGAAGTCCAGAAAGACGAAGAAAAGTGCACAAAGAAGCAAGAGATATGCAGAAAGAACCAGCAAAGGTGCAGAAAGAGGCCTTGTTGCAAAGTCATCCTGTGCCTCCAACTTTTTGCTGACTGGTACTGGTGGTAACTGTCTCTGACTAACAGGGCCCGGAGCCAGTGCTATGCTAAAAGACACTTAGAATACAGTGAAAACACCTACATACACTAGGGTACACTATAGGTTGGGGTACCCCTGTCATTGGCATGACCTCCCCTGTAAGGCCCTAGTATATAATAGGGCAGGGGGATTAAAACTACCTCTAAGTCAGAGGTGTAGAAACATACTACTTTAAGTAGTAGTCGCGTTTGCAGAGTGGTAGAGAAAGGGTGCTGAGCCTCTGACCTGCGCTCAGAAATTCCGCTACGTAGGACTTACAGGAGGTACCAGGAGGGCTTCTTGGCCCCCAAAGTCCCACAGGAGTAAATTGGACTTCATCCCCCATCCCGTAGTCTGCCAGGAGGCGCGTTTTCAGAGTGGTGGAGAAAGGGGGTCATGGCCTCCGAAGATGTTTTAGCAATCCCACTGTGTGGAACTTACTGGAGGTAACAAGAGGGGTAGTGGCCCGCAAGGACATGCTTGGGGGCCAACTACCCACTCCTATTACCTCAAGTAAGTACCACACAGCAGGATTGCTAAATTCTCATAGCAGGCCACGCCCCCTTTGCCCACCACTCTGCAAACGCGCTCCATGACACACTCTTGGATGGGGATTGAAGTCCCCTTTGCTGCTGGGGGTCCTTTAGGGGCCAACTAGCCTACCTCTTACGTCCAGTAAGCCCCACACAGTGGGATTGCTGCAAGGTGGACACAGGCCTCGGCCCCTTTCTCCACCACTCTGCAAACGCACCCCCTGGCAAGTTCTAATTTGGGGGATTAAGTCCACTTGAATCCTGAGGGTCCCTGGTGGCCAACTAGCCCACCACGTACCTCCAGTAAGCGCTACACAGCTGGATTGCAGAGAGGTGGTCCGAGGCCATGCCCCTTTTTACACCACTGTGCAAACGAGCCTCTTGGCGCTCTGCTGGTGGGGTGACGAGGTCCTCTTGTGTCCTGAGGTTCTCAGGACACAAGTGGACTTCATCCCCGAGCAGCAGTGCGCCAGGCGGCGTGTTTGCAGAGTGGTGTAAAAAGGGGGCGTGGCCTCGGACCACCTCTCTGCAATCCAGCTGTGTGGCGCTTACTGGAGGTACCTGGTGGGCTAGTTGGCCACCAGGGACCCTCAGGATTCAAGGGGACTTAATCCCCCAACTTAGAATGCGCAAGGGGGTGCGTTTGCAGAGTGGTGCAGGGAGGGTGCGGGCCTCGGGCGAGATGCCGGCTTTTCTTCGTTTGAAATATTTGTAGAAGGGGGCTGTGTGGCCCCCCTTCTTTTACAATTTTTTGGGCCCTGGGGACCCCATCCCCCAGGGCCTGAGCATTTAAAAAAAAAAAAAAAACAGGAAGGGGGCCTCGTGGCCTCCCTTCCCTGGGTTGCTATCGGCCCCGGGGACCCCATCCCCCGGGGCCAGGCCAGCATTTTTTATAAAAAATGTTTGGTGGGAGGCCACGTGGCCCCCCTCCTGAGGCCTATAATGGCCCTGGGGACCCCATCCCCCGGGGCATTGCCTTGTTTTTTTTATTTTTTAAAAGAGTACGGGAGGGGGGCCGCGTGGCCCCCCTTCCCTTGGCCACTTCTGGCCCCGGGGAACCCATCCCCCAGGGCCTGGCCAGCCTGTGCTTTTTTTTAGGAGGGGGGCCGCATGGCCCCCCTCCTTAGGCCAATTATGGCTCCGGGGCCTTTCCATTTTCTTTTTTTTTTAAATTATTACAGGGGAGTGGGGCTGCGTGGCCCCCCTCCGGGGCCACTCCTGGCCCTGGGTATCCCATCCCCCGGGGCCGGCCCTTTGCATTGGAGACCGTGGGGGGAGCCCCAATGCCCCCACGGTCCCGCCGGCTCCCCGCCTCCTGCGGGAGCCGGCATTGCTTTTGAGCAAGGGGAGCTGCTGACATGCAGCTCCCCTTGCTCAAAAGCAATTCTGATTTGCTTCATTGAATCGAGAGCAGGTTTTCCTGCTCTCGCTTCAATGAAGCAAAGCAGTGTTTGCTATGGCAGGGCTGGAGCCATGCTCCCGCCCTGCCATAGCAAACAGCAATGTCCCGGGGGTGGGCATCTTGGGACATTGCAGGAGCCGGCCCTGGGGGGTGGCGGTCCCCAGGGCCATCAAGGGCTACTGGAGGGGGGCCGCACGGCCCCCCTCCCTTCATTTTACAAAGCCCCGGGGAGGTGGTGGTCCCCGGGGCTTGGGGGGGCCCGCGAGGCCCCCATCATTATTTTTAAGAAGCCCCAGGGAGGTAGTGGTCCCTGGGGCTTGGGGGGGCCGTGAGGCCCCCCTCAGTATTCAAAGAAGCCTCGGGGAGGTGGTGGTCCCCGGGGCTTGGGGGGGCCTGCGAGGCCCCCATCATTATTTTTAAGAAGCCCCAGGGAGGTAGTGGTCCCTGGGGCTTGGGGGGGCCGTGAGGCCCCCCTCAGTATTCAAAGAAGCCTCGGGGAGGTGGTGGTCCCCGGGGCTGCGGGGGGCTGCGTGCCCCCCGCACATAATTTATAAAGCCCCGGGGAGGTGGCGGTCCCCGGGGCTGTGGGGGCCCCCGCGGGCCCCCCACACCATTATTTTATATTGCCCCCGGGACCTGGCCCACCGGGGGCTTTTTTACTAACGAAGCGCGGAAGTCCGCGCTTCGTTTTTTAAAAATAATTTCCTCCTCACACCCTAATATAACCTTTGATACACCCACTCTAAAATACAGACTACCATTTTCGAAACCATAGACACACCAATACCAGTTACTACATACCCACTCACTGATTCCTAGGTATACACACACATCCACTCATTCACCCATACAGTCACTCATACATGCAGTCACTCATCAATATAGCACTATCATATGCACTCATACACCTATACAGACACTCACACACCGCCACTCATCCATAGAGTTACTCACACACCTAGTCAGTCATGCAAAGAATCAATCACACTCCCATTTATTCACCTATACAGTTATACACACACCACCTCACTTATTCATACAGATATTAACACATACTCAATCTCTTATACAATCACTGATACAAGCACACACTCATCCATACAGCCACTCTCACAATCACTCACTCTCACATATAGTGATTTATATACTGCAACACTCACATATACTGCCTTTCACATATGTAGTTACTCACACATGTACCACTGAGACATCTATTCACTCACCAACACACCCATACACACACTCACCCACCCATACAGCCCTTCACACATGCAGTCTTGAACCCATACACCCAGTGAATCACCCACTCACACATCTATGCACAGAGTCACACACTCCCCACCCACCCACACAGACACTCAGCCACCCATACAGATACTCACACAACCAATCAATAACCCATATTGACACTCATGTAGCTACTTACCAACCCATGCAGCCGCTTACACACCAACTAACAGACTGATACAGAGATTCACACAATTTAGTCACTAACCCATGCATTCAGTAAGACACGTTTAATCACTCACTTATACAGTCAGTCACGCACCCACAAAGTCATCCATACAGACACTCATACACCCACTCATTCTTCAATACACCTTGGCATTTATATATATAAAACATATTTAAACTTTACAGAAACACACAGTCACTGGATGATGTCATCAGTGATGTCATCAGTGATGTCATTTGAGATGTCATCAGTGATGTCACTGACCATGTCATGAATGATGTAATATGTGACGTCATTAGCAGTGCATTGCGGGGGCGCGAGTTATAGTTAGCTCAACTGACTATAACGGCTGAATTTCTCTGGTTTTGTACGAGTGAAATGTCCAACTAACTATAACGTCCCTGAAACCTGTGTTTTTTTCAGTGAATTTCTAAGGTTTTTTAAATGCTAATTTCTAACTATAACGTCCATGAAACCTATGTTTTTTTCAGTGAAAGAGGCGCAAAGTCTCTCCATATTGTAAGAAGCATACATATGTCTCTACGTTTTCAAACCAACATCATACCTAAAAGAAATATGTATACAATATTTTACAACTCCATGACTACTGCCTGAGTGATTAGACAAGAACTAAGGTACTACCTGAGTGATTACAGGAGTACAAAGGTAGTGCCTGGGTGATTTTATAAGTACATGGGTACTTCTTGGGTGATTGCAGGACTACTGAGGTAGTGCCTATGTGAGTAAAGGAATACAAAGGTAGAGCCTGGGTTATTTGATAACAGCATGACTACTGGCTGAGTGATTACATTAAGTACAAGGGTAGTGCCTCCGTGATTGAAGGAGTACAACAGTGGTACCTGGGTGATTATATAAGTGCATGAGTAGTGGCTACATAATTGAAAGAGTGCATAGGTAATATGTTGGTGATTGCATGAGTGCATAGGTAGTACCTAGATGATTGCATGAGTGTACCACTAATGCCTGAGTGATTACAGCAGTGCATATGTAGTGCCTGGATCATTTGAAGACTGCATGGGTAGTACTTAGGTCTTTTTATAACTGCATGAGTGTTGGGCCTACCAAATATAGAGACAGTACACTATTATATGTCTCAACCATAAGTCTCTTCATATTGTTAAAAGTGTGCATACATACATCTCTACCTTTTCAAATCATCATCAAATGTAAAAGAAATAGGTATACAATATTTCTGGAATATAGTGAAACCTAGAAACTGAGACATGTAATAGATCTGCCTCAGTGATTGCATAACTCCATGGGTAGTAGTTGGGTGATTGGATGAGTGGAAAGATAATTACTGGGTAATTGCAGTAGAAGATGGATAGTGACTGCCTAATTGGATGAGTGCAAACATACATGTTGAGTGCATCGATACGTGTATAAATAGCACCTGAAAGCATAGATGACTCATTGAGTAGTGCCTAGGTGAATAGATGAATGCAACAGTAGGGCCTGGCTGATTCTATGACTGCAATGGTAGTGTGTGGGTTATTACATGAGTGCATAGGTACAGCCAGCATGATTACAAGATTGTAGAGGTAGTACATAACTATTTCCTGGGTGATTGCTTGACTACAGGGGTAATATCTGGGGGATTACTGGAATACATAAAAAGTGACTGGGTGATTTTATAACTCCATGAGAACTGCCTGGGTGATTACAGAAGTACTAAGGTGCTACCTGAGTGATTCCAGGAGTGCATAGGTAGTGACTGGGTATTGTATAAGTGCATGAGTACTGGCTGAGTTTCTTTTGCATTCTTTTACATAAGTACAAGAGTAGTCTCTACATGATTCAAAGAGAGCAAACATAGTGCCTGGATAATTCAAGCATTGTATAACTAATACATTGGTGATTGCATGAGTACAGCAGTAACATCTGGGGGATTAAAGGAGTACATAGGTAACGCCTGGGTGATTGCATGACTACAGGGGTAATATCTGGGATTTACATGACTACATAGGAAGTGTCTGGGTGATTTTATAACTGCATGGGTACTTCTTAAATGATTGCAGAACTACTTAGGTAGTGCCTGAGTGAATAAAAGAGTGCAAATGTAGTGCCTGGGTTATTTCATAACAGCATGACTATTGGCTGAGTGATTACATAAGTACAAGGGTAGTGCCTTCGTGATTGAAGGAGTGCAATGGTAGTGCCTGGGTGATTATATAAGTGCATGAGTAGTGCCTACATGATTGAAAGAGTGCATGGGTAATACCTTGGTGATTGCATGTGTGCATAGGTACTGCCTAGATGATTGCATGAGTGCACCAGTAATGCCTGAGTGATTACAACACTACATATATAGTGCCTGCATCATTGGAAAACTGCATGGCAAGTACTTGGCTGTTTTTATAACTGCATGAGAGTTCAGCCTACCAAACTTTAAAGCAGCAGACTATTACATCACTCAAATACAAGTCTCTCCATATTGTAAGAAGCATGCATACATATGTCTCTACGTTTTCAAACCAACAGCATATCTAAAAGAAATATGTATACAATATTTCATAAGTCCATAAGTACTGTCTGCGTGATTACAGAAGTACTAAGGTAGTACCTGAGGAATTACAGGAGGGCAAACGTAGTGCTTGGGTGATTTATTAAGTGCATGAGTACTGGCTGAGTGATTACATAAGTACAAGAGTACTCCCTGCATGATTGAAAGAGTGCAAACATAGTGCTTGGGTATAAACAGCACTTGAAAGCATAGATGACTCATTGAGTACTGCCTAGGTGAATAGATGAATGCAACAGTAGGTCCAGATGATTCTATGACTGCAAGGGTACTGTGTGGGTTATTACATGAGTGCATAGCTACAGCCTGCATGATTGCATGACTGTAGGGGTAGTACATAACTAGTGCCTGTGTGATTGCATGTCTTCAGGGGTAATATCTGGACGATTACTGCAACACATAAAAAGTGAGTGGGTGATTTTATAAGTCCATGAGTACTGCCTGGGTGATTACAGAAGAACTAAGGTACTACCTGAGTGATTACAGGACTGCAAAGGTAGTGCATGGGTGATTTTAAAAGTGCATGAGTAGTGACTGACTGATTACATAACTACAAGAGTAGTCCCTGTGCGATTGAAAGTGTGCAAACATAGTGCCTGGGTAATTGAAGCACTGTATAAATAATGCATTGGTGATTGCATGAGAACAGCAGTAATGTCTGGGTGATTAAAGGAGTACATAGGTCACACCTGGCTGATTGCATGACTGCAGGAGTAATATATGAAGATTTACATGACTACATAGGAAATGACTGAGTGAATTTATAAGTGCATGGGTACCTCTTGAGTGATTGCAGGACTACTGAGGTAGTGTCTGAGTGAATAAAGGAGTGCAAAGGTAGTGCCTGGGTGATTTCATAACAGCAAGACTACTGGCTGAGTGATTATATAAGTACAAGGATAGTACCTCCGTGATTGAAAGAGTGCAACGGTAGTGTCTGGGTGATTATATAAGTACATGAATAGTGGCTACATGATTGAAAGAGTGCATGGGTAATACGTTCGTGATTGCATGTGTGCATAGATAGTGCCTAGATGATTGCATGAGTGCAACACTAATACCTGAGTGATTACAGCAGTGCATATGTAGTGCCTGGATCATTCAAAGACTGCATGCACAGTACTTGAGTCTTTTTATAACTGCATGAGTGTTGGGCCTAGCGAAATATAAAGTAGCACACTATTACATCACTCAACCATAAGTCTCTCCATATTGTTAAAAGCGTGCATACATATGTCTCTACCTTTTCAAATCATCATCATATCTAAAAGAAATATGTATACAGTAGTTCTGGAAAATAGTGAAACCTAGAAACTGAGACATGTAATAGATCTGCCTGAGTGATTGCATAACTCAATGGGTACTGCTTGGCAGATTGTATGAGTGCAAAGGTAGTCACTGGGTAATTGCAGAAGAAGATGGATAGTGAGTGGCTAACTGCATGAGTGCAGACATATACGTCGAGTGCATGGATAAGTGTATAAATAGCACCTGAAAGCATAGATGAGTCATTGAGTAGTACCTAGGTGAATAGATGAATGCAACAGTAGGGCGTGGGTGATTATATGACTGCAAGGGTAGTGTGTAGGTTATTACATAACTGGATAGGTACAGCCTGCATGATAGCATGACTGTAGGGGTAGTACATAACTAGTGCATGGGTGATTCCATGACTGCAGGACTAATATCTGGGAGATTACTGAAATACATAGAAACTGAGTGGGTGATTTTATAACTCCATAGGTACTGTTTGGGTGATTACAGAAGTACTAAGGTACTGCCTGAGTGATTACAGGAGTGCAAAAGTAGTGCCTGGGTGATTTTATAAGTGTATAAGCAAGTAGACATATATCTCAGTGACAACACCATGCACAGCTCAAAACTTAACACAGTACACTTCAATTTTCAAACAGACACTGAAAATTATGCGGTATATAAGAAATATAACTTTCTCACATGATACAAATTACTCTAATAAATAACATCTCTACAAACATCTCAAAGCTCAGTTTCAGGCTGCTGCTTAACCATTCTACAACTATTTATAATATTACACCTACCCAAATACAAAGTAGGAACCCTTCACATATCTTTAGTAAAAGTGTCATAATATTCCTAAAAGCATACATGAATGTGTTTGTACCATACCATTATCCAAACCTTAAATATTCACAGAACAAACTTCCATTCAGACAAACATAAAAAATGATGCAGCATTTTTTAACTGTACCTCTCTAGAGACTTATAAAAAACAAGCCTATTCACTAACACCTTATGTGAGCATATTTTAAACCACACTTGTGTTGCATCTTCACCATTCTACTAGTACTCACAGTCTTGAGTCTACCACATAAAAAGCAACAACACCTCTTTATTATACATCATGCACCTTCAAATGTCTAAGACATATGAAAATACATAGACAAGTAGAAACATACTTGTGACAGAAGTCCATGCACACCTTAAAACTTGACAGACTCCACCTCCAAATGTAAAGCAACAGTTAAAATTATGAGGTATACTACAAATGTACATATCCACACACTAAAACAAACTAGCACAATAACTAATCCATCTTCCAATATACACATATTAGTATTCAAAATCTATTTCAAACAATGTTTTACTACAATAAAACAAACTACAATACACGGTGTTGGCAGCCATCTTGGGACCAATATACATAATAGCACTCCATTAAAATGCATTGTAGTGAATGGAAGGTTTTGAGGGTCACCAAAAGGAGAACGTATAAAGGGTGATAAGACTTTAGTTACATTATAAATCATTTGTTGATGGTACCATACTCATTTTAGGAATTGTGGTGTGTTCTAAGGTGATTTTACCCTGTGAAAAAGCTTTCTGCTGGGATATCATGAATCATGTTTGAGAGAAAACTATTTTCTCATACTTTTCCCATAGAGGTTTGGAAGGTGATCTAGAAGCTAAAATGTGAGCATATTTTCTGTTAATTCCCATTATCTTTGTCAGTCATGTGAGAATGAAGTCTGACATTCTCAGTAAAACATGTACATCCAACAAGGGCAGAGACTGTCAGTTGATTCCTTTGTGTTCTACTGCAGCTTCCCAGAGTGTTCTAAAGAACAACTAGAGCGCTAACAGTCTTACTTATGACAAAAGTATGGCACACCTGAAGCCATCTTGATTGGAATAAAGTGGTAGCACTTAAAACATTTAATTTAAAAGGAACAACATGAGGGGATTCTTTTTGCCATAGAAATTATGATTAGTGCTGCAGAAAGAAAAACTAGGGCACATTTTGAGTGACTTCTCAAATCCTCTACTATTTCATTAAAAAATTCTGACATGCAGACTGAAACATGCACTTTCAATACCAGCAGCAGACTTCCCTGGTGAGCAGTAGCTTTACTACAGTGATCTAATGAGCAACTAGAGTACTAACATTCTGAATTTATGACAAATGTGTGACACATCTGAAAGCTTTCTTGATGGAATCAAAGTAAAAAATTGAAAGTATTTACTACTGAGGAGACTGCAGTAAATGAGGAAATTAGGAAACTTCATAACAAATAAGTCTCCCAAGATGGCCACCAGAGACAAAAGAGCCCAAATGTGGCACAAATATCACCCAGATGTAGCCCACGTATAGCCCAATGACAGAATGTCCCAGAGTGTTCTAAAGAACAACTAGAGCGCTAACAGTCTTACTTATGACAAAAGTATGGCACACCTGAAGCCATCTTGATTGGAATAAACTGGTAACACTTAAAACATTTAATTTAAAAAGGAACAAACTGAGGGGGTTCATTTTGCCTTAGAAATTATGATTAGTGCTGAAGAAAGAAAAATTAGGGCACATTTTGAGTGACTTCTCAAATCCTCTTCTATTTCCTAAAAAAATTCTGACATGCAGACTGAAACATGCACTTTCAATACCAGCAGCAGACTTCCCTAGTGAGCAGTAGCTTTACTACAGCGATCTAATGAGCAACTAGAGTGCTAACATTCAGAATTTATGGCGAATGTGTGACACATCTGAATGCCTTCTTGATGGAATCAAAGTAAAAAACTGAAAGCATTTCCTACTGAGGAGACTGCAGTAAATGAGGAAATTAGGAAACTTAATAACAAATAAATCTCCCAAGATGGCCACCAGAGACAAAAGAGCCCAAATGTAGCACACATATCACCCAGATGTAGCCCACGTATAGCCCAATGATAGAAGTATGCAAAACACTTTTTATTTTTGTTTTTTTTGCAGTTTTATATAGTGCAGACTGGTCAGGTATTGGAGTGCTTTACATGAGCATTGGTTACATAACACAAGGACAAATTCATGTTGGTTGTAGACATGGGGAGATTAAGTGATTTGACCAGAATCACAGAATGTCGAGCTGAAGAAGAAACTCCAACCTGGTTCCCCAGTTGCAAAGTCTGCAGCTCTGCAAGTAATACCACATCCTCTCCCCTAAGTGCAACATTTAATCAATTGGTCAACTGGATAAAAAACATAAAGATAACAAATAATTTAAAAGTGCTTTGTCGCTATTTGAAAACTCAGAAAATATGTCCTCATTTTAGTTTTTAGAGCACTAACCTTAATTTCGATGCAAATAACACCCTCTCATTTCTGTAATTTCTAAAGGAAATGCTCTAGGTATTACAGTTTTGATTACATCAAGATGACGTCAGGCGTGCCACACTTTTTAATAAATATAGAATGTTAGCAATCTAGTTGTTCATTAGGATACTGTTGAGAGGCAGAGGCCAGGGGCACGGACTCAGAAAATTGAAGGCAGGTAGGAGGGTGCAGAGGCAACAATTTGACCACACTGGGCAGGCTGGAAGGGCAGTGGCAGCACAACAGACTATGGAGGGCAGTGGAAAGGGGGGCAGGGGCAACAAACCAACAATGCAGGAAAGGCAAGAGAGGCTGTGTCAATATAATAGACCATTGTGGGCAGAAGGAAGAGGCAGTGGTAGTACAACCATACATGGCAGCAGACCCGATTCAGCCAGGAAACGCCCAATGTTTTTAAGCCCAAATGGGCTTTATTTGATCTGTCTCCTGTCTACAATCTCCTCTTTTTCAATGTAAGTCAATGGGGAAAATCAATACCCCAGTTTTTTTTTCAAAATCTCCCTCTTACCAAGTTCAAAATGTTAGCAAGTATGGTACATTGGATCATGGAAGGCAGGAGGAATTGGGGTAGGAACATGGACTCGGATAACAGAGGACAGGAGGGACATGGACAGGTGCACCAAACTGACCTTACAGGGCAGGCATCAGGGTTTGCAGCAGCACAATACACCACACAGGGCATGCGGGACGGGAGTGCAGCACAACAATCCATGGAAAGCAATAGGGAGGGGACAGGACCATGCACATGGACAACAGAGAACAGAGGGGAAAGAGGCAATGGCAGGTAGCTGACCATAATGAACAGACAGGAGAGAAAGCTGCAGCATAATGGACCATAAAGCGCAGGAGGTAGGGATCAGGGGCATTACAATGGAACAGACAAGCCAGGAGGGAGGGAATAGGGGTCTGCACATGGAAAACAGAGGGCAGGGGGCAAGGGGGCAGGGCAGGAGCAGCAAGCTGACAATGGAGGTCAGGCAGGATGGGCACTAGAAGCAAGACACACCATGGAGAGCAACAGTGAGACTATAATGGCATACACACAGACCATGGAGGGAAGGTGGGAGGGGGACAGGGGCAGCTATCTGACCACATAGGGAAGTTGGGAGGGGCCGTGGCAGCACAGAAGACCATGCATGGCAAGCGGGAGGGTTAGTGGCAGCACAATGGCCATGATGGGCGAGAAGGAGGGGGCAGGTGCATGCAGAAAGAACCATGGAGGATAGAAGGGAGCTGGGCACAGACAAGAGAGTTCAGGGGAAGGGGCCTCACAACAGACCACGTAGGGCAGGCAGGAGGAGCAGTTGCAGCACAACAGACCAGGGAGGGCAGAAGGGTGTGGCAGTAAAATGGACCATGGAGGACAGGAGGAAGGGGATAGGGGCATGGAACGTGGACAGGCAGGGTAGAGGTGGCAGGGACAGGTTACAGTCATCTGACAATGCTAGGCAGGTGGGAGGGGAGTGGTAGCTCAACAGAACACTCAGAGTAGATAGGAGGGGCAGGTCCATGGAACATGGTGGGCAAAAAGGATTGAGTAGGGGCATGCACACAGACATCGGAGGGCAGGGGGAAGGAGAGTAGGGGCAGCAAGCTAAGCACAGAGGCTAAGCAGGAGGTCAATGATGGGGCATAGAATTGGGCAATGGAGGGCAGGAGGAGTGGACTGGGACATCATGCTAAATGGATGGCAGTGGCAGCACATCAGACCATGCATGGCAGGAGGGAGAAGGCTAGTGGATGGATTCAGACAACAGAGGATAGGGAGGAGGTGGATGGGGCAGCAAGCTAACTGTTCAGAGAAGGCGGGAAGGCCAGTGGCAGAACAACGGCCACACAGGGCTGTAATGAGGGAGCAGGGGCATGGACTTGGACAATGGATGGCAAGGAGGAGGGGAAGCAGGAGCAGCAAGCTTGGGAGGGGCAGCACAATGGCAGGCCAGGCCCTGCTTCCAACCCCCACCGTCCATTGTGATAGGCATCTTACTTAACGTTAAAAAAAACCTAGAAATTCGCTGAAAAAAACAAAGACATGGTCAGTGACATCACTCATGACATCTCAAATGAGCTGTGAATGGAACTATAATCCCTAGAACTTTATTTATGGATAGTGTGTGTACATTAACACCCCTTTTTTCATTCATGTAAGAACCATTATAATACGCAACGTGCCCAGATCAATATGGCCGATAGCCTTTCACTTTAAAGTAATGTGTAGTCCATTGTTTATGTTGATGTTTGCAATCCTAAGTATGTTTATTATGAACAAGTCAAGCAGACGAACATACAGGTACGGCGGTCACGGGGCAAGATATGCTGAAATGACATTGTGTGCATATTAACACTTGTTTTCTTTATTGTATCAATTCCTGAATTTTCACATCGTGACCAGGCCAATATGGCCGCCAGCTTTTTGGATTAAAGTAATATGTAGTCCTTTGTTAATGTTGGCAACTGGAGGCATTTGTACATTTAAATAAGGAAGCTACAATGACGTCTTGTATCGTTATCAAGGTTCGGACGAGCCGAAACGCGTGGATCGCATTTCGCATTTGAGATGTCACCAGTGATGTCATCAATGATGTCACTGATCATGTCATGAGTGATGTAATATGTGACGTCATCAGCAGTGCATTGCGGGGGCGTGAGTTATATATACATATAAATATATATATATATCCCAACACAACTGCAGCAGTCTTCAATACGGATAAAGCATGAAGATAAATACAGAGGAGTGCGTGAACTCCGAAACGCATTTGGTTTTACTTTGGTTGCCGTGTGTGGATTAAACATACGCTTACTGAAATAGAGTGTCGGCTCTGTATTTATCTTCATGCTTTATCCGTATTGAAGACTGCTGCAGTTGTGTTGGGATTATTGAGGTTCGCTACCTCGCTAGACACTCCTCATAGAAAGAGGCTCGAGCAAACGCGACTTTCTTGCTGGGATATATATATATATATATATATATCAATTTAAAAAATGACGACGCCGTGTGCGGTTTTAAAGATTTATTTCACTGCCGCTATCAAACGCGTTTCGCGGCGTCATTTTTTAAATTGATGCATAGGACCCGCTCTCGAGGGGTCACAGCGACGAAGCAACTCTCGTTTTGGGGTGGCAAGGAATACTCGAGAGAAGAGAGAGGAGATATATATATATATATATATATATATATATATATATATATATATATATTATCTACTGGCGGTCGCCAGTAGATAGTTATAGTTAGGACCTATTATCCATTGGAAATCAGTAACATTCAATTCCCAATAACTTTGGCGTCGTTTGACGAATCATCGCAAACTTTTCAAAACTAGTGGGGCGCTCCGGTCCGCTCCTGTCTTGAAAGTTTCGGGGTGATTCATCAAGCGGGGGCCGAGAAAAAAGGGGGGTCCCAAAACGTGTTTTCTCCATGTTAATTCCCCACAGGAAATTTTAGCCACGGCTACAGCCCGAACTGCTGAACGGAATTACACCAAATTTTGCAAAAGGTAGCGCTTGGTTCAGAAAGCGACCTTTTTTAAATGGTGTAAATCCGTTCAGTAGTTATGGAGAAATTCAAAAAATAAGAGTGAAAAATCAATTTCCCATAGGAAACTTTATGCAAGGCTACAGCAAAAACTGCTGAACGGAATTACACCAAATTTGGCAAAAGGTAGTGCTTGGTTCAGAAAGCACCCTTTTAAAAATGGTGTAAATCCGTTCAGTAGTTGCTGAGAAAATCCAAAATAAAAGTTTCAATATCTATGGCCACGGTGGATCCGCGCACCCTCCCGATCACGAGCTGCATGCTAATTGGCTGTCAACACTCCAAACCAGGAAGTGTTGGCAGCGATCTTGTTCCTCGGTAGAACCGAGGAACAAGAAACCAGTAAAACAACTGCATAAAACGCAAAAAGGGGGCAGGGTAGAAACACCCTGACCCCCTAGGCCTGCTCAGGGGTCCTATAAGGACCCCAGGGCCTCAAAAAAATATTTTTTTAAATCGGCGGGATGCGCGGATCCCGCCGAGAAAAAAGAAGCGCTCTCCGCGCTTCGTGGTTAATTGGCCCCGGGTGGGCCAAGTCCCGAGGGCATGGGGGTTTATTTAATAATATGGGGGCCTCTAAGGCCCCCAAGCCCGGGGACCACCACCCCCGGGGCTTTAAAAATAATGGTGCGGGAGGGCTCTCGGCCCTCCTGCAGCCCCGGGACCGCCACCCCGGGGCTTCTTTTTAAAAAATAATATACCTGTGTGGGGGCTCGAGCCCCCACACGCCCGGGACCGCCACCTCCCGGGGCACTAAAAAAATGCTAATTTGGGGGTCCGCAACAGACCCCCGAGCCCCCGGGACCACCACCTCCCGGGGGCTGTGCATGTGAAGGGAGGGGGGCCGCGCGGCCCCCCTCCTGGAGCCTGTGGTGGCCCTGGGGACCGCCACCCCCCAGGGCTGGCTCCTGCAGTGTCCCGGGGTGCCTACCCCCGGGACACTGTAGTTTGCTATGACAGGACGGGAGCCTCGCGGCTCCAGCCCTGCCATAGCAAACTGCTTTGGTTTTTGGAAGAGAGAGCAGGAAACCTGCTCTCTCTTCCAAAAACTAAAGCAGATTGCTTTTTCACACGGGGAGCTGCATCTTAGCAGCTCCCCATGTGGAAAAGCAATGCCGGCTCCCGCAGGACGCGGGATGCCGGCGGGACCGTGGGGGCATTGGGGACCCCCCCACGGTCCCCAACGGAGAGGGCCAGCCCCGGGGGATGGGGTCCCCAGGGATAGTAGTGGCCCAGGAGGGGGGCCATGCAGCCCCCCTCCCCAAAATTAAAACATTTTTAAAAAAAATTAAAAATAAATAAAGGCCGCCCGGGAGATGGGGTCCCCGGGGCCAGTAAAGCCTCAGGAGGGGGCCACACAGCCCCTCCATAAACAAAAATATATATTTGGCCATGCCCGGGGATGGGGTCCCGGGGCCGGAATTGGCCATGGGAGGGGGCCCACGCGCCCCCTTCCCGTTAATTTTTTTGTTTTAAATTAAAGAGGTCAGGCCCTGGGGATGGGGTCCCCAGGGCACAAAAAGTAAAGAAGAGGGGCCACACAGCCCCCTTCCAAAAAACAAAAAAACAAAAAAACACGCGATCGTGCCGAGGCTCCGCCCCCTCCCAGCCTTGTGGCGCGTTTTAAGTTGGGAAATGAATTCCCCTTCAATACTGGGGGTCCCTGGGGGCCAACTAGCCCACCGGGAACCTCCAGTATGCGCCAGGGGGCTGCGTTGCAGAGAGGTGGTCCAGGCCACGCCCCTTTTTACACCTCTCTGCAACGCAGCTCTGTGGTGCTTACTGGAGGTACCTGGTGGGCTAGTTGGACCCCAGGGACCCTCAGGATTCAAGGGAACTTAATCCCCCAACTTAAAACGCGCCACGGGGCGCGTTTGCACAGTGGTGAAGGGAGGGGGCGGGGCTTCAGGTGACATGTGTGCAAAGATGGGGAATTAAATCCCCTTCAATCCTGAGGGTCCCTGGGGGCCAACTAGCCCTCCAGGTACCTCCAGTAAGCTCCACGGAGCTGCGTTGCAGAGTGTTGTAAAAAGGGGCGTGCCTCTGAACACCTCTCTACAACGCAGCTCTCTGGCGCATACTGGAGGTATCTGGTGGGCTAGTTGGTCCCTCGGGATTGAGGAGGAATTAATTCTCCAACTTAAAACGTGCCACAGGGCGTGTTTGCAGACATGTCACCTCAGGCCCCACCCCCTTCCTTCACCATTGTGCAAATATTCCTCTAAAATCAGCCGAACAACGAATTCCGATTTACTCACCTGTTATCAGGAGAGACCTCAGTGCTGCATCTTTGAGCCCAGTACAGATCCTGAAAAGTAATTCTAACCGTACTTACCAGTAACTTGAATTTCCTTCCATAGGCTAACATTGACTGGTTTCACTTGGAAATTCTTCTGAGTGTGGAGTTTTGGAACTTTATAATATTCCTCTAAAATCAGCCGAACTACGAATTCCGATTTACTCACCTGTTATCAGGAGAGAACCCAGTGCTGCATCTTTTAGCCCAGCACTGACCCTGAAAAGTAATTCTAACCGTACTTACCAGTAACTTGTATTTCCTTCCATAGGAATCCATTGTCTGGTTTTCAGCAGAAAAGTTTCAAAGTGTCGATTTTCATAAACTACAAATATTCCTTAAAAATCGCCTGTATGACTTAAACGCATTCTTTCAACTGTTTACAGGAGATGCACCAGTGCTGGATCCAGGATCCACCACTGAGTAAGAAAAAGTAACGATAACACTACTTACCTGCTAATTGAATTTCCTCCCATAGGATAACATTGGTGATTCTATGTGAAAAAGTTTTCGTGTCAACTTTTAAAATACAATAATATTACTTAAAAATCACTACTGTAACCAAAACGCTTTTACTCAACTGTTTACAGGAGATGTCCCAGGACTGAATCTAGGATCCAGTCCTGTGGTTAGAAAAGTACTCCATAAAGTAAATAATTGCATTTAACTAGAAATTCACATTGAGCTCAATGTTGCATTGTGTTTGAAATTGTGTTGCCCATTGCAACAACTGTAACTACTGTACTTAAAAGTCTATTGCCTATTTGCAAAGTATTTAAACTAAAGTAATTCATTCTGAGAAAGTATATTTTGTAATGTAATGTATAATGTATTTACAATGTAATTTAAAAAATAAAATATCTAAAAATAAATAGTTTAAAAAATGTAGTAAATCAGTATCAAAAAATAAATATAACAATTAATACATTAAAAAATTGTCATTTACAAAACCTTTGAAATTCACTGAAAAAAACCATAGGTTTCAGACATGTTATAGTTAGGAATTAGCATTTAAAAAACCTTTGAAATTCACTGAAAAACCATAGGTTTCAGGCACGTTATAGTTAGAAATTAGCATTTAAAAAACCTTTGAAATTCACTGAAAAAACCATAGGTTTCAGGCACGTTATAGTTAGAAATTAGCATTTAAAAACCTTACAAATTCACTGAAAAAGCCATAGGTTTTAGGGACAGTTATAGTTAGTTGGACATTGCACTCGTACAAAACCCGTGAAATTCCCCGTTATAGTTAGTTCAGCTAACTATAACTCGCGCCCGCTAATGCACTGCTGATGACGTCACATATTACATCACTCATGACATGGTCAGTGACATCACTGATGACATCACTGATGACATCTCAAATGACATCACTGATGACATCACTGATGACATCATCCACGTGATAATCTGATGCACCTCCTCACACCCTAATATAACCTTTGATACACCCACTCTAAATTACAGACTGCCATTCGCAAAACCATAGACACTCCAACACCAATAACTACATACCCACTCACTGATTCTTAGGTCTACACACACACATCCACTCACTCACCCGTACAGTCACTCATACTTACGGTCACTCAGTACAGGACTATCATATGCACTCATACTCCTATATAGACAGTCAAACACCGCCACTCATCCATAGAGGTACTCACACACCTAGTCAGTCATGCAAATAATTAAACACACTGCCATTTACTCACCTATACAGTTATACACACACCAGCTCACTTACTCATACAAATACTAGCACATTCTTACGCTCTTATACAATCACTGATACAAGCACACACTCATCCATAAAGTCACTCTCACAATCACACACTCTCAGCTTATAGCTATTTATATATTACAACACACATATATACTGCCTTTCACATATGTAGTTACTCACACATGTACCACTGGGACATACATTCACTCACTAACACACTCTTACACACACTTACCCACCCATACAGTCTATCACAGATGCACTCTTGAAACCATCCACCCAGTGAATCACCCACTCACACATCTATGCACAGAGTCGCACACACCCCACCCACACAAACACTCAGGCACCCATACAGATACTCAGACAACCATTCAATAACTCATATAGACACTCATGTAGCTATTCACAAACCCATGCACCACTTACACAGCAACAGACAGACGGATACAGACATTCACCCAGTTTAGTCACTAACCCATGCATTCAGCAAGATACGTTTAATCACTCACTTATAGAGTTAGTCACGCACCTACTAAATCATCCATACAGACACTTATACACCCACTCATTCTTCAATACGCCTTTCCCTATATATATTAAAAATATTTAAACTTTACAGAAACACACAGTCACTGGATGATGTCATCAGTGATGTCATTTGAGATGTCATCAGTGATGTCATCAGTGATGTCACTGACCATGTCATGAGTGATGTAATATGTGACGTCATCAGCAGTGCATTGTGGGGCGCGAGTTATAGTTAGCTGAACTAACTATAACGGGGAATTTCACGGGTTTTGTACGAGTGCAATGTCCAACTAACTATAACTGTCCCTAAAACCTATGTTTTTTTCTGTGAATATATATATATATATATATATATATATATATATATATATATACACATTCTCCCTTGACGGAAAGAAGGTGAGCCGCACTCGTAACTTGCTGTTTATAGATCTTTATTTCTTGATTGGTGAATCAGCATGGCAGTCCTGACGCGTTTCGGTCTCCAAAGACCTTTATCAAAGGTAAACCTGCACCATACACATGGCTGGTGTCCACAGCCTAATGTCCTAATTTAAATCTTTATCCTCCAATGGATAACTTTTATGCTTGCATTCTGGGACATGTGGTCCAACCGGCAGTGTTACTTTAATTCCCTTCAGTGGGCGGTGCTTTTGTTTGCTGTTTCCATAAGGCATGTGCTCATATAAGTATTCAACGAATATATATATATATATATATATATATATATATATATATATATATATATATATGTATATATATATATATATATATATATATATAAAATACTCCTGAAGCTCTGCACTTCCATCCACCTGGCGAACAGAGACACGAACCCAACGATATGAGGCTAGATGTTATTTATTAAACGAAAACCTCGAACCTGACGCGTTTCGGATACCTAGTACCCTTGCTCACAAGTCAAGTGAGAAACTACATTCGCCATTTTAAATACAATGCTGTGTTAAAGTGTTGTCACCTCGTGATTAATAAACATAGAAAAAACACTGGCAATTTTATATAACACTTATGACGAGTCTGTTTTCCAAACTATTTCGTAATACAGCCATCAATGAGAACCTTGTTTTTCAAACATGAGTCACAAGTATTACTGCATAAATGCACGCATATGAATATAAATATAAATATAAATATATCGAAATTGCACTTTAAAATTCAAGGTAATAATTCTACATAGTAAATAAATAATTAAATAATTACAAATTCATTCACATATGTACTTGAAATACTGCATATTAAATTCATGAAACATATAATTAACATTTTGTTAAAAACATGAAAATCATAATAATGATAGAAAACTATCTCTGTGCAAACTCGCTATAATTATCCATAAACAATATAAATTAATGGCTCATGACTGTATCTAGTATAGTACTGATCTGTTTTCAACTTCCTGCATAAATGCTGGAAAGTACCCATTCTTTATTTTCAGGCTGAAATGTGCAAAATCGCAATAGAAAGTGCCAGTGTAACTATAAAGTGCTATACAAGATCCAAAATAGACCCTACGTAAAGTGTTGGTGCTAATAATCCTCAAATCAATATACAACAACTAAAACCACTGGGTAATAAGGTAATACTCCTACTTAAAAAAGTTAACAAAAAAGGACTAAAAACCTTAAAAACCTGCGACATTCTAATCAATCGGATATAAAGAGATCATAACTAAACTTATTAATTCCTACAACTGTCCACTAATCATAAAGCATTACAGAAAATGGTACAGGTCCTCCGTATTATTCAAACCATTCGGTGTTTTACTGTCCAACTCTAATATCATTCTTGATTCTAGCTTTCTCAGCATCTTTTCCCTATTACCTCCCCTCCGGGATTTGGGAATTGCTGCCACGACAAAGTACTGCAAACAACTGAGATTGTTATTATGCATGGATTTAAAATGTCGGGCCACCGGGTAAGTAGAATCATTGTTGACAATAGCCCGCAAATGCTGCAATATTCTGATGTGCACCTGTAGCTTTGTGCTGCCCACATATCTAAGGCCACAGGTGCAAGTCAGAACATAGACCGCAAACTCAGTTTTGCAATTAAAACTTCCCCTAATAACAACCTTATCTGGACTAAAAGGCGTCAAGTAGGAGGTAGTATTCATCCCGAACCTACATGCTCTGCAGGAAGTGCACTTAGTAAAACCCTGCTTAGGTTGTAGCCATTTTTGGCTGTCGCTATTTCGGGAAAAGTCTTCACAATCTGTGTTGTCATGGAAGGGCCCTTCCTATATGTGATCGTGGGTTGTGCTGGTAAAATAGGAGCCAAAACTCCATCTGTCATAATGATAGGCCAATTACGCCTAACGATTGACCTGATTCTCCTCTCCTGTTTGCTGAAGGCAGTGATTAATCTTGGTGCATTCATGGAGGTATCTAACTTTTCCGTATGTTCCACTTGAGACAAGAGTGTATTCCTCGATTTCATATTAGCTTTTCGAACTGCCTCAATCAGATCGGTCTCACTGTAGCCCCTAGCTTTAAATCTTTGTAAGGCCTCTTGTTTGCATATAGTGAAATCCTCATCTGTGCTGCAGATTCGCTTAAGGCGTATTAGTTCTCCTAAAGGGATGCTTTTGATTGTATGCTTAGGATGCGCACTGCTGGCATGTAAGGTTGTATTGCCAGCTGTGGCTTTCCTGTGAAGAGTTGTTGCTATACACCCATTTTTAATGTATATTTTAACATCTAAAAATTCCACCTGTTGCTTACTAATCTGAGAGGTAAATCTTAAATTGGCAGTATTGATGTTAATTCTATTAATGAAATCCGTAGCACTCTTTTCATCACCTCTCCAAATAATAAAAACATCATCAATATAACGCCACCATTGTACTACATGGTTGCAGTAATCGAGAATGGAATGCGCGCATCAGGACCCGCTCCTCCCACCAGCCAACATGCAAACACGCATAGCTGGGGGAGAAGCAGGCCCCATCGCCACACCCCTCTTTTGTACATATACTTCATTACCAAACAAAAATAATTGTTAAAAAGACACCAGGTTATTAAGTCTAAAAGCATCTTGTTATGGACATAACAATCCAATGGTCTTGTATCCAGAAAATGCTTTATAGCATTTAAGCCTGTTGCATGTTCTATACTAGTATACAAAGATTCGATGTCTAACGTAATAAACATCAAATCCTCCGCCCATTTTATACCCATTAGCTTATTCAATAAGTCCCCGGTGTCCTTAATAAAAGAAGGTAGTTGTTTTACCAAATCCTGTAGAAAAAAGTCCACATACTCTGTTACATGTTCCCCTACACTTCCAATGGCAGCGATGATGGGTCTGCCAGGGACTGGAGCAATCTTCTTGTGGACTTTGGGAATTAAATACAGCCTGGGCAATATAGGATGTTCTACATGTAGGAAATTATATTCCTCTGATGATATGCATCCATCTCTCTTCCATTGTAATAGCTTCATTTTTAAATTGTTGTTGGCTGTATGATATTTTTTCATGTCCACTTTTTCATAGCAGGTCTGGTCCTCGAGATGTTTTCGAGCTTCTGCTTTGTATTCCTTTTGAGGCCAAATAACAATATTGCCTCCTTTATCGGATTTGGTAATTACTATTTCATGATTGTCACTAAGTTTTTTCATTAGCTTTGAGTACTGCATTTCTTGGTTGCTTTTTTGGCGTCTTCTATGTTTGATTTGGTGATATAGTTTTTTAATCTCCTCTGTGACAACCTCGTGAAAAATATCAATATATATATATACTGCTCTTCATCTGAAACTTGGGAACTAGCCCGGGTTGCCTCCTCTTTTCTTTTTCTTTAAAAAAAAATAATTTATGTCGCACACTAAGCCTTAAAGGGCATTTATTATATATAGAATGCCCCTTTTATGGCTCAATACATTAAAAATTTAAATATTAAATGAAGACAGCCCATGGTTTAGCTAAATGTTATATGCGACGATGAAGTCGACTGTACCCCATGTTTTGTGCAATAATTTATTGACATGTTAGGCACAAACTCCCTCTTTAACTTACAGAGCAGCTATCCAATTTTAATTTCCCCCTGTATTTCTGACCCCTTGTACTACTCTGTGGATACTGCTTTCACTATTCTGTGGATGTTGTTTTTTTTTCCCCCAAACTCGTGGTAGTTTCGACCGCACCTAAACTCACTGATTTTCCGCGAGCTGCCCCCTTCGTTGGCACGCACCGTGTGATACGTGTCACATGGCAATGCACCTGCATTATCGGCGCATCGCCTCACGCCGCACACTAGCAGCTGCTCGGAGGGACATTACATCTACTAGTATACCATACAGTTCCATAGAACCCCTTCGTATGCTAAGATTGTTAATAATTTCGAAGAAACCATGGCCTACATATATGTGTAACTATTTAGATATTACGCACATAAGAACTGCTGCATTCTTTTCATGGCTGAAGCAAAAAAATATCCCGTGGTCAGCATGTGTAGGGGAACAGAAGGCACACCATGCCTGCATCAAAGAAGCAGAAGGCGAAAAAACACCCACACTTTTTGCCGTAGAACATTATTTTCAACAGGGGCTTTTAATTATTTTCGATAAAGTTTTGTATTCTAAATTTCTGCCTCCATTGTGAATTGGGAGTAGGGTGTGCATTTGGTGTTTTACACACAACTTAATCATTCTTTGCAAAATGTACTTGTTTCTCTTCTAGCTTTTGGTTGTTTGTCTTTCTGCCTGTCTTTTTCTTTATTTCTAAGAGTGTTTTTTGTTATTCGCTTCCCACCGGTCTTTCTGTTATCATCTCAGTCTGGTTTCACTCCATTTCCCTTTTATGCTAGTATCTGTCCTTCTGCCATCCACTAGCTGCAAACGTTTTTCAATCTATGTATTTTTCTATTTGTCCTCCCCTCTATCTAGAAGCCTGTCTTATGCTTTTTAAGTCTTTCAACCGACCTATATTTCCCCCTTTTATCATCCGCTGCACATCAGTAGCGCTTGTCTTTTCGACATTTTCTATCTGCTTTTCTTGTTTTCTCTCTGTCTGCCCGACTCTCCTATGTTCAAGCTGTGCATGGCTGCCTGAATGTGTGGTTGCCGTTTTCTGTCTGAGTTCCCATCCGCTTGTCATTCCATTTGTCTTTTGTCGAATTTCTTTTTTACCCTTTTGTGTCTGTGTGCCGTTTGCTCATTCTCTGTCCTACTGCTGTCCTACTGCTTAATGGTTGTTATACTTTTCAGTCTGTCTTTCGTCA
The DNA here is from genome assembly GCA_963921515.1 of Calotriton arnoldi. Taxonomy (NCBI): domain Eukaryota; kingdom Metazoa; phylum Chordata; class Amphibia; order Caudata; family Salamandridae; genus Calotriton; species Calotriton arnoldi. Next base: position 45,479 of record CAWUFW010008670.1, read on the forward strand.
TTTTTTTATTCGTCTGTCTGCCTGGTTAAACCTATTTTTGGCTTTTTTAACTGCCTGTTTTTTTATATTATTGTATCTGTCCCTTATCCTGCCTTTCTTCATTTTCCTCTCTTGGTTTACTTGTGTGTATCCCTTCTTTAACTGTCTGCCTGCCTTGTTGTCATTCTCTGTTTGCTTTTACTTTTTCCATAGCTATCTTTTCTCCGCTTTTTATCTGCCTTCCTGTGTCTCTTTGCTGCGTGGCACCTGTTCGTCTAAATATTCGTTCATCCTTTTGCCTTTTTTTCTATCTGCCTGCCTCCACTTTAGCCATAGCTCACTGTAACTGTCTCTTTGTTGTGATTTACATTTTTTTATCTGCGTGTTTCCCTTGTTACCTTTGTTTCTGTCTGTCTTGTCTCATTTTCTATCTATCTTAATCTTTTCTGCCTGTCTTTTGTGACAGTTGACCACTCTGTCTCTTTTCCCCTCCTGCCCCTCTGCCCATCTTTTTCCATTTTCTATGTGTGCATCTTCTCTGTTTTCTACTTTACTTGCTTTTTTTCGAACATTCCAACTGTCAGCCTCCTCACGCCCCCTTGCCTTTTCTATATGTTCCTGTTTTATTCTCATTATATATATATATTTTTTCTAATTCTCCCGCTTGTTTTGTACCTAACTCTAAACATTTGTGAAGTCATGCCATCTTGTCCCCGAGCTCTTTGGTACAATGCATGTAGATGCTTAGCAAGTGACAGTGCCACAGGACAGGCTTCTGCAATGGTTTACAAGGCTCGCGTCATGGGTCAGTGGGACCTGAAGACAGACCGGCATTTCACAGCGCATATGTGCCCACACAGCATACCTCTCCACTCCCTGCAGCAAGCACGCCAGTGGTGGACCCTAAGATTCTAGAGAAGCAAATGGTACTGCATGGATCAGTATGTCATAAGCCTCTTTTTGCACCTCTGTTGGTTCTTTCTGCACTTCACCTCTTTTGCAAATTTCTGCATCCCTCTTGCCTATTTCTGCACCCCTCTTCCCTTTTTGTCCACCTCTCTTGCTTCTTTCTGTACTTCTCTTGCTTCTTTCTGCACTGCTCTTGCTTCTTTCTGCACCTCTCTTGCAAATTTATGTATCCCGCTTCCCTCTTTCTGCACCCCTGCACCCCTGTTCCCTCTTTCTGCACCTTTCTTGCCTGCTTCTGCACTTGTCTTGATTCTTTCTGCACCTCTGTTGCTTCTTTCTGCACTTCTATTGCCTCTTTCTGCACACCTCTTGCCTCTTTCAGCACCTCTGTTGCTTCTTTCTGCACCCCTCTTGCCTCTTTCGGTACCCCTCTTGCCTCTTTGTGCACCTCTCCTGCCTCATTCTGCACCTCTCTTGCCTTTTCATGCAGTTCTCTTGCCTCTTTCTGCACCTTTTTTACTTCGTTCTGCACTTCACTTGCCTCTTTCTGTCCCCTTCTTGCCTCTTTCTGCACCTCTTTTGGTTCTTTCTGCACTGCTCTTGCTTCTTTCTGCACCTCTGTCCCAAATTTCTGCATCCCTCTTGCCTCTTTCTGCACCTCTCTTCCCTCTTTCTGCACCTCTCTTGCCTCAGTCTGCCCACCTGTTCCCTCTTTCTGAACCCTTTTTGCCTATTTCTGCAACCCTCTTGCCTCTTCCTGCAGTTCTCTTGCCCCCTTCTGCACCTCCCTTGCCTCTTTCTGCACTTCTGTTGGTTCTTTTGCACTGCTCTTGCTTCTTTCTGCACCTCTCTTGCAAATTTCTGCACCCGTCTTGCCTCTTTCTGCACCCCTCTTACCGCTTTCTGTCCCTCTCTTGCCTCTATCTGCACCCCTGTTCCCTCTTTCTGTACCTCTTTTGCCTGTGTCTGCAGTTCTCTTGCCTCCTTCTGCACCTCTGTTGCTTCTTTCTGCACTTCTATTGCCTCTTTCTGCGCCCCCATTGCTTCATTATGCACTTCTCATGCTTCTTTCTGCACCTGTCTTGCTTCTTTCTGCACCCCTGTTGTCTCATTCTGTACTCATCTTCCCTCTTTCTGCACCTCTCTTGCCTCTTTCTGCACCTCACTTGCCTCTTTCTGAACTTCCCTTGCTTCTTTCTACACCTCTGTTGCTTCTTTCATCAATTCTCTTGCCTCTTTCTGCACTTCTCTTGGCTGTTTTTGCACCTCTCTTGCCTCTCTATTTACCTCTCCTACCTCTTTCTGCACCTCACTTGCTCCTTTCTGCACCTCACTTGCCTTTTTCTGCACCCCTCTTTGTGCAACTCTCTTGCCTCTTTCTACACCTCTCTTCCCTCTTTCTGCACCACTCTTGTCTCTTTCTGTACCTCAGTTGCTTCTTTCTGCACTTCTCTTGCCTCTTTCTGCACCCTTCGTGCCTCTTTCAGCTCCTCTGTTGCTTCTTTCTGCACTTCTCTTCCTTCATTCTGCACCCCTCCTGCCTCTTTCTGTACCCCTCTTGCCTCTTTGTGCACCTCTCCTACCCCTTTCTGCACCCCTCTTGCCTCTTTTTGCACCTCTGTTTGTTCTTTCTGTACTGCTCTTTCTTCTTTCTGCACCTCTGTTCCAAATTTCTGGATCCCTCTTGCCGCTTTGAGTACCCCTCTTCCCTCTTTCTGCACCTCTCTTGCCTCAGTCTGCCTACCTGTTCCCTGTTTCTGTACCCCTTTTGCCTGTTTCTGCAACTCTCTTCCCTCTTTCTGCAGTTCTCTTGTCTCCTTCTGCACCTCTGTTGCTTCTTTCTGCACCTCTCTTGCAAATGTTGGCACCCCTCTTGCCTCTTTCTGCACCCCTCTTGCCTCCTTCTGCACCTCTGTTGGTTCTTTCCGCACTGCTCTTGCTTCTTTCTGCACCTCTTTTGCCTGTTTCTGTACTTCTCTTGCCTCCTTCTGTACTCAAATGTGAAGTGCAAGCTGTCGAGTTTAAAGGTCTGCGTGCTCTCGTGACTGAGGTATATGTCTACTTGTATATGTATTCTTACATGTGTTATGCATCTGAAGATGGTAGCTTAAAAAGCGGGTAACTTCTCCAATAGGTGGTCAAATCTTCTCAGTTCTGCTCTGTCATTCGGTTGCACAGGCAGACATGTCTTATGTATACATGTGTTATAGAGCCCCTCAAACATACTATTGAATACCCATGTGCCCTGTAGTGTGAGCAGAAAGAAATGCATACACCTTCTTTTATACAAATTTACAGAGTATGCTGTTTGAAACACAGGTATTTAAGTGTTTGCATGTTTATTTTAATTTAACATGGCACTAGGTAAAAGCATAGACACGCATGCATACCTTCACAAACTTGGTCAGACTTACAACAGTGATATGCTTAGGATTGCTGTTTTATATTTGGTAGGCCTAACATTCTGAGCAGTCGATTAATAGTGAACCTTCAAGAGAAAAGTGAGGTTTAAGACATCTTTGGAGAAGGATTAGTGATTAGGGTACTTTGTATGAGTCTATTGTAAGGTACAGTCAAAGTAGGCCTCTTTCTGCACCTCTGTTGGTTCTTTCTGCACATCTCTTGGTTCTTTCTGCACCTTTCTTCCTCTTTCTGGACTTCTGTTGACTCTTTCTGCACTTCTCTTGCTTCTTTCTGCGGCTTTCTTCATCGCTCTGCACATGTCCTACCTATGTAGGCATATTTAGAAATTAGCATTTAACCCGTTTACCGTGGCGAACATTCTGCCGCGGTGCGGGCGTTCTAAAGGGTGGGCGGGGCTGCGTCGGCCAACGGTCGTGCGCAGCACCAGGGAGGTAGTGCTCGCGACGGCCGTTGGCCGACGGGCGCACTTAACAGGTTAAAAAACCTTACAAATTCACTGAAAAAAACAGAGGTTTCATGGACGTTATAGTTAGGAATTAGCATTTAAAAAACCTTTGAAATTCACTGAAAAAAACAGCGGTTTCAGGGACGTTATAGTTAGAAATTAGCATTTAAAAAACCTCAGAAATTCACTGAAAAAAACCACAGGTTTCAGGGACGTTATAGTTAGTTGGACATTTCACTCGTACAAAACCAGAGAAATTCGCCCGTTATAGTTAGTTGAGCTAACTATAACTCGCGCCCCCGCAATGCACTGCTGATGACGTCACATATTACATCACTCATGACATGGTCAGTGACATCACTGATGACATCTCAAATGACATCACTGATGACATCATCCACGTGATCATCTGATGCACCTCCTCACAACCTAATATAACCTTTGATACACCCCCTCTAAAATACAGACTACCATCTCGAAACCATAGACACACCAATACCAGTTAGTACATACCCACTCACTGATTCATAGGTCTACACACACATCCACTCAGCCATACAGTCACTCATACACGCCGTCACTCATCAATATAGCCACTGAAATATGCACTCAAACACCTATACAGATACTCACACAACACCACTAACCATAGAGTTACTCACACACCTAGTCAGTCATGCAAATAATCAATCACACTCCCATTTACTCACCTATACAGTTATACACACACCACCTCACTTATTCATACAGATACTAACACATACTTACTCTCTTATACAATCACTGACACAAGCACACATTCATCTATCAAGCCACTCTCACAATCACTCACTCTCACATATAGTCATTTATATAGTCCAACACTCACATATACTGCCTTTCACATATGTAGTTACTCACACATGTACCACTGAGACATCCATTCACTCACCAACACACCCATACACACACTCACCCACCCATACAGCCCTTCACAGATGCACTCTTGAACCCATACACCCAGTGAATTACCCACTCACACATGTATGCACAGTCACACCCCCCCCCACCCACCCACACAGACACTCAGGCACCCATACAGATACTCATACAACAAATCAATAACCCATGTAGACACTAATGTAGCTACTCACCAACCCATGCAGCTGCTTACACACCAACTGACAGACTGATACAGACATTCACACAGTTTAGTCACTAACCCATGCATTCAGTAAGACACGTTTAATTACTCACTTATACAGTCAGTCACGCACCTACTAAATCATCCATTCAGACACTCATACACCCACTCATTCTTCAATACACCATGGCACATATATATATATATATAAAAACATATTTAAACTTTACAGAAACACACAGTCACTGGATGATGTCATCAGTGATATCATCAGTGATGTCATTTGAGATATCATCAGTGATGTCATCTGTGATGTCACTGACCATGTCATGAGTGATGTAATATGTGACATCATCAGCAGTGCATTGCGGGGGCGCGAGTTATAGTTAGCTCAACTAACTATAACGGCCGAATTTCTCTGGTTTTGTACGAGTAAAATGTCCAACTAACTATAACGTCCCTGAAACCTATGGTTTTTTTCAGTGAATATATATATATATCAAACACCTCGCCTCCGTTTCCGTAGAAAAAAACGAGCGTGGACCCAGATAAGTGCAGCAATCTTTATTTTATTTCACCATACCGGTGTCTGCCATAACGCGTTTCTGCCGTCAACGCGGCCTTGATCACATGACACAGCCTAAGTGAAGCCCCCATTTTTAAAGTGCAAGTGCTCAAAAAGTCTCATGGACATAGACAAAATCCTACAGTATATTGTGCATAAATGCCCACAATACAAGTCATCTGAATTTTTTAAAAATAACTTCACAATACATTTTTATATAATGTCCGTGAACCTATTTCTGCATAAATGCATAATTTATAATTCAGTACCCTTTCCGTCCATTGAGAAAAAAATGTGAAAGTGCAGCGTGGAAATTAACAAATGTGCTAAATTTAAATTTTAAAAACCCAGTATCCGGGTACCGCAATAAAAATTAATTCATATGAAATGTACTTTAATTGGTCTGGTTAAGATGAAAACTATCGAAGTCAATATATTAGTCTTGTACTACCTACCAGTACAAAACCACAGACCATGCAGTTATCCTCCCTCACCATAATAGACCTATAAAGTGACTACGTGCTACAGTACCTGAAAAACAGATCAACTACTTATACAGAGCTTAATGCTGAATATTTCAGGGGAAAAGCTGGAAACATACAGGCGGGGAAATAAATCTTGTACACATTGGGGAAAGTTATTAGTGCAACGGTATTACTTCTGTCCTAGTAATAGTATGAGGTTGATATTGAGGTCCAAGACACCCGATACACACATTTACAAATATACATATCTACAAAAGAGCCATATAGAAAAAATATTTAACAAATAAAAACCCAAGAAAACCTGGTTTCAAGCTCTGTACAGATAACCACTTCATGAGATATCTTATATAAATATATAAATATATTAGCAAATAAATATGAATATAAATACCTTAAAACCTCATAAAAACCTCAAAAATGGAAACTCAACACTGCATTAGTATGAAAGGGCATAAAGTAACAGTACAAGTTAAAGAAACGTATGTAAATCTTCAGTGGGGTTGAGACCGCCTGGGTGCTTCGTATCAAGTTCCAGAATGAAACTGGTTTCCAGGCGTCTCAACCTGGCCTCTCTGTCCCCACCTCTTTTTGACGCCGGAATTACCTCAATAGCAAAATATTTCAAGCATCTGGGGTCACTATCATGAAAGGCTTCAAATTGTCTCGCCACTGGGTAGTTCTTGTCCTTATTTGTGATCGCTCGAATGTGCTGTAATATTCTTTTGTGCACAGCCAATTTGGTGCTTCCTACATATCTGAGCTTACAACTGCACTCGAGGACATACACAGTAAATTCTGTTTTGCATGTGAGATATTGTTTAATGTCCCGAGTTTTAGATGAAAATGCAGTTGTGTAGGATTTCGTATTGGCACCAAATTGGCAGGCTTTGCAGATCAAACATTTGAAAAAGCCCTTTCTGGCCGTCAACCACGTATCCTGTTGATTTTTTTCTCCCTGGTTGTTACTTACTAACATATTGCCCGTAGTCATACTTTTTCTGAAAGTAATAGATGGATTAGGTGATACTGAGTTGCCTATTACTGGATCATCCTGAATAAAATGCCAGTGGCGCCTCACAATGGCTCTAATCTGCTTTTCCTGCCTGGAGTATGACAAGATGAGCCTGGTGGGTTGAGGGGTCTCAATGAAATGACCTGTCTCCCCAACTCTCTTATCCCTGTGTGTTAAGAGATCCTCTCTTGCCCAAACTCTAGATCTTCGTATGGCTGCATCAACTATATTTGAGCCATAGCCCCTGGCTAGAAACCTGGCCCGGCTTTCTGCTTGTTTTATTTCTGCATCATCATCATTACTGCAAATACGTCGAATGCGTAGCATTTCCCCATAAGGGATGCTTTTTATAAGGTGGGGAGGATGAGCACTCGACGCATGCAGTAATGTATTGCCTGCCGTGGGTTTTCTGAAAAGGGTTGTACTTAATACACTGTTTTCCACTTGGACCTGTACATCTAAAAACGTTACAATGCTTTTGCTAATAACAGATGTAAAATGTAAATTAATATCATTATGATTGATCTGCTCAATAAAATCCATTGCACTAGTTTCACTGCCCTTCCAAACTATAAAAAGATCATCTATAAAACGCATCCAGGAAATAACATTGGTCTCATAAGTAGCCTCATATTGCCTCATGAGGACCAGCTCCTCCCACCAACCCATGAACAAACAGGCATAACTGGGGGAGAAACTGGCCCCCATTGCTACTCCCTGGATTTGCTGAAACATTTGACCATTAAATAGAAATACATTATTTTCAAGGCAAAATAGCAGCATGTCCAAAAGCATTTTAGTGTGTTGTGCAAATACCATAGATCTAGTATTTAGGAAGTATTTCACAGCTCTCAGCCCATCTTTGTTCCGAATACAAGTATATAGGGATGACACATCCAGAGCTATCAATAAATAGTCCGGGCTCCATTCAATGTTCCTTATTTTTCTTATAAAGTCACTAGTGTCTTGTACATACGACTTTAATTCTTTGACAAAAACCTGCAAGAAATGGTCAATATATTGAGATAGGTTCTCCAATGGCCCATCACACGCCGCAATAATAGGTCTACCTGGCGGTTTGTCGATGCTCTTATGGATTTTAGGTATAAAATATATCACTGGAACCAATGGATACTCCTTTTTAAAAACCTATATTCTTCCCAACTAAGTAGGCCCAAACTTTTCCATGCCAACAGGTGTTTGAAAAGAGAATCCTGAATACTTTTGAATTTAAGTGGGGAGCTTTTCCTGTAACACTGCTGATCATTTAACTGGCCCAATGCATCTTCCATATATTTATTCTGAGGCCAAAGGACAATGTTGCCACCCTTATCTGACGTTCTTATTACTACTTTTTCTTTCTGTAGCTTGGCAATTAGTTGATTATATTGCCTCTCCTTGTTAGTGTATTTCCTTTTATTGGGCTCATTGATCTCCAGGTTTAATTTCTTAATTTGAGACACCACCTGCTCATTAAACGCATCCAAGCCATCCCTGGCCATGATTGGAACAAATTTTGATTTGGGCTTGAAAGGTGTTATGGGTCTCGCATTCATTGCTATCGGAGATAACAGTTGATCTTGTCCATTATTCTCCAAGTCACCTTCCAATTCTCTTAAGTCCTGATATAAGCCTATATCTGAGACTGAAAGACCAATGGGACATGTATCACATGGTGCCAATCCTGCAGCACTGGTTTTGACTGGGGCGGGCCTTTGCAGGTGAAATTTTCTGAGCTTTAATTTCCTTATGTATTGATAAATATCTGCTCGTGTTCTTACATAATTAAAGTTTGATTCCGGGCAATGAGATGGTCCCAAAGACAGGAGCTGTGTTTCTGCTGCCGATAAATCAATACTGGCCAGATTGATAATTATATTAGCTTCCTGCCTGCTTAGTATATTTTTCACACTCTCATTGTCCTTTTCAATCATATCACTGATGTTTTCTTTACTTAATACGTGGCTCGGCCCCGACCCCGTTTCATAATCCCTGCGCCTTTGGCTGGCCTTACGTCTCCCCCTTCTTCTTTGTGCATTGGTTTTGAGATTTTGTCCTTGTTGCGTGGTCGCAATGTTTCTCGTCTGCCCTGTTTTAAAATGTCCAACTCTTCCCCCAAAGTCAACTTAATTCCATTATGTGCAGCATTTTTCCTTGTGCCTTCGTTATCCGACTCACTTTCAGCTACAGAGCTCAAATCAGATGCGGATGTCATTGTCATTTCATGTTGGCTTTTTTCTCCTTGATCGGATACTTGGGTGCTCACTTGCATACGTCTGCTAGCTGTTGCCATTCTGAGCGAGTCATATCGTCTGGCAAACGTGAAAACTTGGCCATTGGCATAGTCCTCCCGATCCCGTTTAAACTTGTATGCCTTTCTTACCTTAATTTTATCTTCCTCTTTAGTAAGCCTTGTCATCATATCTTCACGCAGCTTGCGACCTATTTGAGAGTCACCTTCCTGTTGTTTGATCTCATCCTCCAATCGGTCAATTTTAATTTGCAACTCCCCTCCATCTATCTCCGCATACTTTACTAAAATCTGCACAAGTCTGCGGGACGAGTCGAGGTTGCATTCTCCCCATTCCGCCATCATTGAGGGGTTAGGCGCCTCATAACTCGGGGTTAACATTATACGGAGCCCACGAGGGATTCTTCCGACATCGAGATACCTCTTAAGGGAGCGCGCCTCCCACCATTTCGATTGTTCCTGTCTTTTGAGCTTTTCTAATGCTCTGAAACTTTCTTTGAGCCCAAAAGGTTTATTGCTCTGTTCCTCAACTCCCCTTTTGTCAATTTGGGACGGTTCCGCCAGGGAATCCGAAAACATTTCCTCCGCAGCTAGTTCGCGGCTTCTTAGTGTGTCGGCAGACATCTCGGCTGTATGGATTTATATATTTTAATCTTCCGCTCCAACCACTTCCCGTTTGTTTAATAACCTCGTGGTTGCAGAGCCATGCACACCTCCCAACCTGCGCGCAGTCTTTCACTGACTTTCACTGTTCATACCTGGGTGTTTTGGATCGAAGAGCTCGGCACCATCCCGCTGTTCACTCCACCGAGTGATTCCAGTTTCCAGGCACCTCTGCTGTGCTGTTCCCACACCCGGTCTGCTGTTCCTTCACCAGGATTGCTTTGCGCAAGGGGCTCCGTTCATTCCGTTTCGAACTTTGCAAGATGCCCCTGGAAGCCCGTGCCTCGATCGACACGACAAGCCTGCGGTGTCAAGGGCAGCGCCGCCAGAGACAAAGGACTGAAGATTATGGAGCCTTCTTCTCGAGAGGGGGTCCACAAACCGGCATCAGCCCATGCCGGAACACATCAAACACCTCGCCTCCGTTTCCGTTTCCGTAGAAAAAAACGAGCGTGGACCCAGATAAGTGCAGCAATCTTTATTTTATTTCACCATACCGGTGTCTGCCATAACGCGTTTCTGCCGTCAACGCGGCCTTGATCACATGACACAGCCTAAGTGAAGCCCCCATTTTTAAAGTGCAAGTGCTCAAAAATGTCTCATGGACATAGACAAAATCCTACATTATATTGTCGCATAAATGCCCACAATACAAGTCATCTGAATTTTTTTAAAATAACTTCACAATACATTTTTATATAATGTCCGTGAACCTATTTCTGCATAAATGCATAATTTATAATTCAGTACCTTGTCCGCCCATTGAGAAAAAATGTGAAAGTGCAGCGTGGAAATTAACAAATGTGCTAAATTTAAATTTTAAAAACCCAGTATCCGGGTACCGCAATAAAAATTAATTCATATGAAATGTACTTTAATTGGTCTGGTTAAGATGAAAACTATCGAAGTCAATATATTAGTCTTGTACTACCTACCAGTACAAAACCACAGACCATGCAGTTATCCTCCCTCACCATAATAGACCTATAAAGTGACTACGTGCTACAGTACCTGAAAAACAGATCAACTACTTATACAGAGCTTAATGCTGAATATTTCAGGGGAAAAGCTGGAAACATACAGGCGGGGAAATAAATCTTGTACACATTGGGGAAAGTTATTAGTGCAACGGTATTACTTCTGTCCTAGTAATAGTATGAGGTTGATATTGAGGTCCAAGACACCCGAAACACACATTTACAAATATACATATCTACAAAAGAGCCATATAGAAAAAATATTTAACAAATAAAAACCCAAGAAAACCTGGTTTCAAGCTCTGTACAGATAACCACTTCATGAGATATCTTATATAAATATATAAATATATTAGCAAATAAATATGAATATAAATACCTTAAAACCTCATAAAAACCTCAAAAATGGAAACTCAACACTGCATTAGTATGAAAGGGCATAAAGTAACAGTACAAGTTAAAGAAACGTATGTAAATCTTCAGTGGCGTTGAGACCGCCTGGGTGCTTCGTATCAAGTTCCAGAATGAAACTGGTTTCCAGGCGTCTCAACCTGGCCTCTCTGTCGCCGGTGCTTCCTGCCGCTCTTTCTTTTGACTCTGTGGCTTTTGTTTCTGGGGGTCTCCCCTTTCCCCCCCTCAGCCACGTCTGCCTGATCAGATTGAACTCCTCGTGAAAAAAAACCAAGCTACTGAACAGCCTATCTAAGGCCAGATATTGTCAGGGAATTAAGCCCATCCAGGGCTTGAGAGGAAGAAATAACGTGATCTGCTTAAACTAAAAAAGCTTAAATTATAACAAGCATGAAATTGAAGTATAATTTACTTGAATCAGTTTATAGTTTTTAGAAACATGTGCATGAATCAGAACATGTTTAAAGATGGCGCCAGCGAAATTATGTTATTCCTAAACTGTTGAATAGCTTATTCAGGCTAGATATCGGAAAGGAATTTAGCCCATCTGGGGCAAAAATAAGTATTTAAACATCGTGTGCACCCTGAGGTGGGAATGAAAGTTGACACGCCAAAAACATGGAATTATGGGTTTATTTGCTTGGTTAAAATAATAGGATTGCTTAAATTATGAAAAGCTTGAAATCATGAGTTTAATTAATTTAATTTGCTGACTGCTATCTGCTTAAAGTTTTAATTGTTACAAGCATGTCTATGAAGTAGAAATAGATTGAAATTGCATGAATTGAGACATGTTACAAGATGGCGCTCGATATATTGTATTAGTCCGTTGTCCATTATCATGAAATTGATATGTGTTAAATGCTGCCTCGGTTACGGCGCCCGTCGACATTGACGACGGCTGACGCCGAAACGTGTTTGTTAACATAAACTTATCGCAATAAATCCGCAGGTGGATTTAACCTAAACAGAGTGCTGGTCATAATTTACGCAAGTAAGGAGCTGAATACTGTAGCGGTTTGCCACCGCTGGACCGCGCACCCGCAGGCAGAAAACGGAGCGGGAATATATATATATATATATATATATATATATATATATATATATATATATATATATATATGTATATATATACATACATACTTTTCAAAGGTTCCAACCAATGCTGCCACTCGCAACGTAGCGGGTGCTGCAACTCGTGAGGGTGGACTCACAAACAATTCCTTTCAAACAAACAGTCTGTTGCCACTAAAACTAAGATTGGTCAGAGACAAGATTTTTTTTTATAAACCCCAAGTAGTGTGTTTAATCCAAACTCATGTGACTTTTAAGGACCGGGCCTTGCTGAACCAATTCTGGTATGATATTGCTGTAAGTACTGCCCAACAGGTTTCTATTCAGGGAGTAACCATATTAAGCTATCGACATTTCAGATATAATACTCTCAAAACAGCATCAGATGTTAAGGGTAGGTGGGTAATTGCACAACAAGAGGTACAGCATAACATCTATATTATCTGTGCACTGTATGACCTAAATATTGATGACTCCAGCATGTTTGATATGATTAATTATGATCTAGCACATTGGTCTGGGAAGTTGATTTTGCTCAGAGATTTTATTGCATAATAATTACAAAACTGATAGACGAACCAAGCTGTTACAGCTTGTATCATGAAAACTAGGAAATCAATAAGAGATACAGCCAGTGTCCATGGGCTAGTGGATCTTTGGAGGACGCTTAATCCAGATATGCTGGGATAAACTTATTCTTTGATACCACACTAACATTACTCTAGGATTGATATGATGTTTGTGACACAGGGAATGACACAACAATCCAAAATATAGGTGTGTCCTAAGATGATTTCTCACCACAACCCCATACATGTTACGTCTTTTGGATTTTGTTAAGGAAAGATGTAGATGGAGGTACCCCAGGTCGCTATTACTGAATTTAGATTATAAAACTAGAATGATCAACCTACTGAAAGAGTTTATAATGGTAATTGTTGGCTCTACTGCTCAGTGCACAGTCTGGGATTCTATGAAGGCCTATATACGGGGAGTGACCACACAGTATATTCTAGAACAGAACAAAATGTTGAGTGATAGAGCACAAAGGGCACATTTTGAACTACAAAAATGGGAGCAACGGCATGCTCAAGCAATTTTGGATACAGATATAGGTGATCAAGAGATACATCGGGAATTATTGAAACATCGTAGTAGAATTGATTGAGCCCACAGAGAGCAAATTACAGCGGAATATAAGGCTAACAGAGGGCTTCCATTTGAGTGCTGTGAGCAGAGTTGGAGAATTTTGGCATCTAAGGTGATGGAAGGGAGAAAATAGATACGGTTAAGTGTATTAGGGATAAGGAAGGGAAACGCCATTATGGCATGCAAGCTATACTGGATCAGTTTGGAGATTTCTATAAGAAAAGATATGGCTTTGCAGTAAAGGCCCAGCAGAGTGTGATAGATGACTATTTACAGAGGTCAGGAATACCTTGCCTGCGCTTACCACAAAAACAGTGTTTAGAGGAAGATTTTACCCTGTTAGAAGGGGAGAAGGATATTGAGTCTCTTCCAACGGGAAAAGCGGTGGGTGACGATGCTATACTGATCGAATTCTTTAAAACATTCATAGAGTAGTCATTGGTACCCGTATTTATGCTGGTGGTTTCTGCTATCAATTAGGGTGGTGATACACCAGAATCCTGAAGTTATACTTACAATATATTTTTATCTGAAAAAGGAGAAGTCACAAAGATTTTGGCTTCCTGGCTTGTTCTAGACATACAATATCTAGTTTCCGGCTAGATACACCACTAGTCACATAAACACCTCAATTGCACTATTTGATTTTGCCAACACTAAAGGCCAATGGGTCAGTATTATTCTATTAGACGCTGAAAAAGGCGTTCGGCCACGTCTCCTGGGTATACTTGGTCAACAATAGGAGCTATGGGTATTGGTGGCAAGTATATGAACTGTGTTAAAAGTTTTTACAAAACAACAATGGTTAGGCTGGTACCCGATTGACACAGCTCTTGGCTCTTCAGTACACAGCAGGGATGTCCGCTATCCCCTTTACTGTTTGCCATGTATATAGAGCCTTACATAAGACAGCTTGGGGAAAATACTTTGATCCAACGGGTAGTGCTGAGTGGGTTGGAAATAAAAATTAGTGCATATGCAGATGATGTGGCTGCATATTCATCAGATCCCTCTCAAGCCATAGAACAAATAGCATTAGAGGCTAAGAATTTTGGGGCTATTTCCGGGTATAAGTTGAACTTAGCAAAAACACAAACCATACTTCATTTTGTGCTGGAGACAAATGTGGAGGGGATTGTTCTAGTAGTAGCTGTGGTTCAGCTGTCCATTAAGGATATAATGTTGGTTTGCTCTAGGATTGCAAGCAAGGTAAAGCAGATTGTCCATCTTAATTACGAGCAGTTAATGGTCTAATACATAGCTGACGTGAGTTGGAACCGTCTTCCAATTAGTATAACAGAGCGTTGTAACACAGTTAAAATGAATATACTTCCTACATGTCTCTATTTGTTTCAAGCAGTCCCGCTCTGTGTTCCTGACTCATTTTTTAAATAGTTGAATGGGGCAATCAGTAGTGCTATCTGGGGGTACAAGAGGGCTCGGGTTCCATTCCCCTCATGAAGCTTCCATTTAATCAGACCGGTTTGCTACTGCCAGATCTTAAGACTCAGTTTTGGGCTGCATTTGGTAAACACATTGAGAACCTACTGATAGATCATGATCCCAATTCCAATGTTCTAGGTCGGATATCAATTAATTATGGGGCTTGGCAGGACGTTTCTGCTATGCAGACTCACAGCCCCGAATTACTTCAAGCAGGCACTTTTAAAGATTATTAAAGGTATAAGCAAAATCTGGGCTAAGATGTGTAAGGAATTCCAGGTGCCAATGGTTCACTATTTTCACCACTTTGGGAAATCCAAATGTTCCTCCTGTATTTGATGATACTGTAGCTAGACTATGGTATGGTCATGGAATTAAACCCATTGGGCATCTGTATGATGAGCATGAATTATGTGCATTTGCTATGTTGCATACACTATATGACCTTCCTCAACATTCATTTTTAAATGCTTACAAATTTGTTAATATTTTGCACATAATCCTAATTATGAAATGGCAGTTAGTGAACCGGATATGTTATTATATTTGTGTAATGCTGAGAGCAAGTTGACTATTAGCGAATTAAATAGAATTATAAACAGGTATAGAGAGGGTGATTTGGCTAATTTATCGTGTAAGTGGAGCTCTAAGTTAGGTCAGACTATACAGACCAAGGACATCTCGGAAGCTCAAGAAATATTAAGTACTTCACTAATATCAGTTAGTTTAGAGCAGTGGCGTCACTAGGGGGGTGCGGACCGCACCGGGTGACACCATCACATGGGGTGACACCTTTCCCAAATGAGACTATTTACTAAATAGTCTCATTTGGGAAAGGTGTCACCCCATGTGATGGTGTCATGGGAGTAAGTCGTGAGGGGGTGACACCATGAGTTACCGAATTACCGCACTGGGTGACACCAACCCTAGTGACGCCGCTGGTTTAGAGCTTCAGCACTAAAAAACCCTCTGCATGTTATATTACAGGCCAGAGAAGATTAATAAGTGCGCTGGAAATAGCCCTAGTATTAAGCGTAGTTGTCCAAAGTGCAGGTTATTAGCAGCAGATGTGCATATGTTTGCTCTCTGCCCCTTTTAAGAGCACTGGTCAGATATAGCTCTGTTCCTATCTCAGCATTTAGGTTTTGTGGTTCAGCTGTCCATTAAGGATATAATGTTGGTTTGTGAACCGGATGTCAGTCCTCAGCAGTCTATAATTATCTTTATTGCAATTGCAGTCGCCTGCTTATGTGCTGCAAGGGAATGGATTAGTAGGGACCCAACCAGGGCATGTGAATGGTGGGCATTGCTTTGTCTGATATATGAAATGGATGCAGCAATCTTGAGGCTAAAAGGAAATAAGGGGCAGCAATGACTCAATTATACATGGGCCACAATATTTCCCGTGTTGATCGGAGATTATGCTAAATTGTTTATTTTTTATTTGTCTTATGTACATGGAATTTATGTTCTCCCTGAGCACTGTTACGAATGTTTCTTATAAATGTGTGTCAGATTATGATGAAATTGTCTTAATGGAGAGTTGTAATGAAATGTATCCTGTGACCATATCCAACCATAAAAAAAAGAAATTAATGTTCCCGTCTTGTGCCCTTTTGTATCAAACTACAAAAAAATCGTTGAAACTTTTTCTGATCAAGTTTAATGTTCTACAAAGAAGAGAGGTACTTTATTCATGTAAAGAGACTGGTCTTTCATTCCTTCAGTTTTGTTAACCAAAATGTATATTTATTACATGTATACATAGGAAAAAGCTGTTTTTAGCCGATGCTGCTTTTTAGTATTCAAAGTTTTGTTTCTTCAGGACTACAGGTTGTCTAGGTAAGTATCTGCATTTTATCCAGCGGGGCTGCTGATACTTATTCACTGTTTATATTTTGTGTCTAATCAAATTGTAGAGGTATGTTGTAATGAAGTTTGTGATTTTCTGCTTTTTATGGAAATCTTATTTTTCCTAAATAAGAGTCACAGACTGTTGGAAATGGCCCTTTCTGCAGGGTCACCCCCAGACTTTTTGCCTCCCTTCTCCCCTTTTTGCTGAACTCGTTTTTGTTAGATTTAGGACACTGGGCACTTTACCACTGCCAACCAGTGCTAAAGTGCATGTGCTCTGTACTCAAAACATGGTAACATTGGCTTATCCACAATTGGCATATTTAATTTACTTATAAGTCCCTGGTAAAGTGCCCTATATGTGCCCAGGGCCTATAAATTAAAAGCTACTAGTGGGGCCTGCAGCACTGATTGTGACAACCACTTTAGTAGCCCTGTAAACATGCCTCAGGCCTGCCACTGCAGGGCCTTTGTGTGCAGTTTAAAACTGCCATTTCGGCTTAGCAAGTTAACCTACTTGCCAGGTCCAAACCTTCCCTTTTATTACACATAAGTCACCCCTAAGGTAGGCCCTAGGCAAACCTATGGGCAGGGTGCAGAGTATTTAAAAGGTAGGACATGTACTTTTGAGTTTTACATGTCCTGGGATAATACATAACTCGATCTTCCTGAACTAGATTTGACGATTAGAAACGAAAGATGTGTTGAGTCTTTTGTGCATACCACTTATGCTGTGCATGCACTAGAGTCAAAGAATAGTAGGACAAGCAACATGCCTCTGGCATTTGTATACAGCAACTACTGGTGCAACAGATGATTCGGATTACTGCAACAAGAAACAGATAAACGTTACTGTCATGAGGACAGACAGTGATATTGTGTTAATAATACTTAAAACTTATAGACATCCAGGGCCTCATTTATGAGGTTTTGGCATAGGGCAGTGCCGCAAGGAATCTTGCTGCGCTGCCCTACGTCACAACAAAAGGGCAGGAACACGCCTTATCTATGTGATACAGTGCATTCCTGTGCTTTTCCCCAGCTACAGCGCACAATGGGCTGCTATGCGCCAATGCAGGCACCCTTGCACCATGGTGCAAGGATGCCTGCATTGTGGGGCTGATTGATTTTATGCAGGAAGGAACACCTTCCTGCCCAAAATCAATCAATTCATGCCATTTTCTCTTTGTATGTGTGCTGCAGAATGCAGCACACATAGAAAAAGCAAAAAAACTAGGAGAAATGAAAACATTTCTCCTCTTTGCGTCTCCCTAACGCCACCCATGGGGTGGTGCTAGATTCTGACGCATTCCCAGGTTTACGATTTCTCGTAAATCTGGGAATGCTTCAGATTCCCTTTCACACAGTGTTCTGCGTGAAAGGGGCTCATATTTACAAGGCCATGAAAAGCCATGTAAAGTAACTTTAAGTGGCCTTGTAAATAAGCCGGGCACATTGCGCCACTGGAACATCAAACAAGTGACGTTCCGGTGACGCAAGAGGCCTTATAAATTATGAGGCCCTTAATCCTTATCCCTTTTAATAAAAAAATAGATTGGAACTCAAACCTACGACAATATCCAGGTTTATGATCTATGCTTCAAACATATGAAGGTAAACCAGGTTCAGGTATATAAGGATATAAATATTGTATACCAATTACATGTGTTGATCCTTTTTAACAGTTGCATGATGAGAGAGAAAATGTCATTTACAGAAAAATGATAAACTTTTGTGTTCAACAAAGGTATAAAAATCTTAATAATTATGATTGCGTCTGAGTATGATAAGAATCTAATTATATTATGATTAATCAATGGTGCTCCAAGATTTGTGTTGATGATCATGGATGATTGAGACTTAGGGATACTGATTAATAGTTACTCGTACCGTGTAATAAGTGTTAAAGCTTCATGCAAACAACAATATGAATTCATGAACCAAACTTATGCAATATATTAGTCAAGACGTGACCTCCTGCACAAATGTCTAGTATTAAATACTAATGTAGTAGGTCTTACCAGCTTGGAATCATTTCCTTCCTACTCCCACCCTTTCAACTTATTGCTGCTATCGACCGCTTCACACACAGTTTCCTTCTGCTTGGAGCAGGTGGTAAATGTGTGTGTTAAACCCATGGAATTGGGAATTCTGTGTGGAATTCTTCCTGGTAAATACGGGTCTACAGAGTAATTCCCCATTCCCTGGGGTTTAACTCGTAGTTGCACAAAATTGCAGTGTGTAACTGTACAGCACAGGCGTGTATGGCACTGGAGTTTCCATCCCACCTGTACCATGCAGTCGGTGCTGAAGTGGCAAAAAAGAGCATTTCAGAACTTAGCCATGACCGCTGAAAAAGCAAAACCACTCATCCATGAGCATATCCTCAGGAAAGCAATTAAAACGCTTGTTAGATAACTTTAATGTGCTGACAGGTGTTGCAGGACGATATGGTGCAAGGAAACTGGGCACCCCCCTACCAGGACTTTTTGAATTTTAAATTTTCAAACACTCAAAGGAGAGGTGCTCCTATCGAAAATATAGATGCTCAGGATTTTTGAGTGTATGTTATTGATTAGTTTTTGCAAAACAGAGTTGCTTTGCTGCATAAAAATCATCAATGTTCTCTTCTAGCGGGAGATGGATAATTGATGACTCTTAGCAAATAATGGATAGGTTTTTTTTACTATGGGTGCAAAACGTTGTAAATGTTTTAGCTGTCTAGTTTTTGAAAGTTTATTTAAAACTTTGCAAGCTTTATTACGAACCTTACAAAGGTTGCGAAGCTTACAGAAAAAACATCTATGAGAAAAGCATTCTGAAAAAGTGAGTTGTGTGGGAATATTCTGGCGAAAACTTTAAGCTATTTGATTTTCTTGCAAAAACGTTTTTTGCTGGAGAATAGTTCTGCATTTTTTGCAGTAATTTCTGCCACTTGGTGAAGTTTAATGAAAGTGACAAGTTAAAAGCGTGTTACCTTCACAAAACTCCCACAAAATAAAAAATGTCACCCAGAGTTTTTACTTGATTATGCATTTGCTTGAAAAAAGCACGGAACATGCATTCTCCCCTAAGAAGGATCACCTTCCTCAGCAGAGAGCTATATCCAGACTATCTTGCAGTTAGTAGATATCTAAGGAGCACTCTTTGGTAGATGAGCTTAAACATTGTAATACAATCCCTGAAAAATGTTAATATGGCTAAAAAGCTTATTAAAAATGGATCACATAAGGCACATAACCTAATAACGAGTGTACGTTTAATGTGCTTATTTGACATAAAGACTGGATTTCGCCTTTAGACTATTAAATCCAGGTGCTATACAAAACAAAATTTCACTGAGGTAAAAATAGTAAAGGATACCAATTGCTATTTTTGCTGCCTCTATGATAAGTAACAAAGCAATTGTTTTTGTACTGAGGCAAATATGGAACTAATGGCTTGGTGAATGAAAGTTTGGTGGTCCAAAAAAAGAAAGAAATTGTGAATATTAACAAATTGCTTTTTTCGAATTGTAAAATAGTTTGTACTAAGACTCGTCATTGCTAAGTAGAGTTTTTTTTTTAAATATTTGCTACCTCATAATACTGATTTCCAAATTGAGATTCGATAAGCATCACAAATTCCTAATTATTAGTCACCAATTGTGAACGTTGCAGCAGCAGTAGTGTCTGATGACCGCACAGATAAAAGGAGTGAGCCAAAACATTGTAGCTGAACCTCGGAGGGGAGGACGCCTCTCAACGTCTGGTTAATTAAGAGATCTGTGAAAAATGTCAAGCCAAGAAGCCAAAGGGAGAGCTGGGAAGAAAAAGGAAGAGTAAGTTCGGTGACCAGGAACTGGAGATCCTGGATGAAGAATGTGTCAGTGAAAATAACAAACACTTTGGAAAGGCTTAGTTATCAACCCAGAGGGTACCAAAAGACAAATAGGGAGGGGGATTCAAGAGTGGATCACCACTGTAGGGTTACATACAGAAGTGTGGAGGGAATCCACAAATGGTATGACCTAAAGTCAAGGACCAAGGAGCAATTGCCACCCTGATCAAGTCTACTTTCCAGCCAAAGACAGTGACTGGAGTGTCATCGTTTGATACATCAACTCCAAGTCAACATACAGCAGGTTTCTTTAAAGTTTATGTTTTATTGCAAAAGCTTTAACCTCCATACTGTACATTAAAGTGTATTGAGTATATCTAGTTCAAAATAACACTAAACTTAAGCTTTCGTAAAAGAAATCGATTTTGAATGTTATGTATATCACAGAAAATAATGTAGTCCTCGTTGATTGGGGTACCCCATCTATCAAAAGAATCTATCAAAAATCAAAATACAGAATCATCCTAAAATAAATGTATTGTGAAAAAATATGAATTTAAAATTTTTGTTATGAACTTTGATATTATGTCACATACGTTTTTCAAGAAAATAATAATTTTCACAAAGACATCCTATATTGCACTAAGAGAAAATGCATTATAGTTATTGTATACCCTAACACAGCCAACTAGCCACACAAGACAGACATAGACTGAAGAACCATCAGAACAGGAGACATCAGTCTACCTGTAGAAAGGGCTTCTGAAAATTATTTTGCGACAGGGGAAGAGGCTGCTTTATGACCATGACAGCCATTGCAAACATCTACAATAACAACTAGATCAGCAACCTCTGTTACTCAGTCAACACCCACTCACTCTACACCACTATTGTATGGGGTCAGGGAAAGTCATTGATATTAGGAGGTCAGGGAAGCCCTTCTAAGCAAAGCTTTCATCTAGTGTTAATCGAGGTATCTAGTGGCACTAATGTTGCCTATCAGTTCAATATTGTAAAGAAAACTAGGCTACTGATTCAGTTCAGACAGCATAGAGCCTCATGTGAGACTAGTAGAAGAGTTGAGGAGGTTAAGGAAACCATGTCTGATACAACTTCTACTTTTGGATCTGGTTTGACTGAATTAACACAAGCAATGAATGACCTGCGTCAAGTTGTTGCTGATGACCCAGAGGCAAACAAACAAGACACAGGTACACAGAAATCCACCTTCAGATTAAAGGGAGCTCTTTTGAAAACAGTGCCTCTGCTGCAACAACCAATTGTAGATGCACAGCAACTATGCATGTTGAGATTGTTTGCTACAGCTGTGATATAACCAGAAGCCTTGCCAAAATGACAAATACATTTAAGGAAACAGCAAATGCATCTAACAGGTCTAACACAACACCAGTGGAGAGTGACACCTGAGCCAGGCATTACAAAGAGTAAAAGAGGCCTCAGTGGTCAGGGAGAGACTAGTGGAACTCAGTGTCCCATTGAAAGAACAAATAATATTAGGCCAAGACCTAACTAGTGCCTTTAAGAGTCATTAGCTTGTGATGGTGCCAATAAACGCTGGCCTTTTGGGGGCATTATTCTCCGGATTACTACTTGCGCAAAAATGAAAATCCCGTGAGATCACACCTCCTTCTGATTGGCTGGAGATGCTCAAGTTGGTATTCTATTGAGCCATTGCATTATAAACAAAGGGACCAAGTGTAGAAAGTGGAGGTGTTTTGTGGTATGCTACAAAAGAAAAAAAGTGTGGCTATTTCAAATTTATAGTACGTGAAAACTAGGTAATTTAATATTAATTTACTGTCAATAATGTATGTATATGTTATATTTATTACCAAGAGAATGCACTTGACTTAATGCGTACAAATGTTTTCCTACTTCTTAATTGAAAAGCATATTTTTCGAGTAATTGGAGGATATGAAACCGTGAATTATGAATGAACCTCAGTTGTTGTGACTAGTAGCCACTTATTGCACTCTTCAATCCAGTATCATGAGTAGTTGGATTGAACTCAAAGGCTGGTTATTAATTTCCTTTGTTGGTGGGAAGGCAATGTATATTGATGAGGTATCAATTGTGATTTTGTTCCAAATTGCTTGATGAAGATGTTGAACATCATTTAAGAATGAACTGAAACCAGATCACGAGCCTTTCTAAATTGACGATATTAAGAGACAAGACAATCTAGGGTAAAGACAGAATGCTTACTTGAGCTACATCACAGTGTCCCTACAGGGCTGCACTGCTGTTGTTGGTGCAAAATGCTAAGGAAATGTTTAACACTGTCAGCATAATGCCTATCCTGCCTTGGTATATGTAAGAAATTAGGTTGCTGGTTGAGGGGGGTAAAACCCTACTCAAGCAGAAACCACAATCCTTGTCAGGGTGAAGTCAGGCTTAACTTAGAGGCAATGTGTAAAGTATTTGTGCAACACTTCAAACAGTAACACAATGAAAACACATCTCAAAAGAATCCCACTCCAGATTTAGCCAAATATGTTACTCTTTAATTATTAAAACAAGACCAAAATGACAAAAATCTATTTAGTGGAACAGGAGATATGCCTTTTTCAAGATTTCTGTGAAAATAGCGCCAGAAAGCACAAAGCGCCAACTCTGGATATCTGGCTGTGCCAGACCGAGACAAAGCCACAAGTTCAGGTTGATCGCAATGTAGCGTGGGCAGCTACAGGGACCCAGTTAGACCTGCTGAACAGGAATACCTTCAGTCCTGGTTGCAGAGCGTTGCGAGGTCCCTCATTGAGGATTCGTCGTGCAGCTGAGGTGATGTGCTGGTTCTGAGGAGATACAAAGCTGTAATGCGAGGTCCTGTGTCGTTGTTGAGGATCCCGTTGACAAGGGCTTGTGATGCAAAGTCCAGCGTCGGTGATGCGTCACGCAGTCGAGGCAATGCATTGGTTCCGAGGAGCTGTGAACCTGCAATGCGAGAACCTGCGTTGTCGTCAAGGCTGCTGTCAACAAAAGATTTGTGATGCGAGGACCTACGTCAGGGAAGCCTTGCACAGTGCCAGTTCTAATGCAGGCTGTGAGGTTGATGTGGAGTCCTTGCGCTGAGAAAAACCTCTCAGCAAAGGCAATGTGCTGGTTCTGCTCAGGATTGCCCTGTGCACCAGATTTATTTATTTTATTTAAAACGTTTTATAAAGTGTGAACATGACCCGACAGGGTATCAGAGCCCTGTACATATAGGCAGACAAGATAGGCAGGTGAAGGTGTACATATTAACCATAAAAGATGAGATGCATCAGTTCTGCTTGATCCACAGATGGACCGGCAGAGCACATTCAGGCTCGCCTCCAAGGGTTCAAGACTGGGGTGCCACCACTTGGCAGGGTAGGTATCACAGATGGCAGAGTCCAGGTATTAGTTCAAGGTTGTTGGAGCCTTTTGTCGCTGAGTCTCTAGTCAGGAGACCAGTCAACTAGCCCTTGGAGTCAATCTGCGGTCCTGGTTTCAACAGATGCAGGTCCAGCCCTTCTCACGCAGGCAAAAGAGCACCAGGAAACAGGTCAGCACAGCAGGTTAGCAGTCCTTCAGAGTAGTAGTCCAGCAGAGTGGCAGTCCTTTCAGCAGTGCCACAATACATCTTCATGGCAGAGTATCCACAGGTCCAGAAGTGTACTGAAGAGTTGGTGACTGCGATCCAATCTTTATATGTGCGCCTTCCTTTGAAGTTGGAGAAGCTTCTAGAGGTTTCCATTTGAAGTCCACAGTCTTCCTGCCTTCCCTGCCCTGGCTCCAGACAAAATACAGGGGGGATGCAGCCCTTTGTGTGTCAGTAGGACACATCCCATTCAAGTGTAAGTAGGGCTTTGCCCAGCTACGCCGTCTCATCCTGCCAGAGATGGTCCATCCAGGCACACTAAGCTCTCTATTGTGTGTGGATGTCTAGGAGGAATACACAAAGCCCAAATGCGAGCTACACCCAGTCATGTGACCGAGAGACAGGCTGTGGCCACTAAATGGATACGTTAGGAAAAATCCAACTTTCTAAAAGTGGCATTTTTAACATTGTAATTAAAAATCCGACTTCACCATAAAAGAAAGTTTTGATTTTCATTGCAATTCCAACAACACCAAGCATGACCTAGGTACCTGTTCCTATTTGGACATTACAGTTTATTAAATGTAGTAAGGTAACTCCAATGTTATGCTATGGTAGAGGTAGGCCTTGAAATAGTGAAAAACAAATGTAAGAGTCTTTCACTATCAGGGCATGTTAAACTTAAAATTACAAAAATACATGGCACCCTGCCCTGTGGGCTGTTCAGGGCCTACCTTTGGGGTGACATATATATTAAAAATGAAGTTTTGGGCCTGGCAGAAGGTTTATTTTGCAGGTTGAAATGGCAGTTTAAAACTGTAAACACAGGCTGCAGTGGCAGACTTAAGACATGTTTGGAAGGATTACGTAAGTGCGTGGCCCAATTAGTGCTTCAAGCCCAGTAGTAGCATTTAACTTACAGGCTCTAGCTACATGTAGTACCACTTTACTAGGGATTCATAAGTAAATTAAATATGCCAATTTGGGATAGGCTAATGTTAGCATGTTTCAAGGAGTGAGTACTTGCGCTTTAGCACTGGTTAGGAGTGGTAAAATGTACAGAGTCCTAAGATCAGCAAAATTAAGAGGTGAGAAGGCATAACGTTTGTGGGACAACCACCCTAAGGCTGACAGGTCTAACAGTATACATTCTCTATACATGATTTGACCAACCATTAACTCAATTTGGCAAATCCTGGATTGACCAGCTGCATTAAAGGCTTTTGGGCCAGTCCCCTATTGGTTTAGGGCTGGCTAGTCAAGCATCTCTTCACTACGTGCAATCATATCACTTAATAAGTATGTATAAATATCAGCGTAGTTCTGAAGCTGCACTTTGCAGGGCTTTTTCTTTGTTCCAATGCCTTTCCCCAGTTACCTTTTCAACAACTGCTGGCCCATCGCATGCATCTCTGACCAGGTCATGTTCACAGTGTGCAGGTCTGAGCGAGAGACATCAAGCTGGTCCACTGGAGGCATCCAAGTAAGCTCCGGGGTCTATATGAATAGCGAGGTGTTTTCGGTGTAACATCAGGGGCGTAAAGTAGGCCCCTGCAGCCCCTGTGGCACAGAGGTGCCCAATCCTTTAGTGGCCCCTGAACCCTACCCGGGGCCCCATTCAGCCCACAGCTAATGAACATCTGTGAGATATGGGAGACTCAAATGGACTCTTCACAGTCTACAGTGGGGAGGTGGACATAATTTGCATTACACCACTGTGTTACATTGTGACTAAAACCTCAACTAAAAGTTAACGTGCGCATACTAGACATTTTTCTGGTGGTTACAGCCCATAATTAATTCCCTGTTTCTTTGTAAGTGCTGGTTAACTGTGAAAGTGGATGTGCTGCTTTATCGCGAGGTAGTTTAACAGTTTTCTTCACAACATTGAAAGTGGATGGATGATGTCCATTTGGTTTTCACAGCAACTTGAAAAGGGATGGAAACTTTTCAATTTTCATGTGAGAACCTACATGCAGAGACTTTCAGAAATGCAGTGGGTTGCCCTCGTGGTATTTGCGAAAACTACGGAAAGTTTGTGAGAAAAAACCAAGGCAACTTCTCACATCAACAATTTCACATCACCCGGAGTAAGCGCCTTTACTCAACGCACACCCATCATAGCCTTACTGATGTGCCAGCTTCTGTTCACCTTGATTACTTGAAAATTAATTCCTAAATGGATACTTTAGCAGCATTTCAATTTGATTCATTCAGTTAACTGAAACAGTAACCTTCACAAACAAGCAGAGGTGGAGTCTGCTTTTCACACTTGGCTATATATTTAAATTAAAGTCTGTCAGTTAAGACCGATCATAAACAGGGCTCAGGAGATTAAATTATAAACCAAGGGTTTATATTTTAAAGGAGATTTGAAAACATTTCATCCTATAACACGAGCCCCATTGCTTGGAAAGTAATTACGCTTTTTAGCTTGTATTATTTTTAAATTTAACAGCATTGTTTGGAAACTTATTTTCCTTTTAAATATGAAATTACAAGGTCTGGTTGTATGTCTTGTAGCACCGAGACACACTCGTAAATTAATGATGGCTCTTTTGGCAAAGTTTACTTAACTATTCTTTAGTCCTGATTTTGAACAGCGCAAGTTAACAAGTCCCCCTTAACATATATGTGTGCCTATAAACATTTGCTGTGGTATTTCTAATTTAATCCCTTGGTTTGAAGCGTAAAATATGCATGTATAATGTCTCAAGGATTTCTATCAGTAATTTATATTTTTAGATCCTGACAGTAAAAAAGAGCTTTACTATTTTGCTGCATGTCGTCTCTTATCTTATCTCAATAACCGAGATTTAAGATGGTTAGGAGAGTGGGATGGTTAGGAAGAGGCAGGAAAAATTTGCCCGGAGACTGTGTGGTGCTGACCTTTAAAACCCCTACGCTAGTAGAAATGATTATGAGTAGAGCTGAAAATCATAATATTTTACGACAGGGTGTTAATTTGGTTCCCTTGGGTTATTTTTTATCAACCCATACACAGTAATAATGTTTGGGAAACCAGGGAAAGCCAGACCCCGACTTATGGGAGACAGTTTAGTATCCTAACTCAGAATCGTTTTGACGCACTTAATAATCTTGAATCAGTCGACTGACTGACACCAGAGGATTCAACCCAGGCTGTAATACCTAGCAGTTTGGAGGCCCCCCTCGATGTGGGACTACCGGTAATTCAATACATTAAGGAAAATATTTTGCCAACCGGTGGTTCCATTGGGGAAAATGGAAAGGTTAATGATAATACTGTATCATGCATTCCGACAGTCTTATCTCGAGCCCCCCTTTTAGAAACAGGTCACAAACCGAAAGAGTTAGATGGTGACCGGGGAAGAAACTGTCATAAATCCAGGAATGATAAATGCCAGCTCCTGTTCTGGAACGTCGCAGGAATGAAATCAAAAGCGACTAATAAACTGTGGACTGATTTCGTGAGCAATTATGAGATCCTTTGCTTTCAAGAGACCTGGGTGGAGGACCCCATCCACATGAGCGGGTACAAAACTTTTCACACCCCAGCAGTGAGATCAACTCATGGCAGAGCTAAAGGGGTTTATGTACATACATTTCAAATTATTTAAACATAAGGAAAATTGAATTAAATGTTAGTAATCAGTATTATCAAATTATTAGCTTACATATAGATCCTTTATTTCTCATGATATTAGTGAATTTTTACAACAATGCCTTACCGGATGCGATTGAGGGAATATTGAGATGCCTATATGGTGATTTAAATGATTTACAGACTCATTCTGCACAAGGGGCGTTTGTTGTATGGGGGGGGATTTTAATCACACTATGGGGCCGATTCTGATGCGGGTTGGAAAAGCTTCCCGACCGAGGGCCTGATTCTGATGCGGTTAGGAAGGCCTCCTAATGGCATTTGCTCCTTCCAAATCGGATCGGGAACGTGTCTTCCCGACCGAGGGCCCAATTCTGATGCGGTTAGGAACAAATGTTCCCATTGAAGTCAATGGGAGTTCAACCAAATTGTATCTGGAAGCATCCGGATGCATCCTACTCAGCCGGTCGGACTTTCCCGATCCGAGTGGGTCGGACACCATTTCCCAACCGATTCGGTCGGGAAGCTTTTCCAACCCGCATCAGAATCGGCCCCAAAATGTCAGCATGAGGATACGGGGATCTGTGGGATATCCTACGAGAGAGGCTCCAGTTTCCCCCACTTCTCACATACATCATATGGTGATTCTCTGAATGACATTATGTTTTCATTTGACATGGGCTTCGCAAACAGCTTATGTTCTACTGTGGCCCCCTTTCGTCCAACCTTTAATGGTAGGGGCACCTTTTCTACCATAGACTTTGTATTAATATCGAGTAGATATTCCCCATTTGTTGACGAGTTTATCACACATGATATCGTTCTAAGTGATCATTTTCCTCTAAGTCTTAAGGTGAAGATGTTCAGGCAGGACATCAATATGAGAGGTAACTCCCCCCAACTCTTAAAGAACATTACCCTGAATAGACAAAATGGGTATGTGTTGAGATGGGTAAACGTGGATCCAGATGACTTCGCTAGAAAATTAATGTTGAAATGTAAGAATATGCTCCTTTTATGTCTGGATGAGAGGTCACCCCATCATGTAATTAGGGAGAATTTTCTAGCTATTTCAAATTGTATTAAAGAAACACTGTGTGTAAAGACAAAAAAGCAGTATTTATCAAAACAGGGGTGGTTCAACATAAATTGCACAAAGGCCTATTCTAAACTTAAATATTCCATGCATGCTACAGTTAAAGATCAGGCCTGTATTAGAGAGGCGAGAAGGGATTATAAAAGGACACTGAAAGAAAGGAAGAAAATGCTGAAAGAGGAAGCTTGGAAAGCCCTACATGATGCTCGACCATTCGAGACTCCTCAGCTTTTTGGAAAGCGGTAAACGCGCCTTTTTTTGATGATAATGATAAAGCAACAATAGAAATAGCAATCTCAGCATCAGAGTGGATACCGCATTTTTCTAATCTATATGATAATTCATTGTCTAATGAACAAGATACTTTGGTGCGTGAGATTGAATCTGAGCCCCCCCACCTTCCTCAAGTACTACCTCTGCACTTTACCTTGAGCGAGGTTAATGCGGCCATAAACTTAAGTATGGGTGGAAAGGCCCCGGGGCCGGATGGTATACCAGTGGACCTTTTTAAATCCAACTTAGCCTTATGGGGACCACTCTTAACGCAGGTTTTTAATGCATGTTGCACACAGGGCTTTTTATCAACCTGGTATGAATCTATAATAGTCCTCATTTTTAAAAAGGGGGACAGGGCCCCCCCAGCCTGTTATCGTCCAAGTTCCTTATTGGACTCAACCGTGAAAATTATCGGACGAGTGATATTAGAAAGACTGCAGGCCTGGGCGGGGGAACATGCAATATTAAGCGACTCCCAATATGGGTTTCGAAAAGGCCTGGGTACAATAGAACAGGGCCTAAATTTACATATCATGCTGGATAAATATACTAAGGCAAAAAGGGAAAGGTTATTTTTAACTTTTGTAGACTTAACGGCAGCATTTGACTGCGTTATCCACAATAAGTTATGGATGATTTTAGAAGGGCTGGGGGTGGATGTTTTATTGATCTCTTTTTTAAGGCAGCTTTATTCAGGGGCAAGGGTGAGCGTTCGATTTGGGTTGAGTGGTGACTGCACCAAGACTTTTAGAGTGCAGAAAGGTGTAAGGCAAGGATGTGTCCTTGCCCCTTTCCTTTTCACACTGTATATAAATGACTTGCAAACAACTTTGGTCAAGGAGTGCAGGGATTTACCAACGGCAGCAGCACGCCCTATTCCTGCACTCTTTTATGCAGACGATGCGGTTCTTATGGCCCGCACGCCGCTTGGTCTTCAAAGGGTCGTAAATAGTTTTACAAATTTTATGTCCAATTTGGGTCTCACTATTAATTGTTCAAAAAACCTTTGCAATGAATTGCGGGACAGGATCCAATAAAAAGGTAAAGTCGATTTTTATTAATGCAAAGGCAATAGAGTATACCAAAACTTTTTCCTATTTAGGAATTTTATTCGATCAGTCAGGAACCTGGACTCGAGCAGTTAAAGCGAGAAGGTTGTTGTTTAGCAAATCTTTAATGGCACTATCAAATTTTAGCAGAAAATTGGGAAGACGCCCACCTGGGGAACTATTGCACATGTATAAGGCGAAATGTGTAGCTATCGCCAGTTATGGCACGGGAATTTGGGGACATGCTAATGTAACCACACTCCAGCTTGCGGAAAATATGTTTCTCAGGTTTCTTTTGGCAGTGCCGGACAGTACGTCTACATTTAACTGCCACATGGAATTAGGTATGCCATATATCGAGGACGTGATCAAAATCCAGCCGATTCTCCTGTGGCACAGGGTTTGGACTACGGATGAGACTGCGTTTAATCGACATATATTGAAGGATGCCCTGGGGATCGACGGGGTCAGTAAAATAAGATGGTTAGAATATGTTAAATCGTTTTTAATTCAATTAGGCCACCCAGAATATTATAATGACCCACAAACTATGTGCAGTGTGCCTAGAAAAGATCTTAAGAGCAACTGTATGCGATTATTAGGCGAGATTAGAATTACGAGTGAAATGAAAAAAACATTGGTCCAAGCCCATCACCTTACGTTGGTTTCTGCAGCTATACAACCATATATTTTGTTGGTCACAGGAGATTACGACAGATTGTTATTAACACGTTTTAGATTGAACATTTTACATAGATACCTAAGTTATCCCATTTTAAACGACTGGGCGAGAGAATTAATCAAATGCCCATGCGATGACGTCTCGGCACAGTCAACTATTCATATATTGTTCTTTTGCAAATTTTATACCATCCCGAGAAAAAGATGGATTTTACCTGTGTTAAAAAGACTTGAATTGAGACAGTGCCGTCCTGCTCTTCTGATTTTGCAATATTTGGAAAATGAATTTATAATTGCTTCTGTGATTACCTTTTTAAAAAATGTTTTTAAGTCCAGTAAATCCATTATGATATGAATTTTACATGATTTAACTTGTGTGTTAAATGTATTGTGCTTTTATGGTTATTTATGTTTAATAACCGAATAAAGTTCTTTGATTTGATTTGAACCGAGATTGTATGCACTTCAAGTGGCTGTGATGTTTATGATTTTTTAATTGATGACGCTAATTGGAGAGGGTCTTATTTTTTTTAAGTTTCAAAAAATGAGTTTATTCAAGAAAAAGAAACAGCAAGATGCAATACATAGTACGAGATAAGAACATATAATCATACATGAAGTTGTGCTTACAATATCGATAGGGAGAGGGAGGAAGGTTAAAGGAATGTATAAGGATATAAGCAAGGTCTGGTAACATATCTAGATTTTCAACAGTATATTTATATTAAACATGCAGAACTATTCATAAGTACAGAGTATGGAATGTCAAAGAGGCTTTAAAACTTCTTGTTCTGAGGTATTGCGTGCACAGGAAAGTCTAGCTTGAAGATCAATAAACTTTGTGATTGGGGACCATAACTGCAAGCTTTTTGTGGCAAGGGAAACAGGATATACATAAGCTGTATCTAATCTGTGTTTATGGCAAACTGCATACCACCAAGCTTGAAACGATAGTTTAGAAGAGTCTTTCCAGTGTTTAGTAATTTGTTGAAAAGCTACCCCTAAAAGCAAATCCAGAATTTGTACATTTAATAATCAATGATTCCAGTCATCCGACAAAACGCCTAGAAAAATATTGGTAATGGAGAAGGGTATTGTAGAGCCAAATATGAGGGTAATTTGATCCCAAACACGTTTCCAGAAATACTAGAAATGAACGACAGCAGTGGTTATCTCAACAGAATAGTCAGCACCTCTGTTATAGTTTGCACAGAAGTCGATTATAACATGTCTTGGTGTGCTCTATGTCAACACTGTGCCGTCTCCAGTGCTACTCAGTGCAGTAAGGAAGAATTCCCTCAATGCACTTCACATTAAACCAAAACGAAGACAGAGCACAAACCAATAGGAAGGACTGACCACAGAAAGTCAGTAGTGTTTTTTAATAGACAAAAATGTAGTATACACAAAAACAATCAAATTAGCAAGAGCATTAAAGTGCTTAATCATATTTCACAATGTTGACACGTAGTTGTCGTAAGATAACAGCCGACACGTGTTTCGTCGCAGATCGACTTTCTCAAGGCTTAAAATTTCCGATCATACAGTCCTGAAGTCCAACAGGGTTAAAAGGCTCAAACAAAGGACGTACTACCTTACTACGGGAGATGGACCTTACACGCATGCAGATGTTGGAGTGGGTCGGAGAATAAATAGTGGAACGCTGAACGGGGGTTGGATATTCCGTCTACCATAACGGAGATCCCACTACATTGACCATGTCCAGTTTTAACGATTGAAGGGGAAGCACTAAGAATAGTTACAGATTTGTGTGCGACTGATGCGTCGATTCTGAAGAAATAAAGACGGCCTTTTGCGACCTTTTGATCTACCCGATACTTTGTAGAGGTCTCGGTATTTATGGACATGCAGCCAATCGATTATTTTTTGATGTACGTTGTTTGAGCCTTTTAACCCTGTTGGACTTCAGGACTGTATGATCGAAAATTTTAAGCCTTGAGAAAGTCGATCTGCGACGAAACACGTGTCGGCTGTTATCTTACGACAACTACGTGTCAACATTGTGAAATATGATTAAGCACTTTAATGCTCTTGCTAATTTGATTGTTTTTGTGTATACTACATTTTTGTCTATTAAAAAACACTACTGACTTTCTGTGGTCTGTCCTTAATATTGGTTTGTGCTCTGTCTTCGTTTACGTTTCCAGAAATCATGGACATAAGGGCAAGTGAAAAGTAAGTGTTTTAAAAATCAGCATGTATTAGGGAACAGGACCAGCAAGTATCAGATATGTCAGCGTTCATCCTATGTAGAGTTGTGGGAGAGAGAAGTAATCTATTATATATAAAGTAAAGTGTCTATGTAGTATCCGCTGCTCTAGAGGTTTTTCTAATTTTGATTCAAATTTTATTCCATAAGTAGATGGTCCAGCCAGTATCTAAATCTTGTTCCCAGGCCAGCTCTACCTTAGTTTTATCCCTAGTAACATTTGATTTTCATAAGTAAGCGTATATGGTAGAAGCTTTGGGGCATGTGCTGAGAAAAGTATGAGTTTGATTAGTAATAGTGGGAGAGGAAATAGGAGTAGGGTTAGCTTGATCAAAAGCAAGACTCAAAGCATTTTGCAATAATTGGCACTTATTCCGAAAGAAGAAAGGGACATTGAATAAAGAACGAGCATGAGAAAAAGGTATAACCTTGTTATTGTCAAATAGCTGGTTTACCCATATTAAGCTTTTTTGTCTCCATGCTTTCCAATAGAAAGGCTTACCTTTGATCATTATGAGTTTGTTGTGCCATATAGTGGATTTCAGGAATGCTTCGATGTCCTTGGACTGATCTAATAAGATTGTATCTAATAATTTACTTTTGTGTTTAACAATGGCAGTGGATAACTGTTGGGGTTTCTGAGTAAATGACAGGTATTCTTGAAAGGAGAAAGGATTAAGGTACGATTGTTCAAGCATGACCCAGAGTGGAGACTCTGGTAAGGATCCCAGTGACCACCTAGAGGATTGACGCAATAGGAATGCTTTGTGATAATTAGGAAAGTCAGGAAAATTGACTCCTCCTTCTAGTTTTGGAAGTGTGAGTTTTGATAATGACATGCAGGCTTTCTTATTATTCCAGAGAAAGGAGGATAATAAGGAATTGATTTTTTTAAAAAGCTTTGAGGTATAGCAGCAGGTATGTTAGAAATAGTGTAAAGTACTATGGGGGACAACATCATCTTGCTAGTGTCTAATCGCCCCCACCAAGAAAGATATAGAGGGTGCCATTTATCTATCAAAGCAGATATTTTAGTAAGCATTTATCTATATTAATGGAAATCGATGATTTTATTGACGAACTGAAGTACATACCTAGACATTTTATATGTTGGGGATTCCATTTAAAATTGGATATTTCAAAATCATCTTTAAAAGTAAATTTAGTTAAGGGTAATATCTCACATTTATCACTATTTAATCTATAACCAGAGACAAAGGAGTAAGCTGTTACTTCTTGTAGGAATGTAGGAAGGGAGGAATGTGGTTTCGAGAGAAATAATAAAATATCATCTGCATATGCCGCCAGCTTAATGTGTGCCTTATCAGATGCAAAGCCATAAATGTTCGAGTTTTGGCGGATTCTAGATAAAAAAGGTTCTAGAGCTAGATTGAAAAGAAAAGAAGATAGGGGACATCCATGCCTAACACCTCTTCCCAAATTGAAGTATGAGGAAGTAAGTCCGTTAGCAAAGATTGCCGCTCTGGGGTTTGAGTATAGGAGAGAAATTAAACATACAATTTTTGGGCCGAAACCAAACCATTTAAGTGTTGAAAAAAATAAAAGGCCAATATACCCTATCGAACGCCTTTTTGGCATCTAGTGGAATAGCAGCCATAGAGTCGGATTTATGAGAGGTTTTGGAAAGTATGTAAAAAAATAAACAAGTGTTATCTGCAAGGAAGCATCCCTTGACAAAACCAGACTGTTCTTTACCGAGTAAGCCAGGGAGAAAGGATTCCAACCTCAAGGCCAAGACCTTGGAAATTATTTTTTTGTTGATATTTACTAAAGAAATTGGTCTGTAATTTCTACAAACACGAGGGTCTTTATCTTCTTTGGGTATGAGGTATATCAGAGCTTTCAAAAAGGATCCAGAAGAAGCACCTGCACCTGAAAAAGAGGCTATAAGATTGGTTAACTTGGGGAGATGCAAATGAGAGGAGTGTATAAAAAATTCTACAGTAAAACCATCTTGTCCAGGGGCCTTATCTTTTTTGAGTGTTTGCAGTGCAGTGTGTAATTCCTTTGATGAAATATCAAGCTCCAATGGGTCAAAGTTTAGGTATGTATCAAAAGATTTTTTAATGGAAGAAATGTATTCTGAAATCTCATTGTTTGTAGAAAAGGACTCCGAAGTGTATACGGATTCATAAAATCGATAGAACTCTTGCAGAATTTCTGAGTCCTTATATCTAGGTAATTGTTGATCATCAATCATCGATTCAATGTTGAGTTTGTGTTTTTTGACCTTGAGATAATTTGTTAGTAGTTTGGCAGACTTATTCTGTCCACCATAAAACTTTGCACTGGATTTCAGCAGATATAGTGAGGCATTGTCAGTAGACTCCTTATTAAACTTAAGTTTAGTTGCTATGAGTTCCGATAAACATTCCTTTGATTTGGTAGCATAATAAGAATGTTCCAATCTCTTTTTTTATGCAAAAAGATCTGTGGCCCGTTTACGGGCAGTATGTCATTTCCTAGAAACGTAGTTAATAATAAAATCACGGGCAGCTGCTTTAAAAGCGTCCCATATTGTATGAAAGGGCAGGTTTTCTGTATCATTAAAAGAAATATATTCTTCAAAAAAAGAGGTAAAAGAGGAGGTAAATATAGGGTCCAGTAGCAACGAGTTATTGAAACACCATCGCCCTGAGACATTTGGCTTGTTTTTTATTTATTTTTTTATTTTATTTTTTAGAGTTTTATATAGCGCGAACTAGACCCGAGACATCGGGTATCAGAGCGCTTTACATGAGCACCAGTTTCGTTACAGATGGACACATTCATTTTTGTTAGGCACGAGGAGATTAAGTGATTTGCCCAGAATCACAGGATGTTGAGCGTAGTTGCCCAGCTTCAAGGTCGACCGCTCTAGCCAGTAGGCTACATCCTCTCAAGTATGTCTAATGAGATATAGACAGGAGCATGGTCGGATATTAATATAGAGCCAATTTCCACAGATTGTAGGGATTGAGAAATGTTATGAGAAATAAAAATATGATCAATGCGTGATTGTGTCTGCTGAGCCGGGGAAAAGTAGGTATATTCCCTCAGAGTGGGATTACATATTCTCCAAGCGTCCATTCATTTTCTTTGCTGAGCGGATTGTAGAAATAATTTATGGGCTTTAGTTGGTATGAAGGAAGTCAGGGAATTGCGATCAATGAAGGGATCTATGATTTGATTGCGATCTCCTGCTAAAATGAGATTGTCATGGAAATATTGTAACAGTTTCTTAGTAAGGTGAGACCAAAAAGGGAATCACCAGTAGTTAGTGCGTAGATATTGAATAAGGAGAGTAGAACCTTCCCAATCAGCAGTTCTGTAAACAGCCAGCGACCCACATTGCCAGTCTCTTGAGATATAAGTTTAAAGCAAAGAGATTTGTGACATAGCATGACAACACCATTTCTTTTACCATCACCCGGAGAGAAGAAGACTGCACTCTTCAATTTTAAGGATTCACTCTCTGTAAGATGTGATTCTTGGATCAATGCTATGTCAACTCTTAATTTAGCTAAATGTGTTAAAACACGCTGCCTTTTGATCAGAGAATTTAAGCCTCGTACATTCCAAGGAATAATATTCAGTGACATATATTATTCAATAAAAAGAAAAAATGAAATAAACCAGACACAGTATAAAATTGATAAAAAGTAAACCACAACATCACATGTAATAAGAAAAGCACAACAAAGAACACCATGGAAAAAGAAGGAATTAGGAAAATGAGAAAAAAATGAGAAGGACGATTAAGAGAGGAAGGTAACAGGAAAAGGAAATAAAGAGAAAACTCAGAAAGAGAAACAAAGAGTAGAAGGAAAAGAAAAACACAGGGGAAGTAACACATACCTATACAATTCCAAAACAGACAGGGGTGAAACCACATGGAAGAATGGTGCATCCAGATCCCGCAGGAGGGGCACAGGGACAACTGTACTTGACAAGATGTGAGACAACGACAAGTACACAAAAGGAGAAGCGAAAGAAAGTGGGTTATTTGCTAAAAAATTAACATCAATGTTAGATTATTCATGTCAAAAGGAAGTTGCATAAGAAAATAAGTACAAAACAGTATATGAAAAACAGGCAAATAATCTGAACATCAACATGCTGTTAAGAATTTTTAACCAGAATGAGAAGTCGAAGCGCCAGAAGTGTCCATAGTTTCTGTTTTGCAAAAATTGATGAAACTTTTCAGCTTAACTGGATCTTTGTAGGTAGTTGTCTTATTTCTGTAGGTAACCTTAAAGAGACATGGATGAAAAAGGCCATAGCGAGCATCAAGAGTGCAAAGATCTGGCCTCATATTTAAAAATTCTCTACGCCTGTTTGCCGAACTCTTGGCGTAATCTTGAGAAAAAAATAAAGCATGGCCTAACCAAGATAGGCGGGATGCTGTTTTGGAAGCAGAGAGAACTTTAAGAGGATCTGTATACTCTAAGAAATACAAAATGACACCTCTTGGGTGATTTGAGCCAGGACCATTAACTTGTTGATGACCCAGTCTGTGTGCACGCTGGATGTTCAGGGTGGTAGGTTTAGCACTTTAGGAAGAACATTTTTGAAGAAGGTGAGAGGGTCTGGGTCCTCCGTGTTCTCCGGTAGACCATATATGCGTAAGTTATTCCTTCTATTTCTGTTTTCCAAATCTTCAACTTGCTTCTGCAAAGAAGAGACCTGCGATTGAAGAGTACTCACCTTACTGTCAGTTATACCATATGAG
The DNA here is from genome assembly GCA_963921515.1 of Calotriton arnoldi. Lineage (NCBI taxonomy): Eukaryota > Metazoa > Chordata > Amphibia > Caudata > Salamandridae > Calotriton > Calotriton arnoldi. The sequence goes on from CAWUFW010008670.1 coordinate 83,293, forward strand.
GAAACATTCTGCTCCACTGCTTGTAGACGTTCATACATTTGAGACCATCTCTCAGTAAGAAATTGTAATTTAGTGTTTGTTTCCTCCATAAAAAGTCATAAAGCACAACTTTCTTCAAGTAAGAGGTCCAACGAGGCAGAAGGTCGGGATTTTGCTGGAGATTGTGGGTCTTTTTTCAGAAGCTTCGTGGAAGCCTTTCCAGAACTCGCCGGAACAGTAATCGCGGTTGCCATAGTTGAAGTTGTGCCATTTTTTGGCTGAGGAGTTAAAGAAGATTACATTGCGGCAAACTTCGAGAAAACTGTTTAATTCTTGATGAATCTACACGCTGGGGACAAGGTGGCGGAGCTTAATTTTCTTATTCTTCCCATAGGCAATGCAAAAAATCAATAAAATAAGACCAACTCTTTTTGTGAGAGCGATGAGTTATATCAGTGCTTGTAATTGAAGGAGAAGGCTGGTTAAATGCGGCAGATAAGTGGCAAAAATGAACTCTGAAGTCAAATGGCTGACAGGATGCTTAGAGCGTCAAAAAAAAGAAAACAGGCAAGATAAAAGGTTCATTTGAAATTATGGTGAGCATGTACCTTTAAGAAGGTTGCTGTTTTCAGGCATCTCTCATCAAAATGAATAATGATGAAGTAAATTGAAGCACGTCTCCTCAGCGCTGTATTGCAAAAATATGGAGCGGCCGCATTACAAAATGGCGGCTGTTCCTGAGGGTGACGGAGATAATAAAAAAACACCGTTTCCTTACTACTTGCGGCGAGCTGTAAACATCACTAGGTGGGCGCCGAGTGCTTCCCCATGACAGATCTACGCGTTAGCTCTTCAGTAGGTCACGGGGTCCGTGGAAAAAGATCATTGACCTGCGCCGCCTCCTCGTGGATCACGGAGAAGATGCTATCTTCTTTGGGAGTTAAGCCACGCCCCCCACAGGGTCTTATTTTTGAGCCTTCAGTCCATTCAAAATCAGGAGGCGCGGGTGGTAATCAACACTTCCCCATTTAGCTAAGCTAAGCACATTCTGAACTCCCTCCACTGGCTCCCGATTATCCCACACATAAGCCGCAAAGTGTCTTGCGGTGTGCATTGCTTTCCTTATAACAAATCGCCACTATTTAACTCCAAAAGATTAAAGAGATAAGTTCCAGCCAGAAGGCTTTCTTCTACTCCTTATGTCCGTTTATGTGTTTCCCATTTCCACAGAACTCGCTCATGGAGCTGAGCTTTCTCGACTCAAGCTCCACGCTTCTGGAATGTCAACCCAATGATCTACAACTGATAACCAACCATCTTTCCTTCATGTATGTATCTCCTTCTTTTATATCTTTCTTGTTAGCCTGCAGTCTAGTGCCATGAGACTTTCTGGTGGAAATGCGCTCTAGAAATTTTAAATAACAAAAATATGACGCTTGGAATAAAAAAATCTCTTTAGTCTTTGAACACGTCCAAACTCTTCATTCTCACCAAGCAATGAGTTGAATTTTGTAAGTTAAAATTTCATTATGAAGTGACCAACAAACCACCTTGAGAATGAGATTAACTGCAAAACCATCATGTTATGTTCCTGGTATTTGAGTGGTCTTCCCTTAAGGAAGAATTCAACAGCCTCTAAACCCTGTTTTTGAGATATGCTCATATAAAGGCTTGTGATAAATAAATATATGTATGTATATATATATATATATATATATATATATATATATATATATATATATATATGTATATATATATATATATATTCACTGAAAAACCAGAGGTTTTAGGGACAGTTATAGTTAGTTGGACATTGCACTCGTACAAAACCCGTGAAATTCCCCCGTTATAGTTAGTTCAGCTAACTATAACTCGCGCCCCGCAATGCACTGCTGATGACGTCACATATTACATCACTCATGACATGGTCAGTGACATCACTGATGACATCACTGATGACATCTCAAATGACATCACTGATGACATCATCCAGTGACTGTGTGTTTCTGTAAAGTTTAAATATGTTTAATATATATAGGGAAAGGCGTATTGAAGAATGAGTGGGTGTATAAGTGTCTGAATGGATGATTTAGTACGTGCGTGACTGACTCTACAAGTGAGTGATTAAACGTATCTTACTGAATGCATGGGTTAGTGACTAAACTGTGTGAATGTCTGTATCCGTCTGTTGGTGTGTAAGTGGATGCATGGATTTGCGAATAGCTACATGAGTGTCTATATGGGTTATTTATTGGTTCTATGAGTATCTGTATGGGTGCCTGAGTGTTTGTGTGGATGGGGTGTGTGCGACTGTGCATAGATGTGTGAGTGGGTGATTCACTGGGTGGATGGTTTCAAGAGTGCATCTGTGATAGACTGTATGGGTGGGTAAGTGTGTGTAAGAGTGTGTTAGTGAGTGAATGTATGTCCCAGTGGTACATGTGTGAGTAACTAAATATGTGAAAGGCAGTATATATGTGTATTGGAGTATATAAATAGCTATAAGCGAGAGTGAGTGATTGTGATAGTGGCTGTATGGATGAGTGTGTGCTTGTATCAGTGATTGTATAAGAGCGTAACAATGTGCTAGTATTTGTATGATTAAGTGAGCTGGTGTGTGTATAACTGTATAGGTGAGTAAATGGCAGTGTGTTTAATTATTTGCATGACTGACTAGGTGTGTGAGTACCTCTATGGATGAGTGGCGGTGTTTGAGTGTCTATATAGGAGTAAGAGTGCATATGATAGTCCTGTACTGAGTGACCATAAGTATGAGTGACTGTACGGGTGAGTGAGTGGATGTGTGTGTGTAGACCTAAGAATCAGTGAGTGGGTATGTAGTTATTGGTGTTGGAGTGTCTATGGTTTTGCGAATGGCACTCTGTAATTTAGATTGGGTGTATCAAAGGTTATATTAGGGTGTGAGGAGCTGCATCAGATTATCACGTGGATGATGTCATCAGTGATGTCATTTGAGATGTCATCAGTGATGTCATCAGTGATGTCACTGACCATGTCATGAGTGATGTAATATGTGACGTCATCAGCAGTGCATTGCGGGGCGCGAGTTATAGTTAGCTGAACTAACTATAACGGGGGAATTTCACGGGTTTTGTACGAGTGCAATGTCCAACTAACTATAACTGTCCCTAAAACCTCTGGTTTTTCAGTGAATTTCAAAGGTTTTTAAATGCTAATTTCTAACTATAACGTGTCTGAAACCTATGGTTTTTTCAGTGAATTTCAAAGGTTTTTAAAATGCTAATTTGTAACTATAACGTACCTGAAACCTACGGTTTTTTCAGTGAATTTCAAAGGTTTTTTAAATGACAATTTTTAAATGTATTAATTTTTATATTAATTTTTTTCATACTGATTTACTACATTTTTAGAAACAATTTCTTTTACATATTTTATTTTTTAAATTACATTGTAATTACATTATACATTACATTACAAAAATACTTTCTCAGAATGAATTACTTTAGTTTAAATACTTTGCACATAGGCAATAGACTTTTAAGTACAGTAGTTACAGTTGTTGCAATGGGCAACACATTTTCAAACACAATGCAACATTCAGCTCAATGTGAATTTCTAGTTAAATGCAATTAGTTACTTTATGGATTACTTTTCTAACCACAGGACTGGATCCTAGATTCAGTCCTGGTACATCTCCTGTAAACAGTTGAGTAAAAGCGTTTTGGTTACAGTCGTGATTTTTAAGGAATATTATTGTATTTTAAAAGTTGACACTTAGAAACTTTTTCTCATAGAATCACCAATGTTATCCTATGGAAGGAAATTCACTTAGCAGGTAAAAACTGTTATCGTTACTTTTTCTTACTCAGTGTTGGATCCTGGATCCAGCACTGGTGCATCTCCTGTAAACAGTTGAAAGAATGCGTTTAAGTCATACAGGCGATTTTTAAGGAATATTTGTAGTTTGTGAAAATCGACACTTTGAAACTTTTCTGCTGAAAACCAGACAATGGATTCCTATGGAAGAAAATATAAGTTACTGGTAAGTACGGTTAAAATTACTTTTCAGGACCAGTACTGGGCTGAAAGATACAGCACTGAGGTCTCTCCTTATAACAGGTGAGTAAATCGGAATTCGTATTTCGGCTGATTTTAGAGGAATATTTGTATGTTTCAAAAATCAACACTTAGAAACTTTTTCAGCAAAAAGCAGGCAATGATATCCTATGGAAGGAAATTCAAGTTACTGGTAAGTACGGTTAAAATTACTTTTGAGGATCAGTACTGGGCTGAAAGATGCAGCACTGAGGTCTCTCCTGATAACAGGTGAGTAAATCGGAATTCGTATTTCGGCTGATTTTAGAGGAATATTTTAAAGTTCCAAAACTCCACACTTAGAAGAATTTCCAAGTGAAACCAGTCAATGTTAGCCTATGAAGGAAATTCAAGTTACCGGTAAGTACGGTTAAAATTACTTTTCAGGACCAGTACTGGGCTGAAAGATGCAGCACTGAGGTCTCTCCTGATAGCAGGTGAGTAAATCGGAATTCGTATTTCGGCTGATTTTAGAGGAATATTTTAAAGTTCCAAAACTCCACACTTAGAAGAATTTCCAAGTGAAACCAGTCAATGTTAGCCTATGAAGGAAATTCAAGTTACCGGTAAGTACGGTTAAAATTACTTTTGAGGATCAGTACTGGGCTGAAAGATGCAGCACTGAGGTCTCTCCTGATAACAGGTGAGTAAATCGGAATTCGTATTTCGGCTGATTTTAGAGGAATATTTTAAAGTTCCAAAACTCCACACTTAGAAGAATTTCCAAGTGAAACCAGTCAATGTTAGCCTATGTAAGGAAATTCAAGTTACTGGTAAGTACGGTTAAAATTACTTTTCAGGACCAGTACTGGGCTGAAAGATGCAGCACTGAGGTCTCTCCTGATAACAGGTGAGTAAATCTGAATTCGGATTTCGGCTGATTTTAGAGGAATATTTGTATGTTTCAAAAATCAACACTTAGAAACTTTTTCAGCAAAAAGCAGTCAATGATATGCTATGGAAGGAAATTCAAGTTACTGGTAAGTACGGTTAAAATTACTTTTGAGGATCAGTACTGGGCTGAAAGATGCAGCACTGAGGTCTCTCCTGATAACAGGTGAGTAAATCGGAATTTGTATTTCGGCTGATTTTAGAGGAATATTTTAAAGTTCCAAAACTCCACACTTAGAAGAATTTCCAAGTGAAACCAGTCAATGTTAGCCTATGAAGGAAATTCAAGTTACCGGTAAGTACGGTTAAAATTACTTTTCAGGACCAGTACTGGGCTGAAAGATGCAGCACTGAGGTCTCTCCTGATAGCAGGTGAGTAAATCGGAATTCGTATTTCGGCTGATTTTAGAGGAATATTTTAAAGTTCCAAAACTCCACACTTAGAAGAATTTCCAAGTGAAACCAGTCAATGTTAGCCTATGAAGGAAATTCAAGTTACCGGTGAAGTACGGTTAAAATTACTTTTGAGGATCAGTACTGGGCTGAAAGATGCAGCACTGAGGTCTCTCCTGATAACAGGTGAGTAAATCGGAATTCGTATTTCGGCTGATTTTAGAGGAATATTTTAAAGTTCCAAAACTCCACACTTAGAAGAATTTCCAAGTGAAACCAGTCAATGTTAGCCTATGAAGGAAATTCAAGTTACCGGTAAGTACGGTTAAAATTACTTTTGAGGATCAGTACTGGGCTGAAAGATGCAGCACTGAGGTCTCTCCTGATAACAGGTGAGTAAATCGGAATTCGGATTTCGGCTGATTTTAGAGGAATATTTGCACAATGGTGAAGGGAGGGGCGGGGCCTGAGGTGACATCTGTGCAAACGCGCCCGTGGTGCGTTTTAAGTTGGGGATTAAGTCCCCTTGAATCATGAGGGTCCCTACGGGCCAACTAGCCCACCAGGAACCTCCAGTATGCGCCAGGGGCTGCGTTGCAGAGACATGTACAGAGGCCACACCCCTTTTACACCTCTCTGCAACGCAGCTCTGTGGCGCTTTCTGGACGTACCTGTTGGGCTAGTTGGCCCCCAGGGACCCTCAGGATTGAAGAGGATTTAATTCCCCATCTTAAAACGCGCCACGGGGCCTGTTTGCACACATGTCACCTGAAGCCCCACCCCCTCCCTTCACCACTGTGCAAACGCGCCCCGTGGCGCGTTTTAAGTCGGGGATTAACTCCCCTTGAATCCTGAGGGTCCCTGGGGTGCAACTAGCCCACCATATACCTCAAAAAGCGCCATAGAGCTGCGTTGCAGAGAGGTGTAAAAGGGGCGTGGCCTCTGTACACCTCTCTGCAAGGCAGCCCCTGGCGCATACTGGAGGTTCCTGGTGGGCTAGTTGGCCCCAGGGACCCCCAGTATTCAAGGGGAATCGTTCCCCCTCTGCAAACGCGCCAGGGGCGCGTTTGCAGAGTGGTGAAGGAAGGGGCGGGGCCTGCGGGCCCGATCGTTTTTGTTTTTTTTTGGGGAGGGGGCCGCGTGGCCCCACTCCCGAGCCACTACTTGCCCCGGGGACCCCATCCCCGGGGCTGGCCCTCTCGTTGGGGACTGTCCCGCCGGCTCCCGTGTCCTACGGGAGCCGGCATTGCTTTACACATGGGGAGCAGCTAACATGCTGCTCCCCATGTGAAAAGCAATCGGCTTTGGATATTGGAAGAGAGAGCAGGTTTCCTGCTCTCTCTTCCAATATCCAAAGCAGTTTGCAATGACAGGACGGGAGCCGCGAGGCTCCGTCCTGTCATTGCAAACAGCAGTGTCCCGGGGTAGGCACCCGGGACACTGCAGGAGCCGACCCTGGGGGTGGTGGTCCCCAGGGCCATCAAGGGCTCCAGGAGGAGGGCCGCGCGGCCCCCTCCCATTCAGTGCACAGCCCGGGGAGGTGGTGGTCCCCGGGGCTCTGGGGGTCCAAAACGGACCCCCATTGTAATTTTCTTAGTGCCCCGGGAGGTGGTGGTCCCGGGCGTGTGGGGGCTGGAGCCCCCCACACAGGTTTTTAATTAAAAAAAGAAGCCCCGGGGAGGTGGTGGTCCCCGGGGCTGCGGGAGGGCTCAGTGCCCTCCCGCACCATTCTACATAAAGCCCCGGGGGTGGTGGTCCCCGGGGCTTGGGGGCCCTTAGAGGCCCCCACACATAAAATTAACCCCCCAGCATGCCCCCGGGACTTGGCCCACCCGGGGCCAGTGATATCGAAGCGCGGGAGACCGCGCTCGATTTTTCGGCAGGGTTCGCGCTCCCTGAGCGCATCCTGCCGATTTTTAAAAAAAAAAATGTTTTTGCCCAGGGGTCCTTGTGGGACCCCTGAGCAGACCTAGGGGTCAGGGTGTTTCTACCCTGCCCCCTTTGTGCGCTTTGCGCACTTGTTTCTGTCCCTCGGTTCTACCGAGGACAAAATGGCTGCCAACACTTCCTGATTTGGAGTGTTGACAGCCAATTAACATAAAGCTCGTGCTCGGGAGGATCCGCGGCCCTAGATATATCTATCTTTTTACTTTTCATTTTCTCAGCAACTACTGAACGGATTTACACCATTTAACAAAAGGGTTCTTTCTGAACCAAGAACTACCTCTTTGCCAAATTTGGTGTAATTCCGTTCAGCAGTTTGGGCCTGTAGCCGTGTCTAAAGTTTCCTATGGAAAATTGCATGGGGAAAACGCGTTTTGGGACCCCCCTTTTTTCTCGGCCCCCGCTTGACGAATCCCCCGAGACTTTCAGGGTAGGAGCGGACCGGAGCGCCCCACAAAGTTTGAAAATTTTGCGAAGATACGTCAACCGGCAAGAGAGTTATTTCAAATAGAATGTCGCGGATTTCCTATGGATAATAGGTTGTAACTATAACTATCTACTGGCGACCGCCAGTAGATAATATATATATATATATATTCACTGAAAAAACCATAGGTTTTAGGGAAAGTTATAGTTAGTTGGACATTGCACTCGTACAAAACCCGTGAAATTCCCCTGTTATAGTTAGTTCAGCTAACTATAACTCGCGCCCCCGCAATACACTGCTGATGACGTCACATATTACATCACTCATTACATGGTCAGTGACATCACTGATGACATCACTGATGACATCTCAAATGACATCACTGATGACATCACTGATGACATCATCCAGTGACTGTGTGTTTCTGTAAAGTTTAAATATGTTTAATATATATAGGGAAAGGCGTATTGAAGAATGAGTGGGTGTATAAGTGTCTGAATGTATGATTTAGTAGGTGCGTGACTGACTCTATAAGTGAGTGATTAAACGTATCTTACTGAATGCATGGGTTAGTGACTAAACTGTGTGAATGTCTGTATCCGTCTGTCTGTTGGTGTGTAAGCGGCTGCATGGGTTTGTGAATAGCTACATGAGTGTCTACATGGGTTATTGATTGGTTGTCTGAATATCTGTGTGGGTGCCTGAGTGTTTGTGTGGGTGGGGTGTGTGTGACTCTATGCATAGATGTGTGAGTGGGTGATTCACTGGGTGCATGGTTTCAAGAGTGCATCTGTGATGGACTGTATGGGTGGGTGAGTGTGTGTATGGGTGTGTTAGTGAGTGAATGTATATCTCAGTGGTACATTTGTGAGTAACTACATATGTGAAAGACAGTATATATGTGTGTTGGAGTATATAAATGGCTATAAGTGAGAGTGTGATTGTAAGACTGGCTGTATGGATGAGTGTGTACTTGTATCAGTGATTGTATAAGAGCGTAAGAATGTGCTAATATTTGTATGAGTAAGTGAGCGGGTGTGTGTATAACTGTATAGGTGAGTAAATGGCAGTGTGATTAATTATTTGCATGACTGACTAGGTGTGTGAGTACCTCTATGGATGAGTGACGGTGTGTGAGTGTCTATATAGGTGTATGAGTGCATATGATAGTCCTGTACTGAGTGACCGTAAGTATGAGTGACTGTACGGGTGAGTGAGTGGATGTGTGTGTAGACCTAAGAATCAGTGAGTGTGTATCTAGTTATTGGTGTTGGAGTGTCTATGGTTTTGAGAATGGCAGTCTGTAATTTAGAGTGGGTGTATCTAAAGTTATGTTAGGGTGTGAGAAGATGCATGAAATTATCACATGGATGATGTCATCAGTGATGTCATCAGTGATGTCATTTGAGATGTCATCAGTGATGTCATCAGTGTTGTCACTGACCATGTAATGAGTGATGTAATATGTGACGTCATCAGCAGTGCATTGCGGGGGCGCGAGTTATAGTTAGCTGAACTAACTATAACGGGGGAATTTCACGGGTTTTGTACGAGTGCAATGTCCAACTAACTATAACTTTCCCTAAAACCTATGGTTTTTTCAGTGAATTTCAAAGGTTTTTTAAATGCTAATTTCTAACTATAACGTGCCTGAAACCTATGGTTTTTTCAGTGAATTTCAACGGTTTTTAAATGCTAATTTCTAACTATAACGTGCCTGAAACCTGTGGTTTTTTCAGTGAATTTGAATGGTTTTGTAAATGCTAATGTTCAAGTATAATAGTACTTATACATATTTTTTTGTACTCAATTTCTTGTTTTTTTAACTGTTTTTTTGTAAATTTATTATTTAAAAAAAAAATTATATACTTTTCTGAAATTTGTAAAAAAATGTTTTAAAGAAATAAAAATAAAATATAGTATAATTTTTTTTTTAATTTTTAATTTTAATATATTTATTTTATGTTGTTTTTTTATTTTAGTTTCCGTGTTTTCACGATTGCAGAGCGCCGAGTGTGCAACCAGGAGGACGCCAAATTGCTGAATTGCTGCCTCGCGGCTCCCGCTGATTTTGCCGATTTTTGCCTCTGCGGGGGTCCGGGTAGTCAGGAGCGACGGAGAGCAGCCGAGTTTCACTGATTTTCGCCCCCCCACAGTGCTCCTGTTGATGCTCCTGTTGATGCTGCCATTGTGGGCGGCGCGTGGATCTAGCGCCGGAGTAGCTGAGGAGTGCCTGAGGGTCTAAGGGCTGACAAACTGCGAGTTTAAGCAGCAGTTTAAAGCAGCAGTGTGCAGCGAGCAGCAAGCGTAACCTGTGGCGCTGAAGAAGGAAGGATGCAGGCGGGTTAAGGGGTCCGGTGATGCACTGCCCACCACCCGCGCTGTGCCGGCACTCCAGCACTGCCCGCTACCCGCCGCCACCCACTGCAGCCTGGGAGCCGCCTGGGAGCCGGCGAGAGACTGACCGGTGAGCCAGACCTAGAGCTAGCAGCAGCCTGAGAGCAGAGCGGGAGCGGGAGCAGGAGACGCCAAAAAGAAACGCTCCAGCCGCTCTAACAGCCCCCTGCCCCCCCGTGGATTGTCCCGACTGCTCAGACTATCCCGACAGCCTCGCACAGGACCCCCACCATGCTGGGCCTGAGGAAGCATTCGACGCACCCGACGCCCAGAGCCCCGGAGATTTGACCCAGGGGGCGAGAGGCGAACCGGGAGCGGTACGTGCACCGCAGGCAAGTTGCCGCAGCGAGCTGCGGTGCACTATAGGGCTGGTGGGACAAAGCAGGTAGAGTGCTACAGCAGGGAGCACAACAAGCATAACAATCTTACAATGCTAATGGTGAAGTGAACAGGGGACAAAGCGAACGAAAAACACGAACTGAAAGGCGGAGTGTTTAGCCTTATTTCCCTAGAAACTTGCCATTTGCTTTTGATCTCCCCTAGCAAGGACTGCGAGGACTGGGAAGAGGACTGGGAAGAACACGCGGACACAGACTAACCGATCAAAGAAAAATTATAGAGGGGAGAGGAGTGAAGCGAAGGTAGAAGGCACTCTTTCTCAACACATCACCTTGGAGGGAGAGCAGAGAGCAGTTGCTATCAGTAGTGACTGCAGAGTGAGTCCCCAGGCGACCTTGCGGAAGTGACCCAACTAGATTGGGTGCGGCTAGTGATCGCCAGGAGAGCCTTGCTTTCTGACCATTCCACCTTGCTCTCCGCCATATCTCCATTTCTCACCCACAGTTGGCGGTGTGCGCAAGAGACATATACAGAACTTGCGACGCAATATGGCATAAAAAAACTGAGATCGCGAACAATCTTTATGAAAAGATTGGGAACAGAGCAAGCAATAAGAAGGAGCGCTGGAAGGATGGCACACTTAGGAAAAGCTGATTCAAATTATGGAATAACTAAATTTTTTACAAAACAAAATACAAAGGAGCAGGAGGAAACACAATGTAAATACGAAAAAGAACTGGTGAAAGAAACTGAAAAGAAAGGGGAGGTCTCTAACAACTCCACCCAAGAGCAAACCGGATGCGAGGAAACCTTAAATAGAAACTCTAAAAGGGTGGAAGAGCTAAACAGCAAATCTATAAACATGGAAATATTAAAATCAGAAGCACAACAAACCCGACAAACTATAGAATATGATATCACTTGCCCAGATATCAGTATTAAGGACCTTGTGTTTAGTCTGGACCCGCAAAAGGAGCTGCCAAAAATCCAGAACAGCACACCCCAAAAGTCATTTGACCCAGAAGGGTCTCCTTCTCACTCACCAGACTTTTTATTTTTAAATTCTATAGACCCCTCTAAAGAATACACATCGGTGGCTAAAGCCCTATCCACACTCCAAAGAATTTTGGAATCAGTCCTTTCCCATTTAGGAAACATTCTGGAAAACTCTGATCAGATGCTGGATACCCAGTTAGGAATGTTAAAATATTTAGTAGAAAACAAAAGGAGGAAACAACAAACAAAAATACAATCACCTGCAGGAAAAGAAGAAAAACAAACAGAGGAAAACTGTCTCAAATCAAAAGCCCTTTCATCAATAGTAGAAGACACTACATCAAAGAAAGAAACAGCAACTCAAACAGGAAGGAGTAAACAAAAACAAATAAGGAAAAAAATATACAAACTTATTCTTTAAGGAAACTTTTTAAGGACTCAAAAGTGACCGAAACTAAATTGCCAAGCATTGCATATTATCCAATCTTCACCAAACAAAAATCCAAAACCTTACCAAATTTGAGATCCACTCCAGCGACCAAATAAAAAGCAATAGAATCACCTATAAATAAGCCTGCAGTCTCCCCCACCCTAGAAACCTTAAGAAAAGAGAGGAGACTAAATAAAATCAGTCGAAAACGTGCAAAGAGAAGGGCAACAAGAAGATTCACAAAACAGAAGAGCCGGAAGACAAGGTTTCCAAAAACTCTAGCCCCCGATTTTATGACCTCAGGAAAAGAGGATGATCAAGAACTAAAATCAACCACGATAAAAAAAGATCAGACTTCTTCATTTAAAAAGCAAAGGGCAAAATCCACTCATCTTAACCCTACCGCTCTAAGTTTCGAACCTATAACAACTATAAGTCAATCGCTGGAACAAAAGGACATCCATCTACAGGATCAATCGACAAGGAATACATCTGCTAAGAAGCTGAAGATCTTACCATGCAGTGTGGAAATTCCGGACCTATTCCCCTCGGGCGAAGATCCCCTAAACAGAGAGAGAATAATAAACCTACTTCAAAGAATTCAACCGCTACAGTCACTAGCAAGAAATGAAATAAAATTAGTATCTTTTCCAGAAAGAACTAAAACCACAACAGCTGTCGTAGAATTTTGGTCGCCTGTAATCCCGGGAATTATATTAAAAGAAAGCGAGACTTTACACAAATATGGATTCGACTTGGTCGCAGTAAAAGATAAAAATGAAAAAACAGAAGAAACCGCCATAATGATAAGTCAGTACCTTCGCAAAAGTCAAAATTGCACAAGCAGTCCCTCAAATTTCAACAAAGAAAATATAACAGTCTCGATTACGAACGGAGTAAGGAGAAGCTGGACCAAAAATATACAAAAGAAGGAAAATAAAGCCACTGAAAATACATGGGCATGGATAGCAGAGAATTTAAATAGCAATAAACAGGGACAGGAAAACAAGTGCTCTTTTTAACAATTGTCTGACTATTTCCTCCTGGAACATAGCTGGGAAAACCCAGGAGAAACTAGCAATAATTGCAGAGGAAAGACCGGGAATCGTGGCCTTACAAGAGACCTGGGCAACCTTAACGTTTGACCATCCCGACTACTTAGTATACGATATTCCAGCAGAACCGGTCGTCCGAGGACATGCTAAAGGAGGGACAGCAATTCTCCTGTCCGAAGAATATTTCTGGGATCAAGAAATCATCCCTATGAGCTCAAAGAACATCCAATGCATCAAGATCAAACTAGGGACGGAACGGAGAGAAAGCTCAAACAAGTTGCTCATTTTTAATGTCTATATTCCCCCGGGATCTAAAATGGATGCATTAGCGATAGAAATATTCGAGGGTATCGAAAAGGTGGTAGAAGACCAAGATTTTCCGTCTGTTCTCCTAGTAGGCGACTTCAATGGGCAAATATCTGACGATACATTGGAAAAATGGGAGTATGGAGAAAAAGAAGAAGCTCTGGCAATACCTATCCCACAATTTCCAATAGGAAGCAAAGCTGACAAAAGAGGGAACATTTTATTATCATCACTTCCTATCTTGAACGGAGTAATATTAAATGGTAATATAGAAGGAGATATTCCGGCCTCCTATACAAGAAAAGGCAACCACAATTCCTCGATTCTTGATTACATGATTTGTAGTCTAGACATGTTCGGATCCGCCTTACAGTTAAACACCAAGTTCGAGAAAGGAAGTGACCATGCAATACTACATTTAAAAACAGACTTAAGACTAAAACCAACATCTCCTGGGCATATCACAGACGTGGAACGTACAATACTGGTAAATCAGGCCCAAGGGCGGCTGCTGTGGAATCCTAGATCATTTAACAAAATTATACAAATAATAGAGATGGAACAACCTTTACAGACTACTCACTCAATACATCCAATAACAAACTTTGAGGCTGTAGTCATTTATCTGACTCAACTTATGCAGAAAATTTCACAACAACGAATGTTAAAACAACGGAAAAATAACAGACGGAGCCCAGATATACAGTCAATTGAATTAAATAAACTAATAAGGGCACAATTTCTTCAATTTTCTGAAATAAGAAAACATGAAATCAACAAACTAAAAAACCGTCGAAGGAGAGATACAGAAAAAAAGAAAAAAAAGATACAGGACAAAAAATGGGTGGACCTACAAACAGCAGCAAAACAAAATGATAAACGCCCCTATTGGAATATAATTGCTACTGAGATGGGTACAAAAAAATGACTGCAAGCAAATCCAGTCCCACCATCGGAATGGGAAATATATTTAACTAACTTATACAAAACAAATGAAAAGACAGAAAGCAAGACACTACTGCAAACCAAGAGTGGAAGGGAAGAAGGTACGGGTAAAGAGGCTCCATCGCCTCTCCAAATCGAAGGTTACATAAAAAGGCAAGATCATCGGCAGCAATGGGACCAGACCAAATTCCCATCAAGGTCCTTAAAAGTAACCCTAAAGAGTGGAGTAAGTTTTTAGCCAGCCTTTTTTCTACATATTCGAAACAGGGAAATCCCAAAGTCCTGGAAAGGGAGTATCATTATCCCAATACACAAGAAGGGATCAAGACTGTCGCCCTGTAATTATCGGCAGATCGCTCTTCTAGACGCAACTGGGAAGATATTTGCAGCAGCTGTTTTAGATCATCTTAAAGAGTGGGCTTTTTCATCTGGAGCAATTCCGGTAAATCAAGCCGGGTTCAGATCTAAACACTCGGTCACCGACAATATAGCAGTGCTACAAACGATAATGGACAAATATGTCATTAAAAAATCCCAGGTAGTCTACGCAGTCTTTGTCGACTTTACGACTGCATTTGACAGGGTAGACAGAGACATGCTATGGAAAAAACTCCAAAGAATGGGAATTCCGGATAATCTCCTTCAATTAATAATATCATTGTACTCAGGGACATGGTGTCAAGTCCAAATGGGGAGGGAGAAGGGTCTTACCAGCCCAATACCTACCCTTAATGGTCTGCGGCAAGGGTGCCTCCTTGCTCCCTTACTGTTCTCTCCATACCTAAGTGATTTGCCGGAAAGACTTAATCAGGTCAATAATTTTCCACCTAAAATTGCATCTTATAAAATCCATACTCTGATGTACGCAGACGACGTAGTCATTCTAGATCTGACTCCTTTCGGCCTGCAAAGGAATCTGCAGGCACTCACTAAGTATACGGAAGAAAACTATTTAATACCTAATGTCACTAAAACAAAAATCGTCCCGTTTACAGGAAGGAAGCGATATGTTAATTACAATTGGTCTCTAGGGGAAAACCGCTGGAAATAGTAAAGGAGTATACATATTTAGGGAGAATTCTTTCACAATCGTTGCAAAACTTGCCCCACTTACAAAACCTGGGCCGTAAGGCTGATGTCCACCTAGGGGCCCTCCAACGACTTTACTCCTCCACTGGACAAAGACATTTTTCATCACTTCTACAAGTATATAGCTCAAAGATTCCAGCGGTATTATCATACGCCATAGAATATATTCCAATAAGCCAATGGAAACAACTCGACATGAGAGAAGGGAAAGCCCTCCGGAAACTGACCAAGACGTCACAAGCTGTGCTGGTACAAGCTCTTCGTCTCAAATTTTCATTAGTCAGCTCTTTTGCAAGAGCGATCGCTAATATAATAAGATGGGCATACAACCTTGTTCATGCAGATCAGGGAACTTTACGATTCCTACTAAAAATAGAAACATTTGAGCAAGACCTTTCGAATTATGTATTTTGTAAAAATGTCTCTACCGCTTTTAAACTATCTAAGGTTACCCTCGACATGTTAAAATCATGGTCACCAGCACATCTGAAACTTTTTTAAAACATTTAACGCCAAGGTTAAGTATGGATCTTGATATCCAACACTGCACCAAACTATCTTTGTATAAGGAATATGCGGAAACTATTGTATTCAAGAAAATGCAACAGTATATCTCTTTTAACTTAAAACACGGAGTCAGGCGAAGTATTTTATTACTCCGACTACGGATGCTGCCTTTGAAATCATTCACATATAAGTGGTATCCAAATGAAAAGGCGTCTAGTCTTTGTGACCTATGTAAAGGCGGGGTGCAAGATTTAGAACATGTGTTATTAGCTTGCCCAAACGTGATTGTCGCAGAGGCTAGGAAAAGATTCTTAAAACCAATTAGAACAAAATGCAAAATTAACACTGTTCAGAATCTGATTCTTCTTTGTAAGGAACCGCCTAATGAATTCGTGTGTATTAATATGTTCAATTTTTTTAAATCATTTTTAACTTTGTATTAGAATGATAATTTTACTATTTAAATGTAAATTTTATATGTAAATATTTTGTTGTTCTCAGTTGAGAACTAAATCAAATAAACGTAAACTTGTGATTTTTTTAAATTTTATAAAATATGTAAGAGTCGCACACCGAAAGCGTACCTACCACGGCGGGTGCGCATATTTGAGTCGCCATTTTGGAAAAGTCGTGAAGGATCCGCGTATGGTGTGCGACGGGTGCGTGTTTTCCAGTTACGTGATATACGTATAATATAACGTGTTGTGCGCGCTTGGTATGCGACCGGTCCGCGATTCCTACTCCAGCGTCTTCGTGACACTTGCGCATTACAGTACCTGACGTTTGCGCGGTGGCGGGTCCCGCGTGACGTCATAAACGTGCCGGGGCGCGCTGGGTGCGCGACTCCCGCCAAAGTTTTTGTATTCTAAAATGATATCTATGTGTCTTTAATGTACATATTAGGGTAAGAGATTACCTAAGGTATTCATAAAAATAATATACTTCTAATTGTATTAAAGTTATATTACTTCTAAATATATTTTCGCTGAGTCGCGTCAGGTGCGTTCTTCGTGCACGCTGGGTGCGCGCATCCCATGTGACCTTAAAAAAAAGGATTTGATTGGTTCATAATATTTCCCACTGTACGTATTGAAGGACCCCACCCATTTTAATTATTCTGTTGGGAGCAGTTGATGAGAGACATCTCTTCTCCTTCCAGAGCTTGTTTTGAATTTTTTTGGCGTTGTTTAAAAACTTTTCAGCAGCAATGGCATCAGGAGAGCAGCAAGTTCATGTTTCTTCAGATGAAGAAGTGTTGGAGGAGGCACCACCAAAGCAGAGGCCTGAATCTGTTGTTTGGAAATTTTTTACTTTTCCTGCTGGAGAAAAGAAGGTGAATGCGAGGAAAGTCACGTGCTTGCTGTGTCAGAGGGTCCTGTCGAGAGGCAGCAATAAAAATATTCTTGCGGCACAGCAAGTATGTATAAACATCTACGCACCATTCACCCCCGGAATCTTGCTCGGGAAGAGCTAAAACGAGCATCAAACAATCCAGCACCAGGTGTTCCAAGCACTTCAGGAGCATCAACATCTGTACCTCCTTTGGACATTAGGCCTGAATTTGCCTTCCTGCAGCAGTGCATTAAGTGCAAGAAAGTTATTTGTTACGGAGAGCAGTCAGTGGATGCTGTTTGTGCAGCACAGCGAAACCACAGTTGTTAATTTTATTTTTTTTAATTGTTTTTGGAATGACATCTAATTCCAAAAGTTAACTGTTTACTCCGTTCCTTTTTTTTTTTACAGTTTTTAAAAAAACACCCCAAAAAATTCAAAATTGTGAAAAAAACACAAAAAAATATGAAAGAAAAAAGAAGAAAAAAAACAGTTCTTCTCAGAACTACCTTATCTGGTTAAAAAAAGAAAAATAATTGCATGTTAATGTCTGAAAGTTTGCTTGAATATATGTGTAGAGTATGATTGACTGAAAGAATGCATTAGTGGTGTATGGTGAATTTATAAGTGGTTAGGTATTGGTGGAGTGATGGGATAAGAACATAGTGCTGAATGGGTGATTGAGGAAGTGCATGGGAGTGACAGGTGGATTGCTAGGCTGCATGGGTACTAAGTGGGTATTTGCAAGAATGTATCAATAGTATGTATGTGGTTAGAGTTGTGCATCCATAGTGCAGAAAATGTTTTAGGTGTACTTGTGTTAGTGGCTAGGCCACTCCATAACGACATCACTAGTAATTGGAATGATGACAGTTCTGGAAGCAGAGTGCATGGTCAAGTTATAAGTGGTTAGGTATTGACGGAGTGATGGGATAAGTAGATAGTGCTGGATGGGTGATTGAGGAAGTGCATGGGAGTGATAGGTGGATTGCTAGGCTGCATGGGTACTAAGTGGGTATTTGCAAGAGTGTATCAATAGTATGTATGTGGTTAGAGTTCTGCATGCATAGTGCAGAGAATGCTGTAGTTGTACTTGTGTTAGTGGCTAGGCCACTCCATAACGACATCACTAGTAATTGGAATAATTAATGTGCTGGAAGCAGAGTGCATGCTCAAGTTATAAGTGGTTAGGTATTGGCGGAGTGATAGGATAAGTACATAGTGCTGGATGGGTGATTGGAAAAGTGCATGGGGCAGACAGGAGGATTACTAGGCTGCATGGGTAGTAACTTAGTAAGTAGCTGGTTAGAGGTTTATATAGATAGTGCATAACTGAATGTAGTACTGCATAGATAGTGTTTGCATTACTTAATCTTACCTTTACAGTAGTAGATATCAAATTTTTCTAAACATTTGTTCTTGTTGTTTTTTATAATTTAAATTTTTAAAAATTTCAAACTTTAGATTTATGATCTGCGAAAGAGAAGAAAAAATACAGTTATAATGTATAATATTATAATTTTATAAACACAATATAATGTAAGCATAATTTAAATTATTTAGTTTGCCTTTTTTGCTGTTTTCAGAATATATTGAATTTCACTTTAAATAGTGATTTCAATGTTACTCATCACATAACAGCGGGCAAAAAAAAACAATCAAGAAAATTGTTTAAAAAAAAACAAATCTGTGTCAAAAACATTTTCAACATAGTGAACTATCTCTGCACATTGTATAAAAATAAGATCATCAATAACATAGCATATAATACAAATCACACACATATATAAAATAGTTCTTTGTAAGAGAACTTTGTTACTACAAAATAAAAGAAGCAAAACAATAATTCAATGAATAATTCTTCATAATTTCCATATACTCTAAATGATGTTCTTTAAAATATATGGTGTCAGAATATCCCAGAAAAATATCTTTCCTCTAGGCCAAATGATATTCCTGAAATCCTTTATACTGAAATTGTCCAAAGTAATCGTATTAATACAGTTTAACATATGCCCAATAGGCCGAATTATGTTCTTAGAACTTTGGCTTTAAGAATATTAGGTATGAATTTGGTAATTAGTTCGGCAAACGATATTTAAAAAGTAAATGAGCATCATTACAATATGTCCATCCTTTATTGCATTTTAAATAGACAGTGTAATGTCCAGATGTTGTAGAAGGTCCATTGTGGAAAATAATTGCTACTGCTACAAAAGTTCTTCCTGATATTGATAGTTGACTTGCTACAAAATGTTTAATTAAAGTTTCCAATTTTCTTCCATCAGCTGTACAACGTTGTATCATTAAAATGATATATTGTCCAAATTTTTCTATAAATAGTGTTGATAACATTTCTGATTTGCATTGCATACACTCCATGTTTTGATTTGCTGCTTTAACTTATTTGTTGAAAGACACTGTTTTACAGTCTGGTATTGTTAAATATATATATCTTTCTGTTTCTATGTTAGTGGTAGAAGTAAACGTACAATTTTCACATTGATGTTCCCATTTATAACGAAGTCCAAATAGATTTTCAATTGTTATTCCTTCCTCTTCTAATACTGCAAGCATATACATTAGAAATTCCTGAGCATCTTGTTGCACATTCTGTGTAAATTGTGTAGAACCAGAACATATATCTAAAAGTTTCCGAATATCTGAAACACTTTGGGGCCGATTCCGATTCGGGCCGGAAATCTCTCCGACCGAGCCGGACCCGGAGAGATTTCCGACCGAATCGGACTCTGGCAGTCCGACCGAACGAGTACGATGCGCACGTATGCCATCGGACTCGATTCGGTCGGACTCCCATTGAAGTCAATGGGAGCCAGTCGTACGACGCGTACACGGGCTCCCATTGACTCAATGGGCACGACGCGAACAAGGGCGCCCCCTACAGCGTGTTCGCGTCGGTGCGGGTCGCGCCGTACATGCACGTGTAGGGGGGACCCATGTGTCCCCCTGTGTGCGACTCGTGTGCCTACGCTTCCAGGGGGGTCCGACACGGACCCCCAAAGTGCGGCTCCGACAGCTCCTTGGAGCCCGACTGCGCGAGTCGGTCGGAGCGGTCGCGATGCGCATTGTACTTACCCGGCCGGGGAACGTCTCCATTACGCGGTGCGAGTCGTCCCCGTGCGAGTTGGTCGGAGCGGTCGGGTCCTGCGAACGAGTCAGTCGGAGATTTTGCGTGCGCTCGCATCGTACTCGCTCGGCCGGACCCGCGTACGATTCGGTCGGGAAACAGGGCTCCGAATCGGATCCGGTAAATCCGAATCCGATTCGGAGCACTACCGGCCGAGATCGGAATCGGCCCCTTTGTATTTTACTTTTATCAGTTCTCAATTTTTCAAAAATAGAACGCAACAAGGAACAAAACGTTTTTTCATGATTCTCCAAAATTTGCTGTTGCAGATATTCTAGAAAAAATACAACATTTACCACTACATTAGCATAGCAGTTGATACCTGAACTATTTTCTAACTGATATCCGACAATCTCTTCAATACTGTCCTTTTTCTTTTTGCTTGGAATTTCAACTTTATCCTGATTTTTTGTCTTCTCTTTAGCTTCACTACAGATATTCTCATAACTTATTTTTCGACCTACTACATGCTTTTCATATACAGGATATTCACCTAAATTGGGAGCATACAGTCTCCTTAACCGATTGTACTCTCTTACACAATTTACATCTGCACTAATCTTTCTCTCATCAAAATCAATCAAATGCAAACCAGATAAAGTTCTGACTCGGGACAAAGCAACATATGCCATACCCTCTTTAAATACGGTACTTCCAATGTTTACCAAAGCACTGTCCACACTTAAACCTTGAGATTTATGAATAGTCACCGCATATGCCAAAGAAAGAGGAAACTGTTTTCTACGAACATACAAATCTTTAACAAGCAATAAATGAACCGAACAACGACCAATTTGTTTGACTTCTTGAATTTGATCAAATTTGATTTTCAAAAATTCAATTCCATCTCTATTTTGATAATTAACAACATCAACAACTTTACCCATTGCACCATTTACTAAACCTTTTTCCACATCCAAATTACGCCGTAAAATAACGCGACAGTTACACATACATATAAATTCTTTTCTAAACCAGCAGTTTTAGATATAGATTTTTCTAAAGAATCCAATTTTGTTTTCAGTTTTTCTGTCAAAATAATAGTAATTCGTTCATGCTCTATTTTATCAATGGCTTCCATTTTTATTATTTCTTCATTTTCTAGCTTTAAAAGTTCTTAATTGAATGTACAACACTCTCGCAGTGTTGGCATGAGGCAGATGATAGATTTATATTCTGCAATCTTTTTGTATATTTTTGCAGGAACTATGTTTTCATTTGGAAACAAGTTGGTAAGTAGACGACTTTGCAAAGCTTGTTTGCCATGTTCTGTCAATACTCCAATTCGTATATATTGAAGAATGGTTCCATAATCTTCATCATTTGCTTGTCGCATATTTTTTATGAGTTCTTTGTACTCAAAATATGACCAAATGTTAACGTTTCCAACACTTCCCAAAGACTTTCTGGTGTCTTTGTGCACAAGCGTTTTAAATACTGGTTGCCCTTTTACAGGAGTAAGTTGCAGTAGATCACCAAAAACTATCACATGTTTTCCTCCAAATAAGACATCGTATTCTGTTTTTAAAATTAGCTGCATTCTTAAATGCACAAAGGCAAGCATTAAGTTTGAGACCATGCTCACCTCATCAATAATTAGAAGTTTCATTTTCTTTAGCACTCTTGAAACTTCATTACAAGCTTCTCCAGATAGCTTGTGATATTCCAATTTATTTTCATGTTCCACAGGTAGCATTAGTAAATGATTTAATGTAATTCCTTTAATGTTGTGTGCTGCCAATCCAGTTGGAGCAGTTACAACACAAGACAAATGTGAGTCAGTTATTTTCTGTAGATAAGTGGTCAAAACTTACCAGCTTGACCACTGATATACATTCGGATAGGTTGAAATGATGTGCATGTGCATTCTTTCTTTTCATGAAGAAAACCATGGTCGATCTGTTGTGTAACTTGCTGATATATTTGTTTCTGTTCAATATTTAGCTGTTCTTCCAAGTTTTCTAAGTCCATAATATCTTCTTGAGCTTAATGCATTGCTGTTTCCACTTCATTCATTGCGATTGCTGCTTCATTTTCAAGAATTGGTTGTCCTAGTGGATCTTGACTCAGGGAGCAGAACTTTGACTGTCTTGAGAACTGTCTCTAGCAATCTCAGCTGCAATAGTAGCTTCTTGATCAATTTCTTCATTCAACATTTTGAGATAATTTGCAAAAACTGGGCATTCAATGCTATCTTTACATGCATTGAACGAATCTTCATAGCACTGAAAATCTCCAAGTAATTCTAATTCTGTACGCCAAGGCTTGAATAGTTGCAAAAGTGCTAAATAGTAAAATTCTCTTTTATCAGCAGTATCACAACTCAGTTTTCTGTGATTAATCAGATTTCCTTTAGTATGTTTCACCAAACATCCTTCTGAACCAATCATTATATATTTTCCTTCATTTATGTTTTCTGTAGTATTTTTTTAAAACTGTAAAATTGCAGCACTTCATAGAGACATATGTTCTCAAGATGACGACTTCTATTTGGATAGTATGTATCCAACATGTTTGTTTTGACAATATATGTACTTCCCGGTTCATTTACTGCTAAATATTCGATTTCTTGTACAGATTTAAGTACTCGATTTCGTGTTGCAGCAAGACCGAGACTCACCCAAATGATCCCTCTTGACTTTGAATATAAACTTGCGGATGATAACCGATCCGAGCATTCGTACGCTCCAATCTCTTGATGGGATAACATCTTCAAACTGAAACTGTACAATTTCTTACTAAGACTCTTCTCGTGAGAAATTTCTTCCCACATTTCTTTCAACTCTGTCTTTTCAGATTTTGTTATGTATGATGTTACATACCGAGCAACAGCAATGGAATTATCCGCAACATACTGGATATCCATATTAGCATTCCACATCGAGAGAATAACTAGATTATAATCATTGATATACTTTGATTCTTCACTTCTTTTCAAATTGTAAGTATTTTTGGGTGATTTTCTAGTGATGGTATGTCTCACTGCTGACATGAAACTGTTTACTCTTCCTTTGGATATTACTGGACGTGGAAATCCAAAACGACATTTGGTATAAAACATTTCCTTCGACTTGTATTTCCGTCGACAGTATTTGCCACATCGATGACTTTGGAATCGTAACACTTGTTTCCTTAAGTTGTTTTCTTCTGTTCTTTTTGGTATACCACATGTAACATAATCTTCAATAAAAGATAAAACAGTGTCATCCGAATCAGTTCCAAATTTGGGTGCATCCTTGAGCCATAAAAGCATATGTATATGAGGAGCACCTCTAGCTTGATACTCCTTTCTCCAAAAGAAATCAATAACTTCTCCAAGAGGAGGATTTTTTTTATTGCAGATAAAAGACATCATAGCTTCAAACCTATGATTGAAATATCGGCATACATTTACAGGATCCAAAGAACACAATTCTCCAGGTGTCTTGTATTCAATATTTTTAATATTTGAATTTGCTTCTCGAAGAAATTCAAGTAAATCATCCCAAGCGTATTCAGCACAGCTTAGGGTAACGAACCACGTAGGAGTTCCTAAGTTCCTTAGCATGCATTTAAGTTCTCCATGACGATGATACCAATACTCATTAGTACCACGCTGACATGCCATCAAATTAATCAGTTGAGATTCTAAATGATCGTCTCTCTGATGTACTTTATCCATAAATTCCTTTGCAGATACATTTTGAAGATGTACTCCTGTTTTTAATATGTGGTTGACTGCATATGAAAGTCCAGCCAAGTCACTCTCAAACAAAAGATGAAATATATATGGGATACATTGTCGAAATCTTGGATCTTCTGCATACAATCTTGTTGTCCGATATTCTGATGCAGGAATCTGTACTGATCGTTCGTCATATCGTCCACCTTTTCCAGTTGGGAACAGCTGGAGAAAACAACGAGCTTCCAAACTTTTTTCCCAAACACTCATGGGAGTCCCCTTCGCTTTCTTCATTTGGAATAATTCAATAGTATTGCCCATGACTTCTTTCGAATGAAGTGGATGTACACTATAATGTTCATAAATTTCTTCACTTTTGGACATGTCCACTTTCTCAATTTGACCACTTGACATTTCACTATCATCTCCTAAAAGTATTTCTTCTTCTTCCACATACACATTTTTGTAGTAATCATTATTTTTTATAAGATATAATGTTGCCTTTTGTACTTTCCTGACATCCACTAATTCCTGCCAAATTTTCTTACTCTTAGTAGGAACACCATTAACTAGAATAACTAGTGGTTCACTTTCTACATCTGTACACCAATAGTTTCAATATTTTTCTTTAAATCTAGTGGTAAATATACAACTCTACCATTTAATCCTCTCTGTAAATCTGTAGGAGGCAATTTACCTGTTTTAGGCTCCATACGAACAATAGCCTGAAATGGGTGCACACATTGAATCAGAATAGATTCATATGTGTTTAAATCTATCAGTTCTGGAGGAATAGTTACCAACTCTAGGTTATTATTGGCAGCTCTAGCAGGCATTTAATTATCGTCTAATTTGTTATAACAATATTTACAAATACGCTGATCAGTACCCAAATCAAAGCAATCCTCTACCAACAAATAAGTTGCAAATTCCATCTACTTATCATTATTTTCTCTTTCACTTTTTAAATACAGATCAACATTCCTAGTCTGATTTTTATAGTGAGTTCGTCGACAACAAATACAAGTATAATTTGGCCTTTCACACGAAATTACCTTAAACTTTGTAATTTGTTCTTCAAACTTCTCTGTACAACTATTTGCCACAGTTTCTTCAACACCTACTTCTATCACTGTCTCATTTTGTCCACTCTCTTCTTCAGGACCAAAGTAACGAAACTTTATTTCATCACAAACTTTTTTTACATCTGATACTGACCCATGCAAAAGAGCACTGTTTAAGTCACTTAAAATTATTGCTGGACTTTTTGCGTAATACAATCTTCTGACTAACTTCCGCATTTCAGAATGATGTACTGCTAACACTCTAAAATGATGAAAAACACTTTGACATACTTTTCTAGAAAGACAAGCCAGAGAATGACCTTGCAAACCGGTATTTTTTCTCACTCTGCAAGGATCTAGTCCTTGCAACATCTTAATCTTTTGTTTAACACTTTTTGTACTATAGACTTGTAAAAAATTCCGTAAAATATCAATAGATTCCTATCGTATACTGCAAATACTACTACAATCCCAAGTATACACTGGGGTTTTAGTATGTCTCCCTAGAACTTCATCAGCTATTACTTCTTCATTTCTGGGAACCATCTTCTCTTTTTCAATTGGACAACCATTTCTAACCTCATAAGCACGGCCACTAGTATCAACTGCAAGCAATAATGTATTGGTTTGAAAATAACTCTCTTCATTAAAAAAAGGCTCTGAACTTGAACTGTGTTTCCATTCACCCAAAAAAATATCACAAAAGTTAGTTCTGTTAATTACTCTCTTGTTTTTACTTTTGGCCTTCATAAAATGTATTGGCTTATCTAGTGATCGAATTCTGTTTAAAATTAAAATGAATCATTTCCTTTTTAAATCAAAAGCCTTCTCAACAATAGTTTCAATCTGTTTCTTCTTTTTATAAAATGCTGATCTTTTTTTATATTTCTTCACATCTTTCAACAAATTAGACACAACTCTATTGTAAAACATTCTCTTTCTAATTTCTTCATACTGAGTCTTCCTCCTTTTACCATACAATATTTCCTTAGAATATGATTTCCCATTATTCTTGCTTTTTTCTTCTTATTCTTTTTTGTTGTTAAGGCATTCTTTGTACTTTCCACACTGTGCACACTGTTTCTAGGCTTTGAAATGTTTTTAATAAATTGTCTTGTTCTCTTACCGCAAGATTTTTCTTTTTCCCCACATGTTGTTGTTTATCTAATTCTTGCTGTTGTCGTTTTTTCAAATAAGACTCCTTTTTTGTTGTTTCCTCTTTTCTGTTTTTTTAGCCATGGTAAGTTTTTTTTAATGATGATGAACAATATCTGTTTAAAAAAAAATATATATAATATTATTAAAATAAATCTATAAAATATACTATTTTATTAGTAAACAAACATGTTCTACATAAAAACCATTTAAACACTTTGGGGCCGATTCTGATGCGGGTTGGAAAAGCTTCCCGACCGAATCGGTTGGGAAATGGTGTCCGACCCACTCGGATCGGGAAAGTCCGACCGGCGGAGTAGGATGCATCCGGATGCTTCCAGATACGATTTGGTTGAACTCCCATTGACTTCAATGGGAACATTTGTTCCTAACCGCATCAGAATTGGGCCCTCGGTCGGGAAGACACGTTCCCGATCCGATTTGGAAGGAGCAAATGCCGTTAGGAGGCCTTCCTAACCGCATCAGAATCAGGCCCTCGGTCGGGAAGCTTTTCCAACCCGCATCAGAATCGGCCCCTTTGTTTTGAAATCACAATCCATTTACTGCAGTATACATGTACTAATTGGATAATTCTAGGACTGAATAAGTGAATAAGTAGTGTTTACGTGTTTAGAGGACTGCATCAATATTGGATAAATGATTCTAATATTGTAAGTATTAGTACCTGGGTCATTGCATGTGTACATAGGTACTGACTGGATAATTAGAGTACTGCATGAAAACAGAATGGAGAAATCATTAATGCTTGGATTTTGCACAGTGATTAGATAAGGACATGGTACTGGCTGCATAATTAGAAGACTGCACACAGAGTGACAGTATGATTGGGGCACTGCATCAGTACTACTTAAATTATTACAGGAGTGAATCAGTAGGCTACAGGGGGTTATTGGCCTGCATAGATTGTGCACATTTGACTGTAGCACTGTGTCTCTTCATGCCTGAGTCATTGTACAAGTGCATGGACAGTGACTGGGTAGGTAGAGTGCTGGTAGTTGACAGCAGGGTGAGTTTATAAGTGCTTGTGTTTCGGCACAGAGTTTAGACAAGGACATAGTTCTCTCAGGATGTTTGCAAGAGTGGACATAGACTGGTAGTGTGATTGGGGCACTGCATGAGTACTACTTAGATTATTACAGGAGTGAATGAGTAGTCTGCATGGTGTTAGGGGCCTGCATAGATTGTGCACATTTGGCTGTAGCACTGCGTGTCTTAATGCCTGAGTGATTGTACAAGTGCATGGACAGTGACTGGGTAGATAGAGTACTGGTAGTTGACAGCAGGGTGAGTTTATAAGTGCTTGTGTTTCGGCACAGAGATTAGATAAGGAGATGGTTCTGTCAGGACGATTGCAAGAGTGGACAGAGACTGACAGTGTAATTGGGGCACAGCATGAGTACTACTTAGATTATTACAGGAGTGAATCAGTAGTCTACAGGGGGGTTGGGGCCTACATAGATTGTCTACATTTGACTGTAGTACGATGTCTCTTTATGCCTGAGTCATTGTACAAGTGCATAGATAGTGACTGAGTAGGTAGACTACTGGTAGTTGACAGCAGGGTGAGTTTATAAGTGCCTGTGTTTCGGCAAAGAGATTAGATAAGGAGATGGTTCTGTCAGGATGATTCCAAGAGTGGACAGAGAGTGATAGTCTGATTTGGGCACTGCATGAGTACTACTTAGATTATTACAGGAGTGAATGATTAGTCTGCATGTGGTTAGGGGCCTGCATAGATTGTGCACATTTGACTATAGCACTGCGTGTGTTAATGCCTGAGGCATTCTACAAGTGCATGGACAGTGACTGGATAGTTAGAGTGATGGTAGTTGACAGCTGGCTGAGTTTATAAGTGCTTGTGTTTCTGCATAGTGATTAGATAAAGTCATGGTTCTGTCAGGATGACAGGAGGAGTGGACAGAGAGTGACACTGTGATTGCTGATCTGCATGGCTACTACCTGGATTTTTGCAGGAGTGAATCAGTAGTCTGCAGGGGGTTAGAGGCCTGCATAGATTGTGCACATTTGGCTGTAGCACTGCGTGTCTTAATGCCTGAGTGATTGTACAAGTGCATGGACAGTGACTGAGTAGATAGAGTACTGGAAGTTGACAGCAGGGTGAGTTTATAAGTGCTTGTGTTTCGCCACAGAGATTAGATAAGGACATGGTTCTGTCAGGATGATTGCAAGAGTGCACAGAGAGTGATAGTCTGATTGGGGCACTGCATGAGTACTACTTAGATTATTACAGGAGTGAATCAGTAGTGTACAGGGGGGTAGGGGCCAACATAGATTGTCTACATTTGATTGTAGCACGGTGTCTCTTTATGCCGGAGTCATTGTACAAGTGCATAGATAGTGACTGAGTAGGTAGACTACTGGTAGTTGACAGCAGGGTGAGTTTATAAGTGCTTGTGTTTCGGCATAGAGATTAGATAAGGAGATGGTTCTGTCAGGATGATTCCAAGAGTGGACAGAGAGTGATAGTCTGATTGGGGCACTGCATGAGTACTACTTAGATTATTACAGGAGTGAATGATTAGTCTGCATGGGGTTAGGGGCCTGCATAGATTGTGCACATTTGACTATAGCACTGTGTGTCTTAATGCCTGAGGCATTCTACAAGTGCATGGACAGTGACTGGATAGTTAGAGTGCTGATAGTTGACAGCTGGCTGAGTTTATAAGTGCTTGTGTTTCTGCATAGTGATTAGATAAAGTCATGGTTCTGTCAGGATGACAGGAGGAGTGGACAGAGAGTGACAATGTGATTGCTGATCTGCATGGCTACTACCTGGATTTTTGCAGGAGTGAATCAGTAGTCTGCAGGGGGTTAGAGGCCTGCATAGATTGTGCACATTTGGCTGTAGCACTGCGTGTCTTAATGCCTGAGTGATTGTACAAGTGCATGGACAGTGACTGAGTAGATAGAGTACTGGTAGTTGACAGCAGGGTGAGTTTATAAGTGCTTGTGTTTCGCCACAGAGATTAGATAAGGACATGGTTCTGTCAGGATGATTGCAAGAGTGGACAGAGAGTGATAGTCTGATTGGGGCACTGCATGAGTACTACTTAGATTATTACAGGAGTGAATCAGTAGTGTACAGGGGGGTAGGGACCAACATAGATTGTCTACATTTGATTGTAGCACGGTGTCTCTTTATGCCTGAGTCATTGTACAAGTGCATAGATAGTGACTGAGTAGGTAGACTACTGGTAGTTGACAGCAGGGTGAGTTTATAAGTGCTTGTGTTTCGGCATAGAGATTAGATAAGGAGATGGTTCTGTCAGGATGATTCCAAGAGTGGACAGAGAGTGATAGTCTGATTGGGGCACTGCATGAGTACTACTTAGATTATTACAGGAGTGAATGATTAGTCTGCATGGGGTTAGGGGCCTGCATAGATTGTGCACATTTGACTATAGCACTGTGTGTCTTAATGCCTGAGGCATTCTACAAGTGCATGGACAGTGACTGGATAGTTAGAGTGCTGATAGTTGACAGCTGGCTGAGTTTATAAGTGCTTGTGTTTCTGCATAGTGATTAGATAAAGTCATGGTTCTGTCAGGATGACAGGAGGAGTGGACAGAGAGTGACAATGTGATTGCTGATCTGCATGGCTACTACCTGGATTTTTGCAGGAGTGAATCAGTAGTCTGCAGGGGGTTAGGGGCCTGCATGGATTGTGCACATTTGGCTGTAGCACTGCGTGTCTTAATGCCTGAGTCATTGTACAAGTGCATGGACAGTGACTGAGTAGATAGAGTACTGGTAGTTGACAGCAGGGTGAGTTTATAAGTGCTTGTGTTTCGCCACAGAGATTAGATAAGGACATGGTTCTGTAAGGATGATTACAAGAGTGGATAGAGAGTGATAGTCTGATTGGGGCACTGCATGAGTACTACTTAGATTATTACAGGAGTGAATCAGTAGTGTACAGGGGGGTAGGGGCCTACATAGATTGTCTACATTTGACTGTAGCACAGTGTCTCTTTATGCCTGAGTCATTGTACAAGTGCATAGATAGCGACTGAGTAGGTAGACTACTGGTAGTTGACAGCAGGGTGAGTTTATAAATTCTTGTGTTTCGGCATAGAGATTAGATAAGGAGATGGTCCTGTCAGGATGATTGCAAGAGTGGACAGAGAGTGATAGTCTGATTGGGGCACTGCATGAGTACTACTTAGATTATTACAGGGGTGAATCATTAGTCTGCATGGGGTTAGGGGCCTGCATAGATTGTGCACATTTGACTGTACCACTGCGTGTGTTAATGCCTGAGGCATTCTACAAGTGCATGGACAGTGACTGGATAGTTAGAGTGCTGGTAGTTGACAGCAGGGTGAGTTTATTAGTGCTTGTGTTTCTACATAGTGATTAGATAAAGTCATGGTTCTGTCAGGATGACAGGAGGAGTGGACAGAGAGTGACACTGTGATCGCTGATCTGCATGGCTACTACCTGGATTTTTGCAGGAGTGAATCAGTAGTCTGCAGGGGGTTAGGGGCCTGCATAGATTGTGCACATTTGGCTGTAGCACTGCATGTCTTAATGCCTGAGTGATTGTACAAGTGCATGGACAGTGACTGAGTAGATAGACTACTGGTAGTTGACAGCAGGGTGAGTTTGTAAGTGCTTGTGTTTCGCCACAGAGATTAGATAAGGACATGGTTCTGTCAGGATGTTTGCAAGAGTGGACAGAGAGTGATAGTCTGATTGGGGCACTGCATGAGTACTACTTAGATTATTACAGGAGTGAATCAGTAGTGTACAGGTGGTAGGGGCCAACATAGATTGTCTACATTTGACTGTAACATGGTGTCTCTTTATGCCTGAGTCATTGTACAAGTGCATAGATAGTGACTGAGTAGGTAGACTACTGGTAGTTGACAGCAGGGTGAGTTTATAAGTGCTTGTGTTTCGGCATAGAGATTAGATAAGGAGATGGTTCTGTCAGGATGATTCCAAGAGTGGACAGAGAGTGATAGTCTGATTGGGGCCCTGCATGAGTACTACTTAGATTATTACAGGAGTGAATCATTAGTCTGCATGGGGTTAGGGGCCTGCATGGATTGTGCACATTTGACTGTACCACTGCGTGTGTTAATGCCTGAGGCATTCTAAAAGTGCATGGACAGTGACTGGATAGTTAGAGTGCTGGTAGTTGACAGCAGGGTGAGTTTATTAGTGCTTGTGTTTCTACATAGTGATTAGATAAAGTCATGGTTCTGTCAGGATGACAGGAGGAGTGGACAGAGAGTGACACTGTGATTGCTGATCTGCATGGCTACTACCTGGATTTTTGCAGGAGTGAATCAGTAGTCTGCAGGGGGTTAGGGGCCTGCATAGATTGTGCACATTTGGCTGTAGCACTGCGTGTCTTAATGCCTGAGTGATTGTACAAGTGCATGGACAGTGACTGAGTAGATAGACTACTGGTAGTTGACAGCAGGGTGAGTTTGTAAGTGCTTGTGTTTCGCCACAGAGATTAGATAAGGACATGGTTCTGTCAGGATGTTTGCAAGAGTGGACAGAGAGTGATAGTCTGATTGGGGCACTGCATGAGTACTACTTAGATTATTACAGGAGTGAATCAGTAGTGTACAGGGGGGTAGGGGCCAACATAGATTGTCTACATTTGATTGTAGCACAGTGTCTCTTTATGCCTGAGTCATTGTACAAGTGCATAGATAGTGACTGAGTAGGTAGACTACTGGTAGTTGACAGCAGGGTGAGTTTATAAGTGCTTGTGTTTCTGCATAGTGATTAGATAAAGTCAGGTTCTGTCAGGATGACAGGAGGAGTGGACAGAGAGTGACACTGTGATTGCTGATCTGCATGGCTACTACCTGGATTTTTGCAGGAGTGAATCAGTAGTCTGCAGGGGGTTAGGGGCCTGCATGGATTGTGCACATTTGGCTGTAGCACTGCGTGTCTTAATGCCTGAGTCATTGTACAAGTGCATGGACAGTGACTGAGTAGATAGAGTACTGGTAGTTGACAGCAGGGTGAGTTTATAAGTGCTTGTGTTTCGCCACAGAGATTAGAGAAGGACATGGTTCTGTCAGGATGATTACAAGAGTGGATAGAGAGTGATAGTCTGATTGGGGCACTGCAAGAGTACTACTTAGATTATTACAGGAGTGAATCAGTAGTGTACAGGGGGTAGGGGCCTACATAGATTGTCTACATTTGACTGTAGCACAGTGTCTCTTTATGCCTGAGTCATTGTACAAGTGCATAGACAGCGACTGAGTAGGTAGACTACTGGTAGTTGACAGCAGGGTGAGTTTATAAGTGCTTGTGTTTCGGCATAGAGATTAGATAAGGAGATGGTCCTGTCAGGATGATTGCAAGAGTGGACAGAGAGTGATAGTCTGATTGGGGCACTGCATGAGTACTACTTAGATTATTACAGGAGTGAATCATTAGTCTGCATGGGGTTAGGGGCCTGCATAGATTGTGCACATTTGACTGTAGCACGGTGTGTCTTCATGCCCGAGTCATTGTACAAGTGCATAGATAGTGACTGAGTACGTAGAGTGCTGGTAGTTGACACCAGGGTGAGTTTATAAGTGCTTGTGTTTCGGCACAGACATTAGACAAGGACATAGTTCTGTCAGGATGATTGCAAGAGTGGACAAAGACTGGTAGTGTGATTGGGGCACTGCATGAGTACTACTTAGATTATTACAGGAGTGAATCATTAGTCTGCATGGGGTTAGGGGCCTGCATAGATTGTGCACATTTGACTGTACCACTGCGTGTGTTAATGCCTGAGGCATTCTACAAGTGCATGGACAGTGACTGGATAGTTAGAGTGCTGGTAGTTGACAGCAGCGTGAGTTTATTAGTGCTTGTGTTTCTACATAGTGATTAGATAAAGTCATGGTTCTGTCAGGATGACAGGAGGAGTGGACAGAGAGTGACACTGTGATCGCTGATCTGCATGGCTACTACCTGGATTTTTGCAGGAGTGAATCAGTAGTCTGCAGGGGGTTAGGGGCCTGCATAGATTGTGCACATTTGGCTGTAGCACTGCGTGTCTTAATGCCTGAGTGATTGTACAAGTGCATGGACAGTGACTGAGTAGATAGACTACTGTAGTTGACAGCAGGGTGAGTTTGTAAGTGCTTGTGTTTCGCCACAGAGATTAGATAAGGACATGGTTCTGTCAGGATGTTTGCAAGAGTGGACAGAGAGTGATAGTCTGATTGGGGCACTGCATGAGTACTACTTAGATTATTACAGGAGTGAATCAGTAGTGTACAGGTGGTAGGGGCCAACATAGATTGTCTACATTTGACTGTAACACAGTGTCTCTTTATGCCTGAGTCATTGTCCAAGTGCATAGATAGTGACTGAGTAGGTTGACTACTGGTAGTTGACAGCAGGGTGAGTTTACAAGTGCTTGTGTTTCGGCACAGAGATTAGATAAGGACATGGTTCTGTCAGGATGATTCCAAGAGTGGACAGAGAGTGATAGTCTGATTGGGTCACTGCATGAGTACTACTTAGACTATTACAGGAGTGAATGATTAGTCTGCATGGGGTTAGGGGCCTGCATAGATTGTGCACATTTGACTATAGCACTGTGTGTCTTAATGCCTGAGGCATTCTACAAGTGCATGGACAGTGACTGGATAGTTAGAGTGCTGGTAGTTGACAGCTGGCTGAGTTTATAAGTGCTTGGGTTTCTGCATAGTGATTAGATAAAGTCATGGTTCTGTCAGGATGACAGGAGGAGTGGACAGAGAGTGACACTGTGATTGCTGATCTGCATGGCTACTACCTGGATTTTTGCAGGAGTGAATCAGTAGTCTGCAGGGGGTTAGGGGCCTGCATAGATTGTGCACATTTGGCTGTAGCACTGCGTGTCTTAATGCCTGAGTGATTGTACAAGTGCATGGACAGTGACTGAGTAGATAGAGTACTGGTAGTTGACAGCAGGGTGAGTTTATAAGTGCTTGTGTTTCGCCACAGAGATTAGATAAGGACATGGTTCTGTCAGGATGATTGCAAGAGTGGACAGAGAGTGATAGTCTGATTGGGGCACTGCATGAGTACTACTTAGATTATTACAGGAGTGAATCAGTAGTGTACAGGGGGGTAGGGGCCTACATAGATTGTCTACATTTGACTGTAGCACGGTGTCTCTTTATGCCTGAGTCATTGTACAAGTGCATAGATAGTGACTGAGTAGGTAGACTACTGGTAGTTGACAGCAGGGTGAGTTTATAAGTGCTTGTGTTTCGGCATAGAGATTAGATAAGGAGATGGTTCTGTCAGGATGATTCCAAGAGTGGACAGAGAGTGATAGTCTGATTGGGGCACTGCATGAGTACTACTTAGATTATTACAGGAGTGAATCATTAGTCTGCATGGGGTTAGGGGCCTGCATAGATTGTGCACATTTGACTGTACCACTGCGTGTGTTAATGTTTGAGGCATTCTACAAGTGCATGGACAGTGACTGGATAGTTAGAGTGCTGGTTCTTGACAGCAGGGTGAGTTTATAAGTGCTTGTGTCTCTGCATAGTGATTAGATAAAGTCATGGTTCTGTCAGGATCATAGGAGGAGTGGACAGAGAGTGACACTGTGAACGCTGAACTGCATGGCTACTACCTGGATTTTTGCAGGAGTGAATCAGTAGTCTGCAGGGGGTTAGGGGCCTGCATACATTGTGCACATTTGACTGTAGCACAGTGTCTCTTCATGCCCGAGTCATTGTACAAGTGCATAGATAGTGACTGAGTACGTAGAGTGCTGGTAGTTGACAGCAGAGTGAGTTTATAAGTGCTTGTGTTTCGGCACAGACATTAGACAAGGACATAGTTCTGTCAGGATGATTGCAAGAGTGGACAAAGACTGGTAGTGTGATTGGGGCACCACATGAGTATTACTTAGATTATTACACGAGTGAATCATTAGTCTGCATGGGGTTAGGGGCCTGCATAGATTGTGAACATTTGACTGTACCACTGCGTGTGTTGATGCCTGAGGCATTTTACAAGTGCATGGACAGTGACTGGATAGTTAGAGTGCTGGTACTTGACAGCAGGGTGAGTTTGTAAGTGCTTGTGTTTCTGCATAGTGATTAGATAAAGTCATGGTTCTGTCAGGATCATAGGAGGAGTGGACAGAGAGTGACACTGTGAACGCTGAACTGCATGGCTACTACCTGGATTTTTGCAGGAGTGAATCAGTAGTCTGCAGAGGGTTAGGGGCCTGCATACATTGTGCACATTTGACTGTAGCACGGTATCTCTTCATGCCCGAGTCATTGTACAAGTGCATAGATAGTGACTGAGTACGTAGAGTGCTGGTAGTTGATAGCAGAGTGAGTTTATAAGTGCTTGTGTTTCGGCACAGACATTAGACAAGGACATAGTTCTGTCAGGATGATTGCAAGAGTGGACAGAGACTGACAGTGTAATTGGGGCACAGCATGAGTACTACTTATATTATTATAGGAGTGAATCAGTAGTCTACAGGGGGGTAGGGGCCTACATAGATTGTCCACATTTGACTGTAGCACAGTGTGTCTTTATGCCTGAGTCATTGTACAAGTGCATAGATAGTGACTGAGTAGGTAGACTACTGGTAGTTGACAGCAGGGTGAGTTTATAAGTGCTTGTGTTTCGGCACAGAGATTAGATAAGGAGATGGTTCTGTCAGGATGATTCCAAGAGTGGACAGAGAGTGATAGTCTGATTGGGGCACTGCATGAGTACTACTTAGATTATTACAGGAGTGAATCATTAGTCTGCATGGGGTTAAGGGCCTGCATAGATTGTGCACATTTGACTATAGCACTGTGTGTCTTAATGCCTGAGGCATTGTACAAGTGCATGGACAGTGACTGGATATTTAGAGTGCTGGTAGTTGACATCAGGGTGAGTTTATAAGTACTTGTGTTTCTGCATACTGATTAGATAAAGTCATGGTTCTGTCAGGATGATAGGAGGAGTGGACAGAGAGTGACACTGTGATCGCTGATCTGCATGGCTACTACCTGAATTTTTGCAGGAGTTAATCAGTAGTCTGCAGGGGGTTAGGGGCCTGCATACATTGTGCACATTTGGCTGTAGCACGGTGTGTCTTCATGCCCGAGTCATTGTACAAGTGCATAGATAGTGACTGAGTACGTAGAGTGCTGGTAGTTGACACCAGGGTGAGTTTATAAGTGCTTGTGTTTCGGCACAGACATTACACAAGGACATAGTTCTGTCAGGATGATTGCAAGAGTGGACAAAGACTGGTAGTGTGATTGGGGCACTGCATGAGTACTACTTAGATTATTACAGGAGTGAATCAGTAGTCTGCATGGTGTTAGGGGCCTGCATAGATTTTGCACATTTGACTGTACCACTGCGTGTGTTAATGCATGTGTCATTGTACAAGTGCATGGACAGTGACTGGGTAGGTAGAGTGCTGGTAGTTAACAGCAGGGTGAGTTTATAAGTGCTTGTGTTTCGGCACAGAGATTAGATAAGGATATGCTTCTGTCAGGATGATAGCAGAAGTGGGCAGAGACTGACACTGTGATTACTGAACTGCATTGTTAGTACTTGGATTTTTGCAGGAGTGAATCACTAGACAGCAGGGGGTTATTGCACCGTATAGATTGTGCACATTTACCTACATAGTAACTACAAAATTAGACATTATAGAACCACAGAAACACTTCTCATGTACTTTTAAAATCACATATTGGCTACCTTTGCCTACCTTTGCATTCCTGTAATCTATCAGGTACCTCTCATTAATTCAGTAAATATAATTATAACTATATAAATACAATCTAAACAAATACATGACTCATGACATACTATCTACTTAAGGAGACAACTACTACATACCCGAAAGAGTAAAATGTAGTGGTTTTCTTTTGAACTACATATTGCCAATTAAATCTTGAAATATGCAACATCATCAAACTGTACCTCTCAACAGACTTAATTAAGAACAGTAATTTACACCACCTTTTTTATGTTTTTTTTTAAAAGCACACAAACTCTACAAACTAATAACAACATTGTAATCATTAATACCTTATATGATCTTCTTGCAAACAGCACAGATGTACCTCATTTGACCAAACTATCTATAATAATGCCATTTTTTTCAACTATACCTTTTTACTGATAAGAAATATGCATGCTTAATAAACTGCACCTTCAATAAATATTTTAGAAAATACACATTCTTCATGCATATTTAACCAATTAATAATAAATAAGAACCATCATTCAACTATACCTTTAATAATATATATATTAGTGCACATACTATTTTTTTTAACAAAGTTCAAATTCACTTCAAATTATCCCAATATATATCTGTACATTTAATAAATTAATTTAACCAGCACAGTTTCATAAAAAAGTCAAATCTATTTTACATAAATCTCTTAAAAATATAACTCACCTTTTAAATAAATCTGATCAATGAAAAATCTCACACACTAAGGGCCCGATTCTGCTGCGGGTTGGAAAAGCTTCCCGACCGAGGGCCTGATTCTGATGCGGTTAGGAAGGCCTCCTAACGGCATTTGCTCCTTCCAAATCGGATCGGGAACTTGTCTTCCCGACCGAGGGCCCAATTCTGATGCGGTTAGGAACAAATGTTCCCATTGAAGTCAATGGGAGTTCAACCAAATCGTATCTGGAAGCATCCGGATGCATCCTACTCCGCTGGTCGGACTTTCCCGATCCGAGTGGGTCGGACACCATTTCCCAACCGATTCGGTCGGGAAGCTTTTCCAACCCGCATCAGAATCGGCCCCTCAGTCGGGATTTTCTTTTTCACACAGAGAATGTAGATGAGCACACTCTCCAATGTAAAACCAGTAATGGCAAACTTTCCCTCTAATTTTTCATACATATACACATAACCCACAAATGACATTACTTCCCAGTGTTTTTCAAATTGGAAAACGAATTTCCATTGGTCATAGAGAATAATACTTTTCAACTGACATCTTCACCCCTTGTCCTTAATATCAGTTTCCATAGCAACAGGTCATGCAACATTCAACTTAGCTGCCAGGTCACAAGTTCAACACACAATGTTGCAAATGACAACAGCAAGTGTGGTTGGCTTAGCAAAGCATACCCTTATCCTTTCTTGCTGTACCTTTCAAACTTTTCTTAATAGCCAATAAGAAACATGCTTTCTAAACAAAGTAAAATGCACCCTATATTTGAAAGTAGAGTGTTCTTAAACAGCCAATCAAATCTCTACTTTCCTAAAAACAGTATGTTGTCCACCATTTTAGATAGAGTTCATTCTGCCACCTGCCTACCTCAGCTACAGACATCTTCTCATTACCTACAGAGATCCCTTCAACATGCTTTCAGTGTGGATTGTTGGTCACAGCTATGTTTTCTGGTGCAAAAGGTATGCTGAAAGCAGAGGTATTGACAAAGACCTAGCTTTGCAAAATGTAGATATCAAATGGATTAGACAGAGAGGATTGAAGTGGCACCAATTGATGCCATTGGTTAGAACCTTTATGCACCTCCAACCTCCTGACCTCATTATTGTGCACTGTGGTGGCAATGACCTAGGCACATTGACTGGGGTAGGTCTGGAAATGCTAATGAAGGGCACCTTTGCAGAATTGATGTTGCTTTTCCCCCAAACTGCCTTGGTCTACTCTAACATATGCCAAAGACAGAAATGGAAGTAGTCCAATCAATTTTGTCCACAGATTGAGAAAGCTAGAAAAATGTCAATAAAACTGTTTCTGCTTATCTCAGAGACCATAGTATGGGGTCCATATACAACAACAATCTGCGTTTTAATATGGATGGCATATACAGGAGAGATGGTGTACATTTCACAGATGAGGGAAACAGAGCCTTTCTCAACAACTTCAGACTCTGCATTGGCACTTACATGTAGCTACCATCTTATCACAATAAACACAAGGGCTCTTTTTAGAGCCACCCAAGATCCAAACATGCAACCTAGATTTACTATAATAAAATCTCCCTTTTTTTTCCCCTAGGAGTCACGCACCCGGCGCAGCCAGGAGTCGCGCACCCCTCGCGTTCACACCAGGGGGCCGCGCTGGGAGTCGCGCACCCCTCGTGTTCACACCAGGGGGCCGCGCTGGGAGTCGCGCACCACTCGCGTTTACACGAGGGGGCCGCGCTGGGAGTCACGCACCCCTCGCGTTCACACCAGGGGGCCGCGC
This sequence comes from Calotriton arnoldi, assembly GCA_963921515.1. NCBI lineage: Eukaryota > Metazoa > Chordata > Amphibia > Caudata > Salamandridae > Calotriton > Calotriton arnoldi. Next base: position 122,654 of record CAWUFW010008670.1, read on the forward strand.
TGAGAGTCGCGCACCCCTCGCGTTCACACCAGCAGGCCGCGCTGAGCGCCATGCTGGGTACGCGACTCCAATTTTTTTTTTTTTTTTTAAACGGGCTCCTACCACTAATTTTTATTCGCCCTGGGGACCCCATCCCCCGGGGCCTACTCACTTTGCTGGGGACCATGGGGGGAGCCCCAATGCCCCCATGGTTCCGCCAGCTACCCGCGTCCTGCGAGAGCCGGCATTGCTTTTCCACATGGGGAGCTGCTGACATGTGTGGAAAAGAAATTCTGCTTTGGTGATGTCACTGACCATGTCATGAATGATGTAATATGTGATGTCATTAGCAGTGCATTGCGGGGGCGCGAGTTATAGTTAGCTGAACTAACGATAACGGTGGAATTTCTATGGTTTTGTATGAGTGAAATGTCCAACTAACTATAACGTCCCTGAAACCTATGGTTTTTTCAGTGAATTTCTAAGGTTTTTTAAATGCTAATTTCTAACTATAACGTGCCTGAAACCTATGATTTTTTCAGTGAATTTCAAAGGTTTTTTAAAATGCCAATTTCTAACTATAACGTGCCTGAAACCTATGGTTTTTTCAGTGAATTTCACAGGTTTTTTAAATACTAATTTCTATCTATAACGTCCCTGAAACCTATGGTTTTTTCAGTGATTTTCAATGTTTTTTTTAATGCTAACTTCTAATTATAATGTTCATTTAACCTATAGTTTTTTCCGACACCCAAGAAGGACACAACACCCACTGCCACAACCATCAGGACCTCCCCCCCCGTACCACCCCTCTCCCTACTGTAATTTTTTTATTGTTATTTATTGTTATTTAAACTATATAATGTCTTCTTGTCTTCTTGTTTTTCAAATATTAAACAACTACATACAGTATGAAAGGGAGCCCAGCCCAGAGCCACATCTGAAGACCAACACATGTCATAGACCTACTGATCAAGCAGCTCCGACACCCAAGAACGCCACAACACCCACCACCACCCCCAGGGCCCCACCTACCACCGAGGCAGCGCAGAACAAGACAGCGAACTTTCCGAAAACGGCATGGCCCCTCAGCCACACAATAGCTGAATATTGGGACAGGTGTGAACAAACTATATGTGAAGGAAGCAATTCACCCATGTTTAACAATGCACACAATGCAAAGTGTAGCAGTGATGTGCTGGACACATCTCAGTATGCAGAACACACACCTCTCCATGTGCACAAATACTACTGGTGCTTGTAGTGTTGTGGACAGTGGACCCAACCATGTTACGTCAAACACTAGGGAAGATCTCAGTCATGTAGCTGTGTCCCCCCCCCTGTAAGCATAAGCGTAACCGGAGTGGGCTGGTCCGACGTACCCCACTTCAGCGTAGGAGTGTGAATAAATAGGCCGGAGCTCTGGGCATGGTTCACTTGTGGGAAGGCCAAAGCGTCTGCCAGAGTGGCGCCCCTCACCCTGCCACGAGGCTGCCGACGTGACCGCCAGCCTCCTCAGCCGATCGCTGGCTTCCGCCACACAGGCCCCCAGCGGCACAGCACCGCGGACTTATGTCTGTACAAACTACTGCCTTCGATATACACTGCGGACAGCAAGGCTCACAATTCAGATCGAGTCGCGATTGCAGATGACGCAGTACAGTAGGCAAGAGACATTTCTCAAGTCAACAACACGTGGCTGTGGGCCCTTCCTGACCGCTGCCTCCGGCCTACACTGCGGTAAGTAGGACTCACAATTCAGATGGAGTCGAGATTGCAGATGACGCAGTCCAGTAGGCAACAGACATTGCTCAAGTCAACAACACGTGCCTGTGGGCCCTTCCTCACCGCTGCCTCCTGCCTCCACTGCGGTGAGTAGGGCTCACAATTCAGAGCGACTCACGATTGCAGATGACGCAGTCCAGTAGGCAACAGACATTGCTACCAGTGCGGCCAGCCCGGACCACGCATCATCGCTGACTGCGCACACGCTAAGTGCTTCAAGTACCACTAACTCTGTGCAGCTCAAGTGACTGTGGGCCCTTGATGACCACTGCCTCCGGCCTACAATGCGGTTTGCAGGGCTAACAATTCAAGATTAGTGCTGATGTAAATTGTGTAAGAGAGTATAATCGGTTAAGAAGACTGTATACTCCCAATCTGTGCAGCTCAAGTCAACGTCACGTGGCTGTGGGCCTTTGCTGACCGCTGCCTCCGGCCTACACTGTGGAAGACCGGCGACACGTGGTGCCACTAACCCTGTTCAACACAAGCCGGCGACACGTGGTGCCACTAACCCTGTTCAACACAAGCAGCGACACGTGGTGCCACTAACCCTGTTCAACACAAGCCGGCGACACGTGGTGCCACTAACCCTGTTCAACACAAGCCGCGACACGTGGTGCCACTAACCCTGTTCAACACAAGCCGGCAACACGTGGTGCCACTAACCCTGTTCAACACAAGCCGATCCCACATGTGGAACTGTGTCCTGAGTCCTGAATGGCAGTGACCCCAAGTCCGAGGCAGCGACCACAGCACCAGACTCCCTTTGATCAGTGAGGCATATTTCCATATGCAAGGCCGGTGACACGTGGTGCCACTAACCCTGTTCAACACAAGCCGATCCCACATGTGGAACTGTGTCCTGACTCCTGAATGGCAGTGACCCCAACTTCGTGGCAGCGACCACAGCACCAGACTCCCTTCGATTAGTGAGGCGTATTTGCATATGGAAGGCCGGCGACACGTGGTGCCACTGAACCTGAACTACGCAGGCCGGTGGGGCCACCAACCTATGCACATGGCTGTGGGCCCTTGCTACCTCTCGCCTACACTGCGGTCAGCAGGGCTCACAATTCAGATACAGTCGCGATTGCAGATGACGCAGTCCAGTAGGCAAGAGACATTGCTCCCAGTGCGGCCCGTCCGCACCAAGCAGCATCACAGGCTCATATATTCTCAATGCTTCTGGTGCCACTAACCGTGCACCTCAACTCAACGCCACATGGCTATGGGCCCTTGCTGACCGCTACCTCTGGCCTACACTGCGGTCATCAGGGCTCACAATTAAAATTACGTCTTGATTCATTAATTACAGAGTCCAGTAGGCAAGTAACTATCACAGGCCTAAAACCTACATAATATCCTTTTAGTATCCTTGCTTCAAGAACTTTTTTATATCAGTTATAGCTTTAGTACAATCACCAAATTCATCTTCAAGTGCAAACGAACACTCATTAGCAGTCTACACTGCGGGCAGCAGAGCTCGCAATTCGAATTTTGGACACGTGGTGCCACTAACCCTGTTCAACACAAGCCGCGACACGTGGTGCCACTAACCCTGTTCAACACAAGCCGGCGACACGTGGTGCCACTAACCCTGTTCATCACAAGCTGATCCCACATGTGGAACTGTGTCCTGAGTCCTGAATGGCAGTGACCCCAAGTCCGTGGCAACGACCACAGCACCAGACTCCCTTCGATCAGTGAGGCATATTTCCATATGCAAGGCCGGCGACACGTGGTGCCACTAACCATGTACAACACAAGGCGCGACACGTGGTGCCACTAACCCTGTTCAATACAAGCCGATCCCACATGTGGAACTGTGTCCTGAGTCCTGAATGGCAGTGACCCCAACTTCGTGGCAGCGACCACAGCACCAGACTCCCTTCAGTTTTATTTGTTGTTGTTTTGTTTAAATAAAATGTTTTATATGTAAATCTATACATGACTAAGATTCTTGTTTGTCCAACCGCACAGGGACAATTCCGGGCCCAAGAAGGTTGTTGGGGGTATGTTGGTAATGTGGGAAGAGGGTGCGTTACCTGCTGATGTGGGGAGAGGCAGCGTGAAAGGGGTATCTCTCACAGAAAGAACTCCGGTATGTTTTCAGAAATGCCTCGGACAGATGCCAGCTGACGGACTGAATCACAAAATGGCTTTTCAATGCTTATGTAGTGTGACTTATGAACAGTTCGCACCCAGGCTCGCAGAGGGACAACTGCGGCCCATCCGCTCGACTCACAGACGCAGTACTACGAGCCGTCCGCTCCCAAAGGAAAAGCAGTGTAGTAGCTCGCAGAGGTACAGGCACAGCAGCGTACTAGCTCGCAAAGTTAGAGAGCTGCGAGCCGACGGACTGGCTTCTAATGGCATAGCTGCGAAGTGGTGATGTTGGGCAGGGGGAGCGTGAAAGGGTTATCTCGCACAGACAGAGCTCCGGTATATTAAATTGCCCCCGGGACCTTTCTTTTATATTTTCACTCGATGTGAGAAAGCGCGCTTTCTGGACCAAGACCTTTCTCCCTACCAAATTTGGCGTAATTCCGTTCAGCAGTTTGACCTGTAGCCTTGTCTAAAGTTTCCTATGGGAAATCCATTGAGAAAACACGTTTTCACCCCCCCCACATAGCTACCTGTCGCAGGCGTACTCGCTGTTGGTGTGCAGGTCAGTGGTCTAGTTGTCAACATGACACGGCCACTCCCTGAGGGCAGGTTTGCACACACAGCACACCCATCCGGCACATGCGTCACAGGCCATGTGACCACGCAAATATAATGGATCGACAACGTCACATCCTTTATTGCCGGTGGTGACTGAATGGCGGACGCTCCACGGGTCTCAATCATAAAGAGTCCATGAAAAGTTGCGCAGAGGGTTAGTCGCACCCTGAGCTGTATGGCCGTCAGGGGCCTACTACCACGTGGCGCGGACTTGAGTTGCACTGGGTTAGTGCCACCCGAAGCTGATGTGGCCGTCAGGGGCCTACCACCACGTGGCACGGACTTGAGTTGCACAGGGTTAGTGCCACCTGAAGATGATGTGGCCGTCAGGGGCCTACTACCACGTGGCGCGGACTTGAGTTGCACAGGGTTAGTGCCACCCGAAGCTGATGTGGCCATCAGGGGCCTACCACCACGTGGCGCTGACTTGCGTTGCACAGGGTTAGCGGCACCAAAAGCTGATGTGGTCTCCGCCATTGATAACTCAGCGACATGTGTGGGATCTGCTGGGCCAGGGAGCGGGTCCACATAATGTGCACCAAGCCATGGTGGCGGGACCGGGCCCTGGAGCTTTCACGGGCACGTGGAGTGCCCACTGGTAGACACTCCGGTGGCAGCAGGTAATTATTTGGTCATGGATGCGCAGGGGCGGCAGTGTCTCTCTCTCTCTCTCTCACTTCCCTCTCTTCACTCTCTCTCTCACCCTCTTCCTTCCTTTCCTTCTATCTATCTCTCTCACTCTCTCTCCCTTCTCCCTTTCTCACTCCCTTTCTTTCCTTCCCTCTCTGGCTTTTTTTTTCCTTCTCTCTTTCTCTGTGTCTCACTCCTTTGATATGCGCATTACACACGTCCTTATTTTGTGCTTTATTTTCCAGGCTGTGTCGTCGACATTGATGGACCCGACAGGAGTCTTCCGCCTTGTTGTTTTGTGTTGAGTTTGTTAAATTTAGTTTATCCTCTATATGTACGTAAACGGAAAAATAAAGTTTGAAGAAAAAAAAAAATAATTCAATAAAGTTTTTGGGTGTTACTTAAGTGCTGTGTGACTCTTTCTCGTTCTTATTACTGTTATTTGGTGGTGTCCACCATGGTGTTAAATTTTGGGGCAGTTATCGCGGGAATACTGGTGATGTCTGCAGTTTGCACCAGCTTCTGAATAGTGTGTTAGATTAATCTCAACTTTAGTTGCATTAAAGTGCTGATAATGAGATGCAGAGTAGGCGTTCCCGTGCAAAAACACACCTTTGCGATTTATTCTAAATACTAAAATCCTGTATTGAATTGCACTGTGGTAGTGGGTGCATTTACAGTGTACACACAAAATCAATGAAGAAATCTCATTGTATTTATATTGATTGGGAATAGTGGGTCAGGTGCTGAATCTTGACGGGATACACTGTCTAGTTCGTTTATTTTTCTGTACACGAAAAAACCACATCTCAACTTTCACAACAAAAGGCAAAAACTGCGATGCGCAACAAATTCTGGCGATAAGCCGTGTTAGCACCAGGGATTTTACACCTGCTTTCTGCTGGTGTTAAGCAGGACGACTACCTGCAGCATGAAAGGGAACACAGCCAAGAGCCACGGAACTCCCACAGGTGCCATAGAGTCAATGAGCATGATACACGGATACCCATGAGGGCCACAACACTCATCGCAACAACCCCAGGACCGCCAACGCCCCCCGAACCCGCATCTGAGCAAGTGTGTCCGTGTGGTCATTGTGTTAGCATAATGGGCACAGGCCCTGCAACATCACAGTGTACTGTCTTCAGCGGACGTTACCATGTCACCTCAGCGTTGGCAGTGAGCCTGGACATGTAGCTACGCACGCATCCTCCTGCATGCACAAGCGGCGTGTGCTGGTCCGGCGTACACAGGTCAGCGCAGGGGTGTGCCTATCCGGCAAGGGGAACGGGGTGTCTCGGACATGTCCGTGTGCAAGAAGTGCGGTAAGTGTGTCTCTGTGTTCTGGTGTGGCCGCCACAAGGGCCGCAGCAGTCGATGTTGTAAAGTGGCATGCACCACCTCCAAACGGCAGTGTCACGGTGTGATAGGAATGCCGCAGGACATGCGCGAATAGGCATTACAATGGTGTGCTGTAGGAGTGCACGGGATACAACAGCGCAGCGCACAAAAGTGTGGGGGCTCGTGGGAGGGAGGAGCAGCTGTTTTGCAACGTAACACACAGTGAACCCGCCCATGTGCCACGTGCTGGGCATCTCATCCATGATGACCAGGGTCGCAGACATCCCACAACACCCACGACCGGCCTTTGTACACATCCTGTATGAATGCCGCTGGAGAAGTTACTGTAGGGATGAAAGGTTCTTTGTCTGAGCTATCTTGCGCTAACACATCTGCTGCTCCGAGAAGGAACTTGCAAGTGGCCAGCCCCCCCTGACAGATACGATAATATTTTCATCCGTCTCCCACACTATGCACTGCCCGATCTGAGAACAACGAGTGCACATCCCACACTCAAAAGTCCTTCGTTGTAGTTAGCGTGCGTGAAATGGCCTTCACACGTACTCCCACCACACCCCTGCCCTGCACCCATTGCACACAGACCCGGCTCATTGCACCAAGCTGTGCCATTTCATCCACAAGACTGGCACACGGCAAGCCAGTGCAGCTACAAGCAGAGCCACTGACGCAATGGCACGGCATCCCGAACACATGGTCGACTCCATTCACGTCCACCTATACCTTGCACGTCTGCTGCATGTCCTGGGTGCACTGCCTTTGGCAGTGCTGCGGATCACTTACCGGCTGAGCTTCCGCATTGCGGACGTCACCTGCGTTCAACCTGTATTGCAATGACGCACCTGCCTATCCGAGTGGTGCATGGACGTGTGCCTCTCCAACGTGTGCGTAGCGGACATGGATTACGACGGGTGTGTGCGCCCCCTGTTGGCCCACGACCAGGAGTGTCATGGTGATGCCCGTTTATGGCATGCATGGATGTTTGGCATGCATGCTGGGAACTGGGCCTGGGAGATTGCACGTGTCGTAGTATGCAGTCAGCAAATTGACCCACTTCCCGATTCTGCTTTGGTGCACATTGGGTACAGTGGTTGGAGTCAGCACATCTGTCCCAGTCAGCTGATGGATTACGTCGACGACATGTCAAATATTGTGGCCAACCATCACTCATTAGAGATAGTGGCTTACGCAGCTGCACTCGCGTTCATGGACGAGTGACAAGGTACCTGCAACCACGACTCGATGTGCCACATTGCACGTGTCCCGCCGCATCATTGCACGTTGTGCATCTGGTCACATGTCCCAAGACGACAGTTGACATGGCTGCATTGGTGTCGACTCATGTCCGAGGCGCGGACAACCAACACTGCTTGACACTGACGTGTGTTGGTGATGGACTACCCCGAGGTGAACATGGACGTTTTCCTACGTTCCTTATTCAGGCATGCTGCTGCATTTGTCTGCATATCGTGGCACTACTCTTGGCCGTACTGACACGCACTTTTTTAATAAAGTTTCCACATTTTCACTTGTCTCCAAATGTGTTGTGTCTTCATTTGGATGCCAATGTGTGTGTCACGGACTCTCTGGCTGCCTGCCATACGTGAATTGCTACCCCATCCGGACTGTGGGTTTGTACTTATGCGTTCTCATGTGCCTGTTTCGTACTGACGCTTTTGGACGTTTATCCGCCACATGCGAGTGCATTTGTGTCCTGTGTTCGATTGTGCGAATGTTTGTGTTTGGACAACATTGTGTTGGATGTTGGTGTGCTCTGCTTCCTATGTGTGTGTGCTGCATTCTGTGTGAGATGTCCCTTCATGTGAGGTTTTGTTCACCCTTCTCCCTTTCAGGCAGTGTGATTTTCACTTCTGTGCTTGTTCAGTGGTGTGATGTTGGCAGGTTGTGTGACTTGTGCTCCTTGTTGGTGTGTTTCATTTTAGCCATGGTTTGTCTGTAGTTGTGCTGTACTTAATTGTGCATGTGTGCCATTGTGCCCATCTCCCCCCGTCCCCCCACTCCCTGCTTGTTCCTCTTCCTGGTGCTGTTGTGTCTGTAATTTTGTTACTCCACACATAAATACATGTAAAGAACAAATTAGAATAGTTCCTTGATTCTTTTAGATTGCAAAACTTCTCTCTATTGGTTATTTTTGAATTTTCCATATAAACAGTTTTTTTTAATATTCAAGGACACATAGAAGTCAGAAGTGCAACGTATTCTATCAACACATTTTCTAGAACATTCTACAACACGTACAGGTTAAAAGTTCATCAATTTTTTAAACCTAACGATATTTTTTTGCAACATTTTCTCGAACATTTAACGGCACGTGCAGGTTAAAAGTTCACGATTGTTTTAAGTTCGAACAGTGCCTTCCAAATGCAAGTAGCAGGTGTGGTTGAGTTGACCAAATTTTATCCTATCACATGTACTCCACGTTTAAACTGCTTTTTCTTAACCAATCACAAAGATGCTTTTCCACAAAACGAATGTGCACCCTACTTTTAAAAAACAATGCTTTTCATCTCCCAATCAGTTATTGTTTTGAATGAGAAAAAAAGTAGTTCCCCACCTTTAAACATATCTCTTATTCTACGAACGGACTGCATGAGCTACAGACATCTATCCATACTTCCCAGCCATACCTTCAAAATGCTAGTGTGGATCGTAGGACATAGCTATGTTTTCTGGTGAAAGAGGTATGCAGAACAGAGACGTATTGACTTAGACCTAGGTTTACAAAATGTGGACATTAAATGGTTTGGACAGAGAGGATTGAAGTGGCACCAATTGTTGCCTTTGGTTAAAACCTGTTTGCATCTCCAACACCCTGACCTCATGATTGTGCACTGTGGTGGAAACGACCTAGGCACATTGACTGGTGTAGGTTTGGAAATGCTAATGAAAGACACCTTTCGACAATTGATGTTGCTTTTGCCTCAAACTGTCTTTGTATATTCCAATATATGCCAAAGACAGAAGTGGAAATGGTCAAACCAAATTTGTCCTCAGATTGAAAAATCTAGGAAGAATGTCAACAAAGCTGTGTCTGCATACCTCAGAGACCATAGAATGGGGTCGATCTACAACAACAACATACGTATTGATATGGCTGATATCTACAGAAGTGATGGAGTACACTTCACAGATCAGGGAAATCGAGTTTTTCTGAATAACCTGAAGCTGTGCATCCGCACTTATATGTAGCTCCAACTAATAAACACAAAGGCTCTTTTTAGAGCCGCCTTATATTCCCAATATCGGTTCGCAGAGTGACAGCTGCGATCCGGCTAGCACAGGGAGACCTGCGGGCCGTCGGGCAGGCTCGCAGAGGCAGAGCTGCGGCCCGTCGGCTCGGCTTGCACAGGGAGAGCTACGGGCCGTCGGCTCGCAAACGCACACCAGCATGCTGGCTCGCAGAGGGAGAGCTCGGGTCTAACTCGCAAGGGGACACCAACGGGCCAATGGCCCTGCTAGCAGAGAGACACCTATCACCTAACGGACTGGCTCGCACATGTACAGCTAGGGACACGACGGCTCGCAGACGCAGACCTGCGAACCGACGGACTGGTACTGTTTTATGCTTTAGGGTAGTACAGTGGTGTTTGTGTACTGTAGGGGGTTCATGCTGGAGGTAGCGTTTTAGGGTTTAAGGTAGTGCAGTGGTGTTTGGGTAGTGTAAGAATTATGCTGGAGGTAGTGTTTTAGAGTTTACGACAATGCAGTAATGTTTGGGTAGTGTAAGGGGTCATGCTGGGAGTACTGTTTTGGGGTTTAGGGCAGTGCAGTGGTGTTTGGGTAGTGTAGGGGGTCATGCTGGGAGTAGTGTTTTAGGGTTTACGGCAGTGCAGTGGTGTTTGTGTAGTGTAGGGGGTCTTGCTGAGAGTAGTGTTTTAGGATTTAGGGTAGCACAGTGGTGTTTGTGTAGTGTGGGAAGTCATGCAGCGAGTACTGTTTTAGGATTTAGAGTAGTGCAGTGGTGTTTGTGTACTGTTTGGGGGTTCAAGCTGGGGGTAGCGTTTTAGGGTTTAAGGTAGTGCAGTGGTGTTTGGGTAGTGTAAGAATCATGCTGGAGGTAGTGTTTTAGAGTTTACGAAAATGCAGTGGTGTTTGGGTAGTGTAAGGGGTCATGCTGGGAGTAGTGTTTTAGGGTTTAGGGTAGTGCAGTGGTGTTTGTGTAGTGTAGGGGGTCATCCTCGGAGTAGAGTTTTAGTGTTTACGGTACTGCAGTGGTGTTTGTGTACTGTAGGGGGTCATGCTGGGGTAGTCTTTTAGGGTTTAGGGTAGAACAGTGGTGTTTGGGTAGTGTAGGGGGTCATGCTGGGGGTAGTGTTTTAGGGTTTAGGGTAGTGCAGTGGTGTTTGTGTAGTGTAGGGGGTCATGTTGGGAGTAGTGTTTTAGGGTTTAGGGTAGTCTAGTGGTGTTTAGGTAGTGTAGGGGGTCGTGCTGGGGATAGTGTTTTAGGTTTTAGGGTACTGCAGTGGTGTTTGCATAGTGTAGGGGGTCCTGCTAGGGGTAGTGTTTTAGGGTTTACGACAATGCAGTGGTGTTTGGGTAGTGTAGGGGGTTGTGCTGGGGGTAGTATTTTAGGGTTTAGGGTAGTGCAGTGGTGTTTGGGTAGGGGGTCGTGCTGGGGGTAGATTTAGGGTTTAGGGTAGTGCAGTGGTGTTTGGGTAGTGTAGGGGATCGTGCTGGGGGTAGTGTTTTAGAGTTTACGACAGTGCAGTGGTGTTTGGGTAGTCTTTGGGTAGTGTAGGGGATCGTACCAACAGACTGACTCACAGAGCTCCGAGCCGACGGACGGGCTTCTAAAGGCGTAGCCGCGACCTGGTGATATGAAGAGAGGCAGCGTGAAAGGCACATCTCACACAGACACAGATGCCAGTGTTGCCTCGCAGAGGTAAAACTACGAACCCGATGGCTTCTACACGGAGAGATGCGAGCTGACGGAGTAAATCACAAAATGGCTGCCAACACTTCCTGGTTTCAACCATTCACAGCCAATAAGCCGCAAGCTGGTGCTTGTAACCCCTCAGCCAATCACATGTCAGAATTCTCAAATATTGATATCTGTAAAATTTGATATTTCTCAAAAACTACTGAACGGATTAACACCATTTAAACAAAAGCGTGCTTTCTGGACCATCACCTTTCTCCCTGCCAAATTTGGCGTAATTCCGTTCAGCAGTTTCACCTGTAGTCTTCTGTAAAGTTTCGTATGGAAATTGCATGGAGAAAACACGTTTTAGGACCCTCTTTTTTCTCAGCCCCTCCTACACCATTCACCCCCAAACTTTCAATATAAGAGCTAATCAAAAAAAGAGAAACTTTTTGGATAATTTCATAAAGATTCGTCAAACAACGCCAAAGTTACAAGCACATAGAAGGCTCCAGAAGGGGGGCCGCGCAACCCCCCTCCCAACATGAGTGAAGCCCCGGGGCTGCGCGGACCCCAGCGCACCCTCGCAACCCCTGCGAGCCCCTGCTATTATTTTTTAAGAAATACCCCCGGAACCTAGCCCACCCAAGGGCCTCATTAAAATGAAACGCGAGAACCCGCAACCCCAGCGCGAATTTTTGCCGATTCATTATTTAAAAACAAAAATGATTTTTTTTCAGGTCTAGGGGGTCAGGGTTTTTCTACCCTGCCCCCTTCTGTTGTTTTATACCTTTGTTTCTCTGTTTATGGGTGACTCGCTTCTACCGAGCCACAAGATGGCTGCCAACACTTCCTGGTTTGGACTACTAGCAGCCAATCACAGTGAAGCTCGCGCACGCGACTTAGGCTCCGCCCAGATATCGAAACTTTTATTTTTCTAATTTCTCAGCAACTACTGAACGGATTTACACCATTTTTAAAAAGGTCACTTTCTGACCCAAGCACTACCTTTCTGCCAAATTTGGAGTAATTCCGTTCAGTAGTTTCGGCTGTAGCCTTGCACAAAGTTTCCTATGGGAAATTGATTTTTTGACTCTTATTTTTTGAATTTCTCAAAAACTACTGAACGGATTTACACCATTTTAAAAAAAGGCTGCTTTCTGAACCAAGCTCTACCTTTTTGCCAAATTTGGGGTAATTCCGTTCAGCAGGTCGGGCTGTAGCTCGTCGCAAAATTTCCTATGGAAATTAACATGGAGAAAATGAGTTTTGGGAACCCCCTTTTTTCTCAGCCCCTGCTTGACAAATCACCCCCAAACTTTCAGGATAGGAGCTGACCTGGGAGAATTTCAGGAAGATTCGTCAATCGACGCCAAAGTTATTAGCAAATCAAAAAATGCTTTTCCTATGGAAACTAGGTTCTAACTATAACTACCTACTGGCGACTGCCAGTAGGTAATATATATATATATATATATATATATATATATATATATATATATATATATATATATATATATATATATATATATATATATATATATATATATATATATATATATATATATATATATATATATATATATATCCCAATAAGACCACCGCTTTCCGCAATAATCATCCAGCACTCCAAGGGGTACCAATCACTCGGGTTTATTTTCTTGCAACGACAACATCTACGCGTTTCGGCGGCTTCACGCTGCCTTGTTCACAATGTAAAAATGCCATTTTTTTCACATTAAAATAACTCTCATAGCTAACAACATTAACGAAGGACTTGACCTTTCTTTGCACCATAGAATTCATTATATCCTCAATGCGGGCGCCATCTTAAAACATGCTTGATTAAACCACATTCTAAATGATTTTTTGATGTTCTGCTAGTGCATATACTTCGTTTACACTTATAAAACAAGTATAATATATATATTTATACACAACATTGCAAAACTTTTTGTAAATCAATCATAAAATCTGAATTCATATATCTCGCAGCAAAATATATCACTTGCGTTCTATTACAGTACTTGATTGATCATATACATTACTACATGTCATTTGGCTTTCCTTTCTATTTTACATGTGCCATTTATTCATTGTTTTATGGCAGACATTCCTCAAATTAAAGTGCTAGTGCTTTACTTCGACATTCACTTTATATTTAATAAAAAAGTGCTAGTGCTTTAATTATACAGTACCATATACAAAAAAGTGCTAGTGCTTTAATTATACAGTACCATTTTCCAAACGTACTACTGCTTTAGTATACTCAACTCGCTTCCTCGCTCCCTGTATCATTTTCTACAGTACTAGACAATTTTAAAGGGCAAGTGCTTTTTAGTATATTATTTTTATAAAAACATAACATCATATACTTCACAATACACTCTTAAAAAACATATTTAAGGAGGAAAAATCTTTCTTCTTTTTCCATTTCTTTTACTTCTATAGATATATATATATAGATATATATATATCTATATATATAGATATATATATAGATATATATATATATGTACATACGTTTTCAAAGTTCCAGCGAATGCTGCTGCTGACAACGTAGCGAGTGCCACAACTCATGAGGGCAGACTCACAAACAATTCCTTTCAAACAAACAGTCTGTTGCGCACTCCAGGGAATGTATCTGAAGAGATTTTATTTAGCCACAATCAACAATGCAATGACAGACGTGTTTCGGCCACTGCCCTTTGTCAATGTTGAAGTGGCTGGCATCTTCACCGTATTTAAACACACCATAGTTCATAATTGGGTGGCAGCACCCGTGCAATAGAAGCAAACAAAAGTACCTAAGAACCATCTTTATATTAGGTCATTGGTAAGGTGGCGGCCATCTTATCATGGTGACATCGTATTGTCATTCAATGGGAAATCATTTACAATACAAATCAAGAATAGATGCAAGTAATTTTTTCATTCATTGTTTCATGATTTTAACTTGATATAAAAATTACATACTGTCATAAAACTTCATACACAGTCTTGTGTTGCAGAAATATTACCTATAAAAATAATTAAGGCACCATGTACGAGCAGGGTCCATTTTAGCCTAATGTGTGGCTACTTGTGACCTATGAATCAGAAATATGCTTGTCCCTCCTCCAACAATTTGGCTGCTGTAAAATTATCACTATGTACGACCTATGAACTGTGTATATGTAACAATAGCTGGCCTGTTTGATGTTGAGGGTGCAGCTCTCAATCACCCCGTAAGAGATAATACGGCTTCCCAAATGTGGCCCTGTATGGACTATACCTCTCATACTGGTGAATGTGCAGGATCAGTCTGTGTTATAGCAGGACCCTCAGCTGCCTATTGGCATGATATATATAGGATTTGACTTCCAATTGCGCCCTAGATTGGCTAACCTCACTGTGGTATATGGTGCTCATTATCACAAGAGACCTGTCCCATCATAACACACTGTTCGTAGGAAATGTGAAAAGTGTGATGTGAACCAGTGCAAAGGGGTATCTAACGATGAGTGTAACTAAATGTGTTCAAGAGTGTGTTAAAAAGTGTACTTAAACTATACGCAGCTAACCACTATAGGTCCACAACTCCTCGTCTCTGTTGAGTCTCCATGGGGCTCTATTGTACATCTCTGTAATGTAGCATGACTCCAACTGTCGCAGGGCCCTGCTTCTGTCCACACCCCTTTCATCTTGAGGGTCATGATCAATACAAAAGAAATGCAACAGTTTCCTATTGCTGTTGTGGTCAGTTGAAAAATGCCTGGCCACTGATTTGTTATGGCACGCATGTGCTCCACCACCCTCGTCTTTGCTGGATGCTCTGTGCTGCCTACATATCTCTTGCCACAAGGGCAGACTAGGCAGTAGATCACATAATTGGAATTAGAATTAAGTAATTTAGTGATCAGCTTTTTAGTTGCTCTGCCCGGGACATCATATTCCTTTACCATGCTGCTTCCCCTACACGCTTTACACCGCTTGCATTGAAAGAAAATGGTAATCTTGGGTTTCTCCACCCTAGTATTCCTGTATGGTTCTGCACCAAAAGTCACCAAGGTAAGTTTTTTCCCTATGTGTATCTTGTGGGGCTGTGGGTAACTTTGGACCAATAATGTGATCAGTTTGCAGAATATTCTAATGTTTCCTAACATTCTGATATACTTTCCTGCACTCGGCTGAATAATTCATGATCAGCCTCATCATTTTTTCACCTTTTTTATCCTGCATCCTGGCCCCTTTCTTGATCAACAATTGTTGCTTGTCAAGAGTCTGCACTTTCAATAGTGTCTTGGAATAACCCCTTCTTTCAAGTCACCCCAATGCCTCCATTTCTGCCTGGGTGTAAGTTTGGGGTGTGGAACACAGACAGATGTGCTTAATATGCAGCAGATACCCAGGGGTTTATTGTTCACTAGGCTGCGTGGATGCTGGCTTTTGGAATGTAGGATAGAATTACTGGCTGTCTGCTTCCTATAATGTTTGGTCTGCAGCCGGTTGTCTTGTACATACACCAGCAGATCGAGGAAAGGTTCTGCAGTGTCACCGATATGGCTTGTGAACTGTAGGTTGAGAGAGTTGTCATTTAAGTTTTGTATGTACACCTCCGCCTCTTGTCAGGACCCTTTCCACACAATAAACAAATCTTCAATGTATCTTGCCCAAAAGGCCACATTCTTTACCCAACAATCATTGACATCCACCCAGGCCACGTGCTTCTCCCACCAGCCCACTAATAAATTTGTGTAGCTGGAGTGAAGCACGTGCCCATGGTGGTCCCATGTCTTTGCTGGCACAGTTGCCCTGCAAATAAAAAATGTTATTGGTCAAGCAGAATGAGATTAACTGCAAAACCATCATCTTATGTTCCTGGTATTTGAGTGGTCTTCCCTTAAGGAAGAATCCAACAGCCTCAAAACCCTGTTTATGAGATATGCTCATATAAAGGCTTGTGATGTCCAAAGTTATTAATGAAAATTCTCCTCCCTTTGGATACCTTAGATAATCCGTATGAAATCTGTTGTGTCCCTTATGTATGAACTTAAGTCCTTGAGAAAGGGGAACAGAAACAAATCAACAAAAATAGAGGTATTCTCCAAGAGACTCCCCTTGGATGACACGATGAAATGCCTAGGGAAACCTCCCAATTCTCATGGATCTTAAGTATGTGGTAAAATGTGGGAACACGCGAGAATTCCACCCTCAGGGACTGGTACTCTTCATATTCAAGGGCCCCTTTATATCTGTATTGTTCAATGAGTTCATAGAAGGCTTTCATGCTTTCAATGTAGTTATCTTTGGTGATTGGCTGGTAGCATTGTTCATCCAACAATTGTCTCATGGCCGCCTCAAAATATTTCTCTTTACTTTGAAGCACAAAGTTACTCCCCCTTATCCGATGGTTTTATTATTATTGATGTATCATTTTTGAGGGTTAATGAGTCCTGCCAGTGTTCCTTTGTTTGTGTTTTGTTTTTTGTTTGCATTTTCTTGTATTTTCAAAGCCCGTGATCTATACAGATCTCTGATGACTGACTCATGGAAGCAGTCAATGGCATCATACGGGGTCTGTGGGGCAAAAAATCCTGCACCACAGAGAATCGCCAGTAGCAATAGAGAGGGGTACTGAAATGATGTAAGAAAATCTGACAGTAGTAAACCTGTCAGAGAGAACTCTGACAAATTCAGAGATTAAGGTGCTCCAACTTGGTCTTACGTTCTGCCCCACAGCTAAATTGGACAGCACACAAACTAGGATTGATCATTATCAATGTATATGAAAACTTAAACTCAGGAAGGTACATTTGCTACATCTGAAGAGAAATGTCAATCATACTGCTAATGGTTCTGAGTCAACTGATATCTTGACAGGCAAACATCTACAGGTGCTGAAGACTCTCCAAGAGTTGCAGGAAATTGCCCTAGTACCCACTGAAAATACTTTGGATGTCATCCTGCCAGTCCTAGAAAGAGCTGGGATATCACAAGTAGGTGGGAAGAACAATATCAAAGATAAATCAAGGTTCATCCCACAGACCCCGCATGACGCAATTGACTGTACATGAGGCAGTCATCAGAGATCTGGATAGGTTAGGGACTTTGCAAATACAAGGAAATGCAAACAAGAAACATAACGTGACAAAGGAACATTGGCAGGCCCTATTAACTCTAAAAACATGTTACAGCAATAATAATAAAACCATTGGATAAGGGGGGGAAGCAACGTCGTGCTTCAAAGTAAAGGGAAATATTTTGAGGAGGCCATGAAACAATTGTCGGATGAACAATGCTACCAGCCAATCCCCAAAGATAACTACATTGAAAGCATGAAAGCCTTTAACGAACTCATTGAACAACGGAGAGATAAAGGGGTCCTTCACTACAAAGAGTACCAGTTCCTGAGGGAAGAACACATGTGTGTTCCCATGTTTTGCCACATACCTAAGATCCATAAGAAAGGGGAGGTTCCCCCTGGGCATCCTATTGTGTCATCCTAAGGGAATATCTTGGAGAATACCTCTATTTTTGTTGATTTGTTTCTGTTCCCCTTTGTCAAGGACCTACGTTCAGATGTAAGGGACATAACAGATTTCATAAGGATTGTCCAAGGTATCCACTGGGAGGAGAATTTTCTATTAATAGCTTGGCCACACAAGCCTCTATACAAGCATATCTCATCAACAGGGTTTGGAGTCTGTTGAGTTGAATTCTTCCTTAAGAGAAGACCACTCAAATACCAGGTATACAACATGATGGTTTTGCAGTTGTTCATTGTGATTGAACAATAATTTTTTTCTGTTTGCAGAACAACTGTACTGGCAAAGACTGGGGACCACCATGGGCATTTGCTCGCCCCCAGCTATGCAAATTTATTCATGGGTTGATGGGAGAAGCATGTGGCCTGAGCGGATGTCAATGATTGTTGGGTAAACAATGTGGTCCTTTTGCCAAGACACATTGACGATTTGTTTATTGTGTGGAAAGGGTACCGACTAAAGGTGGATGAGTACATACAAACATTAAATGACAACTCTCTCACCCTATAATTCACAAGCCATATCAGTGACACTAAAGTACCTTTCCTCGATCTGTTGGTATATGTACAGGACAACTAGCTGCAGACCAAACTGCATAGGAAGCCAACAGCCGGTAATTCTATCCTGCATGCCAAGAGCCAGCATCCACTCAGCCTAGTGAATAATATACCCTACGGAGAACTGCTGTGCATTAAGCGCAACTGTTCCTCACCCAAAACTTACACCCAGGCAGAAAGGGAGGCCTTGGGGAGATTTGAAAGAAGGGGGTATTCCAAGACAGTATTGAGTCAAGTCTCAATGAAAGTGCAGACTCTTGACAGGCAACAATTGTTGATCAAGAAAGGGGCCAGGATGGAGGATGAAAAAGGTGAACAAGTGACGAAGCTGATCACAAATTTTTCATCCAAGTACAGGAAAGAATGTCAGATTGTCAGAAAACGTTTGAAAATTCTTCAAAGCGATCACGTAATTGGTCCAATGTTACGAACAGCCCCACAAGTTACACATAGGAAAAGTACTTCCCTTTGTGACTTACTGGTGCACAGCCATTACACAAATACTAGGATGGAGAAACCCAAGATTACCGAGTTTTTTCCATGCACCGGTAATCTTGGGTTTCTCCACCCTAGTTCCTATACCTTGCTGCTACTCCTGCAGTAAAGAGTGCAGGGGAAGCAGCAAGGTAAAGGAATATGATGTTCCAGGCAGAGCAATTAAAAAGATGATCACTAAATTTCTTAATTGTAATTCCAATTATGGATTTACTGCCTAGTCTGGTCTTGTGGCAAGAGATATATAGGCAGCACAGTGCATCTTGCAAAGAAAAGGGTGCTGGAGCACATGCGTGCATAACAAATCAGGACTGAACATATCCAGTGGCGAGACATTTTGCAACTGACCACAACAGCAACTGGGAACTGCTGCATTTCTTTTGTATCGATCATGTTCCTCGAGATGAAAGGGGAGGTGACAGAATCAGGGCCCTGCAACAGTTGGAATCACGCTACATTATAGAGATGTGCACTGGAGCCCCGTGGGGCCTCAACAGCAATGAGGAGTTGTGGACTCATATTGGTTAGCTGCGTCTAGTTAAAGTACAGTTTTTAACACACTCTTGAACACATTTAGTTACAAACATCATTAGATACCGCTTTGCACTGGTTCACATCACACTTTTCACATTTCCTACGGACAATGTGTTATGATGGAACAGGTCCCTTGTGATAATGACCACCATAAACATCGGTGAATTTTAGCACATTTAGGTCCGATTGGCAGTCAGATCCTATATATATGTAGCCAATAGGAAGCTGAGGGTCCCACTATAACACAGACTGATTCCCCATATCCACTAATATGGGAGGTATAGCCCATGCAGGGCCACATTCGGGAAGCCATGTTATCTCTTACAGGGTGATTGGGAGCGGCTCCCTCGACATCAAACAGGCCGGCTATTGCATATATGCAGTATGCTTCGGCCGGACATAGTGCTAATTTTACAGCTGCCAAATTGTTGGAGGAGAGACAGGTATATGTCTGATTTAGAGGTCGCAAGTAACCACGCTTTAGGCTAAAATGGACCCCACTTCCACATGGTTCCTTAATTATTTTTATAGGTAATACGTCTGCAATACAATACTGGATATGAAGTTTTATGAAAATTTGTATGTTTTTTCATCAACTTAGAATCATGAAACAATGTATGAAAATTGACTTGCATGTATACTTGATTTGTATTGGAAATGATTTCCCTTTGAATGACAATACGGTGTCCCCATGATAAGATGGGCGCCACCTTATCATTTAACTCATGTAAGGTTGGTTTTTAGTTACCATTGTTTGTTTTTATAGCACGGGTGCTGCCCCCCTATCGTGTACTATTGTGTGTTTAAATATGGTGAAGACGTTGGTCGCTTCAATGTTTACAAAGGCCAGGGGTCAATACGCATCTATTGTTGCTTTGTTGTTTGTTTGTTTTTGTCCTCATATCATCTTATCTCCAAAACTTCTGCAAATCCAGGCTATACTATATTCAAAGGGTAGCCATCAGCCTGCTGCACTTGCATTGGCCCCAGCACCCTTATATTGACTTTAAGCTGATACCCATGTGCTTAGGTGTAATCATAGAACACTCAACTTCCAGTAACCGATATACCACTCCATCATATATATTTGGCCCATATTATATCCCCCCTAACTGGGGTACTTCCTATATCCAGTCTACAATTCCAGCATATTGCTTTTAACCAGCTCTCTGGTGAGGGAGGGCTTGGGTCCAGCCAATGTATACAGATCTCCCTTCTAGCTAGCAATACTAGAATAAACAATAGGGACCGCTGGAATTTGCTGAGGAGGCATCCTGTTGTGGTATTGACCCCTAATAGAATTAGCAAAGGGGTCATCTTGATGTTTACCCCTAGCATTTCCGATATGATGTTACTCACAGTCTCCCAGAATCTTTCAAGCGTTGGGCAAGTCAAAAATACATGTTCATTATTTGCATCAAGATGACCACATCTTCTGCATTTAGAAGTTGGGTCCTTTACAAACCTGGCTACCCTTTGAGGTGTCCAATATAATCTATTAAGGGTAAAAAAGTGATTTCTCTGTAAGTTAACAGGTTTTACTGTAGAATATAGACATTTTTGAAGATGTATGCCACAAATACGACAGTTCAGGCCCTGGGATCGTTCCCTCCCATATCTTCTGCGGTGCCGCCAACCTCCTATCATCGCCATCTAATAGCTTCCAATACCACAAAGCAACTTCTTTGTGTTTAGGTCTCACATCCTGCATAGATGATTCATCTTCCCAATATTATTCTGCTCTCTATTGGCTCTTGCGTACCAAGAAAAGAGCTGAATATATTTGAGTCTTGACAGGTAACCCCCTGTCCTGACGTTAAGTACTTCCCAAGGTATTAACCCTTGTTCTGTGAGTATCTCTCCCCAGGTAACTATCCCTGCTCTCCTCAAGGGAAGACTTAATCCGTCCAGCATACATTCTGTCATTTCAGGGGAGTCCCAAATCGGTGAAAAATCAGAGTAATAACCTACACCCAATATTTTCCTGAGTCCGATCCAAAGATTAAGTGCTGCCCTTAAAACCTTTAGTTGAACTTTAAAAAACAAATTCTGAGCGCCAAACTTATAAAGGAAACTCGTGACTCCCCATTCTCTAGTCATTTCTGCCAACATCCTCCACCAAGAGGAAATATCAGGAGTCCCGAGAAGCATTCTGTAATTCTTAAATTGAAAGGCCATTCAATACAAATTCAGATCTGGAAGCGCCAGGTCTCCTTTCCTTAACCTTCGCGTCAATTTCCTCCAAGAAAGCCTGCCCCCCCGATCCCCCGATTAATCTTGTGATCTTCCCCTTTAATTTAGCTAAAGCCGCTCTAGAAAACGTGAGCGGAATACAGTTAGAGATATGTCAGCTTAGGGATTATTGACATTTTAAACAAATGTACTCATCCGTGTACTGTTAATGGCAAGTTCCTCAATCTAGAGAGCAGTAACTCAACCTCCTTTGCCACCCTGCCTAAATTGGAAGCTGACAGAGCCTCCAGCCACTGTACTATAGAAATACCTAAGTATTTAATCGCCGACTTAACCTCTCCATCCCAATTAATGATGTTCCAACACATATTCTCTGACTTTGAGATATTCACAGAGTGTCCTGATAAAGCCCCAAACTCCTTCGCCAAATTCTCTACTCTTGGGATGGTCTGGGCGGGGTCTGAAGTATGAAGAATAAGGTCGTCGGCATACAACACTATCTTATTTTTATATTGCTGCCAGGAACAAGGAATTAGTTGTTGATCCTTGCTTTGCAATTGGGCAAATGGCTCAATGTATATATCACTAAAGTAGGGGGAAAAGGAGACATCCCTGCCTCGTGTCTCTGCCAATTCCAAAGCTCTTTGTCAATCCACCATTAAATAGAATTCGGGCGGACGTATTCATGTACAATTTCTGGAGAGTCGAGATGAAACAAGGGCTAAAAACAAATATTGCAAAGGCCTCCAAGAGATAAGCCCAACACACTCTATCAAACGCCTTAGCAGCATCAATTGTAGCAACTGCCAAAGGAATAGAGTGTGCCGTGGCTAGGTCTATTGATGCTATTAATTGTTGAGTAAGCTCATGAATCTGACGTTTTGGGATAAAGCCATTTTGATCTGCATGGATTAGTTTCAGGAATACTTTGGCCATTCTACCAGCCAATATGCTTGTAAAAACTTTGTAATCTGCATTTAATAATTAAATTGGCCGATATGAATCTGCCTTTCTAGGGTCCTTGGCTGGTTTTAAAATCAATACCAATGTTGCTTCCCTCCATGAATCTGGAAATTGGGCATTTTCTAAATAATTGGAATTAAACAATTTCCCCCAGATAGGCATGACTTCTTCCCTTAGGAGCTGATTCAGCTCCGCTGGAATGGCATCTGGACCTTGATATGTTTCGAATGATCAAGAATTTCTGTCTCTGTGATCTGTGCCTCTAGGCACTCTCTTTCTGCCTCCATTAACCCAGACAGATCCCTTTCCTTCAACCAATCTCTAAGCATATCGGGATCTGGATGAACCTCCTCTGTATAGAGTGCTGAAAAAAGGGAGACCAAATGCTCCTCCATTTCTTCTGCCTTTTTAGATATGTCCCCTCAGGGATTAATAATCAGCTCCTTGATATTGTTCCTGGTCCTTTCTGTCCTCGCATTCCATGCCAAAAGTGATCCTGATCTTTCCCCATATTCAAAGGCATTCTGGGACCTAACCTGCCATCTTTTCCCTGCACTTTGTCTCAAGCTTAATTTTGAAACTAAGCTGCGTCTCTTCCAGGCTTCTCAGTATTTGCTCTTTATCCTGATCTACCGCTGTCTGTAAATTGGCTTCCAAAACTACAAGGTCTTGCTCCAGGGAGGTGAGTTCTATTCTCTCTATCATATTCCTGAAATTAGCTTGGCTTCTGAAGACACCCCTAATAAAAGCCTTAAAAGTGTCCCGAACTATGGCAAGGGAAGCAGATCCCATATTGTTAATAAAAAAATCATCACTGGCTCTTTTCAAGACCACTGCGATGTTTGCGTCCAAAAAGAGGGCTCGGTTGACAGTCCACCTTGAATTCTGGACAACTCCGGGGCATTGAACCATCATAATTACAGCTGAATGATTTGATATGTGACCTGGAAGGTGTTTAGCTTCTTTAATCTTTTCAGCTAAAACACCATTTGTAAAAAGATAATCTAACCTTGAAAAGTGACCATACTTTTCACTATGGAATGTGTACCTCCTTGCCGAACCCATTTGATGTCTCCAGGCATTCACTCATTCAAAATCCTGTATCATCCTTCTTAAACCCTGTCCAGTCTTGGGTTTGTGTATACCATTCCTTTAGTAGATCTATCCAGGTTACCATCTAGTAGGATATTACAATCTCCCCCAAGAACCATCGGGAGTTCAGACTCCATCAAATTCCACTCCAAGGTTGATAAAAAAGAGGGATCATCCGAGTTTGGGCCATAAAAAGCTGCACATGTAAATTCAAATCCTGCACACCTTAAATCCACCTCAACCCATCTGCTGGAGTTGTCTGTTTTTTAGGTCAAAACCTCCACTCCTACCCCTCTCCTCATAAGGATAGCAACCCCCTCACAGCAAACATCTTGATCCGAAACTATGTAACTCTCTATCCACCTACACTTAGAAAAAAGGACTCTACTCTCAATTGCTATCAAATGGGTGTCCTGTGAGATGTTAACATGCGCATTACTCTCCTCTAGATACCTAAGCACTAATCTCTGCCTCCCCCTTGTTCTGAGGCCATTGACATTCCAGGTCAAAAACCTTATCTCTTTGCCCCCCCCATGTATTCTTTAACCTACTCCACCTCAACATTCCTTTACCATAGTTAATGTCTACAATTGTTAATACCTCATTTTGGCGAGTTTGAGGACTTTTTTTTCCTTTTTATCCCACTGCTCCCCACCCAGTGACCTTTCCCAGCCCCCGCCCTGCGGAACCCTCCCATTACTGATTGGCATTTTACATGCCCTAGAGCCACACTAGGAGGGAGTAACAAAAATAAAAAAAATAAAAAAAATATAAGGAAGAGTACTAGAAAGAAAACTTTACAATTTTGACTTTTCTGTACGCTATACAGGAACATTACTTCAAGGGTTGGAGGCCCTTTTGATAGAGTCTATCAATATATCCACATCCTCCACCGATCTGTAATTATACATCTTATTATCCCACATAATGCGTAGCATTGCCTGGAACTTTAATTGCGCCTTAGCCCCAATTTTTGAAGCTCATTCATTCTCCTACCAAGCTCCCACTGCTGCTGATCCGTTGTCTTACATATGTCCGACCTTATGGTGAAAGAAAAATCTTTGCATTGTAGGGGCCGTTCTTTAAGGCAATACCCAGGATGGCCTCCTGCGCTGTATAGGATGGGAAATTTACCAGAATCTTCCTAGTTGTAGGTTTCTTTTAAAAGGATCCCTGTGTACTCTCTGTATTTCCTGTTCCACCTCAGGTCTGTCCTTGAGAACCATATCTTGTAGTAGTGCTACCACAAAGGACTTCATGTCCCCTCCTTCCGCTACCTCCAGTATATACATTTAGGATCCTCAGATTGTTCCTCTGAGAGTGGTTTTCAATCCTCTCCAGGTTCTCTTTCAGCCCTTGATTTTGTTAAGTGAGTAGCCTAATCCAGTCGCATTCTTCTGCACATCTTTTTTGATTGATATGACCTCTTCCTCTAATACCTTTGTTCTTGCAGCTACCTCATACAACTTCTGAATTAGGCCTAAACAAGAGGCTTGGAACCTTGTTTGATTGATCTCAGATACCTCAGATCTGCTCTTGATTTCTTCATCAAGGCCTAGGAGAATAGCCTTGAGTGTCTCCTCAGTCCGTACCCCTGTCATCTCATCATCCTTTGACCGAATGAGTATTGCTGATTGGGGGTTTCCCCTTCTGTTGACCTCCCTCAGCTATCTTCTCCTGCTGCTCTAGTCAAGTGAGGGCTTCATATCGGTTTTTAGTGTTAATTTGTGGAGGATACTGGATTAGGTCCCCCCCCAGATCTAGCCTGGCTTCTATGACAGAAGTGCCCTTGCTAGGTAGGCTAGGTGAGCCAGTCGCCTCTGTAAGGCCACTGTAGAAACCGTGAGAAGCTCCTTGCTCTGGGTCTGTATCTGTTTTTTCTCCCCCCTTCGATAGTCCCTCCTTTACACAGGTGTAGTGTTGGGGTTGCCCTTACTTTAAAGTAGGAATTAAGGGACAGTGTTACCTTAATCAAAGGGGCAGGATCTTTCTTACCCCCTTCTCCCTGCTGTCTTATTAGACAGTTTTACTGTCTTAATAGGCTTCCCAATTTTGTAATTTAAATCTCTGGGGGTCCACCCACCATATTTGTTTGTATCTTTGTATTAGCTGCAGGGTCTACTAAGGAAACATCTGCTTCAGGACTAACCCTGGCACTGCCAGTAGCAAGAGTATGGAGCGTATACCTTGTTGTTTTGCTCGTGCCCCTCTCTTCCATAGAGGCAGGATAACTATTCCTCTGTACTGCTGCCTCTCTCCTCTGCCCCTGTCCTTGCCAGTTTGCATCCTCCTCTGGTATCGGCTTTCTTTGTCCGGTACTCTTCCCCAGTGCTTGGCTCTCCCTCCCAGCCCAGCCCTCGGGACATGTGCTGACGCTGCCTCTAGGAACTCTGGCGAAGGCTGTCCTTCCGCGCTGGAGCTCCTGCGCAGCAACCCTCCAACTCGGTAAACCCTACCCTGGGTGTTTCATCAGGAGAAAGCTCCTTCGGCATCTGGGCCCATTTCCTCTGCCCTCACAAGCACTTGCTGGCGAGGCGGTAGGGGAACTCACACAATCTTTCCTTCCAATATCACAGTGGATTCATCCTCCCTCCCAGGAGCTCGCAGCCATCTAGTGTTTGGCCACCATGTTCCTCCATCAATTACTATTGTAAAGTTTGTCGGTTTGTTGTTTGTGACTAAATAAAATCTCTTCATATACATTCCCTGGAGTGTGACACGGGGTGTTTATTTGAAAGGAATATATATATATATATATATATATATATATATATATATATATCTCTACACGCACACACAGATGATGCTTGATATAGTTATGTTTTCCTGATTAAACCATTCTAAATGAATTCCCATATGTGCATTGAAGCAGCCTTATCTACATGGTTTGCTGTCGTCATTTATCTTGTGGTACATTTTTTATGGTTTCAAATAACTGTAATCAACTTATATATACATAAATATACACATGCACTTATTGTAGTTACTAGTAGCAGGAATAGCCCTCTATATTTGCACCTATATTTACATACAAACAGCAATTTTAACATGGTCTGATATACACTTGTATCTTGAGGTATAATATACAGTTTTCGCCTTATATAAATGTATCTACTTATAACAGCCAATATAGTTCAAAGTACAATGACTTGCACTTGTAAAATGACAGCTCTTTTCCATTCTGTGAGAGGTATAGTTTGTCATGTCTGAGTATATTGTTATGATATATTATTGAGTTGTTATAGTCATAATTTGGGGAAGAGCCAGCTCTAAAGTTGAGGTCGTTGTCTGTGGATCTTATATTTGAGGACAGGGAATTCCATAGTTTGGCTGCTTGAACAGAGAAGGATGCTCCACCCATGGTTTTTTTGTTGAATGTAGGAATTATGAGGTGTGAAGCCATTTTCGAGCACAGTTTCCTTTGTTGTATATATTTGTTGATTTTATTCTTGATGAAGAGTGATTTTTCCCATGTATTGCTTTGTGTGGGATACAAAGCAGCTTCAAAGAGGACCTTCTTGCCACAAGCAGGGGCTATGCCTGCTTGTGGCTTTACATGGAGTCTAGCAGCATTGTTCTGAATTCTTTTGGTCTACCTATAATTGACTAGTTGAGTCATGATACATACCATTAGTGTAATCTTGTTTTGATAGGACAAACTAGATGGCAGCTTGAAGCCTGTGTGGAAATCCTAGGTATGGGATGATACTTCAAAGTGTTTTCATTGTGAGAAACTTAATTTGGCTACCTTATCCACTTGTGGATTCATTGACAGTGTGGTGTCAATGGTAATTCCAAGGTTTCTTACCTCCTTAAATATTTTTGGAGGTGGTCGTAGGTCATCAGCCTAGGAGCAGAGAGGGTCGTAGGTTTTCCAGTGGCCACAGATCAGTATATCAGTTCTGGAGGCACTTAGTTTAAAGTAGCTCCACATCATTAATTGGTCAATGGCACAGAGGCAATCGGAGAACTTTCCAATTTCAGAAGTATGTGAGCATCATCTGTATAGTTAAAGCAGGTGATGTTACACTCATTGATTAGATTTGGTAATGATTTAAAGTAGATGTTGAAAAGCATGGGTGAGATAATATAGCTTTGAGGGACTCCGAATTGAATGTTGCTTGGTTTAGAAGAGAATGGTGGTGTGTTAGAAATTGGGGTATCCGGTTGGCAAAGGTATGCACCCTGTCCAAGGAGGAACCACAATCCTAGTCAGGGAAAGTCACAACACACCCTAAATTATCCTGTGCTCACCCTTGGCACAGAGCAGTCAGGCTTACTTTAAGAGGCAATGTGTAAAGTATTTGTGCAACACTTCATAAACAACACAGTGAAAACACCACAAAAATACTCCACACCTGGTTAGACTTAGACAAATA
This sequence comes from Calotriton arnoldi, assembly GCA_963921515.1. Classification (NCBI taxonomy): domain Eukaryota; kingdom Metazoa; phylum Chordata; class Amphibia; order Caudata; family Salamandridae; genus Calotriton; species Calotriton arnoldi. The sequence goes on from CAWUFW010008670.1 coordinate 150,753, forward strand.
GATTATGATTTTATAAATAAAACAAGACCAAAATTACAAAAATCCATCTAGCAGAAGCCGAGATATAAATTTGTAAAGATTAAATGCAAAAGTAGCTCTTAGAAGCAAGTAGCGCCTAAAGAGTTAATTGGCTGTGCTGTACTGGGACAAAGAAAAGAGTTCAGGCCAACCGCAATGGAGAGCGGGCCAGATACAGGTCTCACGCAGGGACCAAAAGTACCTTGATCCTGGTTGCAACAGCTAGATACATCAGTGATTCCCACCAGTTGAGGTGCTGCGTTGAATTTCTTCACGCAACCGAGGCTCTTTGTTGCATCACATCCTTGAGAGAAGCATCAGTTCCAAAGTGCTGTGGTTCCGAATGTGATGCACTGGGTTTCTCCACGCTGTACAGGTGATGCATTGATCTTCTCCATGCATGGAGGCGGTGCGCCTGTCCGATTTGCGCAACTGCTGCAACTGCAGCAGGGTTCCAAATCTTTTGTGTCCCTGAGACTTAGGCAACAGGAGGCAAGCCAGCAAGCCCCTGGAGTAACTCTGTGTTCAAGTGATGCAGGTCCAGTCCTTCTCACCCAGGCAGAGAGAGAGCAGCAGGTAGCAGGGCAACACAGCAAGGCAAGAGTTCAGCAAACAACAGTTTCAGCAGTGTGGCAGTCCTTGAGCAGCACAGCAGATCCTCTTCTTCTTGGCAGAGTGGTCACATGTCCCGAAGTGTACTAATTTGGTAGTGCCAGAGGTCCAGTACCTATACCCAGTAGTGCCTTTGAAGTGGGGGAGGCTTTAAAGAAGAATTTGAAGTGCACAGAGGTTCTCCCTTCCTGCCTTGGCTCCAGACACACTACAGGGGGTAATCAATCCTTTGTGCGGAGACAGGCCACAGCCCGTTCCGGTGTAAGTGTCATCTCCTCCCTCCCATTCTGCTCAGGAAGGACCATCTGCATGCAGATGACCACTCAGGCACATCTACCCTTTTTATGTGTGACTGTCTAGAGGGAATGCAGGAAGCCAGCTGTCACCCACCCCAGACAGGTACTCCAGAGACATGCAGATGGCACCAAGTAGAGTAAATAAATGCCAACTTTCTAAAAGTGGCATTTGCTAAACTGGAATTTAAAATCCAACTTCACCATAAATTGTAATTCTAAATTATGAGCTCAGTGACACCAAATTTGAAAAGTCTACCTCTCCACAATTGGGAATTATACTTAGAAGATGCAAATAAGGTCATCATAATGTTATCCTATGGGAGAGATAGGTCTTGAAGTAATAAAAAACTAAATTGGGAGTTTTTTACTACCAAGACATGTAAATTTTAAAAGTACATGTCCTGCCTTATACAGGACCTACCTTGAGGGTGACTTATATTTATGAAAGGGGTAGGCTTAGGCCTGGCAAGAGGGTTTACTTGCCAGGTCGACATGGCAGTGTGAAACTGCACATACAGGCTCTCAGTGCAGGTCTGAGACATGTTTAAGGGGCTTTTCATGAGGGTGGCACAAACAGTGCTGCGGGCCCACTAGTAGAATTTAATTTACAGACCCTGGACACATGTAGTATGCACCAATATTTCCATGTTTAGGGGAGAGAGCACAAGCACTTTATCACTGGTTAGCAGTGGTAAAGTGCATAGAGTCCTAAAGCCAGAAAAAACGAGGCCAGACAAATGGATGGAGGCAGGCAGAAAGTTGGGGGAAGACCACCCTAAGCCTGTCAAGTCTAACAGAGGGTATGTATAATATTTGGTCTGTTGTGTGGGTAGGATGTGATTTAATTGAGAGCTGACAGTGTCAAAGGCTGCTAAAAGGTCAAAGTGAAAAAGGTTCAGCAACTCCTTTCTGGTTCACTATGTTTTAAGCTCATCCCAGATCAAGATTAGGGCTGATTCAGTGTCTCTTCCTGGACAGAATTCAGCATAGAAGTCAGAAATTAAGGAATTATCTGCAATGAATTGTGACATCTGTGCAAAAGCTGGTCTTTCTGTAAGTTTGCCCAGGAATGGTCAATTTGCTATAGAGCTGTAGATGTCGGGGTCTTGATTTTCCAGGTTAGGTTTTTTCATAGGGCATATGTATGCCTTTTTAAGGTCCACTGGGAAAACTCCTGTCATTAAGGAGTTGTTGATGAGTTTTCTCACTGGGATGGCCATAGAAGTTGATAGTAGGACCTTTTTGAAGATTTGATGTGGAAAAGGGTCAGAGGGGGAGCTGGATGTCTTGCTTGCTTTGACAGGATCTAGAAATTCAGTTAGCGATAGTTCTTTGAAGGAGTGTAGTTCCTGTGTTTGCCTTTGGCTGGAGGGTAATGTTGGAAATGGCTTGGGGCTGTTGTTTCTTTTGCTGTTTAAGTAGGTATCCAAAATATTTGTTTATATGTGTAATGGTTAGCCAGTTTGTCACACAAATCTTGAAAGATGGGATTGGTAGCTTCTGTGCATTTTGTCTTATGGAAATTATTGAGTATTTTAAAGAATTCCTTATTGGCACTCTTTGTATTGTGGATTCAGTTTGAATAGTATTTTTTGTTGCATTTTTGTTAGTTTACTTGTATATTCTGTTGTGTCTGTGTAGGCATATCTTGTCTTCTGTTTGTTAGTTTTGAGCCAGGTCTATTGAAGTTTAGCATTATGTTGCTTGATCTTTTTTAATTCTGGATTCATCCAAGGGGCGTGTTTTCTTTTGTTATGCTTAGATGTCTTCGGAGTAATTAAGAGATCTAAAGCTCTCTGGAGCCATTCATAGAGTGTTTATACAGAATTGATGGTGACCAGATCTGCGTTGGAGTTAAGCAGATTTTCTAGTTCCTCCAAAATCAGCTTGTTCCATGGTTACACTGCGGTTAAGGGAAGGATGGTTTTAGTTGTGGTGAGTTTTGATGTCTTGTGTTGGAAGGCAACAAGGAAGTGGTCTGACCACATGACAGGAGTAATTCTTTGGAGTGTTACTAGGATTGGGTTGGTAAAAACGATATCTAATGTGTGTCCAGTGTTGTGAATGGGGGTAGGAACGAGTTGCTGTAGGTTGTGTTTGTCTAGGCCAATGAGGTTAATTCTGAGGTGTGGCATATTAGGTTGTCAAACCATATGTTGAGGTTACCATGGATGCATAGATTTCAGTATATTGTAAGAATATGAGAGAGTGCATCAAGCAATGCGTTTGGGAATGTTGCATTACTAGGTGGTGGTCTGTTGAGAAGGATAAAGTAACATGAAAATATTGGTGTAGGGTTGCAGCTGAGAAGGAGGGTCTCACAACCTTGTAAAGAAACGTCCTCAGCTTTGGTGAGATTTTTTGTTTTTTTAAATAGATGGCTAAGCCGCCTTCTCTTTTGCCTATGTGATTTTGTGTAACAGTTTTATATCCTGGTGGAACAGCTTCATGCAATACCGGTGTCATATCTTCTCTCAGCCATGCTACTGTAATGAAAAGTAAGTCTGACTCTGTGCCTGTCAATAGGCTGAATATGCAGTACTTGTTGTTTGACTCAGAACAAGCATTTATCAGTAGGCAGTATAAACAATCTATTTTTAGGGTGGAGAGAGTTTGTGCTGCAGGAAGGTGGGTGACGCCCGTTGAAGTTGTGGGTGGTGTGCTAATGGTGGTGTTAACTGTCAGGGAGAGAGGAACAGTTGCTTATAGTTATCATTATCTTCTTCCAAAAGGGTTAGAAGACATAATTTGGGGTATGGTTGTGTGAGTGGTGGTGAGCCTGTTTGAAGTGTAGGGCTTGGGCTGTGGAGTTGTGTGTCAATGATTGGTTTGCTTTTGGATAGATAAAGGGATGCAAGGTTCTGAAGAGTGTTGTGGAGTTGCTTTCTTCTATGTAAGTTGAAGGTAGAAGGTATGTAGTAGAAGAGTGGTAGTGGAGCATGAGTGTCATGTTGAATGACGCTGAATTAAGAAATGTATGATTGATGTGTGGTGGGCTTTATTATGTGTTTGTGGATTAAGGAACTGGTGTATTTCCTGCATGGAGAGGGTGAGTTTGAGATGTCTTTAAATGGGGTTTATTTATGCTGGTATTTGTTGAAGAGTTGATCTGTGTATGTATGTTGGGATGGTCAAGAGAAGCATAAAGCCAACGAGTAATTGGAGAGGTGACTGAGGTGTGAGAGTTAATGCATTGTGTTGTAGGGTTCTTTAAAGAGGGGAGTCTTCAACTCTTTCCTAAATTGGAGCCGGCTTGGGATGGCCCTGATGGATATAGTGATGTTGTTCCCGATCCTGGGTGCATAGTTGGAAAAGGCCTGCTGTCTTATTTTTTGTTTTTGCACTTCATAGTCTGCAGTCGGTTGGTGTATTGGCTGTAAGTGAGCTAAGAATCATCAGAGACGGTGAGCTTGTTTACCAAAGAAGACAGGTGCTGCCTCTGTAAATGGTTTTGAAGATGTGCAGGCCAGCAAGAGGAGCCAATGGAGTTCCATCAGGATGGGGCTGATGTGATCATATTTCTTAAGGCCCTGGATGTGATGTGTTGCGGTATGTAGGATGCCCCTAAGAGGTGCAAGTGTAAAGTCTAGGAGGCCATGGATTAGGGCATTATCACCATCCAGATATGTGTACGAGGGTTGTAAGCAGTTCTTAAGTCGCTTTCTGGAAGAAACTGTTTGAATTCCTTTAGAAGAGAGACCTGGCACCAGGTAATCTTTGTTTTTGTGGCAATGTGTTTCATGAGGGCAAGGTTGCTGTCCAGGGTTGAACCAAATGACATGGCATTTGGTAAAAGTTGGAGTTTAAGCTAACAAGATTCATGTAATTGAGCCATTTTCGTACTGTATGTTGTTTGCTGCTCTTGACAAATATAAAGAATTCTGTCTTGGTTGGGTTGAACTTCAGGTAGGTGCTGGGCTTCCAGGTCAGACTGATGTGCTAGCATTTCAGTGAGGCATTGGATATCTGAAGCAGAGAAGACTTTCAAATAGGTCATTGTGTATCAACCGCTTACTGGGCAATCTTAGTGCTTTTATCTGTTAGTAGATAATCAAGCATCTCCATGTCAAGATTGAAGATGATAGGAGGCAGTATGGATTCCTGAGGACTCCACAAGTGATAGGGATCTTTTGTGAGGTGTCCATGTGAACAAACTAGTGTTGGTTGGAAAAGTCCCTCCTTGTTGCTGTGTGTTATGGAATGTTCTACCTTTCGTGCTTCTTCTCACTCTTTTTGTCTCTTAGCAACTATGCCAGTTGAGGTGAGGATGTGCTGACACCCTTTTTGGTTTCCCTTGTCTCTTATATTTCATCCTGGCTATCTTGACAACATGGTGAAGATTCACATGCCTTGGTTCTAACTGATCCTGGGGGTATTCAGTGAAAAAGAAAGGTTTGACTCTGCTACTTGGATAGTTCAGGGACAACCTGGGGCTTTCTGTTTATCCTGGGTAGGTTCTTAGCACACATTATAATGTAGGTTCTCACTTGTTTTGGCTTTCCCTTAAGATTATGCCTGTGGTAAAAGAAAAATCAGCATCTTTCAGATATTGAAAGACAGAGAAATCGACCATTACACATTTTTGGACCAATATGAATTCAGTGGGCAATTTGGATTTTCCTGGGTCAGTTTTGATGGATCCAATATTCTCCACTCTCATGGGGTTTTCCACAGTGGTCTTGAGGGATGTGTTGCCCTCTGATCTTGTGGACAAAAAGGGGTTTGGACCCTGCATGAAGCCCACACTGGCCACAATCTGACCATGAGAGTTTCTTCCTATTCCTCTTATGCCTCTCTAAGGGGCTGATTATGATGGCGGTCGTAGGCACATCCGCGGTGCTGGCGGTGGCGGAAAATGTCCTTTTCCACACTCGTATTACGATGGGCAAAGATAGCCCATTTCCCGTCTGCTGCGGAGTTTCGGGATCCGCCAGAAATCTCCTTCCGCAGCGGTGGCGGACGGAGCCAATAGAGAGGGACCGCCGTGCGGAATGCGGTTACGACCGCCGGACGAATCACGATGCCTCAAACAGCCCATCACACCGCAGCGGAGATTCCGGCCATCTGGGTACGGTGGAAGCACTACTGCGGATAGCGAAAATCCACTCCCGGACACCTCCACGCGTTCCTGACCGCTGTTCAAACAGCGGTTTGGGGTCTTTCCGCAGCAATTCTGACAGCCGCGGACGGATTTTCAGCTTTTCTGGACGTTCCTGGCGGTGTATCCTGGAATCCGACCGCCGCAGTAGGGATTTTCAGGCAGTGCATCCTAATCTGACCGCCGGTTTTGCCGCGGTACCTGCGTGCGGAAATTTCCCGCTACCACGGCGGTCGGAATGCTTTTCCGACCGCCATTGTAATTGGCCCCTAGGAGTAGTTTGGGACTTCTTATCTATTTTTTCCTTATAGTAGTGCTAAATGATCATACTAAATCCCTTGCCAGAATGGAGCTGTTGGCACATTTCCTTGTGGATGTGTCATTTAATACTCTGCATGCTGCAGCCATTGTTTCAGATGCTGTTATTGAAGGGTCAACCACAAGGTCAGACCTATAATTGAAAAGTCTTCAGAAATCTGTGGTATTCATCCTACTTTCCTGGGCTGCAACCTGAGGGATAATATTTTGCACAAATCCTTCAAGACCAGGATGCATACTCTGCCCTTTACAGAAGGTACAAAGGGCTCTGAGATCTTAACATCCTCCTGAAGAGCTCACTACGGATGCCGCTATTGCCCTATAACTATCTTGTCATGTGGACGTGCTAGCCACTTCAAAACCATTGACTGGGGCAGAGCTTGCACGACTGCTTCTGACCCTTTGGTCAAATCTTTTCTTTGATTCTAACTTCTATAATCTTCCAAGGCTGGAGTCAGTGGAAGGTAACCAGTGGTTCTTTGATTGTTAGTTGGATTTGATTTTGGATGCTTGGGTTCTAGGGTTTCTTTGAGAGAGCGGCTGAATCAAAATTTCCTTCCTTCCTCCAGATACAGAGCCAATGGCAACTCTTTGGCCACAGTCCAGGGACAGACCGGAAGGCCCCTACACAGTAATACAATCATTGTTGGACAAGAGAGTGATATTCACTGTTGCCCTAGAGGAGTGGGCTATAGGGCTCTCTTCACACATATTCCTAGTACTGAAAATCTCTGGCGATTCAGGGCGTTTAGAAATATGATGGAGAAGAACCCCTTTGTCCAGACAATTACATTCAAGATGAGCACCCTCCTGGGCATCATTACTCTGATTCTGCTGTGGAACGTTCTAGTGGCTTGGGAGTCAGAAGATACATATCTCTTCGTTGCAGTCTGTTCTACTTATTAGAAATTCCTGAGGTTTCTATTCTGCCCTATCATTTCCAGTTCAAGGTTCTGCGTTTCCGGCTACAATTTGCCCTATAATGTTTTCCATAGTGCTTGGTCCATGAGTGTCTTCTTCACAACAGGGGACTGGCCTTCACCCATACATGTATTGCAGGTTCATTCATGCTCAGTTCAGGTGGAAGGTGTTGCCAAGTGTTGGTGACTTAGATGTCCATTTCATGGGTGTTCTGGTAGAGGCATGGCAACTTAATGGAAATAAGCACCAATTGTCTCCATTGGTACTATCCTAGTCATTATGAAACAACAGTGGTCCTTAGGAAGAAAGGTAACACAAAATGCTAAACAACATATGCAAATCAAAACAATGTTGTTAATATATAATAATCCACCCATAATTAAACTTTCAGAACCAAATACTGCAGTATGCTGTGAGCAAAGTGATATGAATAGAGTGAGGGAAGTGCTTAGGCAAAGGTGTAATACGTGTGACAAGAAAGCACACTGTTTATAAGACAATTGAATTTTCACAGATACAGCCCATAAGATATACAACAAATCAATGCAAGCTGGTTGCGTATATATTGATAATAGTGTTTCAATTATTATCCAAATATTAGGATCATCATCAGGACATATAATGTAGGCCTGAGAAATTGTGAGATTAAATGGGTTCACAGGAGGCAGAGAAACAGACGCAGGAGTCACTGAGCAGAGACGGTCAGAAACAATCAGAACAGTTGCTAACTGACATAAGAGGGAGATGATCCAGAGAGTACCAAACTTCTTACTTCATGAATGTAGGGCCATTTTGGGGCCCACTTTCAGTTTTCTTTACTGTCTGTGACGTCATTTATTCCTTTTTCACTGATGGGCCCAATGGATAGAGCCAACTCCCGATCGATGCTTTTAGTGAGTGTTTAGTTATGAGGGAGTTTAGGGGTGAGTTGGTTCAAAGGGAGGTTACTACTTCACATTTGCTCTGTTGGCAATGGTCCCCAGTGTACAACACAACACATACTTCCTGTTTTCGATGTATAGTGTAGGCAGCAGAGTCACTAGCAGTAAACACAGCCAGAAGCGCATTACACAGATCAAGACGTCTGCATTTGACTGATGACCCACTATGCTCTGAACCATGGTATCTGATTAGGGGCATACATTCTTCCTTGAATGGCTGAACAGAGTGTCCCAGTGCTCCAGGGCCAATTGTAGTTAATCACCTGGAATGTCAATGTCCTCTTAAACAGGGTGAAGCGGAAAGCGGTTCTAAAGACTGCCTATAGGTTGGGGCCGGACATACTTTTTCTTCAAGAAACTCACTGAATAGGTAATAGGATCCCCTTCCTATGGAGAATGGGCTTCTCACAAGTTTTCCATACTGGATTTACTAGGGGCTTGAGGTGGGTGGTCATCCTTCTTCAGGGTCATGTTTCTTTTAAAACGACTCATACTTGGTATGATAAAATGGGTCGGTACTTGGCGGGACAACCCTTATCCCTGATCAGTATTTATGCACCTCCCCCTTGCCAACAGAGTTCCTCAGGCTCTTAGGCGACGTGTAGTTGCAACTCCCAGTTGGACCATACTTACTGTTGGGGGGATCTCAAGGGCTTGGGAGGGATGACAATGGATCGGTCCACAGTGTTGTCTGGGTGGGGGATGGGTCTAACACCTCTAGCTGGGTTCTTAAAGAATTTGCGCCTTGTTGAACCCTGGTGACTTCATCACCTAACTGAGAGGTGTTTTACCTTTTTCTCAGGGAAACATAATTTGTTCTCAAGACTGGAATAGTTCCTGTCACCCAAATCCAAATATTCAAGGGTGGAGAACATACAGATGTTGGCTCGGGGTCATTCAGGCCATTTACTGGTTGAGCTGACATCACAGATGGGACCTGGTGGCACTTGGATGTTAATGGCTCCAGAATTCAGGGACTTCCTCCTCGGGGACATAGACTATTACCTAGCGATGAATGTGGGTTCGCTTCATTCCCTGGGGACGTCTTTGGAGGCACCCAGGGCAGGGCTACAACACGGGGTGGGATCATCAACAATTGCACTGGACAAAAGTGGAAATTGCAGCAGGAGCTCACTGACCTAGAGACATTTATCATGGAATTAGAACTGTGGTACCACTCCTCCTGATCCGCCTCTTCTCCGTGTCTTGCTACACTCGCAATCAGTCCTTCAACAGACACTATTGAACAAGGCACGAAATGTGTGACTTGCCACGTAGAGCTGCATATGCCAATGGGGAGATAAGGCAAGCGAAACATTACAATGGCACAGCTCAATAAACTCTTTGAGAGAACTCTTCACCCTACTATGGATGGAAGATGTAATGATGTTTGTCGTGATCTACTTATAGCCCGTGGATTTCCGTCTTCCTATGCTAACCTACATGCCAAACTTGCACTCCTGATATGGCTGACTTGACTTCTTTTATGGACGATTTCCCCACCCGCAAGTTAAACGCTGGAGAGAGAGTTCTTCTTGAGCCTGCACTCATGGTGGAAAAACTTTATTGCCAACATTTTCAACAAGCATTGACAAACCAACAGGTTTCAATTTTGTATTGTGCGTTCACACATACACATAGACTCACTAAAGACAAACACATTGACATAGATCATGCATTTGTGCAAATATGAAGATAGTGATGAACTTCAAAGGCCCAAGCAATAATAAGTTCTAAAGGCTCCAAAGCTAATAAGCATCATTTGCTTCAGACAATAATGAAGATTAATATGGGCTCCAGGGAATAATGAGCTTCAAAATATACCTCAAACAGTACCAAGCCTCAATCACCCACTCTAGGCATTAATGAGCATCAGTAGCCACAGTCAGTCATGAATTTTTAAGATCTCAAGCATCAATGATCATCAGTGGCTGAGGTATAAAATATCTTTAATGGCCCAGGCTGTAATAAGCCTCAGTGGGTCGTAGTGAGTCTTAATGGCCCTAAGCAGTAATTATCATCAATGCCGCCCGGCCTAATGAACATCAGTGACCCCAGGCAGTAATGAGCATCATTGGCCAGAGGAGGTAAAGAACATTATTGTCACCAGCCATGGAAAATATCAATGGCCACAGATAGCAGGAAGCATCAATTTTGGCTCAGTAAGTAGTTAACATGAATGGCTCATGCAGAAATTAATGTTAATGACTCCAGGTAGTCATGATCATCAATGACCCCAGAGAATAATATACATGAATGGACCAGAGCACTATTGAACCTCAATGACCCCTAGCAATATTGAACTACAGTGATGTCAAACTGTAATAAATATTAATGGCCTCATGAAGCAATGATCCTTGTTCAGGCAAGCAAAGCATACAGCTATTGCTAAGGTAGAGATATGTGGGCATTCCCCTTGCATCAATTTGAGGAGTGTGACTCTACAATTCTGAGCCTCTCTGCACTGACAAAGCTCTGTCAGACTGGTGTGTCCCACTGCCGGGCAGTGGTAGCTGAACCATAGGAAAATAGTGTGTAAAGCTTCATACTATTCTGTACCTTGAGAGGAGTGCACTCATTTTTCAACTAAATTACACTGTTTACAGCACATACACTAAGGGCCTGATTACGACTTTGGCAGTCTCGTGGTGGGCTGCCACACCAGTGCCCAGCTGCGAGACCGCCAAAGCCCTCCACTGCACGTGCACCAGATTAGGAGTTTTCTCCTGGTCTGGCGGTCGTGCGGCGGCGGTGCCTTTCAAAGGCCTGCATGTGAGCCTTAGAAAGGCAGCACTGTGGGACCACCACAGCATGTTCCAGCATGGCATTGACTGTTGGGGATGCATGCATACAGGGGGGCACATGATGTGCCCCCCTGCATACATCTGCTGGCCCTGAGACAGCATTTGTTTCCTCACCACCACACTTTTCATGGCAGGCTAACCGCCATGAAAACTGTGGTGGTGAGGAAACAAAGGGTGAATGAATGAATGTATAAGCAAGTGCATGAGTGGATGAATCTGTGAGTGTCAGGGTGTATTAATAGATGAATGGAGGAATGAATCCGAAATGGAATGCTTATCTTCTGATTAAGCCCAGTTTTTGGGAATATATAAAACATCAAGTAAAAGACAGTGAAGATTTCATAAACACACCCACACCACTACACTGTGTACATGAGTGGGAGGGGTCCAAGGCATGTGGTCTTAGATGTGTTGATGCCAGATTAGAGATATCTTTGGATGTTTTGCTTGCGCTATATGCTGAGTACAAGCAAGGAATGCGAGAACAGATTACAGACCCAGTGGCCTGAGGACTCTGCCTAAGTCTACCAAAGATGATGTAAGAAGAAAAACCTTCCCACTATACAGCTGACATTTAAAAGAGACATTTATTATGTGAAAGTTAAATGTATCCCTGTATCCATTGCAAATTCTTAGTTAAGGTGCAAGGGATTCAATAAAAAGACATTTTGAACAGACAAAGAGCACAATCCAGAAACTTAGAGCATAATCATTGCTTAGATTTCCAAGCTGTACTGTCTGCAGCTCTTACAGAGTAGGATAATGTGGTATACACAGTGCAATTTTTTGTAAAAGACATAAAGCCCAATAAAGGATTGCTATCATTGAACAACATTTAAGAATAACCAAAGAATTGGTCTTGCTTCCTCGAGAACAAGATTGGTACACACCAGGCCATACAGACATGTACAGTGTGCATACAGAGAAATATCCACAGAAAATAGGCGGATGGGTTCAGTGGTTGTATTATGTGCTGACATCATATGAGATGTAGCTTGTGGTGTCCAGAAGTAACAAAATCACACAAACTGCTCACTCTCCAAATATATCATGTGTTTAGGAGGAGTTCAGGTACAGTACAGAATCTTGAGAGAACAGCAATGTTGAGAGATGGCAGTAGTGATACCAGCTGGCAGCCTGGCTTGAACTGGCTACCTCTGGTCATAGATGTGAGGTTGCCAGTAGTGGCTGCTGATGGAAAGAAGCCATGCAGTAACTGCGTTCAGGATTGGACTGGTCTGTATATTTTTTTATTGTTTGTTTATTTTTAAATGTTTTTTATTTGATTTATTTATATAATTATTATTTCTTATTTCATGTATTTAATAATTATTTGTACAATGTATTTTTTCTTTTTTCCTTTATTGGTTTAATTTAAGTAATATTTTCATTTAAATATTTTTAATGTAATTTTTTGAACTGTTTGTGTTTTGTTTTTAGTTGTAGGGAGAGAAGTGAATTTAATTTCAAATATTTCCTTTTGTAATAGCTTTGTATTTTTATTTTTTCAAGTTTATATTGTATGCATTTTTTAATGTAAAATATGATTTCAAAATGTATTGTTAGGTATTTTAATGTATTCTATAAAATATTTATGAGTTTGAATGGTATATTTAATGCTTACAAAGTTCAACACCTTCCCTATTGTTGCTTACACTGGAGTGGAAAAAGTAAATCTAATCACTCTGTCCTCCAACACTTTCCCTACTGTTGCTGAGATTGAAGTGGGAATAGTAAATCTAACCCCTATAAGTCCAACAGTTTCCCTAATGCTGCTTAGATCACGGTGATAATGTTAATTCCAGCACCTTCAAAGCTCAACAATTTCCCTAATGCTGCTTAGACTTGAATGGGATTAGAGAATCTAACCCCACTGAAGACCAACACTTACCCTACTGTTGCTTAGAGTTGAGTGGGGATAGTTAATTAACCCCCTCCAAAGTCCAACACTTTCTCTATGGTTGCTTAAACTGGTCTGAGAATAGTAAATTGAACCCCTCTGAAGTTGAGCACTTTTTTGCTGTTGCTTAGACTGGGGTGGAAATAGTAAATCTAACAACTCTGAAGTACAGCACCGTTCCTACTGTTGGCTTCTAGTACATCTATCCACATAGATTGAGTCTCTGGAAGCAGTCACAGTCTCGAGCGCTGTTCAACCGTGTTGTTCAACCGAGGCAGAAGCCGCAAACGCCATCTTCACGCGGCCGGAGCCGCAAGCATTTTTGGAAACGCGGCAGAAGCCGCAAACGCCATCTTTACGCGGCATAGCATAGTTCAAACGTGGCAGAAGCCGCAAATATTACAGAGCCGCGAACATTGCTCAAGTGTGGCAGAAGCCGCACACAAAGTAACGAAACGCTGCAGGAGCCGCAAGCCTTTTATGAACGCGGCAGAAGCCGCAATCCGAGTTTCTTAATGTTGCTGGAGCCGCGAGTCTTTCCCCAATGCGGCAGCAGCCGCAAACAATGAACATTAAAGCTGCTGGTACCGCGACTCATACCTTGGAGGTCGACTGTTAATGCGGTAACTTGTATTTCGAATTGGTTCACTAGGTACTTTCAGATTGCGTTCAATCCACATACCCTGGATCCTGTTTCCACAGTTTAGCGCAGACCGTCAGTGCCGACTGCCAGCTGAGTCAGAGAGGTCAGTTTGAGGCTCGGAGCGGAGCAGTGCAGTCCAGTCAGCCTGTAATTATCGGCCTCGGAACCTGGTGTGGTGCGACAGGGCAGTACCACAGTATTCAGGAGTGGAGGTGAACCAGGTGAGCCCCCACAGTGGGGAAGCAAGGCGGGGACAGTGTTTAACACTGACCGAGGACAGTCCTGGAGCAGCCTCGTGATTGAGCGGTCAGAGCACCCTGAGCAGAGCAGAGTGGTCGAGTGGGGTGCATGGAATTGGTGTACTGAAGCAGGGGGGGATCTGTTTGTCCCAACTAACACAAGAGCACAAGTTGTTTGCGGCAATTCGCCTTTTTTTTTCTTCTTGTGTTTGCCCCGTGGAAGCGGCCCAGTGGCCAGTGGGTCCAAGGTTATTTGCGGCAAGTGGCATTATTAAAGACAGGGGAGTCAGCCGGTCCTTTGGAAAGCCTAATCTCAACAGACTACCATATCCCTTGAAAAGTAGCGGCTAAATTCTCTAAAGGTGTTGTTGACTGATCGGACAAATTTTTTAGAGATACGTCAATTTAAGCCCTACGTTCGCCCAGCTGTTGGCCACACAATGAGATCTGGTAGAGTAAGGGGCCAAGCGCAACTGTTATTTCAAGAACAGTTACAAAAAAGGCGAAGAGTTGCCAGGAAAATGCTAACTCGCTCCAAAAAGAATACCCAGGAGGCAAACGAGTCTGCCAACGAGAGTGTATTGAGTAAAAATGGGCCAAACACAAGCCCAGGGGTGGTCTTGTGGCCCGTGGGACAAATTAGTAACCCATTCTCAGTTGGAGGAAGAGGGGGGTCCATCTCTTCCCAACCAAGTATTAAGGATTTCTTTAGACAGAAGGGTGTTGTCCAAAATGAATGTAATGGTGATGTCAATCTGTCCCCCGTACTGGTAATCTCGAATACAGACTTAGCCGCATTTGAGGACCTTTCTCCCCGCAGGGAGGAGTTGGGAGACAGTGGAAACCAAGTATTCAGCCGTATCCAACCATTGCAACAAGTCGAATTAAATCAGGTCGTATCTGTTGCAAAAAAACCACCGAACAAAATGGTAGTCAATGTCCAAGTTCATGCTGTCCCAACCAACGAATATATAAAGGTGGGGTCAACCAAAATGTCAACGCAGCTTGGTACGAAAGCAGAATACCAGACAGTGGACACTTTCTTGGACTTCTCAAACTGCACCATGTTTCCTAATGACAGCGATGCCTCTGTTATCTGTATGGGGGATGTGCAGGTTAACAGAGTGTCACAAGATCTTTTGATACCTGGGATGCCAGCCTTTGGGATTGACGAGAAAAGTGGGAAACTGGGTTCACCTATTTGTGAGATAACAAATGATAAGAATATATTAGGCATATTTGATCCAGGGATATGTGATGATGAACAGGCTCCAGATGATCATGCAATTTTAATTCCTGTGAAAAATGAAAAAGTAGATAACCAACAGGGTGTTGAGATTTTAGGTCGAGTCGATATACCACTGAATCCAGCTGATTCAACCCCGGGAAATCTGTTAATTCACTGAACCCTGCTGATCTTTTATTCCTGGACAAATATGAGGTTATACCTAATGATGACGCACATATAACAATCAATAAAAGCGTCGATGATATCGGTGTATGGAAAAGTCTGCTAAATACTATGAATGTTATAACAAGTGCACTAGACTTCCACTCAAATAAACTTGAAATTCAGGTGGATCTTTTAAATACTTTAGCAGTCTATGTGGTCGGTATTGACACAAAACTACAAAACCTGACAGGATTGGTGGTTAAGGCCCAGACTGAGGTTAACGACCAACTGATAAGATGCACATGTTCTCACATTCTGGATAAAATGTCCGATCTCCCAGAAATTGTAGGTTCCCTTGTGGAAGAAGTTAAAAAAATAGCAAGGTATCCTGTTCTGGATCGCAATCTGGTTTGCACTAAGAAAGGAGGTGACAATGTACATAGTGAAAACAAGAGGCAGCAAGAAGTTTGGACAAAGGTGGGTCATGATAACCCTGGATCTCTAAAGGAGGTAGAAGGGGTGGACGAGGCTAGTCTGTGTTCAGATGTATTAGTAGGGGATAGTAAATCACTGATTACCGCTAAACCACAGTGCCTAAGCTCAGGGGATAGTCTGAGTGATTGTCCTCAGTTATCTAAACGTTCAAGGAAAAGGTTGCGGAAAGCGCAGAATAAGGCCAGGAGGTCAGCCTCTTTGGTAGCTACAGTAGCAAAACCAAAGGATTATTATCCTATATTTAAACCATTGGTTAAGAAATGTTTACCTCAGGCTGGTGTCAGGGTAGATGAAGATTCTACTTCAGTACTGCCGGCCCCAATAAGGGATATTGAGCAGGGACCTGCAAATTGTAGTAATAATAATGTTTTTAAACCTGATGGTATAGTCAAATTGGATTTGGTAGTTACCAATGATGAAGGGGTGACCAGGCAGGACAATGAACTACAGGGGCTTGGTCATTTGCATAATGATCAGGGACTTGCAAATGGAAGTATTAAGGATGCACTTAAACCTAATGGCACAACAACATCAGATTTGGTAGTTATCAATGATGAAGGGGTGTCTAGGTTGAATAAAAAACCACAGGAGTTAGGAGTTTTGCAAAAAGAACAAGTTGCCGATACCCTTAAGCGGTTAAGTACGGCAGAAATGTTAGAATCTACTAATACTCAGAATTTATCTTCATTAAAAATATCTTCAAAATCTACCCTACTAAAAGATAGTAACTTAGGTATATTAAACTGTTCGTGTGGTAGACAGGATCATAGCTGTAGAAATGGGGATACTAAACTAGTAATGCACCCCTATTTGAATCCCAGGGGCCTTATGATAGTCTCAATCGGGGTAAAATCCTGAAAATCATTTCAACTATTCCTGATTTAGCATTTACTAAATCTAATGATTTGGAGTCAGTTCAGTTTAAACAGGTCCAGCCCAACTCCCTTCGAGAGTCTACTATTACAACTTGGTCATCAAGTGATATTGCTACCAAGATCTTAGGATCGAGTTTGTTTTTTATGGACTATGGAATTAAGGTTGAGATTTGGGTAAGTGTACAATATCCCCCGATTTTGAAAGTGCTGGCCCTAAAGGTGGATAAAGGCTGCAAAGTAGTAGAAAGTAATAAGCATAATCCTGTACTTAGAGGAGCAGTGGGTCCATCAAGCATTCAGTCTTGCAGTTCTGGGCTGTTGATCACTAATTCCCAAATAGAGGGTAGGCTCTGTGAGTGGCTACCCAAAAATAATGTGCGAATGGAGGACTGGTCTTGGCTGCCAGCATCATTGGCAAGGGTTCCTCGTGGAGACAGTAATTGACCTACTGGCGCTATGGATGTCAATGTAAATGAAATAAGTCTATGCTCCTGGAATGTCCATGGATTGCTTCACTTATTGACAGACCCAGACACGATATCATTTCTAAATTCATTTGCAGTTCTAATATTTCAAGAAACATGGTGTGAACAGACGACCGCTTTGGCTGGATTTAATGAATATAGTATTCCAGCGGTGAAAACTAAAAATATGGCCGCGCTAAAGGTGGTTTGGCATGCTACATCGCGGCCGACTTAAACCTAGTTGTGGACATGGTAGATTTCAATTTGGGTTGGCTTCAATGTCTTGTGGTAAAGACTAATGACCTGAGTATAATTATCCTTAACGTGTATTTGAGTATTAGTAAAAACAAGTCTGCACAGCTATATATTTTGCGGGATGTGCTGAATACATTAATAGTTCAATACCCAGATGTGGGTTTAATAGTATCAGGTGATTTTAATTTGCAACTAAGCCGGTTCTCAGATTTCAACTGTAAGACTAAAGGTCTGGCAAAAGAATGTTGCGACATTATGTCTGAGGCTGGAGTTAGCCAGTTAAAAGAAAAATTTAGGTTTACTCCAACGTTTAAGAACTCTAAACATGGATCTATTATTGATTACACATTCGTGTCAGACATTCTGAGATCGAATATGTCTGAATATAAGGTAATCGGCCAGAAAGCGACCACAACCCCCAGGTTATAAAATGTAATCTTTCTATGAAGTATCACTCTAAAACTAATGATCTTCCCAATATGGCACACTCTGGATATAATTTGAAGAGACTGGTATGGTATCTAGCCAAAAAGGAGGAAATTATGCAAACTGCTCAGGTTTTAATAAGGGAATGCGACTTGGGAGCCCAGGGTGATATGAATATGATTAATACATGGAATTTTATTACAGGGTCCCTTGTGGGGAAATTTGCAGCTGGCAAGACTAGGAAAATGAATACCCATCTAAATACGCAAAAATATGGTTCCCCGCCGAACTACAAAAGTTAAAGAAATTACTTAATAAAGCAGTTCGGGTGGCATTTGCGCATAGACTTTGCTAGTCCTACTCCGTGTATAAAGAAAAATTGAAGGAACTTAAGAAGACATATAAACAAGAAGTATGGAAGGCCAAACTTAAACACCAAACTGGGCTATGGAACAGTTACTATCTGCCTCAAAGCAAAACAATGCAAAAAAATTTTGGATGGTCATTAATAAGCTCGAAAGGGGAGGTTGCAGGGCATTTTCTGTAAACATATCAGAATCCAGTTGGGTTATGTTTATAGCTAATCTGTATGGTTTACCGGCCCAGAGGGAAAATTCTCCGGATATGTTAGTTGGTGGTGTGAGGAATAATACATTATTAAACATCGTGGAGAATGGTGAGTGTCTGGATTTGGATTTGAATTCCAAAGAGTATTGACCCTGTTAAGTAGGCTCAGAGCAAATGGTGCCCCCGGTCCCAATGGGTTACCTAATGCCCTGTTTCGGGCTAATGGTGGCATGTGGGCTGGCATTCTGCAACGTCTATTCAGGGAAGTGTTGACCCTGGGAAAGGTCCCAGAATCTTGGCAAGGTAGCATATTGCAACCCATTTATAAGTGCGGCCCGGTGGCAAATCCTGCTAACTATCGATTAATTTCGCTTACCGATGTTGATGCAAAGGTGTTCGCCTCTATTCTCTTGATGGAACTGGAAGATTGGGCTTCGCAGGAGGGCATTATTCCTTTTAATCAGACTGGATTCCGGAAAGGACAATCCACTATTACAAACCTGTTGGCTTTAACCCTACTTGCGGAGAAGGCTGCCTTAAACAAACAAAATTTATACATTGCTTTTATTGATCTCAAGGCAGCCTTCGACTCTGTGCCACGAAACCTGTTATGGAAGAAATTGGTAGAAAGGGGTATTTCTAGGAAACTGTTGAAGGCTATCATTCTTCTATATACCGACACTTGGGTACAAGTTAAGTTGGGTGACGGTAATTCCTTATCAAAGAAGATAAGAACGTATAACGGCCTCAAGCAGGGTTGTGTCCTTGCCCCCTGTCTATTTAATTTATTCCTATCAGATCTCTCCCAGCACCTGGATGTCGTTAATGGGCATGTTCCTAGGTTGGGGGGGAGAAAATTAGTTACCTTCAGTATGCCGATGACACCATCCTTGTGAGCCATACTCCAATCGGCCTACAAAGACTTATTACCGCCTTTGATGACAATACTCAACAGAATGGCCTTGAATTGAATGTTAAAAAAACCAAAGTGATGAAAATTGGTGTAGCTAAACAGAAGTTTAACTCTTGGAAGGCTAGAGCAGGTACAATCGATATTGTTAAGACGTATAGATACCTAGGGGTGGTGTTTGACAACTGTGTGTCTTTTAAATTTCATTTTAAGGATTTAAGGGCCAAGGCTGTGACCTTGATCCACGCTTTTAAATGTCTAAAAAATCATTGAACTGCCAATCATATGACTTTATACTTAAAGTAATTAAAGCCAAACTACAACCAACCCTCATATATGGTTCTCCCATTATTAGAGGGAAAGATGCAAAGGTACTCAACCTATTGGTTGTCAAGGTCTTCAAAGCAACCTTTGGGATTGCCAAATCAGTGTGTCAAGCAGGTATAAGACTGGAGTTTGGTCTCCAGAGACAGAGCCTGGTATCAAAAGGAGCTTTTCTAAAATGTATGGTTGCATTGTCAACATCAGCACCAGCATCTTTAGGGAACATTTGTTGGCAAGAAATAGACAAGTCGGTTCATGCGGCTAAATGGAGATCCTATATTTTAACTTCCTTAAGAGAGATAGGCCTGCAAACAACATTGCATGATTTGAACATATCCAATTACAAGCTAATGTTAAAAAAGCGTATTAAAACTGAATTGCTTAAATTGGATAAGATTGAATTAGCAGGAAAAAATTACGCTTGCTATGTGATTAATTCATATCAAACTTTGCGTATACAGCCGTATTTGAATGCTTTTTTCTCAGCAAAATTTAAAAATAAGTTTCTGAGGTTACGAATGGGATTAAATCCAACTAAGGAGGGCACAAATTCGTGGATTAAGCAGTGGCCGGACCCTGATTGTAGACTTTGTGGACAGCCACAGGAAACTTTAGTCCATATAGTGTGTGTATGCCCAAAGTTGATTAATATTCGACGTACATTCTTAAGACCATGTTTCTTGAAGAGCGGGGTGAGATCTGCTCGTCAGGCTTTAATTATGTCATTATCTGGTGAATCGATTCCTCTATTGTGTCATTTGGTAACATTTTTATTGGCAGCTGAATTTTTTTTGATATAATAAGGTAGACCTCCAGTATTTCCATGGTTGTGTTACCTAATAGTATTATTTGGCTTATAATTCTTATTAATTGATAATCATGTTGCGAAGGTGACAATTAGATATGTCAAAATAGATGTGACCCTATTACCATAAACTAATGCACTTTATCTGTTTTAACACGAAGATCGTTGCAATAATCGCATATTAGCACTTTATAGTAATGCACTTTATTTTTGCTCTGATATGATGGCCGTCGTATTAATCGCACATTATCGATGCTATGTGAATGGACCTGATTTTATTGATAAGTTTTAAATTTGTATATACAGGTCAGTTTTTTATTCTATGTGTTGGGAACATGTTTTGCTTGTAATGGATTTTTTTTATGATTGATTAAGTTTTTAAGTATGTGATGTGAAGTTGTAGTGATTGCAATGATTTTAAGTAATCAAGCAATAAAGATTATTATTATTACATTACATACTGTTGCATAAGTTGACATGAGAATAGTAAATCAAACCCCCAAACTCCAACACCTTCCCTATTGTTGCCTAGAGTGGATTTATATTATTTTTATTATTGTTGTATAATTTTACTTATTTTTTCGAATATTTTGTTTTTAAAAATGTTTAATGTTTATATTATTGCACAATAATATCATTTATTTTTTATATTTATTAAACATCGATATCTATCTATATTTATATATATATATATATATATATATATATATATATATATATATATATATATATATATATATCTATGGGCCAGATGTACGACCCTGGAAATAGCGCCTTGCAAATTGCGAGTTTTTTGCGACTCGCAATTTGCGAGGCGCTATTTCAATGTACAACAGTGTATTTCACACTGTTAGCGATTCCCAATGGGGTCGCAAATTGAGAGGCTCATGAATATTAATGAGCCTCTCGCAATTTGCGGCCCAATTGGGAATGGTAGGCCCCCCCAGGTATGGCCTGCTGGGCTCAGCAGCACCATGTCTGGGACTGCGTTTAAATAAAGCAGTTTTTTTTTTTGAATGCAGCCCGTTTGACTTAAAGGAAAATGGGATGCATTTAAAAAACAAAAAATTGAAAAGTTTTCGTAAAATTTTTAAGGGCAGGCAGTGGTCCCAGGGACCACTGCCTGCCCTTAAAAAATATTTTCCCCTGCATTTGCAAAGGGGAAGAGGTCCCCTGTGTAGTGTAGTTCCTATTTCCCTAATAGGCTCTGCGCATTGGAATAATATAACCTATAGGCTTGACATAGGACTGAGGTCGGTATGTCCCTATCGAGTATATTAAACTTAATTACTTGTGCCAGCTAGCTCAGAGCCCACTAGAAACTCCTTGAGAACAAGAAGGGAGTAGTTTCTGGCAACCGCATAAACATGACCACTTTGTTTCCTTTTAGAATCGGAACATGTCTCAGAATCGTGGAAACAATAGATAACAGTTTCACTCAGTCAATCGCGCATGCTTAGTTTCTACAGAGTTACACAGAAAGGAAAGACGGGCGTTTCAATAAAGAGGTTTTATTGAACAGTCTTGTTTCTCGTGTAAGAGATGTGTGCTGTTATGATCACAAGACAGTATGCAAG
The DNA here is from genome assembly GCA_963921515.1 of Calotriton arnoldi. NCBI lineage: Eukaryota > Metazoa > Chordata > Amphibia > Caudata > Salamandridae > Calotriton > Calotriton arnoldi. The sequence goes on from CAWUFW010008670.1 coordinate 172,634, forward strand.
ATAAATAATGTACAGCGTAAGCAGTAGAAATAAATAATACTGCGCTAGCATTATCTTTTAGCATTATCTATTATTCACGTACATAAATAACATGAGCTAAAAATGCGAGTACTCATACGATGCGTCTCTAAGCTAGTTCTACCCCAATGTACCTAACCTAGTCTAGATGTAGGGAAAGGTAAGAAATAGGTGGAGTATTCTCTAGTATGGTATACTAAGAGTATGTTAAGTATAGTATGCCAAGAGTCCCTCTAGGTTCTAGTCAGCTCCATACCTTGAGAATGAGAGAGGTGGGATTCTCCTTCCGGACTCGAACTCTAACACCCCGCGAAGGGAGTCAGAACACTGGAAGCTGGATTCTTCTGCTAACAGGAATGACAGCGTCTTCTCAGTGCGTCAGGCCGGGATACGGGCTCCTCTGAAGTCGAGGTCTCCTCTTACTTGCTTGGGCGAGGGAAGGTATATTTATACCTGATAGATGCCTCGGAATGTTAGCATTGACGTGAAGTCGGACAGAGGAAGACGTCAGGAATGAACCCTTAAGGTATAACGGTTCATACATAATAGATGAGTTCTTGGAGAAATCAATAGTCCTGTGCTAGGGGAACTCCCGAAGCTTAAGGGTCTGGTTTCTAAGAACTCATTGTGACGTTAGGGTGGACGGATGTCGGTGACCATGCCTGTATTTGGAGTGCACGGTTAATGCCTAAATAAGGACTGGGATTTTATGCCTATATAAGGGCAATGCGAATTGTGCCTATATAAGGACATGATTCAGGAAAACCTATATACGGACACCTAAAGCGGAATACAATACCTGGGGACCCCTTCCCTTTTGCGAGTGCATTACTACCCTCTTGAAGAGGGTGGTAATTTGCGAGTGTTTTGCGCCCGCAATTGCAGACGCAATCCATTTTTACATAGGGTTGCGCACGCTATTAGGAAGGGAACGCCCCTTCCTAATAGCGAGTCGCAAAACCCTATTTTGCGAGTCGCAAAAAATTCCGACTCGCAAAATAGGGTTTGTACATTCCCCATGCTGTTTTTGCATGCGCAAACTGGTTCGAATGAACGAAAATACTAAATGCTAAACATTTAAATGCTAAACATATAATTGAGTACCACATGTTACTAAAAACATTTCTAAAAGCATTTAAAAGAAGTTGTAAAAATAAACCGTTGAAATGCAATAGGTACTGTACATTTAAAGCATTGTTTACATTCTAAGCATATAATGGAGATAAATGCCACATGAATGAATAAACAAAAATATATGCATATGATGAAATGGTTGCATATCATGGAATTAAATGAAATGTTAGACAAGTAAGGTGACAATGTGTCCCTGGAAGTACTCAAAGAAGTCCGTTTCATAAGACTAGTTCTACTGTAAGCAGATTGTTTTTTCGCCATGTCATTTCAAAAATTTTAAAAGAAAAAGTTCAATTCTGGGAAAAGTTCCAAGATTGAAAAATATGAAGGCCAAATTTCATTGCTTCCCTGGTACACTGTGAGCCGAATCAAAGTCAGTGTATGGGTCTGGTGTAAACATGAGATCATCTATTTCCGTAGCCAAAATATCGTCCACCGAAATTGGTGACATTTGGAACACCTCGTTCAGAAGGTTAATTGCACAGAGATGAGAAACATCGCCTTCAGCAGAAGATGCAATGTTCGCGTCCGTTGTTACCTGTGTGCCTGTTGATCCATCTCATACCTCAGCAGCTGCCGGAAGCGTCTGTGAGATCTCAATGAATGCCGTCATCAGGATTGGTAGCCTCTGGGGACAACACAGAGCATGGGCCGTTATCGGGTCCAGCAGAGTATCGATATCCGTTGGCATGACTGATGGGAGTGTTAGACAGGTGTCTAGCACACATTCTTCACCGCAAAACAGGCAGCGTAGAACAGGTAAGATGCAATCTTGCCAGATTGGTCTGAATGACAGGAACCACGTTGTATTAAGTTCCCGTAGACGAGGCTTGCCCAAAAGCTGGACTATTCGCTCACGGCACTTCCGTTCAAGGAGAGCTTTCTTCACATCGCTCGGAGTGATGTCGGTGAATAGGCTTGCCATAGCGTAGCAGGAGGAACAAAAATAGAATTCCTGCAACAAGTGCTAGAATTAATGGCACACCACCAAACACCGAATGTGCGAAGTTTGGGATGATTCCGAGGGCTGCCTGGAAAGGTGCTAATAGTCCGGAACAGATGGTCTTAAATACATGTACAATTCCGCTTGTATCAGACATGTTAAAGATACGTCCTATCATTTCTACGAAATGTATAGGGCAGTTTGTACGAATTAAAGCCTGTATCTCAGCCGAAGTCCTTGCAACTTGCAAATCATAGATTTCTTTGGCCGAGGTCAAAGGCACTGTTTGTTGTATAAGCATGGCTTTCATTCTGCTTAAAGTATCAAATCGTATAAAAGAGACATTCAACGAAGGCCACAAAGGCGACTCCCTGACTGTGTCTATTGGGGCAAACAATACTTGCATACAGCAAGTGACCCTGGAGTTGACCGTTACTAGATATGGGATGCCTGGCAACATGCCACAGCAACTCTGATCATTCAACATGAGGTAACTCCCATTAGAAAGTTGGCCAAACGTTGGATTAATCACAGCAGCTGGTGTACCCTGCTGGTGGCAGGACAAATTTGCCACAGAACCATTACAAGCCCGTGTAAAGAAATGTTCTGACAAATTAGTGAATCGCTTAGTGCACTTTCACAGTGTGTACCGCTTAGAAACACTTCACGATCCCCACTCCAACATCTGTATGTGTAAGGTAAAGTCCAGGATGTCTTAATGTATTCTTTACCCAACCTTTCATATTTGCCTGCTTGCATTTGTTTGAGACAATACTGAAACTGAAAAGTAGTCACAGGCAGGGTGATTTTGCCATGAATAAGCCATTCTGTAGCTGGTTTTTCTGCCACTGTGAATGGTAATTTTTCCAGTTTTTCAATGCTCAGCACTGTATACCTTGCTCCCCTTTGTGCCAGTTCGATCTGTTTATCAGTCAGATTGTATTCTGCAAACAGAGCCGACGTGTTGATAAAACGCCAAGGCACATAGCTCGCACGCAAAGATTGCAGCGTCCAGCTTAATAACATAATAGAACGTAACTGAGATTGGCCTTGTTGTAACATGGCTAAATCTTGTTCCAGTATGTCGATAGCAGAGGATACAATGCCGTCCAGTGAATAAATTCTGGATGACAAAGTTGTTAACCCATTTTTGACCACAGTTAGAGTTTTCTCTAAGTTAATACGATCAAGTTCACGTATTCGTTCTGCGGCCTCTACCTGTGACACCTTCCATGCTTCATTATAAGCAGCATAGATGCCGGCATATATGAAACGTTTCTGACGTGGTTTTCTTGGTCCTATCAAGAATTCCCTACGGTCTGCGTCTTCTTTAAGTAAAGATAAGTGTTGTTTCACATCCTCAAATGTAGATTTTTGCAGCCAATCGAAGCATAATTTTCCTACACTGTATGTTGTTACTATCCCTGGATGTTGTCTTTGGACGTATCGTGGGTCTGGCCTATGAACAGTAAAGCCCTGAGTTTTATTCAGGAATCTCTCTTGACAGGTGTTTGTGTCTGTCGGCCAGATCAACCATTTTCTCCAATCAGGATTTGTTCTGTTGATTTGTAGTATTGTGTCAACTGTAACCGCTGCCTGTGTATTGTTATTACTGGCAGGTGTTGGTACAGAAGGTGTTTTCATGTCTTTGATTTTGGCTAAACCAAGGCAAGACGTTTGTTGCACAGTGTCATTCAAAAACATTATTTGTTGAGGGATGATACAGGCTCTAAATAAAGCTTCTATCCCCTGCACTTGCCAATCTTTAGTACCCCAGACAGATTTTGTGTCTATTGTGTCTTCCCACAAATCGAAACCATGTCTAGACAGTTGGGCAATAAATGCTGCAGAGTAAATCTGTTTTGTATTAGCTAACATCATTTTCAGTCCTGTTTTGTTTACATTTTTATAGAAAAATGTTTCTGGATCAAATGTATTGTATCCTGAAAAATATGGAAACTTTTTAGCAAACGTTTTTGAACTACCTTTTGGTGGTCTAGGACAATGCTCCCATTGGTTAAACATAAACACATTTCTAGGTGTTGCAGATTTATGCAAAAAATGATGACCATAGTGGTTATAGCAATACAGCTGTTCATAGTCTGATGAACCCTCTAAATATTCTTTGTTAGAAAATGCAGCATACCTTTCTAGATCAAACATCATGTCATTTACAGTCTCAAAGTCCCAATCATCAGAATAGGTACTGGACGAAATAAAATCACTTAGTGAAATTTTAAATAAATGTGGAATGTTCAATTGTTCTGTAGGGCCGAATATATCGAAATCTGTTTTGTCCCACACTATACCATCCTGTATAGGAACGGCTGTGATGTTCACTGCTGACAAGTCTCTTGCTTCACGATGGGATGATTTGTGAGGTTTCAAAAGTAAGTTCACATCTTTACTTTCAATGTCCAAATGGATGTATCTGCCATTTATAATCACGCTCATAGTCATAACCAAAGCAAAAAGAAAAATATTCCAGAAATAATCCATAGTTCAATCCATGGTGAAACCAGATAAGTCTTTCTCAAAAAATGAAAAAAGTCTTCTACTTGCTGTTTAAAGGTTTTTGATGCTGGCGATGTCTCAGGCTCACTCAGATCCTCAGAAAACGTATCAAAGTTAATGAAATAGCCAGAAGCAGTTCTGTCAATTGTTGGAATTGCATCAGGATTTGTAGAAATCGCTGGAACCAGTTGATCACTTGTTACATTGGTGTAGACAGGTGTATTTGGACGAACTGTTACTTGAGTTTCAAGAGGGATGAGTTCCATAGCATTGTTGCTCAGTCCTTCATCTGTTACTGCTGAATTCTCGATGGTTATCAGTCTTTCAGTCTGAACCTCTTGGATAGTAGCGAGAGGAGTGCGACTGCTACTAGGTCGGAGTCCACGAGGCCTACTATTTAGTATTGGCCACATACTGTGGTTTGATGAGGTCGATGGACACAAATCCTTTCTCCTTTTTTCCAGCAAGGGGCGGCAGAAGTACTGTTCTTGTTCCGTGTACGGCTAGGACAGGTACTGGTTGTCTGTAAGAAGGTCCAAATTCCTTCTTGTCCGCAATCTTCTCTCTGACTAGATCCCCAACTTTTGGAATCCAGACAGGCCTTGCTGGGACTGCCGGTTTTTCCCCAGTGGTGGTTGGCTGCAGGAACATGTTGCTTTGTTTCGATCTTAGTTCATTTAGATCCTGTAAAACAGCCAAACGATCTTTGATATCAAAGGGTTTATTTTCCACCACTGTGCCCTTACATTCGAGATCAGGAACCCACATTCTTGTCCCAAATAGGACCTCATATGGAGTGACCCCCCTAGAGGACTTCTTGGCAAATTATTTAATGAGCGTTGGACCCCATAAAGGTGTTTGACCCACCCATCACCTGAACCTAATACTCTAGCTGTTATAGACTGATTTATGTCCCGGTTTTTCCTTTCCACAACAGAATTTCCCTCAGGATGAAATGGAGAGGAGTACCGCAATGCAATGCCCAGACTGGCCATGGCTTCTTTGTAAGCCCGAGAGCTAAACGCAGGGCCTTGGTCAGAATGTAGCGTGCCTATTGCGTATGTGCCGATAAAGACTCGCAAATCTTTTATAACAGTTCGAGCGTCAGCCGAGCGCTGAGGCCATATCCATAGGAACCTTGACTTAGTATTTGTGTGATTGCATTTGTCCAAAAGGACGCCTGCGCGTAGATAGTCTAATGCTGTCTAGTAATGGTGTCTGTACTGGGCAGGCTACTTCATAGCATGGTGTCTGGTGGCGTTCTGCATCACGCTGTACCTTACAGTCTATGCAGTCATTGATGAAAATGTGAATCTGTGTATTCATTCCAGGCCACCAGTACATCTCTTTTAATATCAATATTGTTTTAGAGATCCCTTGATGTGACAGACCCTCCCCCAAATGTGCTTCATAAATCAAAGCTGCTCTACGTTCCATGTTTGGAATTACCCTATTCCCCACTCCAGGGATTCGAGCAAAAGGAACGTTGTTCGCATCAATTACATAAGAGTACTTGAGTGGGAACTTTTTTGGTAACGCTGCACCACTGCCTTTGCTTGTAGCATTGACAGCCAACAATATCTCACTGTCTATTCTCGTTTTAGAACGAATGATCGCAGCTACGGAAGCCGTCTGAACAGCCACCTTTGCGGCTTCGTCAGCCAATGAATTTCCTGCAACGTGAACGCCATCACGTTGATGACTCAGCGTGTGTATTACGTGAGCCTTTGATAGTTCGTTTTTTAACTGAACTACTTGTTCCCAAAGCGTTTTATGCTTTATTGTGCCACCTTTTGCATCTTTGAGCCCATTTTCAAGCCAATTTTGTATATATTCATTATACGACTGCACACAGTAGAAAGAATCGCACACTATGAGTGTGGGGAATTCGCGATCTGTACTTTCAAGTGCCAGTTTGAATGCTTGTAGTTCAGCTCGCTGAGCTGTACAATCTCCTAGAGATTGAGTTTTAGTGACCATTGGTCTGAAGTTACCATCGCGCATGCGACCTTTAACGATTGCGCACGCTGCACTGTAAGCTTGCTTACTCCCTGTTGCGGGTTGTGCGGATCCGTCAGTGGAAATTATGAATTCATACTGATCGAGAGGCAGAATTTCAGTGGGCAGAGGACATTCATGTTCATATTGCAGGAACGCTTGTGTTTTTAAATCAGGATCAAAAACATATTCAACATCTGTTGCAGCAAGAGAATTAACCCATTGTATCCATCTAGGATGTAATGCTTTAGCATTTGGAATGTTCGCTTTAGTTACCGCCTCTAAAGCCGGTACTGGGGTTACGACAATAATGCGTTTTCCTTGGGCTAGAGCTCTTTCTTTTGCTACAGCGGTTTGAACTGCTGTCAGTATTTTTTCTGTTGAAGTGAAGCGCATTTCTGCTTGTGTATACAAATGTGGTTTGTATGCTATTGGTACTTTTTCACCCTCATTAAATGTTAAGTAGGTGAATCCGCATTGACCCGAAATTATTCGGATCACTAAGTTGCGTTGACTTACGCGTGTTTGTAAGTGATTTTTTGCTAACATGTTAGCTTGGAGTGAACGCAAGATATCTGTGTGTTCTTGTGTCCAATTTTTGATTGAAAAATCAGGTTTGATTAACGCGTAGAGAGGTTTAACCCTTTCTGCGTAATTTAGAATGTACGTTCTTCCAAAATTTAGGAAACCCAAGATGAATTGTAAGTTTTTCAGCGTTTTTGGAGGTTGAAGCAGCGCACATTTTTCTAAAAAGTTAGCTGCCAAGCTCTTGCCTTCACTTGAAAGCTCATATCCTAGAAAAAGGACATTGAGATGGGCAATTCTGGATTTTTTAAAGTTGAACTTATAGCCCTCAGAGGCAAAGCCCAGTATAATGGTGCTCACCCTGATCAAGTGCCTATCCAGGTCATCGTCTGTCAGATAGATGCCATCGACATATGACAATGCCTCATTATCATAAATTTGTAGTAACTCCGTTATCCTCGCTGAGAATAACCCCGGGCTGTTCTTGAACCCTTGTGGGAGTTGACAAAATTGACGCTGGGTCCCCATTATTGAGAAAGCTGTTAAGTACCTGCTTCCAGGTGCTATGTTTTGACAAAAGAAACCATTTGAGATATCTAATGTGGTGTTATATTTTTTACGCACAATGTTATTCATTAATGCTGTACTATGTGTATTTTGCACTGCAAATGTTTTAGAACAAGTGTTTAAGTTTCTGTAATCCAAAACTAGACGATATGAATGGTCTGGTTTGGATACAGGAAACAAAGGATTGTTCATAGAAGAGGTGCATGTTTCAATCACCCCTTGGTATTCAAGTTGATCTAAGATCTCCCTGACCTGTTTTTTAGCTTCTTGCTTTATTGGGTACTGCCTTTGTGCAGTTGGTTCATTTTTTAGATGTATTTTATGGTGAGGTGAGTCCTCAACCCATCCTACATGATTTTTATATAATGCTGGGGCCTGGGCTACTGCCCATTTCCTGGCATAAGTATATTTTAGGTGAATTGGAATATGGTTGGAGAAGGCAGGCATAATAATGTCTTCACCATGTGGGCACTCCCTGACAAATTGTGGTGGCCAGTCTTTTTCAGCTAGAAGTATATCATAACCCCGTGAAAGTTTTTCCCAAAAGAGTGTTTTCACCTTTCTCGGTATGTCTCCCTCCATTCGGAGTGTTATTTCATATAACTTTTGTGGAGTACTAACCCTGGTGTCTACAGCCTCAACTGTAATGTACTCATTCAAGTCCACTATCTCCAGAAGTTCCTTCAGGTTCTGGCGAGCTATTGTGACTTCTGCCACACTGTCCAGCATTGTCTGAGCCCATTCTCCGTTCTTGAGTTTTGTTCTCAGTATCCTCGGCATGTCTGATCTTCAGACCTGCTACCTTCTTTTTCAAGAATTGAGGTTTAGATTTATTTTTCGGAACGTGTTTGTCGTCTTTCGATTTCACGCATTCTTCTCTATGTTCTGACCGTCCTCTTCTTTCCGATGTCTGTGACGATATCTGAAAGGTACGAGAGGAACGTGTATCAGTATCTTGATACCTGTCAGGCTTTTTCAAATTATCCCTATTCCTGAGGTTATGCCTCCTTTCAGAGGGCTCCGTTTGAGGAGACCTACCTCGGGATTGAGAACGTTTCTCGTTTGAATTTTGTTTATTAGTTTTCCACTTCTTTTTAGAAGATGTAGGAGTTTGTTTAATAGAGTCCTTCTCAGGACTTTCAGATAGATTTGGCTTCAATGGTCTTCCACCCAAACTGTCTCTGCCTAATTCTGCATAAGATTGTTCTATTATTCTGGGTAGTTCTGTTTGATGTTCTGTAACATCGAATTCCCTTAATCGTTGGCGGATCGCCACTGCTGCTGCCTCCTCTTTAATATTAGATAATATTATTGTTGAGACCTGGTCAAAATTTTTCAGTAATTTCATACCTAAATTTAGAGCAGGCTCTGCCCCGTATTCGTTTTGAATTTGTTTCAGGATATCTGGTATTACTGCAATTGACGGAATTGACCATGTGTTTTAGTATAGATGGCAGCAAAGACTGAGCCCCAATTGGTGCAGTCTTCCAGTTGTGGTGTGATCCCCATTGGTAAACAGATTGTTAGGATTCTGTGTTTCTCATAAGGGCTAGTATTAGGAAATACTGCTTCGATTTGAGTAATTTTTTGAGCTATCCAGAATGGAATTTGCTCACGTTTTGTGGGCATTTTACCCATGACTGCGTATAAAGTCTGTGGAGTAATTTTTAGTGTATTCCCCTGTTGAGGGGTTTGGTTTGGAATGGTCAATGGTGGTTGGACTGTGAAAGTCCGCATGACATATTGGACCAATTGTGTGTAAATTTTTATTAACTCTGTAAGTTGAGTAAGTAATTCCTCGTCTGACATTATATCGATGTCAGGATGAGGTGTGTAGCCGGCTAGAATCGGCCATGTTGCTCCTGGTCTACCTAGTGGACCGAGCCTGGTAATGTTTTTGTGATGTTTTAGGGCGCTTTAAACCAGAGCTGATGCTCCTGGTATGTTAGTGGAATTTCAATATCCTCGAAAGGAATATATTCCTCTGGTGGTTCATCTTCTTTGTAGAAGTGAAACAGTTTTGTTACTGAATTTGATTCAGGGAATATTATCCAAGAATAGAATACCTCTGTCTGAAAGGATTCGTGTGCCTCTATCACAAAAACTGCTCTACCGCCTCTTGGTGGTAGGCCATGTTTTATAAGTTTTAGAGTGATGGCTCTTCTTAAGTTCGGATGGATGTTTATAACACCCTCATTGGTTTCATTTAAACCTGTAAAGTTAAAAGCTGTTACGACTGGGTCAGTCGCAGCTACACCGTTCTCGGTGCCATTATCCCCGTGTAGGGACATTTGTTTTTTGAAAAATGTAGAACAAGTTTCAAGGAAACAAAAGATAAGGTGCACAATATTTTGGAACACCCTCCTCGGTTTCATTTAAACCTGTTGTTAAAAGCTGTTACGACTGGTTGAGCCGCAGCTCCACCGGTTTCGGTGGCATTGTCCCCGCGTGTGGACATTTGTTTTTTGAAAAATGTAGAACAAGTTTCAAGGAAACAAAAGATAAGGTGCACAATATTTTGGAACACTGTATCCTTCAACGTTGAACAAACCAAACAACTAATATATAGGGTTTTTTGTCCTATTTAGTTATGGCGGATATTTTAACCCTACCCACTCCAGACGTCTTATGGAGTATGTGAGTAGGGGTCTCTGAGAAAAGCACGACTGAGTTACTCAGTATCTAGCGTTAAATTACTGCCTTACCAAACGGTTGGGCGCCACGTAGTGTAGTTCCTATTTCCCTAATAGGCTCTGCGCATTGGAATAATATAACCTATAGGCTTGACATAGGACTGAGGTCGGTATGTCCCTATCGAGTATATTAAACTTAATTACTTGTGCCAGCTAGCTCAGAGGCCACTAGAAACTCCTTGAGAACAAGAAGGGAGTAGTTTCTGGCAACTGCATAAACATGACCACTTTGTTTCCTTTTAGAATCGGAACATGTCTCAGAATCGTGGAAACAATAGATAACAGTTTCACTCAGTCAATCGTGCATGCTTAGTTTCTACAGAGTTACACAGAAAGGAAAGACGGGCGTTTCAATAAAGAGGTTTTATTGAACAGTCTTGTTTCTCGTGTAAGAGATGTGTGCTGTTATGATCACAAGACAGTATGCAAGATAAATAATGTACAGCGTAAGCAGTAGAAATAAATAATACTGCGCTAGCATTATCTTTTAGCATATATTCACGTACATAAATAACATGAGCTAAAAATGCGAGTACTCATACGATGCGTCTCTAAGCTAGTTCTACCCAAATGTACCTAACCTAGTCTAGGTGTAGGGAAAGGTAAGAAGTAGGTGGAGTATTCTCTAGTATGGTATACTAAGAGTATGTTAAGTATAGTATGCCAAGAGTCCCTCTAGGTTCTAGTCAGCTCCATACCTTGAGAATGAGAGAGGTGGGATTCTCCTTCTGGACTCGAACTCTAACACCCCGCGAAGGGAGTCAGAACACTGGAATCTGGATTCTTCTGCTAACAGGAATGACAGCGTCTTCTCAGTGCGTCAGGCCCGGATACGGGCTCCTCTGAAGTCGAGGTCTCCTCTTACTTGCTTGGGCGAGGGAAGGCATATTTATACCTGATAGGTGCCTCGGAATGTTAGCATTGACGTGAAGTTGGACAGAGGAAGACGTCAGGAATGAACCCTTAAAGTATAAAGGTTCATACATAATAGATGAGTTCTTGGAGAAATCAATACTCCTGTGCTAGGGGAACTCCCGAAGCTTAAGGGTCTGGTTTCTAAGAACTCGTTGTGACGTTCGGGTGGACGGATGTCGGTGACCATGCCTGTATTTGGAGTGCACGGTTAATGCCTAAATAAGGACTGGGATTTTATGCCTATATAAGGGCAATGTGAATTGTGCCTATATAAGGACATGATTCAGGAAAACCTATATACGGACACCTAAAGTGGAATACAACACCTGGGGACCCCTTCCCTTTTGCGAGTGCATTACTACCCTCTTGAAGAGGGTGGTAATTTGCGAGTGTTTTGCGCCCGCAATTGCAGACGCAATACATTTTTACATAGGGTTGCGCACGCTATTAGGAAGGGAACGCCCCTTCCTAATAGCGAGTCGCAAAACCCTATTTTGCGAGTCGCAAAAAATTCCGACTCGCAAAATAGGGTTTGTACATTCCCCATGCTGTTTTTGCATGCGCAAACTGGTTCACAAACCTGTTTGCACATGCAAAAATGGTCGTACATCTGGCCCTATATCTATCTATCTATCTATCTATCTATCTATCTATCTATCTATCTATATCTATCTATCTATAGCTATCTATCTATCTATCGGAGTCTCTTCAAAGGTCCGACACACTGACCTCAGGGATGTTTATGCGATAAAACCCTCCAATCCCATAAAAATGAATTAAAAAAAAGGACAGAGTTCTCAGGTCTTTTAGATTCCAACTGAAATTTTCTACATTGGAGTGATAAATCAATTCAAATAGAAATTTGATTTCTATAACAAAATGTCAGGTGAACATCATAGGCCAACATGTGTTTCATGACAAACAGATTGCTTCATCAGGGCCAAAGCATATACAGGTTTTTTACAAACACTAAGGGCCTGATTCCGATGCGGTTAGGAAGGCCTCCTAATGGCATTTGCTCCTTCCGAATCGGTTTGGGAACGTGTCTTCCCAACCGAGGGCCAGATTACGATGCGGTTAGGAACATAGGCTCCCATAGAAGTCAATGGGAGTCCAACCAAATCGTATCTGGAAGCATCCGGATGCATCATATTCGGTCGGTCGGACTCTCCCGATCCGAGTCGGTCGGAAACCATTTCCAAACCGATTCGATCAGGAAGATTTCCTAACCGCATCAGAATCTGGCCATAAATGTGTAAATTGTTGTAAATAAGTGAATTCAACATATCATAAAGAAATAATCAGAGAAACAATCCACAAAGAAGATAACAAAGAAAAGGGAAAGAAAAAAGAAAGAAAGAAAGAAAAATGGATGAGGAAAAATGAAATAGCTCTAATTAATACAATATCTTAGTCATATAACATGGCCCACCATGATCAAAAAATGAAAAAAACATGCAAGTTAAAGTGCACCAGAACGAAAGAAACAAAGGGTGCCATAAGTTGAAACCTAGAGCAGAAAATCAAATATTGGCAAGGTATTGTGGACATGGGGAAAAGAAACAAGAGAGAAACAGTATTAATAATAATAAACAGGACATTCTTTAAAGAAAAAAAACATGCTTTAAAAAAAAGGGTAAACGGAGAGTCCTAGTAACCTTATTACATTGAGTGATAAAAGAGACACTGAAGGAGAAAAGGAGAAAAGTCAGTGATGACCTAATCCGAGTCCAAAATGAAAAGACCAGAAGGAAGAACACGGTAACCCTTAATGATATATGTTATAAGCAGGGCCACTGGAATTATACGATTTTGCAGCCATGGCGATTTTCACATAATTGTAGATTTGCCGCATTTGCCACATAATCCATCTTCTGCCACATAATTTGCAGATTTTAACAACAAAAAAATGTGTTTCTAATTCAAACGGTACATCAGTTAGTAAAAACGGAGCAACAAGTGTTGAGGAGCAGTGGAAGGCCCTTTGCAAAGGCTGACTGGTCAAATTCATGTACCTTATTTCTATATTTGGGTATTCAACTGGTAGTAATGAGGCACAACTAATGCCAGTCTTAACAAGTTTAAAAATGACAAAACAATGAAGTAATACTATCCCAAAATGTGGTGCATAATGCCTTTTCTTGTTGCATAAATTACTTACCTCTGCCACATAATTCGACTCTCCCCTGTTGCATAATTCCAGTGTCCCAGGCTATAAGAGAGGGGATATATTTGACAAAAAGTTGATTGTACCCATATGATAAATGCATCACTGTTTTCAAAGCAGAGGTGTAAATTGTAAAATACACTATTAGATCCCATAAAGCTTCTGTGAATATACTGCTAACAGGAAAATAAAAAATGTAAAGCTCGATGATAGTAAAAATTGTCTAGAATAAACAAAAAAAGGCAATATGATAAGCTGTACATAGTCTGCACAAAATTGAGTACAATACCTACAGCAAGAAATTTCTTTAAAAATATGTTCTGGGATCAGGTGTTCCTGACAATACATCAGTTGTTCAAGGCTAATCATCAATTCAGACAATCACTACAAAAAAGATAAGCACACCCAGATTTTAGGTTGAAAATAATGATAATAGCAACTTAAAATAAAAGGGGTCAGTTTCCAAAGATAAAGAGGCATATTAAGCAGAAATTTACGATCATAATGACACTCAAGGTGATAAGAAAAAAACAGACACCCTGAGAAATGAGATGAAAACATTCACGTGGTACTACGATTAAACTAATGCCCATAACTACTGGATAAGATTAAGAGGCATTTTTATAGAATAGTGCAGGTAACATCCAGGTTTAAAGAATAGTGATGCTTAAAGTGAACAAAAATCACTTGTCTACGCGTCAAAGAAAAACTACTTTGATGAGTGTTAAATCACAATGACGAGCACCGATCTGGGCAAAGGTAAGAGGCTGGCAATGATACGTATAAAGACCAAAATTATACAATTAGGCCTAGTGCACACTGAGACTACTGTCCGTATAGATAATCGAATAAATGTATTAAGCCAATAGTGATTCATGTTCTCTTATAATAATTCTATGTGTGTTGAAAGGTCACTTAACGACTACGCGCCAGAGTTAATGAGCATTAATGTGCAGTGGACTCTGAAATGTCATGCTCTGTGTATAATCAAATTAATACAACTGGCGGGTCAAAAAACCCTGCATGACGACAAGATTAACCACCATGAATTACCTTCAAACAGTGCAAACATGTGAAATGTACTTAAAATCCTGATAAGTAACGGATGTTGCTAGTGAGTGTTCGTTGATCATACACACTTTTAAAACACTATTGCTATCGGGACAGTTAGCCCTTTTTAAGGCGCATAGAGTTATGTAGCAGAAAAGGGTATCACTGTCACATGTTGTGATGAACCCACACAAACATAACAAAAATCTCATAAAATGCTTATGGGAATGATAACCATCAGGAGGAATTGAACGGAGGTCTATAGACACAGATCTACCATAACGCCGCCATTTTAAAGCATGGTTTCGTGTCACATGGGAACATCAAGTGTGCAGTGCCTGGGAGACCAGAACGTATACGACTACTAGAGTAAATCCAAACAATGGCGACCCATGGGCAACTGGAAAACGTGAATGGGCTAAAGTTAAAGTGGTGTTTAAAAGTTTCATTTAGATAAATGTAACGTAAATTAATGTTAACGGACCATAGAGTATAATCTACCAAAAGTAAATGCCTGCTACGGATCATTCTAAAAGACCCAAAATTCACTAACAATAATGTGCAGGGCCGGACTGGCAATAGTGGGCATCAGGCGTTTTCCCTGGAGGCTGGAAGTGTGAGAGCCGGTTTTGCATCGATGGGGGCCGCTTTTGTTACTGGGGCCTGGTTTTGGAGTGGTGCTGCAATATCGCCCCTCAGTAACAAAAGCTGCAGTGCTTCACACTTGCATAACCACCTCCCCTCCAGGGCTGGTCCGACACAATTGCCAGGGCTGCTTTGGGTTCCCAGTCCGGCCCTGATAATGTTACAGGTGATTCTAATAGTGTTCTCAGATAAAGAACAACTGGCAAGTAGTGATCCTTAAGGTGAGATGCCATCCGATGGTGTCAAGTATACCACTGCAACTGATGACTCACTAAAGTTTTATGACCCTCCATAAAAATGAGGGTTACTTATAATCATTAGCTCTTACGCAAAGTGCAGAATTTGAACATTTGTGAAATTGCCAAACGTCCCGAATATTGAGCAATAAATCTGGGTAATGGCCCATCTGGTGCCCTAACCTTAAAGTTAAAACCAGTTATTCTATAACAATTCAAGACATAATATGAGATCCCAGATGAAAAAAATGAATTATAATAGGAAATGTAGTTCTTCTTCTTTATTAAACCCCAGAATAAAAGCTTGGAGTTTAAAAATCCAGAAACTCTTTCATGCAAACACTGCGTGCGACCCCCTCCTCTCCTATGGGGTTTAATAATTTAAATTGCTGCAAAACGAATATTGCTTACGTTTTTTAGTTTTGTCCAAATATAGAACCTCTCACATGTATCGAAGTTGGAAATTTGTCATTGGGATTCTTAAACGCCCTGAAATGTTCTTTCCAGCGTTCTTTGACTAGTCTGATAGTGGAGCCCACGTGTATTATACAACAAAATGTGATTACATAGATACAAAAACATTGAGAGGGGGGGTGGCTTCGGCGCCAGTGCAAGGTGGCGGCAGTCTTCTGAGCTCCGATACGGACACAGAGCTTCTCTGCTTTTTGTGGCCTCTTCCTCACCTCAATTGCATATTGCGGATGCGGTCTATGGCTCCGTATCCTCTGCCGTTTTACATTTTGGAGGTGTGTTCTGTGGACCGTGTAGCTCAGCTGTGATTTTCCTCATACAGATGCGAACGGATGCCATTTTGGGTCACATAGCTCGCGTTTGAATTCGTTTTTTCTTTTTTCTTTATTGAATTCTTCAACCTCTCCCTCATTTTGGCAACAACAACAATTTTCAATAGAAAAGAAGATCACTAGCTGAATGTGGCCAAGCATGTTTTATTGGTAAGAGGCTGCCAGAATTGAGCAAGAGGAGGCCTAACACTTCAGTGAGAGACAGCAGGCAGGTGGGCGTCCCTCCTCACACTACTCAAGCCTTTCATCTGGCTTCTATGTACAAGGTGTCCTGCAGTATCAGTCTGAGACACACTTTAAATATCTGCAAACCACAAGACATTCTTCATCCAAATATGCACATGTAGGACGTGGCTTCAGGGCCGGTGCAAGATGGCGGCAGTCTTCTGAGCTCCGATACGGACACAGAGCTTCTCTGCTTTTTGTGGCCTCTTCCTCACCTCACCTCAACTGCATATTGTGGATGCGGTCCACAGGTCCTTATCCTCTGCGCCCGGGTCTACTTCTTTAATATACTCACTGCTGGAAGACCACTGTAATCCTCCTCTATGATGCCTACTAATTCTTAACAAGTGCAACAACTTCAGGGAAATCTTCTTCACTGAACTGTTTGCGCTGATATTCACCTCATTGGTGCATGGGCCAGATTCGTTCTATGCAAAACCTTACGCAGCGTTCTACTTTTTATATCAAGATGGCCAGCGATTTGCATATACCCTCCAAACCATCTTCTTCAGGTACTAAACCAAAAAGAGCGAAGAATGACCCTGCTTCTCCTATTTTATCATGCCAGAATCCTGTCTTAGACTCTATCTTAGATGAGGTACGTGGACTTCAACCATTTATGTGTGCAACTAACAAAAAATTGCAATAAATTGAGGATCGATGGATTGTTATGGAGGGAAAGATGTCGGAATTGGAACAACGTGTGGGGGATCTTCAAGACATAACTACCAAGATACCTGTGTTGGAACAAGAAATTCAGAAGCTCAAACTACACACTGAAGACCTCGAAAATCGAAATAGACGGAACAATCTTCGCCTCTATGGTATTCCTGAGAACGTTGAGGGCTCTGACCTTTTGACCTTCTTGAAGAAATTTCTTCCAGACATCCTTGATCTTCAATCTACACCGCCTCTTAATCGAGCATATCGTCTGGGCCATCTCCAACCTCATTCAGCTAAGCCTCGTGGTATCATAATGCTCCTTTTGGAATTCACTGACCTGATGCGTGTCTTGAAGGCGGCTAAAGCTAAACATCATCTTATCTGGTCTGGCCATAACCTTTTTATCTCGTAGGATGTTTCCAGCGCAACCAAAGCCCGTTGAAAACAATTCTTAACTCTTTGTCCTCAGATGAGACATTTGAACATTCAATATGGCATTCTACATCCCTGCCTCTGTCAGATCACCCATGAAGGCATCTCACGTTCTTTCGATGACCCGGCTAAACTGAAAACTTTTTTGTGAAATATTACAAATCATACTATGGAGACTAATGCTTGATATATTCAAATATGCATAACTCTACTCATGGACTTTTTTTTTCTCGATTGTTGATCTAATAATATATTTCTTTATGTTTATGGCTAATCTCTTTCTCTTTTGTTTTCTTGTATCTTCTAGTGTATGCTACTAATGCTCTTAATTTTACGCATGGCTAAGACTTATCTTACCCCTTTGTTTCTGTGTTTCCTTTAATTCAGTGGCTACCTGTTGTAATTTTCTAGTTTTCTTCTCTCTTGCCGTTCTTGCTCTCGGCGTAAACATGCCCTTCGCTTGCCCTTTATTCTCTTCACTGCAGATTTGGATCTTTAGCCTTGATCTGTCTTTCATTTCTTTTTTTCTTATTCCTTTTCCCTCATTCCTCTCTTTCTCTTATTTGACTTTTTTCCTTCTTTTATTTTTATTTATTTTTAGAGTTTTCTATAGCGCGAACAAGACCCTGAGTAGGGTATCAGATCGCTTTACAATACAGAGCAGAGTAAGTATACAATACAAATCAGAGTAAGTATAAAAATATTTTGGCAAGGTTCGGCAGATAACAAAAGCGATAATAGAGATGAATTGTTCGGTGCAGTGGGAACAAGTTCAAGTACGAGACAATTATAAAAGCGAGGGTGTCATCATGGGAAGAATAGACGGTGAGGATTGTTGAGGAGTTAAGGGAGGAATTTGCTCATCAGAAATGATTTGGCTTCCCTTTTGAATAATGGTGTTGAGGAGATTTTTCTGATGAACGGAGGTAGTGAGTTCCATATTCTTGGTGCAGCTCCGGAGAATGCTCTGTCAAAAGTTTTCTTCTTGCTGAAGCATGAAGGTTTCAGGAGTAGATTGACGGAGCTCCTAGAGTGTCTGATGCCTCCAGATATAGTAAGTTTCTGGGATAGGTATTGGGGGGTATTGTGGTGTAACGCTTTATGAGTGATGCAGGCCATCTTTAGGTGAATTCTAGCTTCGTAGGGTAACCAGTTGAGCCCTTCAGGTGTGGTGAGATATGGTCAAATTTCCTAGATCCTGTTAGGAGTCTTGCTGCTGCATTGAGACAGGCTTTTAAAGGGGCTGTTGAGATTTTGGGAAGCCCCGAGAGGGTAGTACATCCGTACTCCAACCTCGATATGACTAAAGCCTGAACTGCAGTTTTGAGGTCAGGGTTCTCAATACATGGTTTCATTTTTCTGAGATAGCTGAGGTGAAAGCGGGCATTTTTAGCCAACAGGTTGATGTGTGTTTGCATATTAAGGTTCTTATCCAGTGTGATTCCAAGCAATTTGGTGGAGTCTACCAGAATCGGTGTGCAATTTAGAGCAGTGATCAACTTGGTCCATTCCTTTATCACAGGAGAGTTTTTTGGAGGGGAGATTAAAAGAAATTCCGTTTTTTGCGAGTTTAGCTTGAGGAAGTTGGTCGTTAGCCAGTGGACGGTCTTTTCAAGAGCTTGATTCATCATCTTGATCTCTTCAATGGAAGTGACCTTGATGTAAAGTTGAGTGTCATCCGCGTACATGTGGAAGGAGATATTCGCCTGCTGTAGTAGTTCGGTTAGTGGTTCGACATAGAGGTTGAATAGCGCAGGGGATAAAGTTGAGCCTTGTGGTACTCCTAGTAGGTTAGGGGAAGAGGGAGAGAGATTTTTATTCACCATGAACATATGTGTTCTGTTTTCCAGAAAGGATTTGAACCATTGAAGGACTGTGCCAGATAGTCCCATCCTGTTTTCCAGTCTTTTTAGAATTTTGTCGTGATTGACAGTGTCAAAAGCTGATGAGAGATCGAGCAGGACTATTAGACAGGTTTCATTACGGTCGAGAGCGAGTAGGGTGTCGTCAACAATATGAAGAATTGCTGTTTCTGTGCTATGACCGGGTCTGAAACCCGATTGACAGTCTTTCAGTAGTTTGAAATCTGTGATGTGTTGGTTTAATTGTTGCTGAACACATTTTTCCAAGATCTTGGCTAGCATGGGAATGTTGGTTATAGGTCGGAAGTTATTAGGGTCGGACGGGTTTTCGGTTGTTTTTTTTAGGATAAGGGTGACTTGACCAATTTTTAAGCAATCCGGGATGTGACCTTGCGAGAGCGAAGCATTGATGATTTTGGTCCATAGAGGGGAGATGATATGGTAGATGTGGGGTAGGCAGTTTGAGGGGAGAGGGTCATTGAAATGGTTATTGGGTTTGATGGTTGCTAAGGTTTTAGAAATATCACTTACATCGTAAAGTTTGAAGGTAGACCAGTGAGAGTTATTTTTAGGCAAAGGTAGATCTAGTTGGATAGGATGTTTGACTTGTGTGTTCATTAGGGTAGCTGAGTTGATTGCTGCCGTCCTGAGCTCGTGTTGAAGGGAGTTGGTTATAGCTGTGAAGAACGAAGAGAATTCTTCACTACTTAGCTGCGATTTCGAGTTCATGATTGTGGTTTTGGCCAAATTGTTTGATTGTTGTTTTAGCATTTCGAAGAGTTTCTTCGGTCTATTTTTGGCATTGTCTAGTTCCGATCTGAAGAAGTCTTTTTTTGATTGTAGAATACATTTGTTATAGGAGTTTCTAGATTTTCTTAGGAGTTTGAGTTGGAGGGAGGAGGGATGTTGTCTCCATTTCTGTTCAGTTAGTCTCAGTTTACGTCTCTCTTCGTTCAGGGCTCCGTTGAACCAAGGGTTTTTGTCTTTGACCGGTATTCTTTTGAGTTTTGGTGGGGCTACTTGGTCAAATAATTTGGTCATCGTGGAGTTGTAGTGATCAGTGAGGTCACTGATGTCTGACATGTTATTGGGAGGAGTGAGTACTTTCTCACAGTGGGAAGCTAGATTGTTCCAGTTGAGGTTCTTCATGTCTCTTATCCAGTGTCTGGGCTTGATTTGCTGTGAGTAAGTTTTCTTTATAGCGGAGGGAATTTGGAAGGTGATAATGTGATGTTCTGACCAGTCACAAAGGGGTGATCGAGATAGATTCAACCATTTTTTCTTTAGAGATGACCCAGTCAAGTGTAGCACCTTTGGAATGGGTGGGCTTTGAGACAGCTTGGATCAGGGAGTGGTCTGCAAGGAAGATTTTGATAGCGTTGACCTGCTTGTCTAAGGGGTCTTCCCATTGGAGATTGAAGTCGCCAAGGAATATGTCATTGGAGCAAGGGGTCGAG
Source organism: Calotriton arnoldi (assembly GCA_963921515.1). Classification (NCBI taxonomy): domain Eukaryota; kingdom Metazoa; phylum Chordata; class Amphibia; order Caudata; family Salamandridae; genus Calotriton; species Calotriton arnoldi. The sequence goes on from CAWUFW010008670.1 coordinate 193,481, forward strand.
TTAGTTGTAATGATTTCCATAAGTTGGTCTGTGAATACAGCATTCTTACCTGGGGGATGGTAAAGTATATGTAGTTTGTATGGGTGGTTATCAGAAGATTTTATGGAGATCCCGAGGTATTCACACGAATCCAGGGGTTCGGAGTGAAACTTCGAGATAGCGATGTCGGAACGATGTATGCAGGCGATGCCTCCGCCCTTTTTGTGAGGTCTGCCTAGTCTAATGATGTTGTAGTTCGGGGGACTAGAAGGTCTAGGCATGAGGAGGATGATTCCGTGAGCCAAGTTTCCGTTAGGATGGTTACGTCCACTTTCAGGTTCAGAATGAGGTCGGCGATGTCAGAGGCGTGTTTTAAGGCTGAGCGGCAGTTTAATAGGAGGCAGGAGATCTGGTTTGATGCATTCTCTAATGAAGGGTCTAGATTTTCAGGGGATGGGGTTATTCTTTGAAGGTTATTAGGGTTTATCTTTCTGTGATTCGGTTGGGATGTTCTGTTTGAGTTGATGGGGACTGGGTGAATAGAGAATTCTTCCTTATTGGTGAGGGGACAAGTGGAAGATTCGTAGAATAGTAGTAAAGTTTGGACTTCTGAGTCCGTTAAGTAGTTGAGGTGTTTGCGTGTACGGAATTGTCGGTTAGGCAGAGGCAGAGGAATAGTGTTTATCTCGTTGTTGCCTGTGGTTAGAGAGTTTTGAAAGTGGTCGAATTTAGAGAGAGAATTTTCTGCGAGTTGTAAGATCTTTCTAATTTCTAAGATAATGTTTTGTAGGTTCCGGAAAGTGATGTTAGTGTGGGTTCTGAGTGTGTCTAGTTCATATTGGTAAGGGGGAGGAGGCAGGAGCGGCACGCAAAGAGGGTTGGGGATAGGGTTGCTGGGGGGTTCGATGGCTGTGATTGCAGTGTGGGAGGTTTGAGTGGCTGGGTGTGTGGTAGTCTTATATGGATGGGGTATGCACAGGTTAGGGCTTTTTTTCGATTCGCTATGGTGGCCTTGTCGCTGTGAATTTCGCCAGAGGTCGGAGAAGGGTTGAGGTGGGGGGAGTGGGTTATCGGGATGGGGCTGGTGGTGGTATGCGGAAATGATGAGGGTCGTAGATTTGGTTTTAGGGGAGGAGCGTGGTTGTTGCTTCTTGTGATGGTTCTAGGTAAGGGTGTGTGTGGGTTGAGTTCTAAGGGAGGTGAGTTGTTGTTGCTTCTTTCGAGGGTTCTAGGTAAAGGTGTCGGTCTCTGAGATCCAGAGAGATATAGATAGAGGAAGTAGTTTGGTCCAGGCGGACAATGGGTGGAATGTCGGTGTGGGTTTTTAGTTTGGAAAAGTATTTGTCGAATTGTTCTAGGTCCTTATTGGCTGCTTGGATAAGAACAGTGCCATTTTTGTAGGAGGTTATGTTCAGGGTGGCTCTAAGGTTTTGCGAGGGTGCCGTTGTAATCCTGGTTCCGTAGGGAATATTTTTCTTGTCATGGGTGATTAGTAGCTTGGAAAAGGAAGTTCGCCATTTAGCCATTTTTCTGGTGAAAAATATAAGGTCATTGATTATTATACCTTTCCTTGCGCTGAAGGAGGGGTCAAGGAATAGAGTTTCGGGGGGTTTTCTAAGGAGGTGGTGTTTGAAGGTTTTGGATGCATTTTTAGATAGATTGGGGGGGTATAGAATAGAGTAGGCGTTGTTTCCTGCGGGTTTCATAGAAGGTCCAGCCATGATGTAGTTTTCCTTGTACTGGGTGGAGGGACCCGTTCGCACTCCTTTTGAAGAAGAGCTTGGAATATGTATCTCAAAGGGAGAGGTATGAGAACAAAGCAGGCCAGTGTAGGAGAGAATGTATTTTAAAGGGAATTAGAGAAGAAGAGGAAAGCTGCATAGACTAGCTGGATGGTCTAAGTATGGCAAAGACGTTACAAGATGGCTGCCATTTTGCAGGTTGCAACCGAGGATTGTAGGTCCTTATGGACTCGGGGGGAGTAGTCCTCTGTTTCTTTTTACTACTGTTGGCTCGGCCTTTTGTACAATAAGGCAGGAGGAAAATGGCCCAGGCTGATTTAAGATGGCTGCCTGTTTGTAGGCGACCCCCAGGTGGTTATTCTACTTTTTGTATGCTTAACTGTTTTTTGTAGGCTCCGAGCATTTTTTGGTTTGTTTGATCAAGGCAGGGTGAGAAAGGCCCTCTGGTGTCATCCCTAACCGCAATCCCTTATTCTCAGTCTCAGACTGCAGCTCCTTGTGGCTGCAGCAGCGCCGGTCTAGGGAGGGAGCGACGCACTCCCGCAGCTGTGGACGCGACCACCGGCTGACCGGGACCTTGGGGGAGGAGGGCAGGCAATTCAAATAAATCCTCTAGCGGGCTCAGCGGCTCCAATGCGGCCGGCCGGTCGATGTGAAGAGAGAGGAGGGAGCAGCCACAGCAATGAGTGATCTCCCAGGGGGCCCTGGGCCCCGGTGAAGCCGACAAACCGCTTGCTCTCAGCTCTGCCGGCTCTGAGCAAAAATGGCGGGTGGCACAGCGGCAAAAGCACAACGGGCACAACGAGAACCTGTAGCTCCACGGCAGTGTGCGTTGCCGCCAGTCAACGCGAGGAGGGAGGAGGGAGCAGCTCCGGAAGAAAGACGTTCTCAGGGGGAGCTCTGGGCCCCGGTGATGTCGACAACTGGCTGCCCCCAATTCGGCCGGCCCTGGAGAGAGGATGGCAGCACAGCGAGGGCGCAAAGAGCCTCCCTAGCTCAGTAGCAGAGTGCGCGGCTGCCAGGCCCCTCGAGTCTGCGCAGGGAAAGGGGGACTCACCGCACGTCCATGGCTGTTTCTTCGGACTTGTGTTCCTCGTCTCCGCGCCCGTGCTGAGATTGCGGCTGTCCGGTCCCCCGTGCCCTCCTGCAGGCGGGAAACCAGTCAGCAACACCCGGCAGCGGCGGTGCCCTCCGTAGAAAGAGAAAGGCAGTAGCGGCGGTGCCCTCCGGGCCGAGAGGAAGGCAGTAGGTGCTGGCGGGGCGGTGAGGAGCTGCACAGGGTCACACCTAGAGTCCAGTGTCCTTCCCAGAGAGAGGCGAGCATCGAGCTGGGTGTCGGATCGACGACGCGACCTCGGTCGGGATAGGAGAGTCGAGGTCCGGAGGTAAGTCAGTAGGGGAGTGGTGCGGTGGGAGAGAGTTTGGGATTCGGGGTTAATGGAGACTTAAGCTCGTTAAAGCAATCTCCAACCTCTGGAGCTCCATCTTCGAGCTCCTACTCCTCCGGCGGCCACCTTCAATGATGTATGATATCTTCAATGATGATTGTTATCTCCTCTTCTTACTATTCTTGATTCTACATGAGTGTTTTCCTTATCCTTTTTTTCTATTTTTCTCATACTTGTCTACTTATACTATCTTATGGTTGACAAACGTTGTCTTATTGTCTTTTTTATTGCTCTTGCTTCCCATTGTGCCTGTTCCGGTATGCTTTCCCTCACCCTACACCATGTTTAAAGTTTTTTTTGTAATCTGTTTTTATTAGTTTTTGTCATATTAGCATCACAAAACAAAATTCAGTTGCAGATGTATACAGATATACATGTGATTGATAAACATCAGTTAATAAATTCTGTCCTCACAGGGATGTTTCTCAATAAGTACATTTGGCGTCTCAGCACGTATCGTTGGTACAGTCCATCTCCCAGTGCAGTAGTGTGCTTCGCCCTCACCCACCATGCCAGGCATTCCGAACTCCATTTACATTTGCGTTTCTGACATGAGCATTTGGAACATTCCATAATCAAACAACATCCGTATGGTGTTTACGCTAGCCCTCCCTTACAAATACAATGTGGGAGGAGTAGAAGGCAGGGAATGAGGGAGTAGGGGATAGGGTGCATATGAGTCCATGGATAATAGGGGGGTGCGTTATTGCGATAGCTGCACCGGTGGATATTTTTCGGTGGCGTGTGTAGAATGTGTGAGAAGATAAGCTGTTAGGGGGTCCCATATATGCTTGGGACGTGAGGCCCTGGGAAGTAAGTCTGCGTAATTAGTGAATTGCTCCTGACAATATATCAAATCAGTGAGCCAGTCCTTGAATTTCGGCGCGCGTCCTCTGCCCCATCAACACGTAACTCGACGCTTTGCCATGAGTAAGGCAATGGCGAGATATTTGCGATAGGGTTTGGCAATGTGCTTTGTATAGCCAAGTAGGGCGATCAGGGGGGTGCGTTCCAGGGATTGCATGGTCATCTGGTCCAGGGCATCAAACACGTTGTCCCAGTATGTGTGCACTTCGTGACATTAGTATTTAAAGAAGGTATGCAGTTCCTATGTGATGGGATGAGGATTAGGAGGAAAGGCAGTGAAGGGAGAAAGACAGGTCTATCATCGTGTTGCCCTCACACACCCCTGGAGGTGTCATGCTTCATCATAGGGCGATTGCCCCTCGTCAGGCCGGCGCTGCAATGCCTGATGGGCTCCCGAAACCGGGGCTCTTTATCGGGGATCTTTTAAAGAGGAAGCCGTTGGGTGCGTGCGGGTGTGGGGGCGGGGTAGTGCACAATAAGAAGTGAAATAAAATAGGTAAAGAGCAGTCCTCTAAAGTCAAATATTTTAATAAAAAGGTTGCTCTAGCCTAAATAAAAACAAAAGTGAGCCCCTATAAGGATATTAATGTTCCTAAGGGGCGATCTAAGTGTATAAGGTCGACATGTTTCGTGCCTATATTTGCCCCTAACGGGTCAATTGGCACTTCTTCAGGACCGTGCTAAAGATGAATGCGTGCACTACCGCCTGGTATTCAATTAGTGGATGTAAATCACCAGAGACGGTAGAGACCCTAGTTGACGCTAACTAGGGGCTAGGTAGACCTGTGTAGAGGGAACAAAAACGGGAAGGGGAGAAAGGAAGAAAAGGAGAGTGAGTGTACAATAATAGCATTGCGTGTATGTTAACACATCAGAGTGTAAAACTGATTATACTCAAAACCAGCAACAATACGTTATATAGGCATAAAGGTCTTGTAAAAAGCAGACTGTTGCTGGGATTTTCCATAATCAGGAAGGAGAGGTATGCTAGCTACTTAGTTAAATACCACGTAGCATGCAAGCAACTGAATTGGTAATGCACATAACAGCGTTGCTTTAGAAATATGGAGAAACATAATCACCAATGTATAGTTAAAACATCACCGGTGTGCGTGTGCCATAAAAATTAATAATAGCACATTGGGGGCAATGATCGTGCGATAAAACACCAAGCATAGGGTAACCAAGGCAAGGTAGTGATGTTGGAAGGGATGAACCACGCAGACGAGTGCGTGAGGCAAGTAGTTTAAAGCAACTAAATTGAAAACACCCAGCAGGGACAGGACATAAGGAGTGCTGCGTGGTATGAATCACTGCGCGGGGAGAGAAGCAGAACATTAGCGTTGTATTAGTCAACGCGGGGGTATGAAGCGTTAAATGTGCCATATGGTGGGACACAGATATGCTTAATGTTTATCAAATTTTAACACCATACTGAAACCAAGTAGCTACGGCCATGTGCAATGACCGTATAAAAAGCCGTTTAACATGTTGCATTGGCGTAAAATGTGTGAACTCTTGGTGATCAGTAGGTCTACAAACAAATTAGCGAGGTTATAGGGGAGAACTACAGTAAAACAACAAGGACCAATATGGACGGGCGCACATGTGTGGAAAAAAGGGTGTTACATTGAATCACTAAAAAAGGAGACAAACCATATCCTTCACAATGACGCAAATAATTAACAGAAAGGTTGAGTACCTTACGTTAGGTTAAAGAACAATTATACACCCTCTAAAATAGATAGAAACTCACCCCTAGGCAAACATACTGGGCCGACGGGGATAGGCAGAGCACGTAGTTACTCACGGTAATCTGAAAGTAGAAAACCGTAGTATACAGATAAGGTCAAACAGGGGTAGAGCTTACCGATGGTACAGAGAAGGAGGCTGCAATGAAGTGGTACTCACGGATTCAAGGAAGCAACTTGCTATAATCCTACCCTGGCTCCAGGACCCCGTGACCAGTGGTTCCGGTTGGCTAGTATAAATACAGAGAAAACTAGACCGGCAAATGAGGCAGCCATCTTGGGAGTAATTTCGTAAAAAAACTTTATTAGGTCCTTGACAAAGTCATAGGAAACACCGAGATTCCTGATAACAATAATTAATTGTACCAGGGATATGGAAGTGTGAGTCAGTTAAAGGATAAATAGCGGCTTTGAAGCAGAATGTCCAAAGAAAGTGTATAGTCAGCTACGTGGTGTAGCGGACGGCGACGCTCGCGCAGAGTAACCCAAACAAGAGCGTGTGTTGTGTGATAAAAGGCTAATATGTTATCCTTAAAGGCTCATGTGTTGTCCTAAAATGGTCTCACCTAGGAGCACACTATAAAGGGAATTCTAACAACAACATCAGGTGATAACACACTGTCAAGTCTGGTGGGTTATCCTGGTTGGAAATTAATCAGTCATAGAGGCATGAGTAAAAACCTGCATTGTCAGGATGGTCATAGTGGCAAGAATGCATGTCACAACAGACAGAAGAAGCGTAGTAGTTTAAGTTAAGGACAAGACAGGAAAGGTCAATGGGCCAGGAGAGTGATGTTAAAATCAAACGTTACAGAATAACAGTAGGCTGTCGTAGATGTGGCTCCCGGTCTATCAGTGTAGTGGCTAAGGAGGAAGAGAATAGCCAACAGACTAGAGGACGGGGCGACAGACAGTAATAGCCAATTGCTAGTATCGATTCAGTTCCGGCCAAGGAATATCATCATTGAGGCCCCTGATGTGTGACCCCAATTTAAAAACCCAACATTGTTCCTTCCTGAAAAGGGCCTCCTTAGTGATGGTTGGAAAGGCCTCAATAATTGTCCAATGTAAATCATTTGGTGAATGATTGGATTCCACAAAGTGGGTGCACATTTTGGTGTTAGTTTTTTTACACCAAAAATTGCTCCTGTGTTCTGTAATCCTGGTTTTAACAGCACGTGTGGTCATCCCTACGTATTGGAGTTGACAGGGGCATGTTATTAAGTAGATGCAATTTCGCGTGTTACAGTTTGTGTGCTTGTTTTGGGTCCACCTCCAGCTATTAGTCAACAAGATGTTTTTAGTCGCTTGAGTAAGAGGGCAGACTACGCATTGACCACAAGGGTGGTGGCCAGTGACAGGTGGTAAATCCCAGAGGGTATTGGGAGCTCTCGGGGTTTGCTTTTTTGGTCTGGTGTTCACTAATAGATCTTTGATGTTATCCAATACGTAGGGATGACCACACGTGCTGTTAAAACCAGGATTACAGAACACAGGAGCAATTTTCGGTGTAAAAAAACTAACACCAAAATGTGCACCCACTTTGTGGAATCCAATCATTCACCAAATGATTTACATTGGACAATTATTGAGGCCTTTCCAACCATCACTAAGGAGGCCCTTTTCAGGAAGGAACAATGTTGGGTTTTTAAATTGGGGTCACACATCAGGGGCCTCAACGATGATATTCCTTGGGCGGAACTGAATCGATACTAGCAATTGGCTATTACTGTCTGTCACCCCGTCCTCTAGTCTGTTGGCTATTCTCTTCCTCCTATGCCACTACACTGATAGACCGGGAGCCACATCTACGAAAGCCTACTGTTATTCTGTAACGTTTGATTTTAACATCACTCTCCTGGCCCATTGACCTTTCCTGTCTTGTCCTTAACTTAAACTACTACGCTTCTTCTGTCTGTTGTGACATGCATTCTTGCCACTATGACCATCCTGACAATGCAGGTTTTACTCATGCCTCTATGACTGATTAATTTCAACCAGGATAACCCACCAGACTTGACCGTGTGTTATCACCTGATGTTGTTGTTAGAATTCCCTTTATAGTGTGCTCCTATGTGAGACCATTTTAGGACAACACATGAGCCTTTAAGGATAACATATTAGCCTTTTATCACACAACACACGCTCTTGTTTGGGTTACTCTGCGCGAGCGTCGCCGTCCGCTACACCACGTAGCTGACTATACACTTTCTTTGGACATTCTGCTTCAAAGCCGCTATTTATCCTTTAACTGACTCACACTTCCATATCCCCGGCACAATTAATTATTGTTATCAGGACGCTCGGTGTTTCCTATGACTTTGTCAAGGACCTAATAAAGTTTTTTACGAAATTACTCCCAAGATGGCTGCCTCATTTGCCGGTCTAGTTTTCTCTGTATTTATACTAGCCAACCGGAACCACTGGTCACGGGTCCTGGAGCCAGGGTAGGATTATAGCAAGTTGCTTCCTTGAATCCGTGAGTACCACTTCAATGCGGCCTCCTTCTCTGTACCACCGGTAAGCTCTACCCCTGTTTGACCTTATCTGTATACTACGGTTTTCTACTTTCAGATTACCGTGAGTAACTACGTGCTCTGCCTATCCCCGTCGGCCCAGTACGTTTGTCTAGGGGTGAGTTTCTAGCTATTTTAGAGGGTGTATAATTGTTCTTTAACCTAAAGTAAGGTACTCAACCTTTCTGTTAATTATTTGCGTCATTGTGAAGGATATGGTTTGTCTCCTTTTAGTGATTCAATGTAACACCCTTTTTCCACACATGTGCGCCCGTCCATATTGGTCCTTGTTGTTTTACTGTAGTTCTCCCTATAACCTCAGCTAATTTGTTTGTAGACCTACTGATCACCAAGAGTTCGCGCATTTTACGCCAATGCGACATGTTAAACGGCTTTTTATACGGTCATTGCACATGGCAGTAGCTACTTGGTTTCAGTATGGTGTTAAAATTTGATAAACATTAAGCATATCTGTGTCTCACCATATGGCACTTTTAACGCTTCATCCCCCGCGTTGACTAATACAACGCTAATGTTCTGCTTCTCTCCCACGCAGTGATTCATACCACGCAGCACTCCTTATGTCCTGTCCCTGCTGGGTGTTTTCAATTTAGTTGCTTTAAACTACTTGCCTCACGCACTCGTCTGCGTGGTTCATCCTTCCAACACCACTACCTTGCCTTGGTTACCCTACGCTGGTGTTTTATCCGCACGATCATTGCCCCCAATGTGCTATTATTAATTTTTATGGCACACGCACACCGGTGATGTTTTAACTATACATTGGTGATTATGTTTCTCCATATTTCTAAAGCAACGCTGTTATGTGCATTACCAATTCAGTTGCTTGCATGCTACGTGGTATTTAACTAAGTAGCTAGCATACCTCTCCTTCCTGATTATGGAAAATCCCAGCAACAGTCTGCTTTTACCAGACCTTTATGCCTATATAACGTATTGTTGCTGGTTTTGAGTATAATCAGTTTTACACTCTGATGTGTTAACATACGCAATGCTATTATTGTACACTCACTCTCCTTTTCTTCCTTTCTCCCCTCCCGTTTTTGTTCCCTCTACACAGGTCTACCTAGCCCCTAGTTAACGTCAACTAGGGTCTCTACCGTCTCTGGTGATTTACATCCACTAATTGAATACCAGGCGGTAGTGCACGCATTCATCTTTAGCACGGTCTTGAAGAAGTGCCAATTGACCCGTTAGGGGCAAATATAGGCACGAAACATGTTGACCTTATACACTTAGATCGCCCCTTAGGAACATTAATATCCTTATAGAGGCTCACTTTTGTTTTTATTTAGGCTAGAGCAACCTTTTTATTAAAATATTTGACTTTAGAGGTCTGCTCTTTACCTATTTTATTTCACTTCTTATTGTGCACTACCCGCCCCCACACCCGCACGCACCCAACGGCTTCCTCTTAAAAGAACCCCGATAAAGAGCCCCGGTTTCGGGAGCCCGTCAGGCATTGCAGCGCTGGCCTGACGAGGGGCAATCGCCCTATGATGAAGCATGACACCTCCAGGGGTGTGTGAGGGCAACACGATGATAGACCTGTCTTTCTCCCTTCACTGCCTTTCCTCCTAACCCTCATCCCATCACATAGGAACTGCATACCTTCTTTAAATACTAGTCTCTTTTGGGAGCAAGTGTGCAGGACCTCATAACCCAGCTCTCAGTCCCTCCTTTGGATATCACTTCGTGACATTCCCAGGCTAAGTGGAGGAAATCGGCCTTAGGGGCACTACAGCGCGCGCAATGGTCAGAGTCTTTCAACTTATATTTATGCAATTTCACCGGAGTGTAATATAAACGATGCAGAAATTTGTAGTGTGTAATACGCAGCCTATGGCTGGCAGCGATTTGCTCTGTGTGTGCGCAGCAGTATGTCCATTGGTCATCGGTAAGTGTATAGCCTAGTTCCGTGTCCCAGTGTGCTCTGGAAGGGCATGAGGGCCTCTCTTGTGTCGTATGCACAATGTGGTAAAGTGTGGAAACCATATGCCTTGAGGAGTCAGCTCGTAGCATCCATTGCAGAGGGGCCAGTGTGGGGGGCTCGTGTGGGAATTCTGGTGTGACAGAGCGGAGGCTTTGCTGCAGTCGCACGTAGAGGAAAACATCTAAAGGGGATGGTTGGGCCTCTTTAAATATGTGGGTTAGCGTCCGGAACTTCCCATTGTGGTATAGATCGCCCCATGTGGTGCTGTTGGTCCGTTCTAGGAGCTTGTGGAAACCCTTTTCCTGTAGGAGTTGCATGCGGGGATGATATGTCAGTGGGAGCAGCGGAGAGTAGAGCATTGGGCAGTGTAATAGCTTCAATATGCGATGCCAGGCATTCAGGGTGCAAGGGAGTGTGGTAGGTGTCGTGTCCCGCAGTGATGGGGGGTCGAATAATATATCGTCTAGAGGGATAGGATCAGCCAGCCAATGTTCTGCCGCCACCTGTGGCATGTATCGGGGAGGGTGGATCACATAATAGGCATAGTGAGCTTGGGCGCATGTGTAATAGAGCTCAAAATCCGGGACATCAAAGCCCCTTGCGGGTAGGGTCTTGTGAGTGTACTCCATTGTAACCGAGGCTGTTTGCCCCCCATACAAGTCTGATCATTTTGGTTCGTAACATCGTAAAAATGGCACGGCCGGGCTTATAAGGGATATTAAGAAACAAATATAACACCTGTGGGAGAACCACCATCTTGATCAATGAGGCTCGACCCGCCATTGAGAGGGCCAGGGAGATCCAGCGAGTGACATTATCTGTGATATGGTCCAAGGCTCTGCCATAGTTTAAACGCATGCATTTGTCTCTGTCTGTAGTGATGCGGATCCCTAGGTAGTGCATGTCTGAGTGACACCACTCTAAGGGGTAGTCTAGGGGGAACGGAGCGGATGCAGGGGTGAGGGGGAGGATCTGCGATTTTCCCCAATTTATATGGATCCCCGACATTTTCCCAAACACAATGAATTCGCGGAGAAGTGGGTTAAGGTTAGTTTGTGGATCACGAACATAAAGGGTGATGTCATCCGCGTACAGGGATAGTAAAATCTGGTGCAGATTGCAGCGTAGCGCTTTGTCTTGGTGGTGTTGGCGCAACTTGGCTGCCAAGGGTTCTATTGCCAAAGCGAACAATAGGGGGGAGAGCGGGCACCCCTGTCGAGTGCCCCTAGTGATGGAAAAGGCAGGCGATAGGTGACCATTTATGCGGACCTTAGCCACGGGAAGGTGGTAAAGCAACTTGATCCAGGAGATAAATATTGGGGGAAAGCCCATTCGCTGCAGGACTCCCAGTAAATAATCCCACTCAACTGAATCGAATGCCTTGGTAGCGTCTAGAAAAACCGCCGCCTGTGGCAAATCAGGGTCCACATTATGTAGGATTGCAAAAAACGTGCAGAGATTATGTGTAGTCGCTCTGCCGGGAATAAAACCTGCATGATCCGGGAGGGATAGTTTGTCCATGAGCAAATTCAGTCTGTTTGCTATGACCTTCGCCAGGATTTTAGTGTCACAGTTGATGAGTGAGAGCGGTCTGTAGGAGTCACAGTGGAGGGTGGATTTCCCAGGTTTCAGCAGGGAAATGATGTGCGCCTCACGCATAGAGGGGGGGAGTTTGACATTGTCTAGTGCGTCTTCGAACACCTCTTGAAGGATGGGGGCCAAAAGGTCTTTGTATGTTTTGTAGAATTCAATGGGGAGCCCGTCTGATCCCGGTGCCTTCCCCGATTTCATGTGCATTATGGCTACCCGTATTTCATCCAATTCAAAGGGAGCGCTGAGGAACTCCTGTTGGGCGTCGCCCAACCACCCCAATGCTACATCCTCTAGATAGGCGTTGAGATACAGTTCATCATGTCTCTGCGATGTGTACAATGAAGCGTAATGTGTGGAGAAGATACGCAGTATGTCCGCAGTGTCCCTGTAGGTGCCGCCCCCGGGACCCGTAATTTCCAATACATGATTTGTAAAGCGTGTCCTACGTATCGTGTCTGCTAACACTCTCCCGGGGCGCTCCCCCTCCCCATAACGCCTCGCAACCCAATGTTTGCCTCTAAATTTCACTTCCCTGTCGGCAGTGTCAGTGTATTCAGTGAGTTTATCTCGAAGTTCTCGATTGGCCTGCCCGTCAGCGCTAGTGGTGAGCCGTGTCTCAAGGTGCTTGATCTCAGTTTCTAATTTTTTCAGAAATCTCTGTATATCCCGTAGTACACCCGAGCTTTTGGATATGCAGAAGACCCTAATTGTGACCTTGAAGGCCTCCCAAACAGTCTCTACACTATCAACAGAACCCTTGTTTCTCTGTAAAAAATTCTTGTATTTCTTGACCCAGCTCATCCTGGAACACCGCATCCAGCAGCGCTAAGGGCTGGAGCCGCCAGGTCCTTTGTGGGGCGTCATATCCAGGGGGCGTAAGTGCTAGTCTTACAGGAGCATGGTCTGAGTATATTCTAGCTAGATGTGTGGCATTGGCAATCAGAGGACCTAAACCTCGTGTAAATAGGAGGTAGTCTAGGCGGGCCCAGGACGCAAATTGAGCTGCGTGGTGCGTGCCTTCGGTTACATGTGGATTGAGGTGACGCCAGGCGTCTAATATGCCGTTAGCTTCCATTAGGTTGCGCAGTGCTTTGTGTGAGCCATTATAATGGTGCGGGGCAGGGTTAGATCTGTCCAATGTTGGGTCTAGAGCGACGTTGAAATCGCCCCCCCAGATGAGGTGAGTGGAACCTATTTCCACAATTTTTCCCCAAAGTGTAGTGAAGAACTCAGGAGAGTCTATATTGGGGCCATAACAGCAAGCTAGGGTAACGGAATCTGAGCCCAGTCTGCCCCAGGCCAAGCAATAGCGACCATGCTAGTCGTGTTCCGATCCGGCCAGAGTGAACAGATTTTTTTTTTAATAAGTATAGCCGTCCCTCTGGAGTAGGAAGAGTATGAGGAAAAGATTCTGTGTTCCGCCCATTTACTAGCAAAGGTATTATTGTGTCTGGGATTGATGTGGGTCTCTTGGAGCATGGCTATATGTATCTGGTGTCTATCTAAATATGCCAAAACTTGGCGACGCTTTCTCGGGTCTCCCAGACCTCTAACATTCCAGGTGAGGATCTGCACGGTTGAAGAGCACATTAGGTTAGTCATGTGTGCTGTGAGGTAAGCTGAGTATCATGATGGTGACTTTGCGCCTGTGAGGCATAGTGGAGTAAAAACAAGACAACTGGACATCACATGTGTTTCGCGTGTTGTGAATAAACTGGAATAACAGCCCCATACCCTTCCCCCCCACTGAAGCATCCCAAACATGCCAGAAATGTGTACCCCCACCCCCCTCCCTATTTCCCAAATACATAAAAAAAACAACTGGTGATACAGTCACAGCACAGAACAATGGGGGAGCGCCCTCGGGGGGGGGAACTTCCAGGGGATGGCACATGCACTCCCCACCCTCAGAGAGACAGAACGTTGGAGTGGCACAGCTCTGAGAGGGCAATAGTGCCCAGAATACACTGTGTCCCACGATCCCAAATGTCACTTATCTGGTGTTGGCCTCCAGGCAGTTCGTCTTGTCCTGGAGGCAGGTTCCATAATCCAGTTTTTGTGCCCCAAGTATATGGTTCCCACTATAGGGGGGCCGTTGGTGTTGTATGAGTCCCCCTGCAGTTGCGGGTGTGTCCCTTCCGAGTTTCAAGAATTTATTACTCTGCTGTCGGTGATTCGGATCGTGGTGACGAGGTCGGCGAGCCGGTGGAGTCATTGTTATGCCGGAGGCGCTTCAGGAATTCGTCCACTTGCTGTGGTTTGGTGAAGAATGATTGTTTCCCTTGGTGGGTAACTCTCAGGCGCACTGGGTAGAGGAGGCGTAGTCGATTTGGGGATCTCGTAGTTTCTTTTTAACAGGTATAAATTTGCGCCGTTCGTCCTGCACGGTTACTGTAAAATCCGGATATATGGTGAAATTGTTGCCCTCGAAAGTCAGTTGGTGCTTTTCCCGGGCTGCCTTGAGGGCGGTGTCCCGGTCGCGATAATTCAACATCCGGGCGATGATAGGGCGTGGTGTGCTACCCGGGGGGGGGGGTCTGGTACCCAGTGACCGGTGCGCCCTTTCGACAAGAAACTGGGATGAGAAAGTGTCAGAGCCGATTGTATCACGAAGGAGTCGTTAAATGTATTCCTCCATCTTCCCAGTATTGGTACTTTCCGGTATTCCAAGCACTCGTATATTATAACTTCGGCTGCGCGCTTCCAAATCCTCATTCTTCGCTGCAATTACCCTCAGCAATCTATCCATGTTGGTCACTTTTGTCTGGAGATGAGAGGTGGTGTCTTCATTGTCTGAGATGCGCCGTTCCGTCTCTTTGATACGGTGTTCGTGGCCCTCTAATTTATGCACTATGGCATCCATGCGATTAGACATAGAGTCCATTTTGTCAGCAATTGCAGCCAGGCCCTGACGCACTTCTAAGAACAAGGCTTTCATGTCGTCCTCAGGCGCGGGAGACGATCCCGATGCAGGTGCGTCATTGCCTGCAGTGGCGTCTTTGTGCTGTGTGCGACCTCCCTTTCTGGCCTCAAACACAAGTCTTGGCTGTTTCGGGTCTGCCTTCCCCATATTTGCTTTATGCAACTCGTGAGGTCTGGTCGATAAAGGTAGTGTAGCTTGAGGGCGTAGCTGTTTCTACATGCGGCCTCTAGTTGTACCTGTCAGTGGTTGCGGGCACACAACCTTAACGTGGTCGCAAGCAGGGTTGCGCCCAACGAGAACCGCAGCGACGTCTTCAGCAGGCCCAGAAGCAGCCCCCTCGCAGTACAGTGCTTTCCTGTGGGTATCCTCTTGCACTGCGAGGTGCACGCCATCCCAGGGAGCGGTGGCATAGGTCTCTATTCTGTGTGGGGTGGTCACAGTCCTGTGCTTCACGCACCCCGCGTCGTACTCCTAATGTAGGGAAGGCCAAGGTCCGTTAAGATAGTGGGGGGCTTCGGATGGGGTCACTGGGTGCTCCGCGGCAGTCCGCTCATGTCCCCACATTGCGTCAAGGGGCCTTTGCAGGATGGGGGGTCAGTACTTGCAATGCTGAGTGCCCGCCGGGCCGTATGTGAAGAGGCCTCTCTCCCAACGCGGCCTCCGCCCGGCCCAGATGGCAATGGCGGTGCAGCTTCCGCAAGAGCAGCAGGGCTGGCGATGGTATCGGCAAGGTGGTACAAGCTGGTAAGCTTCTCCCAAGGTTAGCGGGCGTCAGCGCGGTAATGCGTTTCTGGGGTAGGAGCGGATGATGGTACTCACTCCTGGTAATCCGGTCGTATGGGCCACGATCGTTCACCACCGTGAGGCCTTGCCCCCACGTGGGCGCCGAAGGACTTGTGTGGCAGAAGCAACCCAGCGGCAGTTCCAGGCTCTCAGGCAGCAGCGGTGGTGATCACGGAGCGTCGTCACAGCGGTGGACAGGGGGGCCTCACATGCACCAAACTTGCGTCGAGCAGCGACGAGTGCTTAATCTCTGCTCCGCTGTAGTTTTCAATCGGTTGGGACCATCTGGGCAGGATATTTAAGTGGATTAATGCTCCGGGCTGCAGGAGCCACACTACAGTGCGGTCATACTGCTTGTGCGCCACCTGGCGCCCCCACACCATGTTTAAAGTTGTCTCATGGAATGTCTGTGATCTGGGTCATCCCGTTAAAAGGTACTTTATCATCTATCAAAACTTAATACACATGTTGCTTTTTTACAGGACACGCATTGTAATGATGTTGAATCACATAAACTTAAGCGTCATTTTGTTAGTCAGGTTATTTTTTCCCCTGCTGTTAACCGTAAAGGTGGTGGGGGGCGTGGCGAACCGCCGATCATGGCGGACACGAATTGAATGAGCTCCGGAGCCTGAGCGCAGTTTCCCTGATTAAATGCTGCCTCACGGCATTATTGTGCCTCGCCACTACGTCTAGTGGCCGCGGGCAGAAGGCAAGCAGCATCCTGGTGCCAGAACTGCACCCTTCCTGAGGCAAAACGTGAAGTTTGGGCCGCGCCTACGAGGAGATTGCCGGCCGGGAGGAAGCCGACTGACGATGCCGGAGGAGGCGTTCCCGGAGCGAAGATTCGCGCAGACAACGGAACACTGCTGATCACTCGTTCTATGACCAGACCAGACTCGCGGCCAGAAGGTGTGTGTGGCACGGGGACGGGACTGCAACCGGGGGCCCGGGACTGGTGTGGAGGCGATGCGACCTCCGAGTGAACCCGGGCGTGGCTGGCGTTGCGCAGTTGGAGAGTGGAGCGACCCGAAGGTAGGCCTGGTCTGGGCCGCATCGCTGCGCTGCACAAAATTGGTGGAGGAGCGGGGCCCCCCCTTGCACGAGGGACAGAGGGTCAATTTGGAGGGCCCCCCCTCATCTCTAGGTGGCCCACTTGCTTTCGGCTCAGTGCGTCACCTGAATGTTGGAACCCTCGGCTGCCATGACTGTTGCATGAGGGCCACAGCCCTTGGGATTGCCGGCGCCCATCGCCTTGCCAACAGCCAACAGTGGTAAGAACTAAACACGCGTTCCACTGCACACAGACCCCGGTGGGAGACACCACGACTACGCGCACACTCTGCAGGAAGTACTATGCGCTTGGTCTGAGGCTGTGCGGTATAGGGCCTGAACTTTTGGGGGGGCCCTCGGGACTCCATCACCTCATTAACGGGCGCAACTTAGAGAGAAGGATGGGCAGTAAAACCTGAATGGCGGCCCTACACTCTGGAAGTCCTGCGAATGCCCGGACTCGAATCACTGAAGCTATTGAATCCGGGGGCTGCTGAATAGTCCGTGTTCCCCCCACCACTATATCCCGGCTCCCCTTAATGTCGCAGTAAGGCATGCACACCCTGTATGCTGGGGCTATAGAGACATCCCTCCAAAAACTGGACACTGTGAACACTGCTAGCTCCCAGGTACTAAAGGGGAGACGACTGGTGCGAAGCATTCACAGAGGGAGATGGGCCACCCAAAGGGAAAGCTGCAGGAGGCAGCCGCCACTAACTCTCAGGACGTGGAGGACAGAGACCCCAACACGAGTATGCAAGTACTTAATACAGTTCCACCCACTGGTGAACCGGGAACCCAAGAGAAGCTGGACTTGATACTTAGTGAGGTCCGGGAATCCAGGAAAGAAATAGAGCAGCTAATAGGCAGTCTCACCACTGGTTTTACCCTACTTAAGGCGGATCATGCCAAATTAGCCTCCACGGTGAAGGACCATAGCTCCATACTAGATGATCTAGTGCCACAACACAAAGACCACACGAAACAGCTCTAGGCACTCCAAAAGCAAGTCACAGGGCTGATGGACAGGGTGGAAGATGCAGAGGGCAGGGCAAGACGCAATAATATCTGCGTCATTGGGCTTCCAGAGCGAAGTGAAGGGACGGAGGCGGCAACATACATGGAACAATGGTTCCACACACATATGGCCCCCGAGGGCCTCTCGGACTTCTTCTGCATTGAGAGGGTGCACCGCATCCCTACAGGAAAACCGAAGGTGGGAGCACCGCCAAGACCCTTGATAGTAAGAATCCTCAACTACAGAGACCGCGATGTACTACTTCAGAAAGCGCAAGAGAAACCGCAGATCCAATTTGAGAATTGTCAGGTATCCTTATATCCCGACTACACTTTAATGGTGCAGCGCCGTCGATCTTCTTAACAGGTGGTAAAGAGGAAGTTGCGCACCATGAACCTCAAATATGCATTGCTTTTCCCCGCGCGCCTGAAGATAATCCATGATCACAAGACATACTTCTTCGAAAGCCCGGAGGACGTGGAGGAGTGGATTGAAGTCATGTAACCCACGCCGCTCTCTGGTCAATCTCTTCAGAAACCACCACTCAGCCCTAGGGGTGCATGAGGCCAGCGCCGGCAGCGGGTAACTGGGGCCACAGGAGCGGCGACATTTCTGGGCCCCACACAGGAGCAGATCCAGGAAGATAAGGAGATGGCCCGGGCGGCTGCGAACACTTTCAGAGACACCTCCCGCTGAGAGTCGGAATCATCAGAACATAGTACAGTACGCTCAGACTCAGAGGACAGCTTAACACTCTTCTCTTCGGTGACACCTCAAACAGCAGATGATTTATTGGGACTGTAAACATGCCATAATCTGTACACTATGAAGAAATGCCGTGGGTGGGTGCGACGATGGCGCGAATACCCTAGGACACACATATCCTTTTGCCCTGGTTCTTTACAGTTTCTATGGCATATGAAATGTTGTAAATTATCTGCTCGGGCTCGGAGGAGCTCCTGATTGTAAGCTCTTTTAATGATGGCGATGGCTCCCGGTCCCCACTTTGCGAATGCTACATTTTACTACGTAACAGTTCAATGTATGTTTTGTTTGGTTTGGCCTGGTTTAGTTTGTAGGCTAGACATGGTATTCAGTTTAGTTTGGGGGTTCGAGGGCTCTGGCACAATACAATTACTACGTCTCATAGGGAATCACGGTCCTTTACCCAGAACATGGCCGGTACAGTTAACTGTTAATGCACAAGCTGGCCACGTATAATTTTGTTACATGGAATGTCCGTGGGCTGGGCTCAGTGTACAAAAGACATAGGGTACATGCACACCTGCTGCGAAGGGGGGCACATGTGGTCTTTCTCCAGGAGTCACACCTGATGGAAGCTGAAGCCGCAAAGATGCGGAAGAAATGGAAGGGGCAGGTGATCTCTACAAACTACTCGGCCTTCGCTAGGGGGGTAACGATTTGGATAAGAGGAGGGGTTCCATTCGTTATACTGGAGAAAAGGGTGGACACACAGGGCAGATATATCTTCCTACGTGGTACATTGGATGGAGTACCGGTCATCCTGGAGAACATATATGCTCCAAATTCAGACCAACATAAATATTTTATAGGACTGAACTTGATTCTGGCGGGGTGGGAGGCTTACCATGGATAGTGGGGGGAGACTGTAATGCGGTTATGGATATCACTCTGGACCACTCGCATCCCCCCCAGAGAGGTACAATGGCCAACAAACAGGCAGAAGCACTATGCAATTGGGCAGTGGGCTGGTCCCTATGCGACACATGGAGGCTTAAAAACCCACTAAACAAGGAATACTCTTTTTTCTCCCCGGTACATCAATTACATACCAGAATAGATAGACTTCTGTGATCCAATGCCATAGCAGACCAAGTCACAAGCACCACTTACTTGGCAAAGACATTCTCTGACCATAATCCCCTAGAGACTGTCTTTACCTGGGGTAGAGTACCCATTCCGGTCCCCACATGGAAGTTATGGCCTCAACTACTAGAAGACACAGTCTTCCGTAGCACTCTTTCCACAACACTCCAGAATTATTTTACAGAGATCAAAAACACTGCCTCCACAATATTAGTCGAGTGGGACGCACTGAAGTCAGTCATAAGGGGGACAGCAATTAGCGCCACAGTGGGGGCAAGGCAAGAGACACACAGGAATCTGAAAGACATTGAGGACACTATGTCAAAGCTCGAGCAAGAGGCAGTGCATGATCCCATGAAGCAGACACCCCTACAGGAAGCACGTATCCAACACGCAGAATTGCTCAAAACTCTTAGACTGATTGACTACAACTCCTACACCCAGATGAAGCACACAGACGCGGACAAATCGGGCACTCTTTTAGCCAAATTAATAAGGAATGAACCACCCACTACCATCATAAGCCACATCAATCTCCCTGGGGGAGGCACCGCGAACACGCAGTATGACATTAACGAAGCCTTTAGTGCATACTATGAACGATTATACAGTAAACCGCCGTTGCTAGAAGGGTCTTACATCGACGAATTCCTCGCAAACCTACCATACCCACAAGCCCCACAGGACATGCAAGATACCCTGGCAGGACCCATCACTAGGGCAGAAATTAAGGTAGCCATTGGTGGGCTTTCGCGCAATAAAGCGCTGGGCCTAGACGGCCTGCCAGTGGAATTTTTTGACACATACTCAGAAATTTAGAAGAGGTATATAATAAATCGCTTGAAATGGGACACCTCCCCTACACCACTGTTCAAGCACAGGTAGTGTCATTGCCCAAGCCAGGAAGGGATCTATCGGACATGACGGGTTATCGCCCCCTGTCACTGCTTTCTACTGAATACAAAATCCTAAGCAAAATTCTGGCAAATAGAATCCAACCATACCTCAATAAACTGATCCACATTGATCAATGTGGATTTATACCGGCCAGGAACACATCACTCAACATACGCAGATTGCATCAGATTATGTCAACTGACCTTACACAACACCAACAGGCGGCTGTATATCATTGGATATGAGACAGGCATTCGACACATTGTCATGGGAGTACATGTTTAAAGCCATTGCACGATTTGGTTTACCCCCGAATATATTAAATGGGTGTGGTTATTATACGCAGCCCCAACCACAAGAGTTCGATCTGGGAAACTTATATCAAGGGAATACTGTATCCACAGGGGCACACGCCAGGGCTGTCCTCTGTCTCCAATACTGTTCGTCCTGGCGCTGGAGGCACTGGCTTGAAGCTACCCAATGCGGTATACCATTAGGTACTGCGATGCACCTGGTATCGGCATATGCAGAGGACCTAATTATATATGCGACGGACATAATGGAGGGACTGGGCCTAATCCCGCGTATCTTCGCCGATTTCAAAACAATATCAGGCTTAACTATTAACGAATCCAAATCAATCGCTTTCTTTTTCCGTGACCACTCACACCCGGACAGTATTAATTTTGGGAGGCTCGTGTTACCAACGGCCTCACGCACTTTTAAATATTTAGGCATTAACTTCTACCGCTCGCAAGCGGACATGCTGGAAGGTAATCTCGGTAAGGCTATTCGGGGGATACATTCTCAGGTGACATTCTGGACCACGCTTCCCTTATCGGCTATCGGCCGTGTGGCACTATCTAAAATGGTGGTGCTCCCTCGTCTTTTATACTATTTTACGAACCTACCACTGCTGATACCTCCGATCTTCTTCAACACTCTGGATACCATTCTGATAGATCTTATATGGAGTACGGGTCGTCGTAGAATAAGTCTTAAGAAACTCCAGGTGGACACAAGGGGGGGGTGGCCTGGGGGCACCGGATTTTAGAGCGTATTATTATGCATGCCAGTTGCAGTGGCTGTCCTACTGGATGTCAGGACGTAATTTACAGGAGATTGGCTACACCATTAGACGTATCGAGCAGGGACTACTACACACTTTACTCTTACCGCACAGTACCACCTCTACCACAAACCGCGTTATTGTGTTGGAAGAAAGCCCTAAAATACACCTCTGGCAGTGGTCTTTATGCAAGCAATATTCCGTTAATGGGGATACCACTGGTAAGTGGCAGATTGACAAAACAAACACTTGGGCCCTGGCTAGAAGCGGGTGTGGAAACTATCGGAGCGCTCTTTGATGGAGGCGCACTCATGGACCATGATAACTTTACACAAGTAACAGGGGCGCCCAACACGCTATACATCACACACGCAGCTTTACTGCATTATATTAAAAAACAGTGGGCTCCACACCGGGAAGAACCCCAAACGAATGAGTTAGTCAAGTCTGTCTACTACATGGGACACGGTAGCCATCTCATTAAGTGGTTATATATCAGTACCCGGGCCCACGTCAAGCTTCCCCTAGATGCTCTTTGAGCGCAATGGGAAATAGACATGGGAAGGGACTTCACGGATAGGGAATGGTCAGATATTTTGGAATACCCACGGAGGATACCCCGAAACGCTAAATTTAAGTTTATCCAATGCATGACCTTACACAGAGCTTATCTGACCCCACATAGGTTACAGAGGATGTACCCGGCCACTACCCACCAATGTCCCTGGTGCAAATTGCCAGAAGCAGACCTACTTCATATGATATGGGCGTGCCCGAGCCTTGGCGAGTTCTTGGGGGGGGGTCAGGCGACTAACAGGGGTAACGACACACCTTTCCATAGGGGGCGCAGCATTGGAGTGCCTATTAGGCATCCGTAGACGTAAGAAAACACACAAGGTCCAGTTGCGTTTTTTGGATTTGGCGCTCATAGTGGCTAAGAGGTCTATTACCATGCGCTGGAAGTCAGCCAAACCTCCTGCGCTACGCACATGGCACAGTGAACTGACCAGGTGGGCGGGGGCCGAAAGCGCAGCCCTGCGTAGGGAGGAGGCCCGTGGCCTACGGAAAAACCCAATCTCCATGGACTGGGACGTAATGTTAGAAGCCTATAAAAGTACCAGCCCTGACGATATCCCAGACGATCCAAATACACAATAACAGATGTAGTACCGAGTTTATATGTAGTTATGCAATAATAGATATGGGCAGGACAATGCAACAATCCATTGTACCACAAGGAAATATGTTCGGAAAGAGACGTTTATTCAAGACATTGAATTATGCAGCCAGAGCCAAGAGAGGGGGTGGTGGATAGTAGAAAAGGGAGGGGGGAGGTTTGTGGCATATAGTTAAGTACTGTTGTACATACAAGTGGTTTACACAATGACACATGGAAGTATGCTGTGACATAATATATTCGCTCTGATTATTTACACTCATGGTCTCAACGTTTAATATGTAGAACCTATAGGAAGATGATGTTGATGTTTATTTCGAGTCATGTCATACTGTATGTTTCATATGTGAAAAAACCCAATAAAAAAAAAACGTAAAGGTGGTGTAGCCATTCTATTCCACAAGTCACTGAATATTCAGATTTTATCAATTGAATGTGATATGAATGGATGATGGGTTTTGGTTGACACTATTATATTTCAAAAGCAAGTTACATTCTATAATATTTATGGCCCTGTTAAATCTGACCCTGAATTTTGGCAAAATGTTAAATTGAAACTTTCTTCTATTTTAATCCTAATATTATTGTTGCTGGTGATTTTAATGATTGGTTAGACCCGTTCACCGATAGAAAGTCTAATTGTAAATTAAAACCTGATAAGTCTCATAAGGCTTTTTAATTCGCCATTTCCTCTTGTCCATTCTTTGATGTATGGAAGACTTGTAATACTGATTTATATGAATTCACATTTTTCTCCAATGTACATCACACTATGTCTCGTATTGATTATATTTTGGTTTCCAAATCATTACTTCCCTTTATTCAATCATCAGAAATTGGTTCTATTTTTATTTCTTATCATGCTCCTGTTTTGTCTACTTTTGATATGTCCCTCAATACTTCTAAACAAGGTCGTTGGCGTTTTAATAATTCTTTACTATCAGACCAAAGTTTTATTTTGGAAGCGACCTCTATTATCAATTAATTTTTTCAATTCAATCAATCCAAAGATACCTCTGTTCATAATAATTGGAACGTCTTTAATGCTTCCTTCAGGACCTCCACTATTGCTTGCCTATTCAGCCAGAAAGAAAAAAGTATTGGGTGCTAAGTATCTCTCAGCTCTCCAACATATAAAAGTTCTTGAACATATCTACTTTACCTCCAAATCCCAAATATAGAACCAGTTTGGGCACTTTTAGAAGACAGTTGGAAAGGGTGAATATGTCTAACCAATAGAAATGTGTTTTACAATTTGAAATAATGTAGGATGGAATGTGATTTGGTACTTACATTTATTTGTGTGGAGAAAGAGAGGGAAAGTTTTCCATTACTGGTTTTACCTTATTGAGAGTGGTGCATTACATTGATTGTGTGCAAAAGAAAATCTTTTATGAGTTTCTGAAATTTTATATTCTACAATACTATTTGAAAGGTGAGTTAGAAATGTGAGAGGTATATTATGTAGTAGTGCTTTACTGTTTGTAGTGATATTTAAATTTTTTAAAAGCTTTATTTTCAAACTTTAAAAATCATTCAAGAACTGTGATGTTTGAAATATGTGATTAAATGTAGAGATGTAAATTGTAGGTTCTTTTATTGTACTTAAATGATGATTGAAATAGATTGTGTATAGCAATATATGTACATTGGAAGATGGATTAGTGATTTTGGTAGATTGTATTGTTGTGCGGAAATGTGCAATTGAAGTACACCGCTTAATTTTAGGAGTCGCATTCAAATTGGAAGTGCAGTCTGTCAAGTTTTAAGGTGTGTGTGGACTTGTGACTGAGGTATGTCTGTACTTGCATATGTATGCTCATATGTCTTTTACATTTGAAGATGCAAGATGTATAACAGAGAGGTGTTGCTGCTTTGTATGTGGGTAGGCTCAACACTGTGAGTAGTACTCGAATGGTGAAGCTGCAGCACAAAAGTGATGTTTTAAACATGTTGACATGAGGTATTAGTGATTAGGCTACTTTGTATAAGTCTCTAGAGAGGTACAGTTGAAATATGCCACATGATTTTTGGTGTGTGCTTAAAATGGGAAGCGTGTTGTGTGAAGTTTTCAGGTCTGCATAGTGTTGTGATTGAGGAAAGTCTCTACTTGGAGATATATTCTGATATGTGTTATCCATCTGAAGATTCTAGACATGGAAAACACAGGTATACGTCTATTTCTATGCTTCTTTTATATATAGTGTCACTAGCAAAAGGTAGAGACACATGCATGCATGCTTTCAGGAATATGGTGAGACTTACAGCAGAGATATGCAAAGGGTTGCTGCTTTATATTTGGTTATTCCCAACACCCTAAGTAGTTATAGAATGGTGAAGCTACAGCATAAAAGTGAGGTTAAAGACATGTTGGCAGAGGGATTAGTGATTAGGCTACTTTGTATGTGTCTGTGAAAGGTACACTTCAAATATACCACCTAATTTTCAGAGTCTGCTTAAAATGTGAAGTGTAGTCTGTCAAGTTTTAAGATGTGCATGGTATTGTGACTGAGGTATGTCTCTACTTGCACATGTAATGTGATATGTGTTATGCATCTGAAGAAGCTAGATGTATAAAAGACTGGCATACATCTATTTGTATATTTATTTCATATATGATGCCACTAGCAAAAGGAACAGACACATGCATGCATACTTTCAGGAATATGGTGAGACTTATAGCAGAGATATGCGAAGGCTTGCTACTTTACATATGGTTAGGCCCAACACCGTAATTAGACATAGAATGGTGAAGCTGCAGAACAAAAGTGAGGTTTAAGACATGTTGGGATTAGTGATTAGGCTACTTTGTATGTGTCTGTGGAAAGGTACACTTTAAATATACCGCATCATTTTCAGTGTGTGCTTGAAATGTGAAGTGCAGTCTGTCAAATTTTAAGGTCTGCATGGTCTAGTGACTGAGGTATGTCTCTACTTGCAGATGTATTCTGATACGTGTTATGTCTCTATAGATGCTAAATGTATAAAACAGAGGTATAGATCTGTTTGTATGTTTCTTTAATATATTATGCCACTAGCAAAAGGAACAGACACATGCATGCATACTTTCAGGAATATGCTGAGACTTACAACAGAGCTATGCGAAGAGTTGCTGCTTTATATTTGACTATTGCAATTAAAAGTATTTGTTTATTTATAGATGAGAATATTTGTGTATAATTATTTTAATAATCTAAAATTATTTTTAGAAACTATGTAAACTTTTCTTTTTTTCCAGATATTCACCATTATTATTAAGACAGATTGACTATGGCAAGAAAAGATGAAAAGAAAAGACAAGAAAGAAAATAGTACTATTTAAAGGAAAGAGAAAAGCAGAAATTAGATGAAGTTCAAAATGTTACAGTGAAGAAAAAGACTTCTGGTAAGAGAACTAAAGTCTGTTAAAAGACTTTTAGAGAATGTAAAGAATTTTGAAAATGTGGAAAAGAGAAAGGAAAGTTGTACAACCAATCGAAAGGAAACGAAAAAAGGACATATTAATAGAAAATCATGCTATGGGGAAACAATCAATGTTGAAAGAAGGCTGAACGAATATAAAGACATAAGGAAGAGAATGTATAGAAGCAGAGTATTACAAACGTTATTGAAAGATTGTAAATAATATCAAAAAGATCAGCAGCTTATAAGAAAAAGCAACAGATTGAAAGTGCAGTAGAAAAAGCTTTTGAATTGAAGCGAAAATTATTTATATTGGTACTTAAGAGAATGAAAATATTGAATAAAACAATGCACTTTATGAAGGAGAAAAGCAAAAGAAAAAGACTGGTTAATAGAAGTAACTTTTGCAAAACTTTTTCTGGTGAATGGAAGCACACTTCTAGTACTGAGCCTTTCTTTAATGAAGAAAGCTGTTTTCAACAAAATACATTAGTTCATTCAGTTGATACCAGTGGTCGATGTTATGAGATGAAAGATGGTTGTCCAATTGAAAAAAAAAATGGTTCCTAGAAATGTGGTAGAAGTAATAGCTGAAGAAGTTCAAGGGAGACGTACACAAGCTCCAGTGTATAAGTGGGATTGTAGTAGTATTTGTAGTATTCGACAGGAATCTATTGATATATTACGAATTTTCTTACGAGAATTACGAGAATATGCCCAAAAAAGTGTTAACCAGAAGATTAAGATGTTGCAAGGACTAGATCCATGTAAAGTAAGAAAATATACTAAGGGGCCGATTCCGATTCCGGCCGGAAATCTCTCCGACCGAGCCGGACCCGGAGAGAATTCCGACCGAATCGGACCCTAGCAGTCCGACCGGACGAGTACGCTGCATTCGCATGCTATCGGACTCGAGTCGGTCGGACTCCCATTGAAGTCAATGGGAGCCGGTCGTACAACGCGTACACGGGCTCCCATTGACTCAATGGGTGCGAGGCAGACAAGGGCGCCCCCTACAGCGTGTACGCGTCCATGCGCATCGCGGCGTACATGCACAGGTAGGGGGGACCCATGGGTCCCCCTGTGTGCGACTCGCGCGCCTACGCGTACAGGGGGGTCCGACGCGGACACCCAAAGTCCAGCTCCGACAGCTTTTTCGAGCCAGACGGCGCGAGTCGGTCGGACTGCTCGCGGCGCGCATCGTACTTACCCGGCCGGGAAACGTCTCCATAGCGCGGTGCGAGTCGTGTCCATGCGAGTCGGTCGGAGCGTGTTGAAGCCACGTTCGAGTCGGTCGGCGATTTCGCGGGTGCTTGCATCGTACTCGCTCGGCCGGTCCCGCGTACGATTCGGTTGGGAAACAGGGCTCCGAATCGGATCTGGTGAATCCGAATCCGATTCGGAGCACTACCGGCCGAGATCGGAATCGGCCCCTTAGTTGCAGGGTCATTCTCTGGCTGGTCTTTCTAGAAAAGTGTGTAAAAGTACATTTCATCATTTAAGAATATTAGCAGTACACCACTCAGAAATGTGGAAGTTAGTAAGGAGATTGTACTACGTAAAAAGTCCTGCATTATCTTTAAGTGAAATGAACCCAGCTCTTTTGCATGGTTCAGTGTCGGATGTAA
Source organism: Calotriton arnoldi (assembly GCA_963921515.1). NCBI lineage: Eukaryota > Metazoa > Chordata > Amphibia > Caudata > Salamandridae > Calotriton > Calotriton arnoldi. The sequence continues at coordinate 221,129 of CAWUFW010008670.1, forward strand.
AAAAAGTTTGTGATGATATAGAGTTTCGTTTCTTTGGTTCACAGGAGGAGTGTAGAGAAAGTGACAGCTTGATAAGTGTAGGTGTTGAAGAACAGGTGGAAGATAATAGTACTGACAAGTTTGCAGAAGAAATTACAAAGTTTAAGATAGTTTCATCTGAAAATCCCAAACTATGTTTGTTGTCTACTTACTCACAAGAGAAGTCAAACTAGGAATGTTGATGTATATTTAAAAAGTGAAAAGGAAAACAATGATAAGTGGCAGCAATTTGGTACTTATTTGTTGGTGGAAGGTCGTTTTGAGTTGGGTACTGATCAATGTATTTGTAAATATTGTTACAACAAGTTAGAAGAGAACAAAATGCCAGCTAGAGCTGTACATAGCAACTTAGAGTTGGTAGCTATACCTCCGGAACTGGCAGATTTAAATGCATATGAGTCTATTCTTATTCAATCTGTGCACCTGTTTCAAGCCATAGTTCGTATGGAGCCTAAAACAGGTAAGCTTCCTCCAACAGATTTACAAAGAGGTCTGAAGGGAAGAGTTGTGTACTTACCTTTAGGTTTTAGGAAAATATTGAAACTGTTGGTATAGAGAGAGAGGAAAGTGAGCCTGTAGTTATTCTAGTTAATGGTGTACCAACAAAGAGTCGAAAAATATGGCAAGAGTTAGTAGATGTTACCAAATTTCAAAAGGCTACATTATATCTTGTACAGAACAATATTTATTATAAAACTGTAAATGTGGAAGAATAGGAAAGTGTTTAGAAGATGAAACAGAAATTCAGAGTTGACAAATAGAAAAAGTGGATAAGTCCAGGAGTGAAGAGATTTACGAACATTACAGTATACATCCTCTACATCCAAAAGAAGTGATAGGAAACAGTATTGAATTATTTCAAATGAAGAAAGCAAAGGGAACTCCCATGAGTGCATGGGAAAAAAGTTTAGAAGCTCGTTGTTTTCCACAGCTGTTCCCCACTGGAGAAGGTGGATGATATGATGAACGAGCAGTACAGATTCCAGCTTCAGAATACCGCTCGACAAGATTGTACTCAGAAGATCCAAGATTTCAACAGTGCATTCCATATATATTTCATCTTCTGTTTGAAAGTGACTTGTCTGCACTTTCATATGCAGTGAACCACATATTAAAAACAGGAGTTCATCTTACACATGTTTCTGCAAAGGAATTCATGGACAAAGTTCAACAAAGAGATGATCATTTAGAAACTCAGTTAATTAATTTGATGGCGTGTCAACGTGGTACCAATGAGTATTGGTATCGTCGGGGGCGTGGCTAACCGCCAAACATGGCGGACTCGGATTAGCGGAGCTCCAGGCTGAACCCCGACACTGGGCCAAAATACGTGGTCGTCGAGAGTGCATCGTAGACCCAAATTCACCGCAATGGCTTGTGGAACACATAAGGAGCAGAGAATTACAGAGCAGTAACGAGTTTATGCATTGCTGATGCGGAGGTGAGCGGAGCTGGTGAACGCATCAGGAAGTGAGCGGCTGTGATGCCCGAGACAGATCGTGCGACTGTCTTATTGAGACTGATCGGGCAGCAAGGAGGAGTTGGACGAGCCAGATGAACTTCCAGGAAGCGCAACCATACACTAGACGAGGCGGACGCCATTCTATGGCCGAGCGACAATTAGTGGTGGAAGTACACAACACGAAGGTACAAACTAAAATGGCGGAGGGCGTTGCCCAGAGGGACCGGATTTAGCCACGTTGACTGGGTGATTGCAGGGAAGCGGCGGACCCACCTTGGTGTTGCGGGGCGGTAGCGCCTACACGGATGAAGGGACAGTGGGGCCGGGAACAGGAATAACTCCACAAGAAACCGAAGCAGGAGACTGGTCGCGGACAACGCCATCGGGCAATCACACAGGCGAGTGGGCGCATTCACAGCGTAGGAGTCCGGCGGGGGTGTGCTGGCCCTGGAGCATGGTGTAACCTGAAATGTGAGTTGCTGTGGCACCCGCCCCCGCACAGCGGACCCTTCTGGTGCAACGGTGGGAAATGCAACAAAGGTGCAAGGAGGCTGAGGGCCGTGACTAGGACCGGACGGTGACAAATTGTACTAAAGGGGTCTGTACAACCCGGTCAACAGTGAGAGGCTGAGCAGATTTGCGCAGGGCTGTGAAACAAAAGAAGGCTGTAACCAAGCTTACTAAAACAGAGCCTTCCGACACTCAACGTCTGGAGACTGAAATTAAAACTGTGAATGTAAGAGTGTACACGTCGGTATTTCCCCCATAATTCGAAACGTGCCAGAAATGCGTGTTCGCACCTGATGAAAGCAGTTGTATCCACCTAACAATAAGGCCTGCATTGAGAGAGCACCAGGTGCACCATTGTAGCGCCGCCAACCGCTCAATATGGGAGGTGTCTACCAGAGACTACGGAGGTAGGCAAAAGAAAGGCACAAGCAGGTGAAGTGGGGTAGATTTCTGACACAAACCGCTGTTCTGGGGCGAGAAAGCCTGTCAAGTAACACAGTGTTGATCTCCAAGACACCCACGGTTGGACTAATATAGAGAGCCCTGGGGTAGCACCACAGGCTGAGCAACAACAGATGTGTGAATAGGGCATTGCGGGGAGAGGCACTTGACGACCTACTCCGAGGTGCATAACTGGGAAACAGTGTCACTTGAAGGACGGTAACCTCGATCTACATGCTGTTTTGTTCAAGAACATGTAGGGAAACTAGTTTGGCATCCACAGAGGCACGACAGCAAGTTACAACACAAGGGCGAGAGCAGAAGCGAGGTGAGATCAGCACACCAGAGGTTCGGGGGCACGTCAAACTACCTGAGCTGGATCATAATGGGGAGGCCCAGAGCGAAACAACAAGACCCCCCCAACTGGAGAAACAGATGGCACAACACAAAATGACTCGACCCAGAATAGCGAACAGGATGTGATACCACCCACGGCAATCGGAGACCAAGGAGACAAACTAGACCTGATACTCAAAGAGATACGGGACTCGCGCCTAGCAATAGATGCGCAAATAGGCACGTTAACTTCCAAATTCACACTCCTGAGGGCTGATCATGCCAAACTAGCGGACAAAGTTAAAAACCACAAAATAATATTGGATGATCTGGTACCACAGCAAACAACCACCTCCTCAAACCTAGAACAACTACAACGCCAACTAAAAGGGTTACAGGACAGAGTGGATGACGCGGAAGGAAGGTCTCGCCGCAACAATGTGAGAATTTTAGGTATTCCAGAAAAGAGCGACGGTAATAACCCGACACAATTCGTTGAAAGATGGCTACGGGATCACGTTGCACAGATAGGCTTGACTGAGATGTACAGTGTGGAAAGAGCACATAGCGTTCCTCCCAGACCTCCGACACCCGGGGCACCACCCAGACCGATAATTGCAAGAATCTTAAATTATAAAGATAGAGATACCATCCTACGCACAGCCAGGGAACATGCACCGCTTCATTTTGAGAATAAACGTATTTCCATCTATCCAGACTTCAAGTTAGCGGTCCAGAAAGCAAGAAATACATTTCGAGAAGTGAAGAAGACACTCCAGTCCCACAATCTGAAGTATGCCATGATGTTCCCAGCTCGCCTGAAGATCATATACAGACAAAAATCGCAGTTTTTTGACAACCCAGAGGAAGCGATGGAATGGGCCGAAATAACACTAACTCCACACTCGTCTCAAAACGTATCACAGGAAAGCCAACGGCAACAACCTCAACTGCACAAACCTAGTAAAACTAGAACAGACGAATACAGAAGAGCGGAAAAAGACCAGGAGAAAAGTCCAACTAAGGAACAAATTTCAGAAAGTCAGAAAGACGCTTTGCTGACGGCAGCGGGGCTGATGGAACAAGACACAACTTCAATTGCCGAAACGGTGGACTCGTCGGAGGACCCGGATGCCCACTCGGACTCTGAAGGCAGCCTAGCGCTGTTCCCTATGGTAACCCCCCAGACTGCGAATGACGTCTGAAACTGGGCGATTTGATCCTTAGATGGAAGTACTTGGATGTATCAGATGAGTATGAATGCCTTATTTGTGCCATGGGATAACTCTCATGCCCCCTATATATGTAAACCAATGGGGTTCAAGCCGGAGCTTTCAAAATGTTTTTTTGTGGCGCGTCCATAGATGCGCGGTGGGAGTAAGGCGGTTACCACCCCCCCAGTGGCGACTGCACTGTGTTATAGCTTTTGTAGCTTTATTGTTGTACTTTTGTTAATTGTTTGGTCCTCTAATGTTATATGGGGGAACCTAGTATTGGGAGTTCTAATGGGGAATCTCAACGCGTACTCAGCTGCACACTCTTATTCACCTCAACAGCAGAGTAGGGCACGGACCCGAGAAATGTTACATTATACAGAGAAGAATGACACAACCTAGTAAGTATATGTACACATCCTGGAATGTGAGGGGATTGGGCTCCATACATATAAGATATTTTTAAAGAATTTTTAAAGAATTTTAGCACAACTTAATCCCAGGAAAGTACATATAGCTTTACTGCAGGAATCTCACCTCACGCATACTGAAGCTACTAAACTACAAAAGAAATGGAGGGGACAGTTGTTTTATACATCTTACTCCGCATTCGCTAGAGGAGCAGCGATATGGATACGTAGTGGCACCCCTTCACACTATTAGACCAAAAAGCAGATGTAAACGGTAGATATGTGTTCCTACTCGGTATGCTCGATGGGAAACATATAGTGATAGGGAGCGTATATGCGCCTAACTCCGAGCAAGATACATGTTTAGATATAATCTCTATGGTACTAGTGGGTTGGGAAGACTACCCTTGGGTGATCGGGGGTGATTTTAATGCAGTGTTGGATATGGCATTAGATAGATTGCATCTGCCACTCCAAGGCACGAGTTGCAAAAAACAAGCAGAGGCCCTGAAGGGCTGGGCAACGGGCCGGAACGTAGGAGATATATGGCGCATGAAACACCCTGTAAGTAGAGAATATTCCTTCTTTTCGCCGCCACACGGAATACACACATGAATAGATAGGATCTTTTGCTCATTGGGGCTGGTCGCAAACGTGGTGGACGCTACATACTTATGGAAAACCCTGTCTGACCACAATCCCCTGGAAGTCACACTAACACAGGGAAATTCGCCCACGCCGATCCCGACATGGAAACTTCAGCCTACACTACTGGAAGACTCAGTATTTCGCAGCACCCTATCTACAGCAATTATTAATTACTTCACAGAAAATGCAAACACTGCTAGCTCACGTCAGGTGGAATGGGATGCTTTCAATACAGTAGTGCGGGGGTTGCGATTAGCACAAGAGTAGGGGCCCGCTCGGCCTTAATTGAAAGCCTCACAGAAGTCAAGAATAGTCTAGGTAGGCTGGAAAGGGAGGCAATGTCCGGAGATACACACAACGAGGACTTGCAAGAAGCACATATAAGACATGCGGAACTGTTGGAGGAGCTTAGAGTAGTGGATTATCGACTGTACACACAAAAACAGCATGCAGAGGCAGATAGAGCGGGCCCACTCCTTGCCCCGGATTATTAGAAATGCACCGGCGATGCATCCGACCCTCGAAATTACCACCCAGGAAGGCAACACAGTTAATACACAATTAGAAATCAATATGGCCTTTAAAACATATTACAAGACATTATATGCAGCGCCACCTGACCTTAGCGACACTGAGTTTGAGGCATTTTTCAAGGGAATACAGCTCCCACAATTACTGGCAGAACATAAAGAAGAGCTAGGAAAACCAATAACGGAAGCAGAAATTAAAACCGCAATTAAGGCATTACCCAGGAACAAAACCCCGGGGACTGATGGACTACAAGTCGAATTTTATGCTACATATACGTCATTACTGGCTCCCCATTTAAAAACGATGTACCAGGCATCAATGGACTCTGGTTCATTGCCCCACACTACACTTCAGGCGCTAGTGGTTTCCCTGCTAAAACCAGGCAGAGATAGTAAGGAATTATCGGGTTACCGACCCCTATCATTATTGAATATAGATTATAAGATATTAAGCAAATTATTAGCCAATAGAATTCAACAACTCATACCACAATTCATCCACACAGACCAATGTGGGTATGTCCCAGGAAGGAGTACGGCCCTAAACATTCACAGATTACACCAACTAATGACATGACCACATCCCAATAAGAAAATGCAGGGCTGTATATCACTGGAATTGAGACAAGCCTTTGACTCTCTTCAATGGAGCTACATGTTTCGCACTCTCCCGAAATTTGGAATCACTGATAACTTCACGAAATGGGTAGCCCTACTATAAACTAATCCCACGGCACGTGCGCGCACAGGGATATATATTTCCAAACAATATAAAGTGGAACAGGGTACGAGACAGGGATGCCTGCTATCACCTTTAATATTTATCCTAGCACTAGAGCCACTCCTTATCAAAATATGCGCCCAAGCAGGACAGCAGGGTATATGTATGGGAGAGGAGACGCATATTATATCTGCTTACTCGGATGACATTATACTTTACTTTGGAAACCTTAGAAGTGATCACACACCAATCCCCATGCTGTTTAATACGTTTCAGTCATTGTCAGGACTTGCTATAAATGACGCCAAATCATTCGCGTACTCATTTACAGATCATACACAACCTGACCCACTGCGCTTTGGACAGTGGACGTTTCAAACAGCACTGGTTACTTTTAAGTATCTTGGGGGAGATGGAGGACGTACTGGATGGAAACATAACACGAGCGATTAACACACTTAAAACACAAATAAAATTCTGGACGTCCCTGCCGCTATCGGTTGCGGGCAGGGTAACTATCGCCAAAATGGTAATGCTCCCCAGACTACTTTATTTTTTTACGAACTTGTCACTAATGCTACCTATGAAGGTATTCAAGACACTAGATACATTACTAGTGGAGCTGATCTGGGGAACGGGGATACGTAGAATTGGGCTGTCAAAACTTTGATTAGAAGCTAGACATGGGGGACTGGGAGTCCCCGATTTCAGAGCATATTGCTATGCTGGGCAGTTACAATCGTTGGCATACTGGATTGCGGGGCATAACCTGCAAGAGATTGACATGTCCCGACGCAATTGGGGAAGGGGTATGCTACACTCACTCTTACTACCAAACAGTAGAATTCCAGCAACTGCGTCCCCATTATTGAAAGTGGCATTGATGTACTGGAGGAAGGCATTGCGATACACTAAGGAACAGACTCCCTATGCTCCCAATATCCCGTTACTGGGTACTCCTCTACCATTAAGGGTGGTATCACAAAGACACATACATACTTGGACAGAAGCAGGTGTGGGCACGGTGGGAATGTTATTTTCAGATGGTACGCTAATGAATCACGCCACTTTTGTAAGGGAACAGGGAGTACCAAGTACGCTATTCCTTTTGCATGCGAACATAGTGAGATACGTTAGAAATACATGGGCACCTGAGGGTTCTGAACCCCCCACACACGAATTGGTACGCATGCAATATTTAATGGGGAACGGAAGTCATTTAACCAAATGGTTATCCCACGGGATCTGAGCACACACGACAGTACCATTGCAGGCTATCCGAGATAAGTGGCATACTGACATAGGGAGAGCGCTTACAGACAAGGAGTGGGGTGCAATACTTGAATACCCGAGGAAGGTATCACGTAACCCGAAGTTTAAATTCATTCAACTTATGATATTACACCGTGCCTACCTGACCCCCCGCAGACTAAGTACTATGTTCCCAGACATAACAGATGAATGCCCAAGATGCCAAGAATCTAATGCTGACTTACTGCACATGCTATGGGCCTGCCCCAGACTGATACCCTAGTGGTCTACGATCAATAAAATATTGAACACTATAGCTCCAGAACGCAGGGGAGTCTCACTAGAGCGATATATACTAGGCCTCAGTCCTAAAACTAAAAGTGGAAACCACACGTACAGATTTGTCAACCTGGCGCTGATATTAGCGAAAAGAACAATAACCATGAGATGGAAAGCGAAAAAAGCACCTATGGTGTCGGACTGGCATAATGCGATGGTTAGGTGGGGCAGGGCGGAAAGCACAGAGCTACAGAGAGAGGAACGCAGAGGTATACGTAAAAAACCTATATCACTAGAATGGAATGTGATGCTGGAAGAGTTTATAGCAACAGAGGTTCAAACAATATAAAAAGGGCAAAAATACTCTGTTAATGTAATTATTGTCGCAGCAAAAGTTGTAAGGAAGTCCAGGACGCGGTAGTGCTATACCATGTACTAGATATTTACTGTTGGTACTGTGTTCTTAATTGTCCAGGAGAAAGAATGTGGGGCTAGTTGTTATAACCGACGACTAGAAGCAGGTCTGAGTACGCAGGGAGGGGGGAGTTATGATTAACTTAGGGTTCAATTTGAGAACAGGACAGCGCTGTGCAATACAGTAATATGTATATGTTAAGTTATATTTACAAACAGAAATGACACGGAAAACAAGGAAACGTTTGGGAATGTATATGCAAATGTATACAAACATGTAAGCAATGTTCGTTTATTATCGTTATTGATATACATCAACTATTGTCTAAGATATGTGTAAAAATACGGAAGATGTATACATGGAAAGTTGTGCTCCGAGAAGATGTAACGTTCAGAAAAGCAATAAAATTTGTTAGAAAAAAAAAAAATGAGTATAGGTATTGTCGTCAAGGAGAACTTAAATGTGTGTTAAGAAACTTAGGTACCCCTACGTGGTTTGTAACACTTAGCTGTGCTGAATATGCATGGGACAATTTACTTGAATTTCTACAAGAAGTAAATTCAAATGTAAAAAATATTAAAGACAGCTGGAGAACTCTGTTCCTTGGATCCTGTAAATGTGTGCAGATATTTTAATCATAGGTTTCAAGCTATGATGTCTTTTATCTGCAATAAAAATAATCCATCCCTTGGAGAAGTTACTGATGTCTTTTGGAGAAAGGAGTACCAAGTTAGAGGTGCTGCTCATATGCACATGCTATTATGGATTAAGAATGCACCAAAATTTGGAACTGATACTGATGAAAGTGTTTTGTCTTTCATCGAAGAGTATGTTACCTGTTCCATTCCAAAAGAAGGAGGATAAATCAGCTTCAGACACCAAGTTTCACGGTTTCAAAGTCATCGATGTGGAAAATATTGTCAACGAAAATACAAGTCAAAGGGAAAGTTTTATACAAAATGTCGTTTTGGATTCCCACGTCCAATCATTTCTAAAGAAAGGGTAAATAGTTTTGTCAGCAGTAAGGCATACAATAACTCGGAAATCTCCAAAGAATACATACAACTTAAAACGAACCGAAGATTCAAAGTATATTAATGACTACAATCCAGTGATTTTGACAATGTGGAATGCAAACATGGATATTCAATATGTTGCAGATAATTCAATTGCTGTTGCTCGCTATGTTACGTCATATATAACCAAATCTGAAAAGACAGAGTTGAAAGAAATGTGGGAAGAAATTTCACAGGAGAAGAGTCTTAGCAAGAAATTGTACAGCTTTAGCTTGAAAATGCTTTCCCACCGAGAGATTGGATCCTATGAATGTTCGGATCGGTTGAGCTCTGCCAGTTTATATTCAAAGTCAAGAGGAATCATTTAGGTAAGTTTAGGTCTTGCTGCCACAAGAAATAGAGTATTGAAATCTCTACAAGAAATTGAATACTTAGCATTGAATGAACCAGAAAGTACAGATATTGTTAAAACTAATATGTTGGATACGTACTATCCCAAAAGGAGTCCACATCTGGAAAACCTATGTCTCTATGAAATACTTCAACATTACAGCTTTAAGAGAAATGTTACAGAAAATATAAATGAAGAAAAATATGCAGTAATTGGATGTGATGGATGTTTGGTAAAACATGCCAAAGGAAATCTTGTTAACCACAGAAAACTCAGTTGTGAAAGTCCAGATAAGAGGGAATTTTTCTATTTAGCACTTCTGCAACTGTTCAAGCCTTAGCGTAGTGAAACAGAATTACTTGGAGATTTTGACTTCTATGAAGATTCTTTCAATGCCTTTAAAGATAGCATTCAATGCACAATTGTCCCAACTTATCTACAAATGTTAAATGATGAGATTGAACAAGAAACTACGATTGCAGGTGAAATAGCCAGAGACAGTACTTAAGATAGTCAAAGTTCGGCTGCACTAAGCCAAGATCCACTAGGACAACCAATTATCGAAAATGAAGCAGCAATTGCCATGAAAGAAGTTGAAACTGCAATGCAACAAGCACAACACGATATTATTCAGTTAGAAAATTTAGAAGAACAACTAAACATTGAACAAAAAGAAAAATATCAACAAGTGACACAACAGATACAACATGGTTTGCTGCACGAAAAAAAAGAATGCCAATGTTCATCATTTAAACCTATTTTAATGTACATCAGTGGCCAAGCTGGAACAGTTATATGCACAAAACTACAGAATCATATTTATCTTGTGTTGCAACAGCTCCAACTGGATTAGCAGCACACAACTTTAAAGGGATTACTTTACATTGATTACTTATACTACCAATTGAACATGATAATAAATTGGAACGTCACAAGCTATCTGGAGAAGCTTCTTATGAAGTTTCAAGAGTACTGAAGAAAATGAAACTTCTAATCATTGATGAGGTGAGGATGGTCTCACACCTAATGCTTGCCTTTGTACACTTGAGGATGCAACAGATTTTAAAAACAGATTACAATGTTCTGTTTGGAGGCAAACATGTAATTGTGTTCGTAAATCTACTACAACTTACTCCTGTAAAAGGAGAACCTGTTTTTAAAACACTTGTCCATGAAGACACTAGGAAATCTTTGGGAAGTATTGGAAATGTTAACATTTGGTCAAATTTTGAATATAAAGAACTTATTAAGAATATGCGACAAGCAAATGAACATTATGGAAATATTCTTCAAGATATAAGAATTGGTGTCTTGACGAAACATGGTAAAGAAGCTTTGGAAAGTCGGCTAATAAGGAACTTGTTTACAACTGGAAACACAGCGTCTGAAATAATGTACAATAAGCTTGAAGAAAAGAAGTCTATAGTTTGCTTAATGCCTACACTGCAAGATTGTTCTACATTTAATCAAGAACTTTTGAAACTGGAAAAACAGGAACTAGTTGAAATGAAAGCTATTGATAAACTTGAACACCAGGGAGTGACTATTCTTCTCACAGACAAACTACAGTCTAAATTGCATTCTTTGGAGACATCTGTATCTAAAACAGCAGGCTAAGAAAACACTTTACATGCATGTATAAACTGTCGAGTAATTTTACGGCGTAATTTGAATGTAGAACAATGTTTAGTAAAGGGAGCAATGGGAAAAGTTGTTGAGTTTGTAAAATTTCAGAACAGAGATGGAACAGAATTTTTGAAGATAAAATTTGATCAGATTAAAGAAGTAACACCCATTGGGCATTGTAATGTACGTTTTTTGCTTATAAAAGACTTGTACGTTCGCAGAAAACAGTTTCCTCTGTCTTTAGCATATGCAGTAACTATTCATAAATCTCAAGGTTTAAGTATAGACAGCGCTTTTGTAAATATTGAAAGTACAGTGTTCAAAGAGGGAATGGCATATGTTGCATTATCTCGAGTAAGAACATTGTCTGGTTTGTATTTGATAGATTTTGATGACAAAAAGATTAGTGCTAATGCAAATTGTGTGAGAGTATAATCGTTTAAGAAGACTTTATGATCCTGATTTAGGTGAATACCCCATATATGAGAAACGTATAGTCTGTCCAAAACGGAAATATGTCAAAGATGGAATTGAGGTTCAGAAAAGAAATGAAGAGACACTTGAAGGCGTAAAGAAAAAGAAAATGGAAACTGTTGATGACATTGTAGGATATCAGTTGGAAAATAGTTCAGGCATCAACTGCTATGCTAATGTGATTCTGAATGTTGTGTTTTATCTAGAAGAGCTTCATTGTGAAATCATGAGAAATCATGAAAAAAGATTTTGTTCTTTATTACATCATGTATTTCAACAGTTGGTAACTAACAGAACTAAAATCCATACTGCTTCTGGAGTTCGTCATCTTTTGGATATATGTAGTGGTTCACAGACATTTACTCTTAATGTACAACAAGATACACAAGAACTTTTAATGGTTATGCTTGCAGTTATTATTATTAATTCACATTTGATAGAGCGCATGGCTACCCTTAGGCATCCCAGCGCTGGTTGCAACTCGTAGCAGGATACAGTCTCAAGGCAGGTTCTGGAAGAGCCATGTTTTTAATTGCTTCCGAAATGAAAGATGATGGGTCATTGAACGGAGCTGGATCGGGAGTGTGTTCCATAGTCTTGTTGCATTGTAGGAGAACATACGGCCTCTGGCTCGTACTCTATTAACTTTAGGTACTGTTGCCAGGAATAAATTGGCAGATCTCAGGCTACGTGAGGGACGATGAAAAGCCATCAGAGTGAGTTTGATTTTTGGGCCCGTACCCCATAAGGTTTTGTGCGCTATGCATAATTATTTGAACATTATGCGTTCTTTTATTGGTAGCCAGTGCAATGCTTTCAGCGCCGGTTTAGCCGACTGTGCTCTGGGTATGTTGTGCAGCAGCCTAGCTGCGCAATTCTGCACATCCTGCAGTTTTCTTGTGGTGGCCTTTGGGGTGCCCAGGTAGAGAGAGTTTCCATAGTCTAACCGGGACAGCACCAGTGCTTGTACCACAATCCTATGCGCAGTTACAGGAAGCAGCGGCAAAATGTTCCGCATTTGTCTGATAATGCCATAACAAGTACTTGCTAATTGAACTGCTTGGTGGTCAAATTTAAGTGACCTATCTAGCCATACTCCTAAGCTTTTGATCCTTTCTTTGGGTTTTGGGGTTGTGCCCAAACATTTCGGCCATTTCAGTGTGGGAGAAGTGATATTATGATTACCAAGGATCATTAACTCCGTTTTGTCTCCGTTAAGCTTGAGATACGACTGGTCCATCCAAGTGGCCACCGTTCCCAAGCAAGCTTCTAAGTTGGCTGTCACCTTCTTTGGGTGGCTTAGAGCTACCACTAGCTGTGTGTCGTCCCCATAGGTCACAATCTGGATCCCATATGGCAGGACTATATCAGCAAGGGGTCTTAAATAAACATTGAAAAGGGTGGGGCTCAAAGAGGACCCCTGTGGGACTCCACACGTTAGAGGAACCCTTCTTGAGTTGTGGTTGCCTTCAAAGACCTGATATGATCTATCTTTTAGAAAGGATTTGATCCAGGAGAGGGCTTTGCCTGACACTCCTACCATTTTGAGTCTATCAAAGAGAATGTTGTAGTTGACAGTATCAAAAGCGGAGCTCAGGTCAAGCAGGATGATCGCCACTGTGCCTCCCTGATCAAGGACTTTCCTTGATTCCTCCATTACTGCTAACAAGGCCGTTTCTGTGCCGTGGTTAGGTTGGAAGCCTGTCTGGGAAGTATGTAAAATCAAGTGTGATTCCGGGTAATCAGAGAGGATCTTATTTACGTGTTTCTCTAAACTTTTACTGGTCATGGAGCGATACTGGCCGATAGTTGCTCCACAATCCAGGGTTGAGGTTAGGTTTTTTTAATAGCGCTTTTACCATGGCATGTTTCCACGACCTGGGCACTTGGCCGGCAATTATGGAAGAATTTAGTACTTCCAGTAGCACAGGTAGTATAACATCCTCTACCTTGCGCAACAGGTGCACAGGGGCTGCATCACACTGGATCCTGATTGGATTTTAGTGAAAATTTGGGAAAGCGTGGCTGTAGCTAAAGTGGGAAAATCTTCTAGATGTGTGGATCCACCCCCTGGAATTTCTGATTCTGTGTCCTGGTTCTCGGGGCCAGAAGCTAGGGGAAACGAGTTGTAAATATCCAGAATTTTATTGTTAAAAAATTCTGCTAGTTCTTTACAACGTTGAGGTGCAAATTCTGTAGGTAATTCAGGTGAGGGACAGTTTGTCAGTTTTTTCGCTATTCGGGAGATTTCCCTTGGAGCGTTGGCTGCCCCTTTGATTTTCTCCTCATAATATTGTGCCTGTGCTCTCTTAGTTTCTGTCTGATAAATTTTGATAGCTTCTCTGTATTTCTGTTTTTTCTCTAGGCTGTAATCTTTCCTCCAGGCCCTTTCTAGTTTTTTACATTTTTGTTTAAATTCATGAACTTTAGGGGTGTACCATGGTGATCGTTTGTCCTTCTGTCTTTTTTTAATCCATTTGTGTGGTATAATGGAGTCCAGGGATGATTCAGTCCATAGGTTAAAGTTATCAGAGGCTACACTGGGGTCGGGGTCACCTAGAGGTTTAGAGTTCGATAAAGTAGTGGCCCAGCCCTCAGGTGAAAGTTTTGCCCATGCTCGGTTCCAGCTCTTTGCAGGTTGAATGTTAGTAGTTGAAGTTGACGACTTCCAGTGCATCGGGATTACAAAGTGATCCGACCAAGGGACTGGGGAAGGACTATCTACTGAGAGCTTCTCATCATTCGAGAATACTGGATCTAGGATGTGGCCCTTATCGTGTGTTGGGTTTGTGACTTTTTGTGTTAGTTGTAAGGCCTGTAAATTTTGGGCAAGGCCCAGAGCCTCGGCTTTATTGGGGTCCTCTAAGTGCAGGTTAAGGTCATCTAGAATAGTAAAGTTTGATGCAGTGCTTGCCAGTGTTGCCACAGTGTCTGTAAGGGATTCGACAAATGCCCCACATGGGCCCGGGGGTCGATATATCAGAATTCCTGATAATGAGCATGTAGGGGAGAAGGTGAGTGAGAATACCATACTTTCACAGTCTTGAATGATATCGGCCTCGATGCGCCCCTTCACATGATCCTTAAAGATAATGGCAATCCCCCCGCCCTTTCGTAACACCCTATCTTTCCTTAAAATGTGATATCCTTGGGGTAGTGCTTGTACCACATCAGGTTCCGCATCTTTATGCAGCCAGGTTTCTGTCAGGAACAGGGCATACGGCTGTTCATCACTAAGTAATACGTTGATTTCTGAGGTATGTTTTGGCAAGTACCTACAAGTACCTACAATTGAGGAGGAGCATTTTAAGCTCTGTCGTATTCTGCTTTATGGCATACCACTGCGGGGAGTAGCCTAGCTTAAAGGGGCAGATAGGACAAGCTCTGGGTCCAGTTATTAAACTAATCGAGTGCCTACACTTGTCTTTGTCGGGTGGACGTAATGGATACAGCTGGGGCGCTGAGTATCTTAAGAGCCCTGTAGTTGGGCCAGGGGTCCTGGCCCCTGGTCCCGGATGGACGCGGATGGGCGCAGACGGGCATGCCTTAGGCGCGCCTTTGGTGCGCCAGTGGCGCGTCCGCGCTGCCATGCGACTGAAGTAGTCAGTGGCTCCGCCTCCTGACCTGTGCCCCGCCTCCAGTATTAGAACATGAAGGGATTCTGATTGAAAACTTATTTTGACTAAGTAACAGATGGGATCATAAATGTGAAGAGTGTTCTTTTACTATCATCACTGAAATACAAATGGAACGATTCATATACTTGACAATACCAGACTGTGAATCAGTACCTTTTAACAAATTTATTAAAACAGCCAATCATGGACATGAAATGTTCACATTGTAGATCATTTCCATTTTCCATTTTGTCCATTTATAGAGCGCTTGGTTACACCGCCGGTGTGTCCCCGCGCTAATAGCAGATTCTCAGATGACAGAGAAAGGGTAGGAGATACAGTTCGCATGTTTGCCAGTTCTAGATGCCTGTTGGGAAAAGCCATGTTTTTAGCCTTTTCCTAAAGGCAGTTTCACATGGTTCAGTTCTCATCTCAACAGGCAACGAGTTCCAGTGTTTGGCAGCAAAAAGTCGGAATGATTTTCCACCCATTCTGGCTTTCCTGAATCTAGGCACATTTACTAGCGCCTTTCCCCTGTAGGTACTTTGGACTTTTATTGGCCAGAATGCGATGACAGAAACACATTGCCTTAACCGCTTCGCTGCGGCCGGAATTCCGCCCAGGTGCTGGACATTCCGATCGCGGGCGTGGCTCGGACGGCCCCCGCGATTCGTGAGCACACGCCCACCGTGACTCATGACGGCCGGGAGCCGTCATGAGCACGGAAGAGGTTAAACAATATCCTTTTTTCCACAGGCAGCCAGTGTAGATTGATTAAGGCTTTTGTAGTAGAAGATTTTTTGGGGGAGATTCAGCACTAGGCGGGCAGCTGCATTCTGAATTGATTGTAGCTTTCTTAGTCTTTTTTTAGATATGCCAAGATACAGAACATTTCCGTAATCAATCTGAGCGGTGACCACTGCATGTACTACGGTTTTTCTGGCCTGGATTGGAAGTAGGTCCAAAACCTTCCTAAGGGTTTTCAGTGTTCCAAAACATTTCCCCGTTACTTTTCGAATTTGGCTATCATACGTCAATTTGGAATCAAGCCATATTCCCAAGTTCTTGACTTCTGTTTTGGGAGTTGGGAGTTGGTCCAGCGTCTGAGGCCACCAAGCAGATGTCCATACCGATGGCGCTCCTCTCACTATCATCACCTCTGTTTTACTGCCATTAAGTTTAAGGCAGTGATTTGCCATCCATGCTGTAACCTCTTCCATACAATGGGAAAATTGGTGGGCGGTGATGTCCGGGTTTTGAGACAGTGTGATGACAAGCTGAGTATCTTCAGCGTATGATACAATGGAAACCCGGTGACCTTCCACTATGCTTGCAAGTGGTCCCATGTATAGGTTAAACAATGTAGGGCTCAATATTGAGCCCTGAGGGACTCCTTGTAGAAGGGGAGATCTTTTAGATGAGAATATATCTTGTATCACCTGAAAGCCCCTTGATGTCAGGAAAGAACTCATCCATCTAAGGGCCAAGCCCTTGACTCCACATGACTCCAATCTCAGTAGAAGGAGCCCATGGGAGACGGTGTCAAATGCTGCACTGAGATCCAACAGGATCAGTGCAGCAGTTTGACCTTCGTCCACTCGTTGTCTTAGGGTTTCAGTAGCCAAGAGCAACGCAGTTTCAGTGGAGTGTGCAGCTCGGAAGCCTGATTGAGATTTGTGCAGTAGGGCATTCCTATTGACATGGTTAGTGAGCTGTAGATTGACTACTTTTTCTGCAATTTTTGCTAAATAAGGTAGGAGCGAAATGGGCCGTAGATTCTCTAATACCTCATGGTCTATTTGTGTTTTTTTTCTTAATGGACGGACCATGGCCTGTTTCCAGTCGTAGGGGACTGTTCCCGATTGAAAGGAGCGGGAGATTAGTTCTGATATGAATGGCATAATACAGTTCTCTCCTTGTATCAGAATTTCAGGGTGTGCTGGGTCCTGCGGGGAGCCTGATTTGATTCTGTTAGCTAGCTTCCTCATCTCATCTGGCTCTAGCATTTTAAACTCATCTAAGGTTACTCCTTTGACTGCTATATCTGGCGTGCCTCCAGAGGAAAGGCGTCATAAATCTTTGTCACTTTTTCTGCCAAAAAATTGGCGATTCTGTTACAGGATTCCTCTGATGTATGTTGGAGTTCTGTTAATCTATCATCTGATTGTAGGGATTTTAGTAAGGTAAACATTTCTTTTGATGAGTTTTTAGCCATTTCAATTTTCCTGGTATAAAAGTTGCAGCGACTTTCCTTTATCAGTTTGTAATACATTTTTGTTCTTGCTTGTACTCCTCCTTAATTTTAATACAATAGTTTTTACGCCATCTGCGTTCCAACTGTTTGCATTTTTGTTTGGCCTTTAATAGGGTTTCATTGAACCAAGGTGCAGATGCTTTGGCTCTTCTGGCATTTTTAGTTGTCAATGGTGCTACATCATTGAGTGCCTCCGTTATCCAGGTTTCTACTTGTCTGTTGGCTATATTAATGTTCTTATCCAATATAGGCTCATTTTTTTGTAGAGCCAGTGTAAACGTGTTTGAATTAAAATTATCCCACTTCCTGTAGGTCACTGTCTTTTTGGGTTCACTGATTGTTAAAACCCGACGTGGAATGTGGAAGGGGATTATATGGTGATCGGACCATGGAACTGGCCATGATCATCCTAATTCAATATTGGTTATATTTGTAAAAATTGGATCCAGGATATGACCTGCTTGGTGTGTGGGAGCATTAACTTTTTGGACTAAGTTGAACATCATGAGGTCATTACAAACAGTTTGTACCTCTGATTTCTCAACTTCATCAAAGTGTATGTTGAGATCCCCTAGAACGAGGAATCTATTGTGGCGGATTGCTGTATGTATCACTTTTTCTCCTAGGCTAGTGATGAATTGAGCTTCAGGGCCAGGGGGGCGATAAATCAAGAAGCCTGCTATGGTGTCATTATCAGCTACGGTAAGTGTGAAAAAAGACCCTTCACATTTATCTATGTCTGCTTCCTCCATGGGGTATTTCATAGATAATTTGTAAATTATTGCAATCCCACCCCCTCTTTGTCCCACCCGATCCTGTTTTGTGATCCCATAACCTTCCGGTAGAGCATCTAGGATATCTGGGGTGAAACTATCGCTGAGCCACGTTTCTGTAAGAAACATGGTATCAGGTTTTTGTCCCTTGAGTATGTCATGGATTTCATATTTATGTTTGGTTAGGGACCGACAATTCAGCAGGAGGAAGGACAAGTTTCCCCCCTGTTGTGTGTCCGTTATCGAGGGTGAGAAGTCCTTGCTGCAGTGTCTACAAATTAGAGTCTCCTGGTCTCCAAGAATGCATTGCTTACATGTATTCTTAATCGATGGCATCCAGCTTCGCAGTTCATTTGCGGTGTATTGGATCCTACGGAGGGGGTTTGACCGGCAGGGGTTCTGGCCCCTGGTCCCGGCCGGACGCGGACGGGCGCAGACGGACTTGCCTTCGCGCCAGCGGCGCGTCCGCTGGCACATCTGACCTAAATAGGGTAGTGTGCGGCTAACTCCTCCTTTTCCCCCTTCACCCCCGGAAGTCTGTAGGCTCTGATGCTGCCTTCCACGCCCTCCAAACAATCGGCACACAGCCGCGCTGGACCAGGACGGGAATCAGGTGAGAAGTGCCCAGAAATGTGCAAATAAGCAAGTTTAACGATGTATGAGAGGTAGACAGTGCTAAAAACAGTTAAAAGCTTTTCGAATCTGTTAAAAACTTCAGCAAGAGTATGTAGGAGCAGCTGCAGCCTACCGTGATCTGATGTCGTCTACATTACATATAGAAAGATATGGAAAATATCTCATTTTAATGCTACAATGTTGTAGAGAAAATGGAAGAAAATTGGAAACAAAAATACATTTTTTTGTTGGAAGTCAAATATCTATTTCAGGAAGAACTTTTATAGCAGTGGCTATTATTTTCCATGCTGGACCTACTACCACATCTGGACATTATACTGTGTATTTAAAGTGTAATAAAGGATGGATACATTGCAATGATGCACACTTGGAATTCAAACCTAGATTGCCTTATGAATTACCAAATTCATATTTAATATTTTGAAGCCAAAGTTTTGAATACATTATTCGGTCTATTGGGAAGATGTGAACACAAAATAACGAATTTATATTGGATATTTTTGAAGCGAAAGTTTTGAATACATTATTTGGCCTATTGGGAAGATGTGAACAGAAAATGGACAACATTGAAACAATTACTATTTATAATTAGACTTTGGATTATTATTTGTGCTAATTGATATTGCATTTGGAAAATTGTGTTTAAAAGTAAATAGTTTCTATATTTACTGTCTATATTGTACCAGACATAAAGGAGAGTGTACATTTCAGTTAATGTACTTGAGAGAAAAGCTGATTTTTTTTTTTTTTTACAATCTCATTGATTGTTTTTTCCCCGCTGTTCATTGATGATACTACGTTGAAATCACTGAGTATGGTGATATTCAGTAGAATCTGAGAACTGCAAAAAGGGAAACTGGAAATGTTATGTAATTCTAAAATTATATTGTGTTCTTAAAAATATATTATATTTTGTATAATACATTACATTACATACCAGTTTTTCTTCTTCTTGTTTACAGTTAGTAATGGTGAAGTTTGAAAAGAGTTTTAATGCTGTTCATCACAATACTACTCCAAAATAGTTCCATAGATTTACGTATCTAAATTACTAAAAAAGGTAAGAACACATAACATAATATGCATTATAACGTGAAACAATGTTTAAAGTTCATTTTAATGTTATTTATTTCTAATAAAAATAATGTTGATCCTACACACTATATAAAAACTTTCAGATAACATCAGCCACATAGTGATCCTTTCACACAAACAATATCCATGCTGTAATGTAATCTCTATAGCTTAACCTTTGCACTAATAGGATAACTCAAGCATTATCTTTGCATTTTTCCTTTCACAGAGTCAAAGCCCATGCACTCATACAATGACCCAGACACTATCCCTGCAGTCATCCAATCACCAAAGCACTACCCATGTAGTCATACAATCACACAGGCAGTACTGATACACTCATCCATTCACTCAGGCACTACCCATGCACTCCTCCAATCACCCAGGCAGTACCCCTGCAATCATAAAATCAGCCAAGCACTACCCATGCACTCATACAATCACTCACACACTACTGTTGCACTCATTATTCCCTCAAACAGTACCTATGCACTCATCTGTGCATTCTGATAATACCCATGCACTCCTCCAATCACCCAGGCAGTAGCCCTGCACTCATACAATCACCCATGTACTCCTCTAATCACTCAGGCACTACTGTTGCACTCATCCATTCCCTCAAACACTACCTATGCACTCATCCATGCACTCAGGCACTACCCATGCACTCCTCTGATCACCCAGGCACTACCCCTGCACTCATGCAATTAGCCAGGCACTACCCCTGCACTCATGCAATCACCCAGGCAGTAGCCCTGCACTCATACAATCATCCATGTACTACCCATGCACTCCTCTAATCACTCAGGCACTACTGTTGCACTCATCCATTCCCTCAAACACTATCCATGCACTCATCCGTGTACTCAGGCACTACCCATGCACTCCTCCGATCACCTGGCAGTAGCCCTGCACTCATACAATCACCCATGTACTACCCATGCACTCCTCTAATCACTCAGGCACTACTGTTGCACTCATCCACTCCCTAAAACACTACCTATGCACTCATCCATGAACTTACGCACTACCCATGTACTCCTCCAATCACCCAGGCACTACCTCTGCACTCATGCAATCACGCAGGCACTACTGTTGCACTCATCTCTTCCCTCAAATACTACCCATACACTCATCAATGCACTCAGGCACTACCCATGTACTCCTCCAATCACCCAGGCAGTACCCCTGCACTCATTCAATCAGCTAGGCACTACTCATGCAGTGATGTAATCACTCAGGCACTACTGTTACTCTCATCCATTCCCTCAAACACTACCCATGCACTCAAGCATTCACTCAGGCACTACTGTTGCACTCATCCATTCCCTCAAACAGTACCCATGCACTCATCCATGCACTCTGATACTACTTATGCACTCCTCCAATCACCCAGGCAGTACCCCTGCAGTCATGCAATCAGCCAAGCACTTCCCATGCACTCATCCATTCACTCAGGCATTATCCTTGCATCTGTCCATTCACTCAGGCACTGCCCTTGCACTCCTCCAATCACCCAAGTAGTACCCCTGCACACATGCAATCACCCAAGCACTACCCATACACTCATGCATGCACTCTCATACTACCCATGCACTCCTCCAATCACCCAGGCAGTACCCTTGCACTCATGCAATCAGCCAGGCACTACCCATGCACTCATGCAATCACTAAGGCACTACTGTTGCACTCATCCATTCCCTCAAATACTACCCATGCACACATCTATGCACTCAGGCACTACCCTTGCACTCCTCCTATCATCCAGGCAGTACCCCTGCACTCATGCAATCAGCCAGGCACTACCCATGCACTTATGCAATCACTCAGGCAGTACTGTTGCACTCAAACATTCCCTCAGGCACTACCCATGCACTCAGGCACTACCCATGCACTCAGGCACTACCCATGCACTCTTCCAAACACCCAGGCAGTAAGCCCTACACTCATTCAATCAGCTAGGCACTATTCATGCACTGATGCAATCACTCAAGCACTACTGTTGCTCTCATCCATTCCCTCAGACACTACCCATGCACTCATGCATTTACTCAGGCACTACTGTTGCACTTATATCCATTTCCTCAAACACTACCCATGCACTCATCCATGCACTTAGGCACTACTCATACACTCCTCCAATCACCCAGGTAGTACTTGTGCACTCATGCAATCAGCCAGGCACTCATCCAATCACTGACACTACTGTTGCACTCATCCATTCACTCAAACACTACCCATGCAGACATCCATGCAGTCAGGCACTACCTATGCACTCCTCCAATCACCCAGGCAGAACCCCTGCACTCATGCAATCAGCCAGGCACTACCCATGCACTCAACCATTCACTCAGGCACTACCCATGCACTCATCCATTCACTCAGGCACTACCTATGCACTCATCCAATGACCTAGGCATTACCTTTGCATCCATCCTTCCACTCAGACACTACCCATACACTCATCTAATCACCCAGGCAGTACCACTGCACTCATGCAATCACCCAGATACTACCCATCCACTCATGCAACCATCCAGCACTACTCTTGCACTCAACCATTTACTCAGGCACTACCCATGCTCTCATCTATTCACTCAGGCATTGTCCATGCACTCATCCATTGTCTTGGGCACTACCCATGCACACATCCAATCACCCAGGCACTACCCATGCACACATCCAATCATCCAGGCACTACCTTTGTACTCACCCATTCATCCAGGCACTACCTATGCACTCATGCATGCACTCTCATACTACCCATGCACTCCTCCAATCACCCAGGCAGTACCCTTGCACTCATGCATTCAGCCAGGCACTACCCATGCACTCATGCAATCACTAAGGCACTACTGTTGCACTCATCCATTCCCTCAAATACTACCCATGCACACATCTATGCACTCAGGCACTACCCTTGCACTCCTCCTATCATCCAGGCAGTACCCCTGCACTCATGCAATCAGCCAGGCACTACCCATGCACTTATGCAATCACTCAGGCAGTACTGTTGCACTCAAACATTCCCTCAGGCACTACCCATGCACTCAGGTACTACCCATGCACTCAGGCACTACCCCTGCACTCTTCCAAACACCCAGGCAGTAAGCCCTGCACTCATTCAATCAGCTAGGCACTATTCATGCACTGATGCAATCACTCAAGCCCTACTGTTGCTCTCATCCATTCCCTCAGACACTACCCATGCACTCATGCATTTACTCAGGCACTACTGTTGCACTTATATCCATTTCCTCAAACACTACCCATGCACTCATCCATGCACTTAGGCACTACTCATACACTCCTCCAATCACCCAGGTAGTACTTGTGCACTCATGCAATCAGCCAGGCACTCATCCAATCACTGACACTACTGTTGCACTCATCCAATCACTCAAACACTACCCATGCAGTCATCCATGCAGTCAGGCACTACCTATGCACTCCTCCAATCACCCAGGCAGAACCCCTGCACTCATGCAATCAGCCAGGCACTACCCATGCACTCAACCATTCACTCAGGCACTACCCATGCACTCATCCATTCACTCAGGCACTACCTATGCACTCATCCAATGACCTAGGCATTACCTTTGCATCCATCCTTCCACTCAGACACTACCCATACACTCATCTAATCACCCAGGCAGTACCACTGCACTCATGCAATCACCCAGATACTACCCATCCACCCATGCAACCATCCAGCACTACTCTTGCACTCAACCATTTACTCAGGCACTACCCATGCTCTCATCTATTCACTCAGGCATTGTCCATGCACTCATCCATTGTCTCGGGCACTACCCATGCACACATCCAATCACCCAGGCACTACCCATGCACACATCCAATCATCCAGGCACTACCTTTGTACTCACCCATTCATCCAGGCACTACCTATGCACTCATTAATTCTCTCAGGCACTGTCCATGCATTCACTCATGGACTAGTCTTGCACTAAAATATTCACTCATGCACAACCCATGCACTCATCCATTCACTCATGCAGTACCCCTGCACTCATTCAATCAGCTAGGCACTACTCATGCACTAATGCAATCACCAAAGCACTACTGTTGCTCTCATCCATTCCCTCAGACACTACCCATGCACTCATGCATTCACCCAGGCACTACTGTTGCACTTATCAATTCCCTGAAACACTACCCATGCACTCATCCATGCACTCAGGCACTACCTAGGCACTCATCCAATCACTGACACACTACTGTTATACTCATCCATTAACTCAAACACTACCCATGCAGTCATCCATGCAGTCAGGCACTACCTATGCACTCCTCCAATCACCCAGGCAGAACCCCTGCACTCATGCAATCAGCCAGGCACTACCCATGCACTCAACCATTCACTCAGGCACTACCCATGCACTCATCCATTCACTCAGGCACTACCTATGCACTCATCCAATGACCTAGGCATTACCCTTGCATCCATCCTTCCACTCAGACACTACCCATACACTCATCCAATCACCCAGACAGTACCACTGCACTCATGCAATCACCCAGATACTACCCATCCACTCATGCAACCAGCCAGCACTACTCTTGCACTCAAAAATTTACTCAGGCACTACCCATGCACTCATCTATTCACTCAGGCATTGTCCATGCACTCATCCATTATCTCGGGCACTACCCATGCACACATCCAATCACCCAGGCACTACCCATGCACACATCCAATCATCCAGGCACTACCTTTGCACTCACCCATTCATCCAGGCACTACCTATGCACTCATTAATTCTCTCAGGCACTGTCCATGCAATCACTCAGGGACTACTCTTCCAGTCAAATATTTACTCAGGCACAACCCATGCACTCATCCATTCACCCAGGCAGTACCCCTGCACTCATTCAATCAGCTAGGCAATACTCATGCACTGATGCAATCACTCAAGCACTACTGTTGCTCTCATCCATTCTCATCCATTCCCTCTGACACTACCCATGCACTCATGCATTCACTCAGGCACTACTGTTGCACTTGTCCATTCCCTCAGACACTACCCATGCACTCATTCATGCACTCAGGCACTACCCATGCACTCCTCCAATCACCCAGGCAGTACTTGTGCATTCATGCAATCAGCCAGGCACTACCCAGGCACTCATCCAATCACTGACACACTACTGTTACACTCATCCATTCACTCAAACACTACCCATGCAGTCATCCATGCAGTAAGGCACTACCTATGCACTCCTCCAATCACCCAGGCAGAACCCCTGCACTCATGCAATCAGCCAGGCACTACCCATGCACTCAACCATTCACTCAGGCACTACCCATGCACTCATCCAGTGACCTAGGCATTACCCTTGCATCCATCCTTCCACTCAGACACTACCCATACACTCATCCAATCACCCAGGCAGTACCACTGCACTCATGCAATCACCCAGATACTACCCATCCACTCAAGCAACCACCCATTATCTCGGGCACTACCCATGCACACATCCAATCACCCAGGCACTACCCATGCACACATCCAATCATCCAGGCACTACCTTTGCACTCACCCATTCATCCAGGCACTACCTATGTACTCATTAATTCTCTCAGGCACTGTCCATGCAATCACTCAGGAACTACTCTTGCACTCAAATATTCACTCAGGCACAACCCATGCACTCATCCATTCACTCAGGCAGTACCCCTGCACTCATTCAATCGGCTAGGCACTACTCATGCACTGATGCAATC
This sequence comes from Calotriton arnoldi, assembly GCA_963921515.1. Classification (NCBI taxonomy): domain Eukaryota; kingdom Metazoa; phylum Chordata; class Amphibia; order Caudata; family Salamandridae; genus Calotriton; species Calotriton arnoldi. Next base: position 246,992 of record CAWUFW010008670.1, read on the forward strand.
ACTCACGCACTACTATTGCTCTCATCCATTCCCTCAGACACTACCCATGCACTCATCCATGCAGTCAGGCACTACTCATGCACTCTTCCAATCACCCAGGCAGTACTTGTGCACTCATGCAATCAGCCAGGCACTCATCCAATCACAGACACACTACTGTTACACTTATCCATTCACTCAAACACTACCCATGCAGTCATCCATGCAGTCAGGCACTACCTATGCACTCCTCCAATCACCCAGGCAGAACCCCTGCACTCATGCAATCAGCCAGGCACTACCCATGCACTCAACCATTCACTCAGGCACTACCCATGCACTCATCCATTCACTCAGGCACTACCTATGCACTCATCCAATGACCTAGGCATTACCCTTGCATCCATCCTTCCACTCAGACACTACCCATACACTCATCCAATCACCCAGGCAGTACCACTGCACTCATGCAATCACCCAGATACTACCCATCGACTCATGCAACCAGCCAGCACTACTCTTGCACTCAACCATTTACTCAGGCACTACCCATGCTCTCATCTATTCACTCAGGCATTGTCCATGCACTCATCCATTATCTTGGGCACTACCCATGCACACATCCATTCACTCAGGCAGCACCCATGCACTTATTCAATCAGCTAGGCACTACTCATGCACTGATGCAATCACCCAAGCACTACTGTTGCTCTCATCCATTCCCTCAGACACTACCCATGCACTCATGCATTCACTCAGGCACTACTGTTGCACTTATCTATTCCCTCAAACACTACCCATGCACTCATCCATGCACTCAGGCACTACCCAGGCACTCATCCAATCACTGACACACTACTGTTACACTCATCCATTCACTCAAACACTACCCATGCAGTCATCCATGCAGTCAGGCACTACCTATGCACTCCTCCAATCACCCAGGCAGAACCCCTGCACTCATGCAATCAGCCAGGCACTACCCATGCACTCAACCATTCACTCAGGCACTACTCATGCACTCATCCAATGACCTCGGCATTACCCTTGCACCCATCCTTCCACTCAGACACTACCCATACACTCATCCAATCACCCAGACAGTACCACTGCACTCATGCAATCACCCAGATACTACCCATCCACTCATGCACCAGCCAGCACTACTCTTGCACTCAACCATTTACTCAGGCACTACCCATGCAATCATCTATTCACTCAGGCATTGTCCATGCACTCATCCATTATCTCGGGCACTACCTATGCCCACATCCAATCACCCAGGCACTACCCATGCACACATCCAATCATCCAGGCACTACCTATGCACTCACCCATTCATCCAGGCACTACCTATGCACTCATTAATTCTCTCAGGCACTGTCCATGCAATCACTCAGGGACTACTCTTGCACTCAAATATTTACTCAGGCACAACACATGCACTCATCCTTTCACTCAGGCAGTACCCCTGCACTCATTCAATCAGCTAGGCACTACTCATGCATTGATGCAATCACTCAAGCACTACTGTTGCTCTCATCCATTCCCTCAGACACTACCCATGCACTCATGCATTCACTCAGGCACTACTGTTGCACTTATCCATTCCCTCAACCACTACCTATGCACTCATCCATGCACTCAGGCACTACCCATGCACTCCTCCAATCACCCAGGCAGTACTTGTGCACTCATGCAATCAGCCAGGCACTACCCAGGCACTCATCCAATCACTGACACACTACTGTTACACTCATCCATTCACTCAAACACTACCCATGCAGACATCCATGCAGTCAGGCACTACTTATACACTCCTCCAATCACCCAGGCAGAACCCTTGCACTTATGCAATCAGCCAGGCACTACCCATGCACTCAACCATTCACTCAGGCACTACCCATGCACTCATCCAATGACCTAGGCATTACCCTTGCATCCATCCTTCCACTCCGACACTACCCATACACTCATCCAATCACCCAGGCAGTACCACTGCACTCATCCAATCACCCAGCTACTACCCATCCACTCATGCAACCACCATTATCTCGGGCACTACCCATGCACACATCCAATCACCCAGGCACTACCTTTGCACTCACCCATTCATCCAGGCACTACCTATGCACTCATTAATTCTCTCAGGCACTGTCCATGCAATGACTCAGGAACTACTCTTGCACTCAAATATTCACTCAGGCACAACCCATGCACTCATCCATTCACTCAGGCACTAATGTTGCACTCAACCATTCACTCAAACTCTACTCATTTACTCTTCCAATCACTCAGACACTACATACACACTAATGCAATCACACACACACTATCCATTGACTCATGTATTCATACAACATATAGCTTTTCTTTTTTAAACCAGAATAGGTGGTTCAGTAAGAACCGTTTTTTTTCTACTTTTTTAAAAACTATTTTATAATTAATGCTCCCTGTTTTCCGATTTTATGGATTTTTACAGATAAATACAGACAGAAAACAATGTGTTTTCTGTCTGCATTTATTTTTAAGAGTGGATAAATACAGAAAATGTGCTTCTTTCAAGTGACTCTTCGTGCTGTCTTTCATGAATTATAGCCCAACAGCTGAGCAGATGGACAGCATGGAAAATTACAAAACAGGATGAAATTTCTTTAAATAACTGCATGTATCAATATACATTTGTGGCATAATGCTAATATTTGCCAATGGATGTACTGTTATGTAATATTTAGCAACTTAAATAGCTAAAACACGACGGAATACGGAAATGTACAGTTTTACAACTACATTTATATGCAAAACACAAAATAAATGTGGATAAATACAGACAAAATGGCCCAAAAATAAATATGGATAAATACAGACGGAAATGTTATAAAAATAAATACCGTAAAACCGGGAGCCCTATTTATAATTTTTTTTTACAATTTTCTGCTTTTTTGGTGTTTTTTAGATTTTTTCAAAAAATGGGAACACAAGCACATAAAGTGCATAAATGTTATAAAATAAAAAACTTAACACTTATGATTATTAATTGTATCCAACATTGTTTGGACAACCTGTTCACCAATGCATAAAATGGTGATACACTTTGGGCAAAAAAGTCCTGCCTTAGAGAAGTCTGGAAGAGTCGGTGGAATAGACTGCAACCTGTCGCCAACAGATGAAGTGGAAGGGTGTGCATCACCAGATTCTTCATTCTGCCTTGCAAGTTCAGCTCTTGCAAGCCTTTTTTCGTGCATGGTTCTGAGATGTTTGTACATAGAGGATGTACCACACGAATATTTTTTGTCTGAACCATGTACTATTTTTCTCCTTCTGGTATGGAAAAAATTCCCATACCACACTCTCCTTCTTTCTGCACCTTGGCTCCTCTTCTTCTTCCAGCAGAGTCTCCTCCTCCTGCTGATCCTGTGCACTTGCCATTTTCAAATAATGTTGAGAAATCCTCAAAACACCAAAAAACACTCCAAAATTGAGTTGCTCCTGGAAAAAGTATGGCTGTTGCCAACCACACCCAAAAATAGAAAAAAGAGGGTAGATTCTAGAAAACTTAAAGAGGACAGGATCTTTAACCAATGAAATTTCTTTTTTTTGTGTCACATGGGGTGCGCGTCCCCTACGCGGAACCACAGCTTACCAGAAGCGATTCCGCAATTTCTTTCAATTTTACATTACAACAATATTTACCACTATTTGATAATATTTTTAAAAAACATAACTATATTTCTTTATTGCAAATAAATTAAATAAAGCTATATTAACATATATTATAGTCCCTTACGCGAATCCGGAAGTAGCAATGTTCGCGGAAGTTGCGCGACTCCTGAAATTACTATTAAAAAAACGATTTAATAAGTTTCATTTATTAATATACAAGTTTAGTAGGTATCTTAGCAAACCTCTTACCTTGAACTTAATATAATTATTGTATATATATGTGAAAAATATATATGTGAAAAAATCACACTGGAGCCGCGTCTCGTACGCGAGACTGGAAGTTGCAATGTACGCGTACGTACCGGGACTCCTAAAATTACTATTAAAAAATGATTTAATAAGTTTCATTTATTGATATAGAAGTTTACTAACTGTCTTAACAAACCTCTTACCTTGAACTTAATATTATTATTGTGTACATATATGAAAATTATTTATATGAAAAATCACGCGAGAGCCGCGTTTCGTACGCGGATCCAGAACTAACGCTTGGCAATGTACAGGGATTTGCGTCGGGTACGCGACTCCATGTTTTTATTTTTTTAAAATATATATATATACATAAATACACATATTATATATATGTGTATATATATTTATTTTAAAAAGTTATATATTTTACATTTTTTTAAAAATGGAATTGTAAAAAATAAAAACATTTAAAAAAAAATTATTACATATGTATATGTATATTTTGACTATGTATGTATATATACATATACATATATATATATATTCACTGAAAAAACCATAGGTTTCAGGGGCGTTATAGTTAGTTGGACATTTCACTCGTACAAAAACATAGAAATTCCCCGAGTAGTTAGTTCAGCTAACTAAAACTCGCGCGCCCGCAATGCACTGCTGATGACGTCACATATTACATCACTCATGACATGGTCAGTGACATCACTCATGACATCACTGATGACATCTCAAATAACATCACTGATGACATCATCCTTGTGATAGAGTGGCAGACCTCCTCTCACCCTAATATAACCTTTGATACACACACTCAAAAATACAAACTAACATTTTCAAAACAATGGACATACCAATACCAGTTACAACACACCTATTCAGTAATTCCAAGATCTATACACACATCCACTCATTCACCAACAGTCCCTATACAGTCACTCATACATGTACTCACTCATCATATGTACTCATACACCTATACATCCTGTTACACACCGCCACTCATCCATAGAGTTACTCACACACATAGTCACACATGCAAACAAAGTATCATGTTTTCTGATGACATGTCGCGCCGGCCCCGTCCAACAACAGAACTCCTTTAGATCCAAACAGACTCTTCCACTGTCTCACCGGAAGTGAAACCAGGCCACGCGGACACTTTCACAATACAACAGCCGGGAATGCACTTTTCGGTAAAAAAACCACATTCCTTCCTCCAAATTAATCAAATAAACGTCTCACTGAAGAACAGGGGCCAGCTTCGATCGGTAAACAGCCGTTACAACGACTTTTTTTACTTTGCGATACCATTACAACGCATGCATTACCACGCATGCGTTGTACATCACAAAGTCATTACTACGCATTTTTTAGAACGCATGGTCATTTACCATGCATGCCTTTACAACGAATTTTGTTGTAAAGGTATGTATGGTAAATGACCATGCGTTCTAAAAACATGTAGACGATCCATGTCGTTGTAAGGAAACAGAGGCTGTTCCGTTTCCTCACAACGACGTGCACCGCCCCTCAGAGATGACGTGAAGCAGGAACCACGAGGAGAGAGGAACCATGAGGAGTGAGAGGTAAGGGGGATTGGGCATGGGGTGGGGGTTTCTTTTCTAGGGTTTAGGGTAGTGCAGTGGTGTTTGGGTGGTGTAGGGGGTCGTGCTGGGGGTAGTGTTTTAGGGTTTAGGGTAGTGCAGTGGTGTTTGGGTAGTGTAGGGGGTTGTGCTGGGGGTAGTGTTTTAGGGTTTAGGGTAGTGCAGTAGTGTAGGGGTCGTGCTGGGGTAGTGTTTTAGGGTTTAGGGTAGTGCAGTGGTGTATGGGTAGTGTAGGGGGTCATGCTGGGGTAGTGTTTTAGGGTTTAGGGTAGTGCAGTGGTGTTTGAGTAGTGTAGGGGGTCATGCTGGTGGTAGTGTTTTAGGGTTTAGGGTAGTGCAGTGGTGTTTGTGTAGTGTAGGGGGTCATGCTGGGGGTAGTGTTTTATGGTTTAGGGTAGTGCAGTGGTGTTTGGGTAGTGTAGGGGGTCGTGCTGGGGGTAGTGTTTTAGGGTTTAGGGTAGTGCAGTGGAGTTTGTGTAGTGTAGCTGGTTGTGCTGGGGGTAGTGTTTTAGGGTTTAGGGTAGTGCAGTGGAGTTTGTGTAGTGTAGCTGGTTGTGCTGGGGGTAGTGTTTTAGGGTTTATGTTAGTGCAGTGGTGTTTGGGTAGTGTAGGGGGTAGTGCTGGGGTAGTGTTTTAGGGTTTAGGGCAGTGCAGTGGTGTTTGTGTAGTGAAGGGGGTCATGCTGTGGGTAGTGTTTTAGGGTTTAGGGTAGTGCAGTCATGTTTGTGTAGTGTAGGGGGTCGTGTTTTAGGGTATAGGGTAGTGCAGTGGTGTTTGGGTAGTGTAGGGGGTCATGCTGGGGGTAGTGTTTTAGGGTTTAGGGTAGTGCAGTGGTGTTTGTGTAGTGTAGCTGGTTGTGCTGGGGGTAGTGTTTTAGGGTTTATGTTAGTGCAGTGGTGTTTGGGTAGTGTAGGGGGTAGTGCTGGGGTATTGTTTTAGGGTTTAGGGCAGTGCAGTGGTGTTTGTGTAGTGAAGGGGGTCATGCTGTGGGTAGTGTTTTAGGGTTTAGGGTAGTGCAGTCATGTTTGTGTAGTGTAGGGGTCGTGTTTTAGGGTATAGGGTAGTGCAGTGGTGTTTGGGTAGTGTAGGGGGTCGTGCTGGGGGTAGTGTTTTAGGGTTTAGGGTAGTGCAGTGCTGTTTGTGTAGTGTGGGAGGTCATGCTGGGGGTATATTTAGGGTTTAGTGTAGTGCAGTGGTGTTTGGGTAGTATAGGGAGTCGTGCTGGGGGTAGTGTTTTAGGGTTTAGGGTAGTGCAGTGGTGTTTGGGTAGTGTAGGGAGTCATGCTGGTGGTAGTGTTTTAGGGTTTAGGGTAGTGCAGTTATGTTTGGGTAGTGTAGGGTGTCGTGCTGGGGGTAGTGTTTTAGGGATTAGGGTAGTGCAGTGGTGTTTGGGTAGTGGAGGGGGTAGTGTTTTAGGGTTTAGGGTAGTGCACCCAACCAGCCACAATATCCGTGGACAAAGGGGAGCCTGACTCTTTGGAACGCTCCGTCAATTGAATAATTTGGGTCAAGGGCCCTCCCACGTCCAAGACCTATCAATTCCTTTCTTGGGATCCCTCATATACTTGGAGAAAAAGGTACATAGTTTCTCATCAATTTCAGGCGTGTGTGCCACCTTCCCCTTCAGTGAGGGCCTGGGGCATTCTCCCCTCATCCTATTCCTGACCTCCCTTTCAAGGGGTTGATGGATTTTCCCCACCACATACTCTGCCACTTTGGCGTCAGGTGTCCACTCTGCCGACCTAGGATGGTAAATTTGGGTAGGCTCGAACATGTCCGAGTGGACCCCGTCCCCAACTGGGGACTGAGAGGAGTGGGACTCTGGACGCCAGGGACGCCCCGAGTCCTTATCCTCATCGGAGGAGAAATCGTCCTCCGATACACCCTCTCCCTCTAAGGGAAACCCGCCGTCGGGTCTACAATAGTGGTGACAGTGTCGCAATTTTCTCCGGGTGCCTCCTCCTCCCGGCAGGGTGCATGTTTTAGCGTTTGCGCACTCTTGAGGAAGGTCTCCGTAAGTTTATCAAATCCTTCCAAGTGCCCCGCGTTATGCTTAACGGCCCTTTTATTCCCCATCTGGGAGCTACTTGGACCCGCCACCACCAGATCTGGGTCACTGAACACCCCAGGGATGCTTTTCGCCAGCTTATCAACCTGATCCCTAAGAGGAGCCAGCGCCCTAGAAATAGCCAGAGAGAGGGCTTTGTCCACTGCTGGAGGGAGAAGTTGGGGGCCATTCCTCCTCCACTTCCTGGTAGGAGGAGTAAAAATGGTCTTCTGGAGAAGACATGATAGCAGAGGGTGTGAGCACAGAACAAATGCCCTTAAAATCCTTAAGACAGCCCCCTCGCCGGTGCTCCAACAGCTGGGCTTTCCCCGAAGCTGTTATAAGAATAGACTGAGGCGCAATACCAATTACCACCACCAGGTGGCGCTGGTCACTAACGTGGCCGTGTGGGGAAATCACTGCGTAGCCGTGTCAAAATTAGGCGAGGGTTGGTCGGGAATCAAGCGGACACTAAAGGAGTGACCGGATTCCCAAACGCGCGTAAAGACCAGCGGGAGCGCTCGACGGAGCTGCCTCGCTCGGACCAAACGCGCCTGACAGGATCTCACCGCGCGCAGAGCACACAGCGGGAGAAACTGCGAGGGGGAGAACGTGCTCGGGCAAGAGCCTGCTGCACAGGGAATATGAAACAATACCAAGGCAATAATGCTAATAACGTGCACAAGAAACCGCTATACAAACAGAAAGAAGGAAGCGGAAGGGACGTCACAATATTATATACGATGGACTGTGATATGATTGGACTATAGTTGCCTTGGAGACTACCCCTCTAATGGTTCATGGGTTGTGTAGTCTTTTGTTTAATGATTGTTGTGTTACGTTTTCTTTGAACTGCTATGCAAATAAAGTGAGGAAAGATATGCATAATCCTCGCCTCCGTCCTGCCATAGAATTCATTAAACTTTATTTGATCTGATTTAGAAACATAGATCATAAAAGTGTACATAAAAACAGTAAATCCTCTTTCCTATTACAATACAGTGAGAATTAATTAAAACCAGTAGGTAAAAACGGGTGTTACAAAGCCCGGTTCAGAGCAACTTCAGGTTAACAGAATCGTAAAGTTCAATGTTTCGCAAGATCAATCTCATGTACTTCGTGCAAAATACGCAATAAGGGGTCCAAGTAAGATGTAACGATCCAAAACCTGACCAGTTTGCACTATATAAAACTGCAGAAAAACTAAAAACAAAAAGTGTTTTGCACACTTCTGTCATTGGGCTATATGTGGGCTACATCTGGGTGATATTTGTGCTACATTTGGGCTCTTTTTTCTCTGGTGGTCATCTTGGGAGACTTATTTGTTATGAAGTTTCCTAATTTCGTCATTTACTGCAGTCTCCTCAGTAGGAAATGCTTTCAGTTTTTTACTTTGATTCCATCAAGAAGGCATTCAGATGTGTCACACATTTGCCATAAATTCAGAATGTTAGCACTCTAGTTGTTCATTAGATCACTGTAGTAAAGCTACTGCTCACCAGGGAGTTACCTGGAAGTCTACTGCTGGTATTGAAAGTGATTGTTTCAGTCTGCATGTCAGAATTTTCTAATGAAATAGAAGAGGATTTGAGATCTCACTTAAAACATGCCCTAAATTTTCTTTCTGCAGCACTAACCATAATTTCTATGGCAAAATGAACCCCCTCATTTTGTTCCTTTTTAAATTAAATGTTTTAAGTGTTACCAGTTTATTCCAATCAAGATGGCTTCAGGTGTGCCATACTTTTGTCATAAGTAAGACTGTTAGCGCTCTAGTTGTTCTTTAGAACACTCTGGGAAGCTGCAGTAGAACACAAAGGCATCAACTGACAGGCTGCTCCTGTTGAAATATAACAGGAAGATATTTGAGATCTCACTTAAAACATGTCCTAATTTTTCTTTCTACAGCACTAACCATAATTTCTATGACAAAATGAACCCCCTCATTTTGTTCCTTTTTAAATTAAATGTTTTAAGAGTTACCAGTTTATTCCAATCAAGATGGCTTCAGGTGTGCCATAATTTTGTCATAAGTAAGACTGTTAGCGCTCTAGTTGTTCTTTAGAACACTCTGGGAAGCTGCAGTAGAACACAAAGGCATCAACTGACAGGCGGCTCCTGTTGAAATATAACAGGAAGATATTTGAGATCACACTTGAAACATGTCCTAATTTTTCTTTCTACAGCACTAACCATAATTTCTATGACAAAATGAACCCCATCATTTTGTTCCTTTTTAAATTAAACGTTTTAAGTGTTACCAGTTTATTCCAATCAAGATGGCTTCAGGTGTGCCATACTTTTGTCATAAGTAAGGCTGTTAGCACTCTAGTTGTTCTTTAGAACACTCTGGGAAGCTGCAGTAGAACACAAAGGCATCAACTGACAGGCTGCTCCTGTTGAAATATAACAGGAAGATATTTGAGATCTCACTTAAAACATGTCCTAATTTTTCTTTCTACAGCACTAACCATAATTTCTATGGCAAAATGAACCCCCTCATTTTGTTCCTTTTTAAATTAAATGTTTTAAGTGTTACCAGTTTATTCCAATCAAGATGGCTTCAGGTGTGCCATACTTTTGAAAGTAAGTAAGACTGTTAGCTCTATTGTTGTTCTTTAGAACACTCTGGGAAGCTGCAGTAGAACACAAAGGCATCAACTGACAGGCTGCTCCTGTTGAAATATAACAGGAAGATATTTGAGATCTCACTTAAAACATGTCCTAATTTTTCTTTCTACAGCCCTAACCATAATTTCTATGACAAAATGAACCCCCTCATTTTGTTCCTTTTTAAATTAAATGTTTTAAGAGTTACCAGTTTATTCCAATCAAGATGGCTTCAGGTGTGCCATAATTTTGTCATAAGTAAGACTGTTAGCGCTCTAGTTGTTCTTTAGAACACTCTGGGAAGCTGCAGTAGAACACAAAGGCATCAACTGACAGGCTGCTCCTGTTGAAATATAACAGGAAGATATTTGAGATCACACTTGAAACATGTCCTAATTTTTCTTTCTACAGCACTAACCATAATTTCTCAGACAAAATGAACCCCATCATTTTGTTCCTTTTTAAATTAAATGTTTTAAGTGTTACCAGTTTATTCCAATCAAGATGGTTTCAGGTGTGCCATACTTTTGTCATAAGTAAGGCTGTTAGCACTCTAGTTGTTCTTTAGAACACTCTGGGAAGCTGCAGTAGAACACAAAGGAATCAACTGACAGTCTCTGCCCTTATTGGATGTACATGTTTTACTGAGAATGTCAGACTTCATTCTCACATGACTGAGAAAGATAATGTGAATTTACAGAAAATATGCTCTCATTTTAGCTTCTGGAGCACCTTCCAAAACTGTATGGGACAAGCATGTGAAAATAGTTTTCTCTCAAACATGATTCATGATATCCCAGCAGAAGGTTTTTCACAGGGTAAAATCACCTTAGAACACACCACAATTCCTGAAATTAGTATGGTACCATCAACAAATGAATTCTAATGTAACTAAAGTCTGTTATCACCCTTTATAGTTCTCCTTTTGGTAACCCTCAAAATCTTTGATTCACTACAATGCATTTCAATGGGGTACTATCATTTATATTGGTCCCAAGATGGCTGCCAGCAATTCCAGGATGAAGTGCTGACAGCCAATCAGATCTCACGATGACATGTGTGGTTAGGCTCCGCCCAGATATATATGTGTTTTCTTTTTCAAATTTCTCAGGAACTACTGAACGGATTTACACCATTTAAGCAAAAGGCACGACTCTGAACCAAGGGCTACCTTTTTGCCAAATTTGGTGTAATTCCGTTCTGCAGTACGGGCTGTAGCTGCGATGAAAGGTTCCTATGTTAAATTGCATGGGGAAAACACGTTTTGGGACCCCCCTTTTTTCTCGGCCCCCGCTTGCCGAATCACCCCGAAACTTTCAGGATAGGAGCGGACCGGAGCGGGCCATAAGTTTTGAAAATTTCGCAAAGATTCGTCATCCGGCGCCAAAGTTATTTCAAATAGAGTGTTGTGGATTTCCTATGGAAAATAGGTCCTAACTATAACTATCTACTGGCGACCGCCAGTAGATAATATATATATATATATGTGTGAAACAAAGAGTTACCCTCGTGGCCGGCACTCACAGGCAGATAGGATAAAGATTCTTGTCAGGCTAGCAATGATCAGCGTCGCCCCCTCTTGTGCGCTGATCCGACGCGTTTCGGGAACAATCCCTTCCTCATGGATCATCAAAGAGACAATGCGGCAGGCAATAGGGCTACACAAAGTCCAACTTTTATTTCATGTAATTTAGACAAATAGGAAGTCTGTCTCAAGTGAGCCAAAAAAGCATTGTGGGACAAGTAGTCCATTGAGGTAAGTAACTCCCAAGTGGGATGCCTGCCACAGAGCAACTTTAAAGCAAAAAGTTCTTTAAAAAGAAGGAGCCTGAGCACTGCTGAAGCCGTTTACAAGGCAGCCTCCAGGCCACCCATACCGCTACCCTGTCAAGTGAAACAGGAGCAGTTCCGCAAGGATCTCGCAGCGGTGCCATGCCGTGGCCGGGTGAGAGCCACACATTACTGAAACAAAGAGTTACCCTCGTGGCCGGCACTCACAGGCAGATAGGATAAAGACTCTTGTCAGGCTAGCAATGATCAGCATCGCCCCCTCTTGTGCGCTGATCCGACGCGTTTAGGGAACAATCCCTTCCTCATGGATCATCAAAGAGACAATGCGGCAGGCAATAGGGCTACACAAAGTCCAACTTTTATTTCATGTAATTTATACAAACAGGAAGTCTGTCTCAAGTGAGCCAAAAAAGCATTGTGGGACAAGTAGTCCATTGATTTAAGTAGCTCCCAAGTGGGATGCCTGATTTTGTACGAGTGAAATGTCAGCCTAACTATAACGTCCCTGAAACCTGTGGTTTTTTCAGTGAATATCTAAGGTTTTTTCAATGCTAATTCCAAACTATACCGTCCCTGAAACTTGTGGTTTTTTTTCAGTGAAATAAAAATAAATTTAAAAAAAATGTATATATATATATATATATATATGAAACAAATGAGATGGAATCGGCACTCCTTTGGTTCTTCACTTCGATTTTCTTTTCTTTCGAGTGACACAATCATCTATGCGTTTCGGCTGCCAGACGCAGCCTTGTTCACGATATATATATATCCCAATAACATAAAGGGGCTGATATTACAATGCTCCAGAAAAATAAAGAGTGGTCCTACTTTCCAAAGGGACAGGACACCAATTGACAATATGTCTAAAAAGAATTCCCTTTGGGAAACCACAATAGCGTACCAGAACAGTCACTCAAACACCTATTCACACAGGAACCATATTAGGAGCCAAAAAGTCAAATATATGAGTGGTTTATTCATAAAACAAATGCAATAGATAAAATCTAATTCACAAAAAGAATTAATAAACACAGGTTAAAATACAATTTCATCAAGAATTATTCCACAAAAAGCAGCAAAAAACAATGTACACACAAAACACTACCACTATAGGGCTGGCATTAATAATCCTTTACATTTTTTTCCAAAAATTGCAACAACAACACCAATAATGTGCATCAAGTTTATATAAGACAAGACCAGGAAGCGACGCGTTTCGGTGGTATCAGCAGGTCCAAATCACCTTCTTCAAGCTTTACATTAAAACGTGATCCAGCACTCTTAAAATCGTGATATCAACATGCGGTTGTATGCGGGGAAAAGGATCCTCCCAGTCTGTAATGGCTGATAGGTCCCAGAATGCACTAGATAAAAACTCCTCAATTATCTGAACATACGGCCTGTCACAATTTAATAAAAAGGTTCCATTCACTCGTAATCGGCCAAAGGTAATGCCCTTATCGTTGTTCAAATAAATTTCCTCTCAGGGCCAGGATTTAAATCAATTTCCTGTTTAGTCTGTACTCTTTAGTTCCAAAATTTTCTGTTTATTTAGGGCTTTAACACCGGGATGTGAAGTCTCCGTGTCTATTACCAAAACGCCCGTCCTTGATATTACAATGCTGCATTGTAATTGGCCGCTCGCTTTACTTTCTGACTGCCACATTATGATTCTGGCGGTCGGAAAGTAAACTGGCTGGTCATGTCGGCTGGTTTACAATGGGCTCATGGAGACCGTCGGCCAGTCGGAGCCAGCTCGTAATCCCAAAGGGCGGGCCTTTCCACCCTTGGGATTACGATGCACGGTTTCCAGCATGGTTTCCATGCCAGCCTGTCTGACATGGCAACCATGCCGGAAAGCGTGTTTGGAGGCCCACAGCAGGGTCTCTGGTTGGGGACCCAGGGGGCACATATGGTGTCCCCCTGTTGATCCCTGCACCCCGTGGCATGCACCTTGAGGTAGCAGGGATGAACAGCACTTCCTATTTCCCTATGGGAGCATGCATTTTGGCCGGTTTACGGCCTGCTCCCATAGGAAAATGCAGGAATGCAACCGAACAGTGTTCGGTCACATCCTATGCGGTGGTCCGGACCGCCAACCAGAGGTCTGATGGTCCCAGGACTATGTCGGTGTCGGGCGGAAGCAATTCTGCCCATCGAAATCGACCCCCAAATATTTAAAAAAAACATTTTAATTAAAATAAAGCAGTAAACAGCATACATTTCTTACAATTTAATAAAAATATTTTACACATTAAAAACATTAATAATTATAAATATTATCATTTTAAATGAGCAAAAACATAATATAAATTGCAACAATATAAAATAAATGATAACATTTTACATTTAATGCATATACTATTACCACTGCAGTTTATACAAAAGTAGGCAAAGTGTTGTACTAAGGATGTATAAAATTTACTACTCCCACTTCAAGCAACGCAACAGTAGGAAAACTGTTACATCACACAGGGGTAAAATTTACTATTCCCACTCCAGTCAGTGCAACAGTAGGGAAAGTGTTGGATTGCGGAGGGTTAAAATGCACTATTAACACTGCAGTCAGTGCAACATTAGAAACACAAATCCTCTTCAACACAATTAAATAAGGTAAAAAATATGGTAAACAAATAAAAATACAAATATGTAAAAAAAAAAATATATATATTTTATATTACAATTTTAAATACATATCATAAATAACTATGAATACTATATAATTAAAATACTAAAATATTTTTCATCTATATAAATACATTTATTTAAAAATTATTTATTAACAAAAAAGTTCCTAAATAATTTAATTTTAGGTACTTCCCACCCTATACCCCTACAAAACTCACGACCCACACTTAAACTAAACTTTAAAAAACAAATTATTTCCACTATTAACATAAATATTTATCAATAAACTAATTATATCATTATTTAAAATTAATTATTACTTAATTAGAATTAATTTACTTCAACAATATACCCCAACAAAACACACAACATGCTCCAAAAATGTAACTTAACAAAAAATGAATTACACAATTAACATAAATTATCAATTTAAGAATATCAATAAAAAATGTAATTATTACTTAATTAGAATTAATTTACTTCCCATCCTATACCCCTACAAGACCCACAACAAACACCTAAAATGTAAGTAAAAATAAAAAATTGCACAATTAGCATAATTATAAATTAAATAATAATTATTAATTAAAAACCAAATATTAATTGCTTATAATTAATTCACTTCCCACCCTGTACCAATCAATTGAAGAATTAATATTGATTAACAATTCATTCTTAATTAATTATCAATAAAATAATATTAATTAAAAATGAATTATTAAATTATTATAATTAAATTAGTTCCCACCTAGTACCCCTATAAATCCACAACCTGCTACGGTACTAAAAATCACAAAAATTAATTACATTTAATTTAATAACTACTAAAAATGTAACAACTATATTAAAAAACATAAACAATAATTATACAAAATATTACATCATATACATTTAAAATATATACTAAAACACATAACAATAATCACAAAACTATATTATAAACAACTATGGTCCTGATTACTATTTCGGTCAGACTATTAGTCGGCGGTTCCATCCGCAGCATTAGGATGCAACCGCCCTATGGGTGGTCGGAATCATCCATTTTCCTATTGCAGCTTGTGCAGTGAGCCAGAATAGGGCTGTAGCACAAGCTTAAAAAAATATTAATGTTTTCAAACATCCCTGCACCGTGTGTCAGGCACCATGCGGTGCCTGCCACATGGGGCAGGGATGTTTAGGGGGGCACCATAGGTGCCACCCAGGCCCCATAGCAGAAGGTCAGGGGGGACGGGCCCCTAAAGTCACTGCCTTTTCATGGTGGGCGGACTGCCGTGAAAGGGCAGGCAGAAAGCGACATTGCAATCCCGACGGCGAAGCCGAGGCTGGCCCCGCTGTCATTTTGGGATTACTATTCCACCCACAGCCATGACGGCCTCTGTGAGCCTGTTGGAAGCAGAGCATAATTCCCCCGTGGGTTTCCCTCCGACCGGACGAGCTGTCGGATGGCTTTCTGCCCGATATCATAATTATGGCCTATATTTTTGTAAACGATATTAATGACTTCGATATTTTAAAAATCGATATTACCTTAAAATCAATATTCTTGACAACGATATTCTTGCAGACAATAATTCCATATCACGATATTTTGGTAGGATGATATTTTAATTTTGATATTTTGTACGAATACCTTTATTTTATTGTGGTTGGTGTTTGTAAGATATTGGGTTACTGGTTGAAGTGGGTGGAACCCCACTCAAGCAGGAACCACAATCCTTGTCAGTGTGAAGTCACAAGCAAACCCTAAACTGACCTGTGCTCAATACTCATTTAGCTTGGCATAGAGCAGTCAGGCTTAACTCAGAGGCAATGTGTAAAATATTTGTGCAACAATTCAAACAGTAACACCAGATTAGCAAATTAGAGTTATTTTTAATAAATAAAACATGACCAAAATGACAAAAATCCAATCGGACCCACAGGTATGCAGGCTTAAAGATTTCAAAGAAAATAGATCCAAAAACGCACAAAGTGCCAACTGTGGATATCTGGTCGTGCTGTACCGGGACAAAGTCACAAGCTCAGGCCGACAGCCATGGAGCGTGGGGTGGCTACAGGGACCCAGTTGGGCCTGCTGAACAATAGTACTTTAAATACTGGTTTGCAGAGCGTTGCAAGATTCTGCACCAAAGATGTGTCGCGCAGCTGAGGAGATGAACAGGTTCGGAGGTAATGCAGAGCTGTGATGCGAAGCGAGGTTCTGCGTTGTCAGCGAGAATTCAGTTGATTAGAGCTTGTGAAGCAAAGTCCGGCTTCGAAGATGGATTGAGCAGTCGAGGCCAATGTGCCGGTTCCGGGGACCTGTGAGGCTGTAGTGCGAGAACCTGCGTCGTCATCGAGGCTGCTGTCAACAAGAGATGCAAGGGTCTTCGTTGGGAAAGCTTCGCACAGGTGGTAGCTCCGATGCACCTGCGGGGTCGATGCAGAGTCCTTTGTGTCAGAAGTACCCTCGCAGCAGAGTCAGTTCAAAAAATGATACATCGAACAGCAAGGATGATGTGCCGGCTCTGCTGCAGATGCGCCATGGAGATATGTCAATACTGCTGATTCTACAGATGTCATTACAAAATAACGGGGTAACCCAGAAATAATCTGGAGGACCTGGGTAGTTTTTGAACACAACAACAATGGGCCAAACGGGACAGTACACTATTTTAGTAAGGTTCAAATGAGTCCAATTATCAACAATTTCTCAATAAGCTTATTAATTAAGGATGGGGGTAAGTACTTTTCAAAACAATGAGGGAGAATCTGTTATATTATGAAAACGTTTTTCAGCCCACACCAAGGAAAAAACACTTTTGAATGTAACAATTTTTATATTTTGAAAAATAATAAATATGAATATATTATATACATATATGGTTGCTCCAAAGAAATACGTGAAGGGGTGCTTAAGAAAAAAGTGCTTGTGCGTGGAGTAATTTAGATAAGAAAAAGGAAAGTAGATATACTCAATACATCTGTCATCTTATTTGTACAGTAGTCTGTTCATATATACTTATTACATTGCATAAGTATAGTCACATCTATATAGAGGTAATTGTATTATTCTAAATTGCTCCTTTGTGTAACCAAATGACAATCCAGCCTGAAGAAAGTGTTGACGTTTCGACCCAGCGGCGTGTGGGTGGATGGGGGCCAATCTAAGACTAAAAGGCGGGTCTTCATCAGGACTAGAAAACCAATTGAAATTTGGGAGCAACCTGGAAACTCATTCAATGTGAAGACTGCAGAATTAATCATGCAATTCACAAGGGCCATCTGGCTCCAAGACGAAAAAGAAATGACTCTTGAAGCGAATAGATACTAACAGGCTTGATATAGTAGCATGCGAGGCAGGAATCAGTTGATGTCCTTGCTCGAGGCTAAGCGGTAGAGTTGCATATACGAGAAATGTAGAGGGAGGACACTTATTAATTCAGATTCTCCTACTGAAATGCTTAATCACACTGACAGCATCATGGCACCTACAGATGGGCTGGCAGAGCACCTTCAGTCCCACTTACAAGGGTCCATGATTGGGGTGGCACCACTAAGCAGGGTAGGGCTAACAGATGGCAGAGTCCAAGTGTTGGGTTCAAGGTTGTTGAGATCTTCTGTCCCTTAGGCTCTGGTCAGGAGGCCAGCCAACTAGCCCTTGAAGTCACTTTGTGATTGTGGGTTCAACAGATGCAGGGTCAATGCTTCTCATTCATTCAAGGGGGCAGCAGTTCCTTCAGAGCAGAAGTCCAGCGAAGTGACATTCCTTTCAGCAGCACAGCAGTCCTTCTTTCTGTCAGAGTATCAACAGGTCCTGAAGTGAACTGAAGAGTTGGTGTCTGAGGGCTGATATTTATACCTGGTGCCCTTCCTCTGGAAGGTGGGAAAAGCTTCTAGAAAGTCTCTTGGAAATTTCTAGTCATCCAGCCGTCACTGCCCTGGCTCCAGACTAACTGCAGAGGTTATGCAGCCTTTTGTGTGGAGGCAGGACACACCCTATTCAAGTGTAAGTAAAGCTGTGCCAAACTCCTCCCGCTCGACCTGCTAATGATGCCCCATCCAGGCACACCTAAGCTCTCTATTTTGTTTGGCTGTCTAGGAGGAATACACAAATCCCAACTATCAGCTACACCCAGTCATGTGACCCAAAGACAGGCTACAGTCACTAAGGGCCTCATTATGATGTCAGCTGTCGGTCGGACCGCAGTATTATGATACTGGCGGTCAGACCAACAGCTGTCGGACGCAGCTCTGCGGTCTCCACCAGAATCATAAATCCTGATGGTGTGGCGGTCAGAGGAGCATCCTAGAATGATAGCAGTGCTGAGGCAGGAACTGCAATCGGATTACAATATCCCTTCCAGACAGCATATTCAGGGCAGGAAACCCCGCCATGAAAAGGTTGTCAGAAAGGGATCGGGGGCCCAAAACAGGGCCCCGGCCATCATAGGCCAATGAAAAGTGTCCCTGGGGCCACATGTAGTGCTCCCACTTACCTCCATGCATCATGTGCCATGCACGGACATGCAGGAGGTGCTGCATGGTGGTGGCATTGCTCTGGCCATTTTCCATGGCAGCAGCATGCCCCTGGCGTGGTACTGACGACTTTCTGACCGCCAGCCTGGTGGTCAAATCGAAATACGGTGGTCGGACCGCTGCATGCTCGTTGGGCAGTCTCCTGACAGCCGCAATAGCGGCCGGCGGTCCGACCACCTAAAATCATAATGAGGCCCTAAATGGCTAAGGCAGAAAAATGCCACCTTTATAAAAGTGCCATTTTCAAAATTGTAATTTAAAATCTGACTTTACCATTAGAGAGGAGTTTTCATTACAATTATAAAGACACCAAATGTGAATTGGTTACCTGCTCCCATTTGGAAATAGCAGCTTATTAAATGTAATAAGGTAACTCCAATGTTATCCTATGGTGGAGATAGGCCTTGCAGTAGTGAGAAATGAATTGAAGGGTTTTTCACTACCGAGATATGTAAGACTTAAAGTTACATGTCGCACTTTCTAAATATACTGCACCCTGACCCATGGGCTGTTTGGGCCTACAATAGAGGTGACTTATATGTATTAAAAAGTAAGGTTTGGGCCTGGGAAGAGCTTTGTTTTGCCAGGTTGAAATGGCAGTGTAAAATCTGCATGCACAGGCTGCAATGGCAGGCATGAGACATGTTTAAAGAGGCTACTTAAGCGGGTGACACAAGCAGTGGTAACCTGTTAAAAAGTTAACCCAGTAAAACAGAATTCCTTCCCTTGCATTTTCAATCATGAATCTCTGTTTTGGTATTGGATTGCAATAATTCTGTGTTCTGATTTCACAACCAGTGGCAAGTTTACTCTTTCTACTTAACTTAAATTTTTATCCATTAGAACATCTGTTTATCTAGATATAAAAAAAACTCATGGGAACAGTCCAGACCGAACTGCCAAGCCATGTCTTCCCTGGATGCTTGATTCCGGTCCAGGGAAGACATGACTTGGCAGTTCGGTCTGGACTGTTCCCATGAGGCACAGGGTCAAGACTGATTTGCATATGGCTATGTCTGAACTGGGGTGGCGTGGTGAAGCAAAATAATAGGACACACCCTATTCAAGTGTAAGTAAAGCTGTGCCAAACTCCTCCCGCTCGACCTGCTAATGATGCCCCATCCAGGCACACCTAAGCTCTCTATTTTGTTTGGCTGTCTAGGAGGAATACACAAATCCCAACTATCAGCTACACCCAGTCATGTGACCCAAAGACAGGCTACAGTCACTAAGGGCCTCATTATGATGTCAGCTGTCGGTCGGACCGCAGTATTATGATACTGGCGGTCAGACCAACAGCTGTCGGACGCAGCTCTGCGGTCTCCACCAGAATCATAAATCCTGATGGTGTGGCGGTCAGAGGAGCATCCTAGAATGATAGCAGTGCTGAGGCAGGAACTGCAATCGGATTACAATATCCCTTCCAGACAGCATATTCAGGGCAGGAAACCCCGCCATGAAAAGGTTGTCAGAAAGGGATCGGGGGCCCAAAACAGGGCCCCGGCCATCATAGGCCAATGAAAAGTGTCCCTGGGGCCACATGTAGTGCTCCCACTTACCTCCATGCATCATGTGCCATGCACGGACGTGCAGGAGGTGCTGCATGGTGGCGGCATTGCTCTGGCCATTTTCCATGGCAGCAGCATGCCCCTGCCGTGGTACTGACGACTTTCTGACCGCCAGCCTGGTGGTCAAATCGAAATACGGTGGTCGGACCGCTGCATGCTCGTTGGGCAGTCTCCTGACAGCCGCAATAGCGGCCGGCGGTCCGACCACCTAAAATCATAATGAGGCCCTAAATTGCTAAGGCAGAAAAATGCCACCTTTATAAAAGTGGCATTTTCAAAATTGTAATTTAAAATCTGACTTTACCATTAGAGAGGAGTTTTCATTACAATTATAAAGACACCAAATGTGAATTGGTCACCTGCTCCCATTTGGAAATAGCAGCTTATTAAATGTAATAAGGTAACTCCAATGTTATCCTATGGTGGAGATAGGCCTTGCAGTAGTGAGAAATGAATTGAAGGGTTTTTCACTACCGAGATATGTAAGACTTAAAGTTACATGTCGCACTTTCTAAATATACTGCACCCTGACCCATGGGCTGTTTGGGCCTACAATAGAGGTGACTTATATGTATTAAAAAGTAAGGTTTGGGCCTGGGAAGAGCTTTGTTTTGCCAGGTTGAAATGGCAGTGTAAAATCTGCATGCACAGGCTGCAATGGCAGGCATGAGACATGTTTAAAGAGGCTACTTAAGCGGGTGACACAAGCAGTGCTGCAGACCCTCCAGTAACATTTAATTTATAGGCCCTGGATACATGTAGCACTACTTTACGAGGGACTTATCAGTAAATTAAATATGCCAATTGGGATAAACCAACGTTGCCATGTTTTGTGGTCGTAACACCAGCAAAAACAAGCTCAGCCACAATGGATGAGGAAGGCAAAAACTTTGGGGGAAGACTACCCTCAGGCTGACTGGTCTAACAGTGTTGGAATATGAAATAATATGAAAATTAACTGGTTTAAAATGGAGAACAGTATTTGCTGTTCATTCTTAGTAAAGGTGTCATAGTATGCTTATTTGTTTAAAAGTGCTTATTGAGTGATTTTATTATTAATGTGTAGGTGTCTAGTAACTGTTGATGTATACGGCGTGGCGGCATGGATAGCAAACACTTTACATGAATTTGCAAGTTTGTTGTGCTGTATAAGAACAACAGTTTAAGAAGGTTTTATTATGTTTTAAAATGCTGCTTGATGTGGGTTATTTTAAAATTCAGTTTAAAATGCACTCGGATTGATGGTGTCCTATGTTGGTTTCAAATTTCATGCTATTATATGTGGTGTAGCTCTGCATTTTTGCTTGGAAGGATGCTTTCAAACAGAAACTAGTTGCTTCACAAAACAACTCAGCTTATATTTTGTTCAAAGGTATTTGGAGAGTGTGCAGTTTCTCCTAACCACTTTACACACAGCCTTCACTCAGTACAGAAGCAGCAGCAGAGGGCATATTCTTTCATAAAACCCTGACATGCAGAATTAATACCCTGTTGAAAAGTGTTTGTAGAGAACCCAGTTTTTCACTGAAACCTGGAATACAATGTCTGTACAGTATAAAAAAATGTGAGGCGATATGCCATTCTCTTAGTAAACGTACCATACACCATACAGACCATTCACCTAGAGTAAACACCTTTCCAGAGAGGTTAGTTTCTAAATAAAGCCTACAATGCCCACTGTTCATAGTGTACAGAAGTCTCAGCAGAAAGGGATAGTCATATAAAAGTAGAGTGTGCACTGCTTTTATCCTGTTGTTAGTGTTTCTAGATTGGCCAGTCATTTATCAAGCCATTTACATACATAGCATTCACCCTGTACAGACTTCTAAAAAGAGAGACCACTCTATCATCAAACCCTACTATGCAGTACTATGCAGTACCCACACCCTGCTGTAGGGTGTTTGAAGTGGCAGGAATCCATCATCAAACCCTACTGCACACAATCTACAGTCTGTTTATGCATCCCGTTCACCCAGAGTAAATAATTTTACAGAGAAGTTAATTTGTCACGAAAGACTTTTACACCCAGGCTTCATCTTCTAGAGTGGCTTCAGTAGAGATTATGTGGGTGCATAAAACCCAACCACAACTGTTTTCATCCTGTTGACATGTTTTTGAAAAGAGGGGAATCTTTTATCATAACCTACAGACCACCATTTTTGGATGGTTTAAAGATCTTTGCAGAGGAGTAACAATCTCACAGAAACTTCACTTTGCACAGAAATCTAAGAAATGAGGCCTCTCTCACTAATTGGTATTACAATCACTGTTCTCCAGGACTACATGTCTTTACAGAGGGGTATTATTTGTCAATAATCTATATAGAGTAGAGAGCCCACTCTGTTAGTACATCCTACCTTTGACATAGGTAAACCCTATCAAAAGTCTTTCCAGAGATCTTCAGTACTTCCTTGAAGCCTGCTCATATACTTGAAGAGAGAATCTATAGTGGAATCAAAGTCCAACATGTACAATATGCACAGTTGTATATTTATCTCAGTACAATGGAATCACTGTGACTATTGTTATGTAAAAACAATCGTAAAATGTCTAGATTTTTCAGTGATAAGAATGTGAGAACATAATATTGATATGATGTGTTTTAGTTTTCTTTTATAGGTCTTTGGGTTTAGTCAATAAGTCAACTAAACAACAGAAAAAGAAGAATAGGCAAACCTACTCCAGAGTTTCAAGGGAGAAATAAACCTAAAAAAGATGGTCAAAATCTGGTAATAGTACCTAATCATTTATTAAAAAATTAATAAGTACATGTCAAATTTCACATGCAGGTGTCACTCCCAATGAAGATGTATCAACGAGCAACATAACATCACATACATTTTCAAGAAGAGAATATGATTCAAAGAAAACTCAGTAGCAAACAAGATTAAGGAACAAGAAATTCAAAGAACTTGATCAGAAGTTCTTCCTCACTAGAGATGTCAAACACCTTATCAGGTCCATGAAAACACTGAAGAGGATAAATGTTGCGCATAGACAAAAAGAGTTTGTTGACAGACTAGCAGAGAAAGCATTTCAGTTGTAGAGAAAGCTGTTTATTCTGAATGAGATGTTTAAATAGACTGGTTATTTCACTTAACAAGAAGTGTAGACAAAAGGTGCAAGATGATAAAACAAACTTTTGCACTGTTTTTCAGAGACAGTTGAAACACACTTTCTGGCCTGGCAGTTTGGGCTGGACTGTTCCCATGAGGAGCAGGATAAAGACTGATTTGCATATATATGGATCCAAGCTGGGGTGGTGTGGTGAGCAAAGAAATAATGGATTAAATCCATTTCCATTCCATTTTCAATAACTTTATTTCGGCCATTACGGCCTTAAAAGTTTCATGAGCATAAAATACAATACAGGCATAACAAACAATCAATTAAAATAAACCAGAATAGCATGAGAAACTTCCATCTTAGAGTCCAGGCTTCCAAAGCTCCGGCAGAAAGAGCAAGTCCACAAAAATGCAATTGCTTGGCAGATTGGAAGAGAATCATCATTCAAATACTATAGCCTTGAATAAGAGAGTCTACCTGACCCTCATTAACATATAAAACCCTGAAAGTGCCAGTGCATAAAGTGCAAAATAATCTAAAAATTCATTCGAGAGATCAAGGCTAATTCAATACAAACTGTCCAATACAACGACAAGCATAGTAAAAACAGTCCTATTAAAACCAGGAAACGTAACAGCAGAAGTCAATATCATGATGGTTAGCAGCATAATCCATCATGCAATACAATTCCTTGTTTAGTGCAAATCTGAATTGCAAGTTAGCTACTTGCCCAAAATAGGGTATACAATTTCCTGGATACAATAATTGTACTACATGATTATATCTAAGCCATTCTAATTTGATCAGTCTTAGTACCGCAGGCTGTAATAGCCTATATATACAGTAAAAAAAAGAGCAATTGGGAATAACAAGATATTTTGTCCGTACTTGATCTCTCCATTAAGCTTGCAGTTAGTAATGCTTATTTATGTGAACGATCCTTATATAGATCAATAAGGCAATTACTATCAGCCAAAAAAATTGCAATAAAGTGCCTGTGCAACATAGGTCAACAAAGACCAATCCTGTATTGAAATAACCATTAGGCTAGTAACACATACCCTTAAAATAACATATAGTCAAAATGCAGTTAAAAATAGCCCTAAAATTGGTCTAAAAATAATTTTTGGTTAAAAACAAAGCAATATGAACACTAAATTGATCACCAGCGTTATAAAGTGTTTTTTATAAAAGCTCTTCGGGTACACCACATAGAGAACAAAAAGCCTGCCACTGAATAAACTATGGGTATGCTAGTGTCATATTTCAGTAGCCTAAAGGCCTCTGAGCATTGCCTAGTTCCTAAATTCCTACAAATCTGGGCCAGCCATCTTTTTCTTATTTTTATGTAACCAGTACAGGCAAAAAGCACATGGCTTTCAGATTCCTCTCGACAATTGCATGCCGGACAGCCCAACATTTGGTGGCCCGCCCATTTGTTTGTAAAGGCGCGCAATGGCAATACCCCATACCTAAATTGTAAGTAAAGCTTTCGTGCGGCGGCCGTCTTAATATCGTTAAGTGCCGGTAAGAACATGTACTGATCTTTAGATTCCAAAAACGCCACAGTAAGCTTCCCCTTGCAATGATGCCCCTGAAGTTGGGACATTTTAGTCTCCCGATAACGAACCTTAAGCACTTCCCTTGAAACTAT
This sequence comes from Calotriton arnoldi, assembly GCA_963921515.1. Lineage (NCBI taxonomy): Eukaryota > Metazoa > Chordata > Amphibia > Caudata > Salamandridae > Calotriton > Calotriton arnoldi. The sequence continues at coordinate 272,387 of CAWUFW010008670.1, forward strand.
AGGGCATTGACTTTCAGGGTTATCCCACAGGTTACCCAAACCCATTAATAAGAGGGAGTTCCTGACATAAGTGAACCACGGTAGTCGCCTTGCCCCTGGTAGGTTCAACACCTCCCTCAGTTCCTCCCTATATACAAGCAATTCCGGGGTAGCCCACAACCGTCTCCAAAATAGAAGTGGTCTTAAGGCTACTTCATCCGCAATTGACCTAACACCCAAGTCCAGGCGTAATGGAATAAGTGGAGTACTACGCGGAAGGCCAAATAGTTGTCTGATATAAGAATTTTCTGTTTGTATTAGACTGTCAATATGATCATGTCCCCAGATTTCAGCTCCATATAAGGCAGCACCTCTCGCTTGAGCCCTATATAATTCTACTACTGGGCCCACGGGTTTATGGCTGGAGTAGCGAAAGACCTTGGTCAGGCCCCCTGCAGTTTGTGTTAACCTCAGGCTTGATTTTTAATCTGTGTCCCCCAACTCATTTTATCTGTGATGGAAATGCCAAGGTAGTCAAAGGAAGATACTCTTTCTAATGGTCTGCCTTCTAAACATGGGTTTGGTCGGGTGCTTTTAGGAGAATTAAAGGCCATAAATTTGGTTTTTGTAGATTAATCTCTAGCCCCCTTTCTTTACAGAAATCGTCGAATTTGTTTAGGACTCTCTGAATGCCCATCGGGCTTTTAGATAATAACAGAGTGTCATCAGCGAACATCATAGCCGGGATTCTGCGTGCTGCCAACTTTGGTGCGTCTAAATCTTTCTCAGAGTTTAAAAAATCAACTAGCCCATTAATAAATAGACTAAAAAGAGTTGGGGCTAGGACGCACCCCTGGCGCACACCTCTGTTTACAGGGATGGGAGTAGTGAGTTCCCCGGATTTACCAAATCTTATCCGGGCGTAGTTTCCTTCATGCAGCCGTTTCATTATGTGGCAGAGGTATTGTGGAGCCCCCATCTCTAACAGGACTGCCCACAACTTTTCTCTCTGGACCAAATCAAATGCAGATTTCAGGTCTACAAAAATCAAAAAGAGGCTGCCACCCTCTATGCACACAGTCTTCCAGTGCAATAATTGTAGCCTGAAGACTTGGTCCAGAGTAGACATTTTTTCTCTAAACCCAGCTTGGAGTGGGGTAAGAACTTTATAATCCTCCATCCAACTCTGCAAGCGATGTAACAGTACGCGGGCAAAGATTTTTTGGCCGATGTCAATAAGACTTATCGGTCTATAATTTGTGGGTAGCAAAGGGGAACCCTTTTTGAGAATTGGTATTATTTTGGCTCTGGCCCAGCTTGTGGGGATAGCCATGCCTTCCATAACAGCATTAAATAGTACCCAGAGATACGGAGCCCAGATAATTGGTTCGCTTCTAAACAGATCCCCAGGGATCTTGTCGAGCCCAGGAGCCTTACCTGACGAGATTAAGCCTATGGCTCTATTTACTTCTGCGAAAGTTATCATTAAGGTATCAGCTACCGATCCCTGGGTATTTATATCTGAACTAGAAAAATCTTCCTGCGGTTGATGGCATAATTCATTTACTGTGCAAGCGCCCAGTTTAGCAATTGAATAGAGAGACTCAAAATGTTTCATCCACACATCAGCCCCCAAATTTGGCTCAATTGCCGGTTTACCTTCCGTGCTGCCCGAATTCACTACATTCCAGAAAGTCTTCATATCACGTGAATCCAAGGAATTTCTAAGGGATTCCCACTTATCGCTTTCCCACTGTTTTTTTGCCTCCAGCATACTTGTGCGATAAACCTTTCTACAATTTTTAATTAGTGGTTTATTTTTATCCTTGATAGCAGAAACCAAAGCAGTTTTTGCCTTTCGGCAGTTACTATTGCACCATGAGTGACAAAAAACTCTTTTGGTACGGACCTTTTTTTTTTGGAAAGAAAAAGTCAGCCATACTAGCTGTTAACTTTGCATGGTTCAAGGAAATCATTTTTAAATCAAGTTGAGTGTTATCGGAGGAGACAGATTGAAAAGAGTCCATGAGGAACGGAGTAACAGTTGAATATAGGGCACCTAACTTTTCTTGAGATTTACTCAAGTCAGTCCAACGGACTCTCCTCCTACAGTTTGAAATAGTCAATCTGTCATCAATGGGATCAGCCGTATTATTGCTACCCTCAGAGGTTGGACTGAATAGTTTGAGGACTAGCGCGTCATGATCACTGTCATGTCGCAACATAATCCTAAAATCAGCAACTCTATGCCAGGAGGCTATACTAATCAAGATGCAATCAATTAGTGAACTTTGATCTAATCTATTAAAAGTATGCTTGCCGGGGGTATCGGACTTAGTTCTTCCATTGCAGGCTCTTAATGCATGCTTCAAAATCATAGCGTTCACCTGGAGTACCAGGGGAGACCATACTCTTACTAGCGGGCAGGAAGAGTCTGGAACAGCCCAATATAGATCTTCCTCGCATGGGGCGTCCCTAATCATGCCCTCTAGGGGCTCAAACTGACAATTAAAATCCCCCCCTACAATCATCAGATAATTATCCGGGATACTAGCAAGAAATGTCGTAAGCTCATCAAGGGTCTTCGACTCTTGGCTGCGGCTAACCGGTCTAGAATAGACATTTATTAGGGCAACTGTGGTCCTCTGGGGGAAATTGAGAAGGACACAAAGTATATCGTTAGAAGCTGTTTCCAACTGAGTGGCTGTACAGCCCAAATGTGTCCTTATCCATGTAGTTAGTCCCCCCGATGGCCTTCCTTTACCTCCCGAAATCGCTGGGATCGTGTAAATAGCATAACCTGATTTAAGTAACTCCCCCCTTGCCCAAGTTTCCTGGAACATACATATTTCATGCTGTTCGATAAAACTCCCCCAATCTGGATTGTCCAACTTGGTGGCAAGACCGGCCACATTCCAGGAAATAACTCGTAACCTAGATTGGTCCTCCCCTCTATTATTTATCGAACAGTCTGGGGACCGGGGGGTCATTATCCCACCTATGCGCGAATCTGGCTTCTGGGGGAACCCACCTACAGAGTCGTATAGTTTGGTGTTAGAAATTGCCCTTCTGCTATCTAGAGGGTTACATGCTTTAGATGTTGTCGGCCCCCCACCAAGCCCACCCTCTTCTACTCTCGGACATTCTTCAATAGCCACCTCTGCTGAATAAACAGAATCCTGTACCCCATGCTCCTTAAACACGAGTCAATCAACTTCTTCAAGAACCCCAAACCTATTGGATGTGGGGATAGAGAAGAATGGCTGCCTCGGTGAATGAAATCCCAAAGGGTCTATTTGATAGTTAAAGATTGGGGACCTCCCCTCCCCTCCGAGTCCACAGTACTGGGAGCCTTGTGGGGGGTAGAAGTACCCCAACGGGACCGCTCTTATAGTCCCATCCTGTCTCCAGGTGCCCCTCGTTAGTATTGACCGAGCAGCTAAAGGGTTTTTAAAATTGATAACTACACAATCTCCCCGTAGAATCTTGGGTCTCCAACCCACCCAACCTACCCGACGAGTTGTTAAAATATCGTCGGCGTCTTCATATCGATATTGCTTGTTGTTAACCAACCAAAACAGACATTTATTTTTAAGGTCTTGATGAGATTCCTTTTCCCCCCTACCCAATTCGGGTATACCTACCAGAGTGACGACATAGAGAGTTGACTCTGGCGGTAAGTTAATACATGAAGGTGGTCTATTTTCATTGGGGTTCTCAGCATATTTAGTGGGACCTGGCCTCTCCCCGTTTCGAGAATAATACTTGGGGCCACTAGTCTGTACGGGGACTGACGATGGTTTGGCCCTACTGGGATTTGAAGTACACAACCTTACTTGAGCATTGGTAGAACTGGGTACTGAAATGATTTGGGGCGGAATTGAAGCGGCTATACTTGGATTAGCTATGGCCTGTGGTAATTGGTTGCTACCAATCTCCTCCCTTCCGTTGGAGACCTTTGGCCAAGTCTCCAACAGAGGGGTCGATTCCGATTCGGGCCGGAAAAAGCACCGACCGACTCGGAACCGGAATTTATTCCGACCGACACGTACCCGTGGCACACGACACGCCAAGTACGATGCAAGGCGCGAAAAATCCGACCGACACGTACCTAAACCAAGTCGACCGACCGAGCCGCACGGAAAACAGCAATCCGGCCGGAAAAACACGCGAATCCAACCGACCGACACGCACCCGGAACAAATCCGACCGAAACGTACATGCGAACTCCAAACCGCAAAGTACGATGCAAGGCGCGAAAACCACGAGCGAGTCGGACGGAGGCCAAGCCGTACGACCGACACGCATACAAAACCGAGCCGAAGCAACACAAAACACCGCGACCGACGCGTACGCAGCATACAAAACTGCACAAACACAGCGCGAACGAAACGGAGAACACCGTACGAGACTAATGCAGGGTCCGACTCGGTCACAAGAACGTTTCCAACATGCACAAACAGCACAAAGGAAAAATCACCCCAAAAAAGGCCAAACAAGCAATTACCAAGCCAATAAATACTGGGGGGGGTGGGGACAGAGAACAAAGACACACCCACAACTCCACCTATATAAAGGACACAAATCACAACCATGAGCCTTTGCAAATGCCATTCCACTGCCAGCACCCAAGAGAAAGCAACCACACACCCACAGCTCATCCCTCACACAAGCCACACCATCAGCACACCAACAAATACCTACCTCACATACACCCAGCAAAACACACTCACAAACCCTCACCTGCACACCAACACACACATCACCCACCATCACCACCCATCACCATGCCCCCCAAGAAGAATCCCAAGTTCCTAGATAGTGAATTGGAAGTCATGGTAGACGAGATCCTCAGGGTGGAGCCACAGCTGTTTGGCACACTGGTCCAACAGACCCCCATGTCGCAGAAAACCAAGATGTGGGAGAGGATCATCAACAGGGTGAACGCACAATCACCATGTCGGTGCACAAAGACCGACATCCAGAACAGGTGGTATGGCGTGCGCAGGAGGTTACGGGACATGCTGAAGAAAGACTACATCAACAGCCAATACACCGGCAGTGGCCCTCCTGCCAAGCCAATATACCTCAGGCCCTGGGAGGAGAAGGTGCGGGCCATCCTTCCGCCAGTGAGCGTATATGGACTAGAGGACATCCCAGAGCCTGGTGAGTACACAACAAATGTACACAATATACTGCCACAAAACACACACATCACTGTCAAGGGGAGAGTCAAACCATGCACTCATAGCAATTACACAGCAACCAGAACAGAATCATCCCAAAATGTGTATGTCTGTCAGATAAACACAACACATGCCATCCAAAAAGTCACATCCAACTGTGCCAACACATGTACAAACACAACTACAACTACAGCTAGGCAGTGGCACAAATAGAACTAACAAACACATCCACACATGTAGCCACCACAACAACACCAACACACAGTGAAGGCCACTCAAAGGAAGGAATTCTGTGTATGCTGGCCAAGTCAGTGTAGCCAATAGCATCATGGGAGTCGCAGTCACACATATTGTCCCCCCACAACTGTCCCATCAACACCACCATGAACCATGCTCACATCACAGGGAGTGGAGAAGGACTCACAAGATGGCTGACACTGGCTACTGCTGTGGGGAGCACAAGGCCCTGCTGGCAACTGTGCACCAACAAACAGCAGGACACCACTGACTGACATCCTGAGAGACAACTTACACTCCCTGCAATGCAAGCACGTTCCATGGTGGGATATCTGGCTAGCTGGGTGGGAAGGGGGACTTGCAGCGCTGACCATAGTCACAAGCACCTCCCCTCACACCCCCCAACACAAACTCCACAAAACCCACCTGGTAGAATGCAATGCCCCCCATCCTAACACAAGATCCCACAAAGAACCACCACCCTGGGTTATGTTGTGTGAAGCACAGGGACACTCTTGGGACTTTTAGCCAAACAACTGCCAGGACAACACTCCCAGCCATCCTGTCAGCACAGCCACCCCACCCCACAGGGAAGCAGAGTCAAAAGGAAGGAAGCATGGGCATGCTGGGAAGGGGGTGGAGGCAATAGCATGATGGGAGTCGTAGTCACTGATATTGGTCACCCCCACAACTGTCCCATCAACACCACCCTGAACCATGCTCACATCACAGGAAGTGGAGAAGGACTCACAAGATGGCTGACACTGGCTACTGCTGTGGGGAGCACAAGGCCCTGCTGGCAACTGTGCACCAACAAACAGCAGGACACCACTGACTGACATCCTGAGAGACAACTTACACTCCCTGCAATGCAAGCACGTTCCATGGTGGGATAACTGACTGGCTGGGTGGGTGGGAAGGAGGGCCGGCTGTCAACCAAACACAACCAATGCAGACCATGTTCACACCCCAGAAAATACATAGACATGCCCAAATAATGCAGGACAATGTGCCACACCAATATCAACCCCTGACTGTGACGACTTAGGACAATGCAATGTACAGGCCCGCACCCAGAGGCACAGTCACAACTGTCATGTGTGTCAACCATTGATGCCTGCAGAAACATAACACACATTGTTTGTATCTCCCAAAAACAGGTGATGATGGGGACACAGCAGCAGACGCTGAGGAGTCCCAGTCCCAGGCTCAAGAGGATGCCGAGCTCACTGGCGTCGTACAGCCTCTGTCCTCCTCGGACGATGAAGAACAACCTGGCACATCTGGTGCAAGTCAACATGCAGCACCAGCAGGACCACCAGCTGCAGCAGCAGCAGGACCACCAGCTGCACCCCCTGCACCCACCCCTCCAACGACTGTCACCACGAATACCATCCCTGCCGACATGGACAGAACAAGGAGCAACACCAGCACAGGGACCCTGGACCAACCTGGGGCCATGGACACCACCACCACCACTAACCCCCAAGGTGGACCAGGGTTATCTGTGCGTGCCACTGCACACACTGCACATGTCAGCAGGGGTGGTGGGAGGGGTGGGAGACAGAGGTCACTGCTTGCAGACGTTGCTGGTGTGCATGATGACCCACAACTGGTACGCATAGCTGATGCGTACCAGTCCAACACCGGAGAGCTCAGCCAGGTAGTGGGGCTCCTCAGAGACATGAAACAGCAGCAGGCTGCCCATCATGCCCGCTTGGACTCCCACATGTCCCACGTGGAGTCACACATGTCCCGTGTGGACTCACACATGTCCCGCGTGGAGTCCAAGTGGGATGCACTGAATGAGATGACGGCGGTGCACAGGGACATTTTACAATGCCTCCGCCAGATGAACAGCAACCAGCCCACACCTCCCTGTGTGCCAACAACATCTGGTGCCGAACAAACTGCAACTGCCACAGGGAGGGAGGAGGACTCTGGCGGAGAGTCCCCTGCACCGCAGCAGCCTGTACTTGAGGGGCCCCCCCAAGAAGAGGGGTCGTCCGAGGAGGGAAAAGTGAGAGGCCGATGGCCAAGCGCAACTCCCAGGAAGCCTGAACCTGTTCTGGATGTTCGCCTTTGTGCACAGACTGTTCACCCTGTTGACGGCAACACTACTCCCACACATTGCATGGGGAGTACAAGTTGGACCAATGTGTCAGACAACTGTGGCCCCGATACTGGGGATCCTGTCTACCAGGACTTTCAATTCACCTAGGAACTTGGGATTGCAAGATTTATGTACAGCACTACCCATCCCATGCACTATTAACACAAATGTATCACAATAAACACACTAATACACCATACTTGCCTCTGTCGTGATTCCAACGTGGGTGCTGTTATGGGGATGATGAACTGCAAAATTACACTGTGTATGCAAACTGCAACAGCAAGGACAACACTGGCATGTGAGTACAGGCAACGTGACACACATGAGGGAGACACACCACCAGGGCTACACAACACATACACACCTAGGCCATCTGACTCATTGCCTACACTGATGTTGCCAGGGAAGACGGTGCAATGCACAGACACCACACCCATTCCCAGTTGTAGTCAAGTAGCCCACAGGTGCAGTAAGCAAATGGCAGTCAAATGTGTGACCACAGACAATGCACATCACAAAGTGAAGCACAGGTTTATTACACAGTTGCAACATGTCGTAACCACTACAGATGCAAGGTAATCCCACCTGGCAGCGGGCACACAGTCAACAACTGTAGACGGAAGGAAGTCCATGGGTGTGGCGCACATCACCTGTAGGGACACAACAGCTACCAGCCTGGATGTGCAATCACGTCGTCGGTGGACACAGTTGACCAAACGAATCTGAAAGTACCCTGTGAAGGACAGAAATGACACACAGTCAAAAGCAATGGAGTACAGGACAGAACAGCAAAACTCATGCACAATACATGTTACAAGATACCCACCCAGAACCAAGTTAGCATGTCAACACTGTTGGGGAGTACAGCCCACCTGTCACCACACATCGCAACACACATCCAGTCAAGTAGCCCATGGACACACTCCAACAGCACCAGAGCACCACCCACACATCATGCCAACTCACATCATTGACATGACACCTCAGGATACTCACATTCAGCTAAAGAAGTTGGTGATGAGCTGTGTGCGGACATCACCATCACCATCATCATCATCATCGTCACTGGCATCGTGGTCCAGGCCAGGTCCTCCACAGGTGGTGGATGTTGGTCATTGTCATCCTGGATGAGAGGCAACTCCTTCCGCACTGCCAGGTTGTGGAGCATGCAGCAGACGATGATAATCTTGCACACTTTCGCAGGGGCATATGGGAGGGACCCTCCGGTCTTGTCCAGGCAGCGGAAGCGGCTCTTCAGGAGACCAAAGGTCCGCTCAATCACTCTCCTGGTCCGACCATGTGCCTCATTGTAGCGCATCTGGGCTGGTGTCACAGGGTTCCTGAGGGGTGTCAGCAACCATGGCATGTTGGGGTATCCCGAGTCACCTACGGACAGACAAGTGCACATTAGCTGACTTGGAAAAGTGGGTGGAATACTACAGATCAGATCACACACAATGGCACAAAGTCAGTACACACCGACAAGCCAGGCACGCTGGTTCTGCATCTGTGCCATCATCCTGGGGATGCGACTACTCCTCATCACAAAGGCATTGTGTGCTGAACCAGGGAAACGGGCACACACGTGTGTGATGGTCATGTCTGCAAGACACACCACCAGTGCATTGACCGAGTGGTAGTGCTTGCGGTTCCTGTAGGCCTGCTCCTGGGCCTGTGGTGGTACCAAAGCCACATGTGTTCCATCAATGGAGCCAATGACATGCAGCATCCTCCCCAGGGCATAAAAGTCACTCTTCACGTCAGTGAGTCATCGCAGTCTAGGGAAATAGATGTACCGGTTCAGGAAGAGCAACATTGCCGCCAAAACATCGCGGAGCACACGGCTGAACATGGTCTGTGACATCCCACCAGCAGTCGCCACAGTATGTTGGAAGGTACCGGTGGCAAAGAAGTGTAGGGCTGCCATCACCTTCACCTTGGGGGTCAGCGCTGTAGGATACGGCCGGCCAGGCTGCAAATGTGGGGACAACTGCACTGCCAAATCCTCAATCAGCTGCCTGGTGAAGCGGTACCGTCGGATGCTGTCCCGTTCCACCATCGTTGCCAGGTCTGGGAATGGTCGATGGACAGCAGGAGCCCTGCAGTGCAGAGGAGAAGTAAGCAAGATTGTCAGTCACCCCACATATGTGGCATTGAACACACTCAAGATCCCAACATACATCATTATGAGGCACAACTACATGAAGTGTGCAGTACCGGAAGGACATGTATGGTACATACATGGCCAACATCTGTCAACACGGTCCAACAGGTGGCATCAATTAGTCCCAGGTTGGCCCATTGGATATCATGAGGCCGTGTCACAGTTCCCATCTCCTGCTGCCGTGTCACAATAACCCCCACAGTGACATGTGAGGACAGTTGTGCCCCAGGCACCACAGCTCAACGACAGGTACATTCCCAGGGACCCTGTAATGCCACATGGACACTGGCATTACATGGAGTATCATGTATACACCACAGCAAAACAACCATGACCCCCACAGGTAGTGGCCCCACTTGCCACGGCAGGACAGACATGGACGTCTGTGACACACACACGCACAACATCAGAGTCCATGCACACACAACGTGGATGTGGAGACTGTCTCCCATTGTGCACATGAAATCAGAGACATTGTAAACACTACATGCACAAAGACTGTGGAGGACCATCACTATTGTGCCACTGGGACACCCTGGCTCAAACATACCGTCCCACATGGGACTCACGGGGTATGTGACATGACATACACATACACCACTGTGAAATGTGACCATGGCACATGCACAGATATGAACAGTTGCACATCACAGTGGTCATGTACACGTAACACCCAGGATCCTGTCCCCACGAACACGTGCACAGCCTGGGGGTGGCTGCCCACAGGTGACACCCACAGGACAACATGTACACCAACATACACACAATAGGAAATGCAGCCTTACATGCCTTATGATAAAGTTTGGACAGGCTGTCGTGATGTAGGTGTGCCCCTCACTCCCTGGGAGCTATCTGTGGCTGGCATATGTCCATCTGAGACAGGCATGCTGACATATGCCAGTCACATGTACAGTGATGCGTTGTACTGCAATGGACCGATCGGTGCCTCCGGCCGGCCCATTGCATTCAATGTGTGCGGGTACGCGTTGGACCCCTGTGCGCGTTGTACTGCAATGGACCGATCGGTGCCTCCGGCCGGCCCATTGCATTCAATGTGTGCGGGTATGCGTTGTACCCCTGTGCGTGTTGTACTGCAATGGACCGATCGGTGCCTCCGGCCGGCCCATTGCATTCAATGTGTGCCGGTACGCGTTGTACCCCTGTGCGCGTTGAACTGCAATGGACCGATCGGTGCCTCCGGCCGGCCCATTGCATTCAATGTGTGCGGGTACGCGTTGTACCCCTGTGCGCGTTGTACTGCAATGGACCGATCGGTGCCTCCAGCCGGCCCATTGCATTCAATGTGTGCGGGTACGCGTTGTACCCCTGTGCGCGTTGAACTGCAATGGACCGATCGGTGCCTCCGGCCGGCCCATTGCATTCAATGTGTGCGGGTACGCGTTGTACCCCTGTGCGCGTTGTACTGCAATGGACCGATCGGTGCCTCCGGCCGGCCCATTGCATTCAATGTGTGCGGGTACGCGTTGTACCCCTGTGCGCGTTGTACTGCAATGGACCGATCGGTGCCTCCGGCCGGCCCATTGCATTCAATGTGGCGGGTACGCGTTGTACCCCTGTGCGCGTTGTACCGCAATGGACCGATCGGTGCGCACCCATTGACAATGGGCTTGCCTGGCAACGGACGCGTTTTCGAATTTCGAACGAGTCGGTTGCTGTAAATTCAGTTGGTCACCCACAACAATGTTGCAAAATCATGTATGTCATGAAGTTGAAGATTTGAAGGATGCTGTGGGCGTGTTTTGGTGCTGCTATTCCATGGATTGGCCAGATTCAGAAGATGCAAACGACTTGGACCTATCACTTTGGACACAAGGGACAGTATCTGCCTCTCCAGCACATATATATTGCTGGCTATTCCCCTGAGAGCTCACTTGCCTGCACTACATGCTCCAGGACGACATCTGCCACTGCACTGCTGCTATCTCTGCCCCTCTGGACCCTGCAATAGCACGTACTGTGGAGAGAGCCCCAGCCTTCAGCCTTGAAGAGAACCAGGCCCTGCTGGACAGCCTACTTCCACAGTACAGCAAGCTGTATGGGACACCAGGGGAGCAGGTGAGTGTTCTGTGCACTGCCTTTCTGAATGTGCATTTTGTGTGACTAGCAAGGCTGAGAGTCTGCACGCCACTGGCTAGCAGGCTCACTGAGTAGTTGTCACCCCCCATAGTGTGTAGTGACTTGCACTGGACAGGTATGGTGCAGTGACAGTGCATTTGAACATGGTTTTACTTCCCATGCAATGATACCATGTAGTGACGTCTGGCAAACTGTCCATGGTCAGCTTTGCACTGCCTGTGTACATCATGTGCCCCTGTGATTGAGACATGTATATACAACTGTGTCATGCACGGATATGTTGCATGTGTGGTAATGGCCTTTTCACTTTGTCATCCTGACAGGTTAATGCCCATCGGAAGCAGGAAATCTGGAAGGACATCGTCCGGGCTGTCCGGTCCGTGGGGGTCTACAAGCGCCGGATCCGCAACTGCCAGAAGAGGTGGCAGGACCTTCGGGGCTGGACCCGGAGGATTGCACGGGTCCAGCTGAAGCTGTCGCCTCCTCGCAGGAGGGGCGGAACACGGACCCTGACCCCCACATGCTCCAGATCCTGGCGGTGGTGTTTCCAGACCTGGATGGGCAGCTGAAGGCCAGACAGCAGCAAGGAGGGGGTGAGTCAAAGACTGCACTGTGAACTCTGTATTACATGCTTTGTGCCCTCCTCTGGCCTGGTTCAACTGCCACAGTGCAGCAGTCATGTTGTCCAGGAGCCATGTCCCTCTATTGTGCACTGCCCACTGCTCATCTGATACCCAGGTGTGGCCCTTACATTCAGGGAATTGTGTCACTAGGGACTGTGTCCTTGCAGTTTGCTTCACTAAAGGTGGGGGACAGCATCTGTTTCCCTAACTCTGTTGTGGGCATCATGGGTGGGTCCATTGTTCACACAACGCCTGGGTTTGGACATGTGATCTGCGTGTTGCTTTGATATGCGGTCCACTTGCTGAGCTGAGCCACCACATGTGCCTGGGGTATGTGGCACATGCCCATGCAGCGGGTGGGAACAATGTTTGGGCCCCAGGAGTGTGCAGATTACGTGTGTCACACATACATGGCCAGCTATCCACTGTCCAGGGCACATCCCTCCTTCATGTGGAGCAGGACAGTCATGCCTACTCCAGGCCATGCAATGCACTCTGTACTCCCACTCCTGTGTATCAGCTGACACATTGTGCACAGTGATTTGACCCCTCAGGTGTCTGCCTCTGTGTCAGTGTGCTGTGGATTAGTTGCCAGGACTGCTGGGGTGTTTCTTGGTAGGGGCTCAGCATGCCCCTGGAGATGTGACCATAGGAGACGATACTTGTGTGTCACATAGGTGTTTGATCAGCTGCCCGTGCAGACTGGGGTATGCGAATGTGAAGTTCAGGCAGCTGTTCCCCATTCACAGCAAATTGTGAGGGGCTCAGGTTCCAAGGGTAGTGTCACAGGTCTCCCATATGTCCAATAGGTGTGACCTGGACAGATGAGGGTTAAGATGATGTGTTGTGTGGGGGATGTACATGTGCACTTGTGCAGCTCCAGGACTTGCATTCCCCATGACCTACTATTGTGACACAGTGCATAGTGTTGTTGTCTGACTGCTAAGTCATACATCACTGAGACAGTGATGTATGACTTAGCAGTCATGCCTCTGCCATGGCATGTGTCAACTTATTGGTGGTCCTGCAGGGGAGTGACATGTGCTACATGCACACCATAGTGGCGCTGGCTATCAGGACATGGGTGCATCATGGTGTCTGTCGCTGGTATGCATCACATGCATTTCCTATTTGACTCTGGGCATCCCTTTCATCCAGAAACCTGTACTGACTCAGTGGCAAGAGCTGTGATGTGTGCATGTCCACATGCTACACCGTGTCCTCTGCACTGTCCAACTACTGTGTACTTGGTGCATGTGTCCACACTGGGGTGTTGCAATCCAACAGACACCAGACAGATGGGTGCAAGGCCATGTGGGATGTGAGTGCCATACTTGGCATCAGACTGACAATTGGCTTCTCCTGTTCAGTTAGGGCACTTTTAGCAATGTACAACTAATGATGCCAGGGCTTGCTCTGTAATGTGCTGTGCTCACAGTGGTGTGTGCGTTTGGTGCAGGTGACTGATGTCTGTCTGTTTCCCCATTGTTTGCAGATACATCCACGGCCACGGAAGAGGACAGCTCCACGGACCAGGAGGAGCCAGAGAGCCAGACTGGGTCAGCAGCCGAGGAGTGGTCGGAGGGACCCAGTGGCACGGAGGGCGAGGGGAGCCACACCGAGGAGTCCTCAGCACCATCCACCTCAGCTGAGGACCAGAGCAACTCGGAGGATGACTCCCTTGTGGAGGCGGGTGTCAGCAGCCACCACACGCCAGCTAGTGTTGCTGTCCCCGCCACCACCAGCACCACCACCGCCCTCCCATCGGCTCCCATTCCCCAGGTCCGTGGAGGCTCCCATGTTTGGGAGCGTGTCTCCTTTGGCCCAGGCACCGCACCCCCTGCCCCTGTGTCCCCTGCTGCCCTGAGTGAGGAGTCTGTGTACCTCCTTCGCCAGCTCCATGTAGGGCAGACAGCCATGCTGAGTGTCCTCCATGCGCACACCGCACTGTTGACTCAGCTGGTGTCGTTCATGGAGGGAATCTCATCGGGCATGTCTGACCTACAGAGGGGCAACAGGTCCATGGACTCCTCCCTGACGGCAGCAGTGTCCCTCCTCAGACAGTCCCTCACCCCTCCTGCCTCTGCTCCATCCACACTCCCCAGCACCTTACCCGTCCCAAGCACACACACACCGGCACAGGCACACACCAGCACACACACGTCCAGCACACAGACACACACGCCACAAACTAAACGCACACGCACGCACAGTCAGGGGACTGAAACCAGACTCACAGGGGATGGGGCCCTGGTACACACACACGCATCCACGGGCACTGCGCAGTCCTCAGTTGCCTCTCCCTCCAAAGCACCCTCCCTTGCCTCACCTGCAACCCCAAAGACCCTGCGCCTCTTCCTCAGTGACCTCGGCCTCTTCCCCTCCGATCCAGCTGCCCCAGCATCCAGGGGGAAGAGGAAGCCCCCCACACGGAGCAGAGTGCCCCTCGCCCCCGGACACCCTCCCCAAGGCGCAGACAGACTGAGGCCCCCACCCGCAAGTCCCCCCGGAGTGATAAGAGCAAGACCCCGCCGCCGCCCTGCAGCTCAAGCACCAGGTCTCCTTCCTCCATCCCTCAGGCCCCCACTCCACAGGTGCCCCCACCACACCCTGCCCCAGGTTCCCCCACCCACAGATATACCATCCCCAAGAGGCTCCAGCCTTCTCCCCCTGGCACTTGCTCTCCCGGCACCACACCCCCCGCTGCGCTTGTCTGTGCCACTGATGTGGTGAGGGTGTCCTCCCCCTCTGTCCAGCCCACCTTGCCTGTTCCCCATTCTCCTCCCCTGGTGGTAGGCACTGCAGTGGAGTCCACTACCACCCTGTCTGACTTGGGCACTGCAGTGGCGGACCTGTCCACTCCATCTGCAGGGTCCACTGCAGTCGTGCCGGCACCCACAACATCTGAGCCATGCCCCCCAGTTGTGCCGGCACACACCATGTCAGACACCTCCACTGCAGTTGTCAGTGGCTCTCCAGCACCCACCACCCCTTCCCTGCTTCCTCCTGGTGAGCCCTGATCCTGTCCCTGCGGTGCCTGGCCTACCCCCTCGGTTGCCCCTCCTAGTGGATTGTCCCTGGTTTTGTGCAGGCATGTGTAGGGTGGCATCTGCCACTGTCACCCACTTGTGACTTTGTTGATGGACTGGCCATTGGCCTTTGTTTATGTTCTACTGGACTTCTCCTTTTAATGCCACATATGCTGAATAAAGCAACTTTCTGTTCTCTAGTGCTTTTGCTTCTGATGTACATGATGTTGATGATGCTAACCATGCCCTTGCTGCAGTGATGGTGACATTTGGTCTCATGATAATGAAGTGTTACTGTGCAGGAACCCATCTGGTCCAGGGGGAATGTGTCCTATCCTGTGGTGTATCCATGTCATCCATAGCAGCATCTGAGGGTGTCATGTGTTCAGTATTTGGCAATGGGATTTCCTACTTAGATTGGCAATTTCACATCTGTGGCTTCCACCCCTGCACATCTGTTGTGCCTGCCATTGTTCTATTCGTCTACTTCCCTGACCGTGTGGCCATCTCCACTGGACATGCAGGTTTGGGCATCAATGGGGAAGGACTCATTTGTGTTGTCAGTGCAACATTGCTATACAAGTGAGTTGGATCTGTGCTGATGATTCCGTTGGCACTTCCATGACCAGGCTGATGTGACGGGAGCCCTCATTTGGTGCTAATTGTTGATTGTGTGACCAAGTGCTCAGCTGACATGGTGGGGCCCTACTGAGGCAACATATGGCACAGCTGTCCTCACACTGGAGTGGAGTCCCCTCATGGCAGTGTGTACTCCTGTGACATTGCCTGCGCCCAAGGTGTGTGTTGTATGTGCATGTCTGTGTGTTCACTTCCGTTTAGCTGTGCATGCTGTGATCCCTAGTGTTGTACCTGTTTGTGATGCTTGCTGAGTTGACCTATGTTCCCCCAAGTCTTCTCCCTGGATTCTCTGTGATGTGGGTGCATGGCACATTACTGGTCATCAGGGTGTCACCCATAGGTGTGCTTGCTGTCAGGGCTGAGTTTGTGTGCAGACGCAGCTGGGTCACAGTCAGGTTTCCCCTTGGCACTTGTTGTTTGCCCCTGTCATGTGATTTCCAGTTTGTGTTATCTTTCAGTGATTGTGACACGTTGTGTGTGTGACTGCTGGCACTGCTCAGGTTCCGGGCTGCAATGTTGGTTGTTGTCTATGTGTGTTCTTTGTGGGTGACCTTGGCTTCTTCATTGGTGTGTGACTGTGGCTGTGATCCCATTGGTTGGTGTGGTATTGCCGTCATGTCCATGTACGGCGTAGTGTGCAGTGTGTCAGACATTCAGGAGTCTTGTTTAGTGTCCATGTGTGATGTGTTTCTGCACCTTGGTTCCCACCCACCACCCTGGAATAGTCATGGGTGCATGTGCAATGTCACCAGTGCATGTGTGCTTCACTGCTGCACATTGTTGGAGGTCGAGGGGTGTGATGTTGAGTGTGTGCAGATGAGAGTTGTTGCCCGGCTAGGCCCCTGCCTCCATGTTGGCCTTGGCTCACTGGCCATGCTGTTTGATTTGTGCTTGTGTAGGTGTGATGGTAGTTAGTTGCTCAGTACACATGACTGTGGTTCACAGTGTGAACCACATTTAGCTTTGTCATCACAGTGGGATTGTAATGCAGCCCAGGGTCACCACATTGTGGGGGCCCTGGGGGTGGTGCTGTGGTGTGTCTGTGTCTTGCTGTGTCAGTTGCTGTCCCTACGTGCCTGTGTGACATGTGTGATTTGTGCTCCCTCTCATCTGACAATGCCTGCTTGCCCACATAGGGAATTTGGATCCTCGAGTTACCTTTGTGTGGCACTGTATGCACATCTGTATGATTGGTATTCATGTCTCCTCATGTGTTGTGTGGTTGCCTGGGGACACTGGCACCCCCACCCTCACCTGTTGTGTATGATGTGCAGGGTGGGTCTGCCTGTTTGTGTTTGTGCATCTGCACCACTGCATTGGCATATCTTGGGTGTGCCATTGGCTGTATGTAGTTTGGTGGGTTTCCCCTGCTGTCCCTGGGACTCCTAGGTCATCGGTCAGCACAATGATCATGGTTTGTGTGTCCCATTGCTGCCATGGTATGGTATCTGTTCACCTCACATCTGCAGTCTCCACAGGGTATCTGCATGTGTGTGTCCATTGGTGCAAATATGTGGGTCTGCATTCGGATGGTCACTTCTGTCATTGTGTCATTGATGATTGTTGACGGTGTCAGCCCCCATGGGTGTTGTTTGTCTGCACATGGCCAAAGTTATGTCTTATTTGCACTGCAGGATTTGGCTCCCCCAATTTATGTTGCAATGGGACACATACACTACTTTGCCACTGATGTGTTTGTTGTTCTGTGACCAGGAATCATCCATGCAGTTTGGCAGTTGCACCTCTTACTTTGTCAACACTTACCTTTTGGTCACTGTGATGATGGGGGTTTGGACCCCATTGCCACAATGTTCAAAATGTGCTGCAGCTATGGACCCCACACTTACCTTTTGGTCACTGTGATGATGGGGGTTTGGACCCCATTGCCACAATGTTCAAAATGTGCTGCAGCTATGGACCCCACACTTACATTTTGGTCACTGTGATGATGGGGGTTTGGACCCCATTGCCACAATGTTCAAAATGTGCTGCAGCTATGGACCCCACACTTACATTTTGGTCACTGTGATGATGGGGGTTTGGACCCCATTGCCACAATGTTCAAAATGTGCTGCAGCTATGGACCCCACACTTACCTTTTGGTCACTGTGATGATGGGGGTTTGGACCCCATTGCCACAATGTTCAAAATGTGCTGCAGCTATGGACCCCACACGTACCTTTTGGTCACTGTGATGATGGGGGTTTGGACCCCATTGCCACAATGTTCAAAATGTGCTGCAGCTATGGACCCCACACGTACCTTTTGGTCACTGTGATGATGGGGGTTTGGACCCCATTGCCACAATGTTCAAAATGTGCTGCAGCTATGGACCCCACACTTACATTTTGGTCACTGTGATGATGGGGGTTTGGACCCCATTGCCACAATGTTCAAAATGTGCTGCAGCTATGGACCCCACACTTACCTTTTGGTCACTGTGATGATGGGGGTTTGGACCCCATTGCCACAATGTTCAAAATGTGCTGCAGCTATGGACCCCACACTTACCTTTTGGTCACTGTGATGATGGGGGTTTGGACCCCATTGCCACAATGTTCAAAATGTGCTGCAGCTATGGACCCCACACTTACATTTTGGTCACTGTGATGATGGGGGTTTGGACCACATTGCCACAATGGTCATGGCCTGCTTGCATTGTGGGTGCCACACACATATTTTTGTGGCACATGTGCTAGGGGGTCACATTGTATGTTCAAAGTCATGTTCGGTGTTGTAGGCATTTGACACAGTCTACACACGCTTGTCATGGTGTTGGGGGATGTCTTCTTCTTGCATTCCCTAGGTTGTGGTGTGCTGGTTGTGTCATGCATTGTCCATCCTATGGGTGGGGGTGGTAGTGGTGGTAGGCATCCTGCCCCCCTGGGTGAGGGTGGTAGTAGTGGTAGGCATCCTGCCCCCCTGGGTGAGGGTGGTAGTAGTGGTAGGCATCCTGCCCCCCTGGCTAAGGGTGGTAGTAGTGGTAGGCATCCTGCCCCCCTGGGTGAGGGTGGTAGTAGTGGTAGGCATCCTGCCCCCCTGGCTAAGGGTGGTAGTAGTGGTAGGCATCCTGCCCCCCTGGGTGAGGGTGGTAGTAGTGGTAGGCATCCTGCCCCCCTGGGTGAGGGTGGTAGTAGTGGTAGGCATCCTGCCCCCCTGGCTGAGGGTGGTAGTAGTGGTAGGCATCCTGCCCCCCTGGCTGAGGGTGGTAGTAGTGGTAGGCATCCTGCCCCCCTGGGTGAGGGTGGTAGTAGTGGTAGGCATCCTGCCCCCCTGGGTGAGGGTGGTAGTAGTGTTAGGCATCCTGCCACCCCTGGGTGAGGGTGGTAGTAGTGGTAGGTATCCTGCCCCCCCTGGGTGAGGGTGGTAGTAGTGGTAGGCATCCTGCCCCCCCTGGGTGAGGGTGGTGGTGCGCATTCAGGCCCCTGTGTGCATATGTGGCATTGGTGATGGGCATCCCGCCCCTATGGTGCTGCTGTTGCTGGTGTAAGTATATTCTGCATCCCTCTGTATGTGTGTGATGTGTCGTGTACATGTTGTATGTGTTTCGTGGTTGGTGTCTGGCTTACCTTCTGCGCCGTACGCGTCCGTGCCTGTTCCGGTAGTAAATGTAGAATATTGGTATGATCGGGACGAAGGGATTCATGGTTGGTTCGTGTCGTTCGTCCTTCTCGTTGCTTCGCGTCGTCCTCGTCGCTCGCCTCGTCCTCGTCGCTTCGCCTCGTCCTAGTCGCTGCCGTGTTCGTCTCGGAGCCGTGGATCGTGTTGTGGCGCGAATCGGAGCTTATGTGCGCCTCTCCCGGATGCTTTGACGTGCCGTGCGTAGCGACGGGTTCGGCGCGTACGGAAAGCGCATCGTACTTGTCCGGCCGGACGGGGCTGCATTTTTCCTTCCGTGCGACTCAATTCGGCGTTTCCGGATTCGCCTCGGTCGGGGAACAAGACCTGGTTTGGGTGAGTACGGCTCGGCCGGATTCTTTGCTGTTGTGCGCATCGTACTTACTCGTTCGGTGTGCTGTACGGATCGGTCGGGAAACAGGCTTTCGCATGGCTTTTTTCCCGACCGAATGGTGTTGGGTACGCCTCCGACCGAGATCGGAATCGGCCCCAGAGTCGCCAGATTGTCGATCCTATCCAACAACAGTTTGAGTTCATCTCTAACGATGGCTCTTACCTGAGAGTGCAAGTCCACCACTAGATCTGAAACCCATACTGGCTGTTCCATATCTCGTTCCAATCTACCAGGAAAACACCCTTCCCTGCTATCTTTACCAGCCAGAGGTTCTTCAAGTACTTTCTTCTTTTTTAACCCTGCTTTAGTGGGTGGTTTGGGTTTTTCCCTCTTCACCTGACGCGGAGGAACTGCCTCAGTTTCTGATTCATTGCTAGGCACAACAACGGATGGGGATAGGGCCCTCGGGGTATTACTAAGTGTAAAACCAGAGGCCAGGGATGTTTCAGAATCTATCAGAGGGGGGGCCATGACTGGTGTAAGTGAGAGACGTCTCTCGGTTCGTTCAATTTCTGTAGCCACCGCCCCTATAGCCCTCTCCAACATCCTATCAATAGAAGTGGGTTGGGGTTTGGGTTTTGGGGCTACAGGGGCTGGTTGTTTCTTATCAGTGCAGATTCGTTTACCCATACTGGCTTTATATAGTGTATTTCTATGTATTTGTTTAATTTCCCATATCCTGTAACTTAATTTTAATCTTTACTGTCATGGGCAATAAACCAGAGTAATAAGCCAATCAGACCAAAGACTTAATCCCTCTGTCAGCAACACCCGAATAATGCGAACAAAAATACACCAGTACAGAAGTCACTGACCTGAAAACAAATAATAACCAATGTCCATGGGAAATGGAATTAACAAACACCAAGTGAGGTGGCCCAGCCCGGCCTCCTTCGGCCTCTGACGGGCTCAGACGGGCCCGCCCTTGGTCCGGGCTTGGTCCGCGCACACGTCTCGCGTTGCGGGAGTCTGCGGTCAGTTTTAAAGCGCCCCTGGCGCTATCCGGTGACGTTACGGCCTTCCGCGGCCGGAGGAATGCTGGAGCTTGTTGTCCGCCCCCTGCAAATGACAGCAGCACGCCGTTCAGGAACCCGCGATGCGGGAGTCTGCGGTCAGTTTTAAAGCGCCCCTGGCGCTATCCGGTGACGTTACGGCCGTCCGCGGCCGGAGGAATGCTGGAGCTTGTTGTCCGCCCCCTGCAAATGACAGCAGCACGCCGTTCAGATTTGTGACTAGGGGTGAATGTTTGCATTGTTCAGCATTCTGTCCATCATCTGTTCTTTTTGCTAAATTTATACTTACTTATCACAAAATTCACAGTTGCTAGGCCTGGTAGCATCCATTTGGCACTAATGAATTTATGATTATCATTATGATTTTTATTCGACAAGTCCACCAATTAATTGTACAACCTCTTATCATCTCACGCCTGGATTATTGTAACATTCTATATCGGGGCACTAAAAGATCTGTCTTGAATTGGCGACAAGCTGTCTAGAATGCAGGTACCAGTTTACTCTTTTCCCTCCCCAAATTCTGCTATGTTTGTCGACTCCTTTGTAAAAACTTCATTGGCTGTCCATTGAGAAGCGAACACAGTTCAAAGCTCTATGTACCTCTCTGTCAGAGTGTATGAGTGCAGGGCACGGCTCCGCGCATGAACACTGACACACAGGGACATCTTAAGGATTTTGGGGGCCCTGGGCCAAACATATTTTGGGGGCCCCTGTTCAGAACAGGTTTGAATTTATGATCCAATTTGAGCCCCTGTTTCCCACACAGTTTCCGCTTCCTCAGCTGCGTTAGCGATCCAGTTTGAATCATAGGCATTAGCCTATATATTCCCGATGCAAACGGACGCGCGCAGCTGACAGCAGTAGGATTTAGTGTTTCCTGCCCTGCTACTAGGTTTTTAATACTTTTAAATTGTATATGTGTGGCTGAATTACTCTGTGCTTTTTAACAATTTCTCCAACCTATGCGCACTTGCACTTTACTTGATTCTGCTTGCCTACACCTCCTTAGCTGCTCCGATTCGCATCTCGCTTTTCCTCCAGTCCTGGTCCGCCGCGGCTGATACGCCTGACTGTGCAGAGGGCTGGGGCTACTATCGGGCTCCTCACTTCCGCCCACGCAGTTTCCGCTTCCTCAGCTGCGTTAGCGATCCAGTTTGCATCATAGGCATTAGCCTATATATTCCCGATGCAAACGGACGCGCGCAGCTGACAGCGGTAGGATTTAGTGTTTCCTGCCCTGCTACTAGGTGTTTAGTACTTTTTAAATTGTATATGTGTGGCTGAACTACTCTGTGCTTTTTAACAATTTCTCCTACCTACGCGCACTTGCACTTTACTTGATTCTGCTTGCCTACACCTCCTTAGCTGCTCCGATTCGCATCTCGCTTTTCCTCCGGTCCAGGTCCGCCACGGCTGATACGCCGATTGTGCGGAGGGCTGGGGCTACTATCGGGCTCCTCACTTCCGCCCATGCAGTTTCTGCTTCCTCAGCTGTGTTAGCGATCCAGTTTGCATCATAGGCATTAGCCTATATATTCCCGATGCAAACAAATGCGTGCAGCGGGCGCGCGCTGGCGCGCCGCTGGCGCACCAAAGGCAAGCCCATCTGCGCCCGTCAGCGTCCCGCCGGCCATGCTGCCCAGTTCCCCTCCGGTGAGTTTCTTCCACTATATTGCAGTAGGGAAAAACTGCTTAGCCTTAGGCGGCTACCATTATGTCAGTGTACAGCGGCTGATCCGAGCCTGGAGGTAGACTTTCGATGCAATAAGTGCAACTGGTCTCTCCTCCAGCTCAGGAAACTCACACCCAAGATCCTCCCACGCAACAATAAGTGTAAAAACAATAAGAAAACAGAGGACTTAAAGGCCACCCTTTTGAATTGTCGCTCTATGCAAAAGCATGAACCACACATTTATGACCTACTTTTAGATGAACAGCCTGATCTTTTATTTCTCACTGAGACCTGGCTGTCTGAAGCCTCCAACCCTACTATCACCTCGGCCATCCCTACGGGTTATAAAATCCTTAGGAGGGACCGACCGAGTGGGAAGGGGGCGGTGTCGCCATAATTTACAATCAAAAACTAGACTGCTCTCCCATCCCGATGGAAAACATTGAATGCGCAGAGTCCTTAGGCGTCCGCTGTACCTTATCCCCCATCATAGCATAGCTGGTTTTCTGATTTACAGACCTCCCGGTGCAATTGGAAATTTTTATTACTACGCTTAATACAGCCACCACCTCCCTGGCCTTAAACTACAACAACTGCCTTATTCTGGGAGATTTCAATATACATATGGACAATGGAAAAGACCCTCAAACAATTTCCTTGTTGGAGACGCTGCAGGCCTGCAACATGTTTCCATCTATTTCTTCGGCCACCCATGAGAAGGGCCATACCCTAGACCAAATCTTTCACAACTTTGACATATCAGTAAGCCTACCTCTTCCCATTACCTGGTCTGACCACCTCCTATTAAAATTCCCAACTCTGCCACAGCCCCTCGGGCTAACGCAGGGCAGAGGGTCCCTAATTACAGGACGTTCCATAAAATATCTATCCTGATGTTAGCAGATGTTAGCAGATGCCCTCGGTCGTTCCTCACCAGAGCTATCTAGCTGCCCCGACTCGGACGCCCTCTCCAAACCAACATTCTTGCAGCGGTACCGGTTGTTTCCCGCTTCTCAAAGAGGTCGGCCCTATCAGCTCCATGGTTTAACGATTCCCTCAGATCTAGCAAAAGAAATTGTAGAAAAATGGAACGGAAATGGCGTAAATCCTATCTACCTGAGGACAGAAAGGTGTATAAAGACACCTTAAAGGCTCATTACATTCTCGTGAAGGCAGCCAAGAAAAACTTCTTTCAAACCAAGATAGAAAATGCCCAAAATAAGAGTAAGGAAATCTTTAGCATAGTTACATCCTTTACCGCCCCGAAAGCCGGCACAAAGGAAGGGCCATGCATGGAAGAATGGTCTAAGCAAATAGCTCAATTCTTCCACAAAAATATCTCTGTGATCCAACAAGCCTTCACTGACATCTCAGAGGAAGAACTGACCTTCTACCTTAGTTCTAATAGCAAATTTCACCTCTTGGATCCTCCATCTTTACTAGCTTTCCCTGAGTTTCAGCTTGAAGAGTCACTGACCCTTCTCCAAAGCATTAAGTCTGGCTCTCCTACTGACCCATGTCCAGCGAATATCCTGAACCTGTTAGCTTCCACCATAAACCCCACGGTAAACCAGCTCATTAATGTTTCCCTCTCCTCAGGCAACATGCCAAAATTATGGAAGAATGCTATGATTCTTCCACTGATAAAAAAGGCTAACGCCAAACCGACGGACACCGCCAACTACAGGCCAATCTCCCTTCTTCCGGCCCTGTCTAAAGTATTAGAGAAGCATGTAAATAAGGCCCTCCAAAAACACATTGAAGATGGGAAGCTCCTTCATGAGTCCCAATCCGGTTTTAGGGCTAACTACAGTACGGAGTCCGCTCTGCTGGAAGTGACTGAATTTCTCAAGGGTAAGCTGGACCAGGGAGGCAAGGCTGTTCTGATACTGCTCGATCTGTCGGCGGCCTTCGATACGGTCCCACATGAGAGGCTCCTGGAGAGACTTGCTAACATCGGCTTGGGGGGGACCGCCTTAACGTGGATGTCATCCTTCTTGGCAAATAGATCTCAGGACATCTGGCTCCCCCCTTTCTCATCCCCGGTTCCGGCCATGAATGTAGGTGTCCCTCAGGGCTCCATTCTCAGTCCTACCCTTTTTAATTTATATCTAACCCCCCTTGCATTTCTGGTAGAGGAAGAGGGCGCCAAAATAGTTTCCTATGCTGATGACACTCAGCTGATTTTTACATGTGAATAAGGAACCGACTTTGGCGGGGCAATGATTAGGTCTTGCCTCACAAAGGTTTTTAACTGGCTTAAGACCAATCAGCTGAAGTGCAATCCTGACAAAACTGAAGTTGTTTTCTTTGGTAATCCAGAAACGCCTGACTGGAGCTCTTGGTGGCCAAAAGATCTGCCGCCCCCGCCCGCGGAAAAGGAGAAAGTAAAAAACTTAGAAATTGTCATAGACAAGGCACTCTCCATGCACTTTCAAATCCAAAATCTAACTGGCGCTTGCTTGGGCATACTCCGGATGCTAAAAATTCCTGCCACTGTTACCGCTTGAGAGCAGAAAGATTGTGGTGCAGGCTCTGGTGACATCAAAGCTTGACTATGTCAACAGCTTGTACCTCGGTCTTCCCAAATCCCTTATCCAGCACCTACAAGTGGTACAAAACGCGGCGGCCAGAGCCATCCTGAGACCTAAACCCAGATCTAGTATGACCCCTATTTTTAAGTCTCTATACTGGCTCCGCATAAAAGAACGGATCGACTTCAAAGCGATGACCATCTTCTTTAAAGCTTTCCACGGCTTAGGAGCCGGCTACCTAAATAAGTGCGTTAATCGCTACACAACATCTAGACCCCTAAGATCTTCCAATGCCAACCTGGCCATCGTGCCTAAAATATGCCGTGCCCGCACTGGAGGCAGATCCCTCGGCTTTCTAGGCGCAAAATTGTGGAATAGACTCCCTGAGTCTCTGAGACTAACCACAGACCTACTCTCTTTCAGGTAGAGCTTAAAAACCTGGCTTTTTAATAACTGATGGGTCTTTTACGCACGTTTTCCTCCCCCTGTCACGCGCCAGGACACTCTAGTCTGAGTAGCTGCGCGCTTTATTAAATACACTATTTCATTTCATTTCATTAGGTCCCTGACAGTGCAAAGGAACACTCGTCCAAATTCTAAGGGCCTTATTTATGAGGCCTTGCTTCACTTTTATGCCGCCGGTGCGTCACTTTTGTGACACACTGGCAGCGTAAAAATGTGCCATGTTGAGCCCTATTTACAAAGTGACGCATCTAGGCAGATGCGTCACTTTGTAAATCCTGCACCACATTATACCTGCGCCAGGTATAATGTATGCAGAGTGGGTGTTCCCCCAAAAAGCCTCGTAGAAGTGGCGCATTGAAATCTATGAGAACTCAGTGCACCACTTCTAGGACGCCATTGCGTCAATATCTTACACCTGCCTCACAGCAGGCGTAAGACTGATGCAGGCCCTTTCACATGGGGCTTGCCCCATGTGAAAGGACACATTGCTGGAGTTGCGTCTATTTTAAGACACACCCCAGCAATGCATCACTTTTGCGCCTACAGATATGTCAGAAATACTGACGTATCTGTAACTCCTTGAGACATGACGCATCCATCATGTCGCAAGGAGGGCGCACCAAGAAGTGACGCATCCCTGTTTTCACACAGCAATGCATCACTTCTCATAAATAAGGCCCTAAATGTGTTTACATCTAATATTCAGGGATAGTTATGTGTGTTTTCAATATTGTAACACAGCAGCAGCTCACCAATATTACTGCAAATAATCTCTGTGATGCCCTCCCATTTCTTATATGTTAGGCCTTGTTTTGATCTAAAAGAAACTTTTTTATGTATATTGCATGAAACATAAACACAAAATTTTCTCTGCAAAATGGCTGTACTAGACTCTCACACATCAGGTACATAAAAAATAAATTAAAGGAAAACAGTATTTAAAATAATCTGTTTAAGAAATATTCAAGGTCATTAGGGCAAAACCCTGGAGAAAGGTCTGACTCTGTCAGGGGGCCCACTGAAAGGCTGGGGCCCTGGGCCAGAGCCCACTTTGCCCATGCATTAAAACGTCTCTGCTGACACATGCAGGATAACCGTGAGAAAAGACTACAGTTCCCAGTAACACTTGCGGCACACGGGTGTGCGCATGCAAACAAACATTAAGATGAAGTCAGCTTAAAAGAGCTTCCAGGCTCTTGACCTGTGCAGTTTATTTTGGAGCTGGAACTACGACGGACGGAGAAAGGTCCGGTAAGGGTGCGTGGTGCACCAATAATATTTGTTTTACAGCGGTTTGCTGTAAACGCATCGTGAATTACTTTGTTTTGGAGCTCGCAGGCAGTAGCATGAGCGAGCGATTACGCTGGCCTCTCCAAGGCGGAATTGGAGAAGCATTTTTTTGTCTTTCACCTGTTCACTCGTGTTGGCGAGCCGGCATTACCGCGGCTCATGCCGAGTGAAAGGGCAGGGACATCTTAAGGATTTTGGGGGCCCTGGGCCAAACATATTTTGGGGGCCCCTGTTCAGAACAGGTTTGAATTTATGATCCAATTTGAGCCCCTGTTTCCCACACAGTTTCCGCTTCCTCAGCTGCGTTAGCGATCCAGTTTGAATCATAGGCATTAGCCTATATATTCCCGATGCAAACGGACGCGCGCAGCTGACAGCAGTAGGATTTAGTGTTTCCTGCCCTGCTACTAGGTTTTTAATACTTTTTAAATTGTATATGTGTGGCTGAATTACTCTGTGCTTTTTAACAATTTCTCCAACCTATGCGCACTTGCACTTTACTTGATTCTGCTTGCCTACACCTCCTTAGCTGCTCCGATTCGCATCTCGCTTTTCCTCCAGTCCTGGTCCGCCGCGGCTGATACGCCCGATTGTGCAGAGGGCTGGGGCTACTATCGGGCTCCTCACTTCCGCCCACGCAGTTTCCGCTTCCTCAGCTGCGTTAGCGATCCAGTTTGCATCATAGGCATTAGCCTATATATTCCCGATGCAAACGGACGCGCGCAGCTGACAGCGGTAGGATTTAGTGTTTCCTGCCCTGCTACTAGGTGTTTAGTACTTTTTAAATTGTATATGTGTGGCTGAACTACTCTGTGCTTTTTAACAATTTCTCCTACCTACGCGCACTTGCACTTTACTTGATTCTGCTTGCCTACACCTCCTTAGCTGCTCCGATTCGCATCTCGCTTTTCCTCCGGTCCAGGTCCGCCACGGCTGATACGCCGATTGTGCGGAGGGCTGGGGCTACTATCGGGCTCCTCACTTCCGCCCATGCAGTTTCTGCTTCCTCAGCTGTGTTAGCGATCCAGTTTGCATCATAGGCATTAGCCTATATATTCCCGATGCAAACAAATGCGTGCAGCGGGCGCGCCGCTGGCGCCGCTGGCGCACCAAAGGCAAGCCCATCTGCGCCCGTCAGCGTCCCGCCGGCCATGCTGCCCAGTTCCCCTCCGGTGAGTTTCTTCCACTATATTGCAGTAGGGAAAAACTGCTTAGCCTTAGGCGGCTACCATTATGTCAGTGTACAGCGGCTGATCCGAGCCTGGAGGTAGACTTTCGATGCAATAAGTGCAACTGGTCTCTCCTCCAGCTCAGGAAACTCACACCCAAGATCCTCCCACGCAACAATAAGTGTAAAAACAATAAGAAAACAGAGGACTTAAAGGCCACCCTTTTGAATTGTCGCTCTATGCAAAAGCATGAACCACACATTTATGACC
This sequence comes from Calotriton arnoldi, assembly GCA_963921515.1. NCBI lineage: Eukaryota > Metazoa > Chordata > Amphibia > Caudata > Salamandridae > Calotriton > Calotriton arnoldi. The sequence continues at coordinate 300,885 of CAWUFW010008670.1, forward strand.
TACTTTTAGATGAACAGCCTGATCTTTTATTTCTCACTGAGACCTGGCTGTCTGAAGCCTCCAACCCTACTATCACCTCGGCCATCCCTACGGGTTATAAAATCCTTAGGAGGGACCGACCGAGTGGGAAGGGGGGCGGTGTCGCCATAATTTACAATCAAAAACTAGACTGCTCTCCCATCCCGATGGAAAACATTGAATGCGCAGAGTCCTTAGGCGTCCGCTGTACCTTATCCCCCATCATAGCATAGCTGGTTTTCTGATTTACAGACCTCCCGGTGCAATTGGAAATTTTTATTACTACGCTTAATACAGCCACCACCTCCCTGGCCTTAAACTACAACAACTGCCTTATTCTGGGAGATTTCAATATACATATGGACAATGGAAAAGACCCTCAAACAATTTCCTTGTTGGAGACGCTGCAGGCCTGCAACATGTTTCCATCTATTTCTTCGGCCACCCATGAGAAGGGCCATACCCTAGACCAAATCTTTCACAACTTTGACATATCAGTAAGCCTACCTCTTCCCATTACCTGGTCTGACCACCTCCTATTAAAATTCCCAACTCTGCCACAGCCCCTCGGGCTAACGCAGGGCAGAGGGTCCCTAATTACAGGACGTTCCATAAAATATCTATCCTGATGTTAGCAGATGTTAGCAGATGCCCTCGGTCGTTCCTCACCAGAGCTGTCTAGCTGCCCCGACTCGGACGCCCTCTCCAAACCAACATTCTTGCAGCGGTACCGGTTGTTTCCCGCTTCTCAAAGAGGTCGGCCCTATCAGCTCCATGGTTTAACGATTCCCTCAGATCTAGCAAAAGAAATTGTAGAAAAATGGAACGGAAATGGCGTAAATCCTATCTACCTGAGGACAGAAAGGTGTATAAAGACACCTTAAAGGCTCATTACATTCTCGTGAAGGCAGCCAAGAAAAACGTCTTTCAAACCAAGATAGAAAATGCCCAAAATAAGAGTAAGGAAATCTTTAGCATAGTTACATCCTTTACCGCCCCGAAAGCCGGCACAAAGGAAGGGCCATGCATGGAAGAATGGTCTAAGCAAATAGCTCAATTCTTCCACAAAAATATCTCTGTGATCCAACAAGCCTTCACTGACATCTCAGAGGAAGAACTGACCTTCTACCTTAGTTCTAATAGCAAATTTCACCTCTTGGATCCTCCATCTTTACTAGCTTTCCCTGAGTTTCAGCTTGAAGAGTCACTGACCCTTCTCCAAAGCATTAAGTCTGGCTCTCCTACTGACCCATGTCCAGCGAATATCCTGAACCTGTTAGCTTCCACCATAAACCCCACGGTAAACCAGCTCATTAATGTTTCCCTCTCCTCAGGCAACATGCCAAAATTATGGAAGAATGCTATGATTCTTCCACTGATAAAAAGGCTAACGCCAAACCGACGGACACCGCCAACTACAGGCCAATCTCCCTTCTTCCGGCCCTGTCTAAAGTATTAGAGAAGCATGTAAATAAGGCCCTCCAAAAACACATTGAAGATGGGAAGCTCCTTCATGAGTCCCAATCCGGTTTTAGGGCTAACTACAGTACGGAGTCCGCTCTGCTGGAAGTGACTGAATTTCTCAAGGGTAAGCTGGACCAGGGAGGCAATGCTGTTCTGATACTGCTCGATCTGTCGGCGGCCTTCGATACGGTCCCACATGAGAGGCTCCTGGAGAGACTTGCTAACATCGGCTTGGGGGGACCGCCTTAACGTGGATGTCATCCTTCTTGGCAAATAGATCTCAGGACATCTGGCTCCCCCTTTCTCATCCCCGGTTCCGGCCATGAATGTAGGTGTCCCTCAGGGCTCCATTCTCAGTCCTACCCTTTTTAATTTATATCTAACCCCCTTGCATTTCTGGTAGAGGAAGAGGGCGCCAAAATAGTTTCCTATGCTGATGACACTCAGCTGATTTTTACATGTGAATAAGGAACCGACTTTGGCGGGGCAATGATTAGGTCTTGCCTCACAAAGGTTTTTAACTGGCTTAAGACCAATCAGCTGAAGTGCAATCCTGACAAAACTGAAGTTGTTTTCTTTGGTAATCCAGAAACGCCTGACTGGAGCTCTTGGTGGCCAAAAGATCTGCCGCCCCGCCCGCGGAAAAGGAGAAAGTAAAAACTTAGAAATTGTCATAGACAAGGCACTCTCCATGCACTTTCAAATCCAAAATCTAACTGGCGCTTGCTTGGGCATACTCCGGATGCTAAAAAATTCCTGCCACTGTTACCGCTTGAGAGCAGAAAGATTGTGGTGCAGGCTCTGGTGACATCAAAGCTTGACTATGTCAACAGCTTGTACCTCGGTCTTCCCAAATCCCTTATCCAGCACCTACAAGTGGTACAAAACGCGGCGGCCAGAGCCATCCTGAGACCTAAACCCAGATCTAGTATGACCCCTATTTTTAAGTCTCTATACTGGCTCCGCATAAAAGAACGGATCGACTTCAAAGCGATGACCATCTTCTTTAAAGCTTTCCACGGCTTAGGAGCCGGCTACCTAAATAAGTGCGTTAATCGCTACACAACATCTAGACCCCTAAGATCTTCCAATGCCAACCTGGCCATCGTGCCTAAAATATGCCGTGCCCGCACTGGAGGCAGATCCCTCGGCTTTCTAGGCGCAAAATTGTGGAATAGACTCCTGAGTCTCTGAGACTAACCACAGACCTACTCTCTTTCAGGTAGAGCTTAAAAACCTGGCTTTTTAATAACTGATGGGTCTTTTACGCACGTTTTCCTCCCCTGTCACGCGCCAGGACACTCTAGTCTGAGTAGCTGCGCGCTTTATTAAATACACTATTTCATTTCATTTCATTAGGTCCCTGACAGTGCAAAGGAACACTCGTCCAAATTCTAAGGGCCTTATTTATGAGGCCTTGCTTCACTTTTATGCCGCCGGTGCGTCACTTTTTGTGACACACTGGCAGCGTAAAAAATGTGCCATGTTGAGCCCTATTTACAAAGTGACGCATCTAGGCAGATGCGTCACTTTGTAAATCCCTGCACCACATTATACCTGCGCCAGGTATAATGTATGCAGAGTGGGTGTTCCCCACAAAAAGCCTCGTAGAAGTGGCGCATTGAAATCTATGAGAACTCAGTGCACCACTTCTAGGACGCCATTGCGTCAATATCTTACACCTGCCTCACAGCAGGCGTAAGACTGATGCAGGCCCTTTCACATGGGGCTTGCCCCATGTGAAAGGACACATTGCTGGAGTTGCGTCTATTTTAAGACACACCCCAGCAATGCATCACTTTTGCGCCTACAGATATGTCAGAAATACTGACGTATCTGTAACTCCTTGAGACATGACGCATCCATCATGTCGCAAGGAGGGCGCACTAAGAAGTGACGCATCCCTGTTTTCACACAGCAATGCATCACTTCTCATAAATAAGGCCCTAAATGTGTTTACATCTAATATTCAGGGATAGTTATGTGTGTTTTCAATATTGTAACACAGCAGCAGCTCACCAATATTACTGCAAATAATCTCTGTGATGCCCTCCCATTTCTTATATGTTAGGCCTTGTTTTGATCTAAAAGAAACTTTTTATGTATATTGCATGAAACATAAACACAAAATTTTCTCTGCAAAATGGCTGTACTAGACTCTCACACATCAGGTACATAAAAAATAAATTAAAGGAAAACAGTATTTAAAATAATCTGTTTAAGAAATATTCAAGGTCATTAGGGCAAAACCCTGGAGAAAGGTCTGACTCTGTCAGGGGGCCCACTGAAAGGCTGGGGCCCTGGGCCAGAGCCCACTTTGCCCATGCATTAAAACGTCTCTGCTGACACATGCAGGATAACCGTGAGAAAAGACTACAGTTCCCAGTAACACTTGCGGCACACGGGTGTGCGCATGCAAACAAACATTAAGATGAAGTCAGCTTAAAAGAGCTTCCAGGCTCTTGACCTGTGCAGTTTATTTTGGAGCTGGAACTACGACGGACGGAGAAAGGTCCGGTAAGGGTGCGTGGTGCACCAATAATATTTGTTTTACAGCGGTTTGCTGTAAACGCATCGTGAATTACTTTGTTTTGGAGCTCGCAGGCAGTAGCATGAGCGAGCGATTACGCTGGCCTCTCCAAGGCGGAATTGGAGAAGCATTTTTTGTCTTTCACCTGTTCACTCGTGTTGGCGAGCCGGCATTACCGCGGCTCATGCCGAGTGAAAGGGCAGGGACATCTTAAGGATTTTGGGGCCCTGGGCCAAACATATTTTGGGGGCCCCTGTTCAGAACAGGTTTGAATTTATGATCCAATTTGAGCCCCTGTTTCCCACACAGTTTCCGCTTCCTCAGCTGCGTTAGCGATCCAGTTTGAATCATAGGCATTAGCCTATATATTCCCGATGCAAACGGACGCGCGCAGCTGACAGCAGTAGGATTTAGTGTTTCCTGCCCTGCTACTAGGTTTTTAATACTTTTTAAATTGTATATGTGTGGCTGAATTACTCTGTGCTTTTTAACAATTTCTCCAACCTATGCGCACTTGCACTTTACTTGATTCTGCTTGCCTACACCTCCTTAGCTGCTCCGATTCGCATCTCGCTTTTCCTCCAGTCCTGGTCCGCCGCGGCTGATACGCCGATTGTGCAGAGGGCTGGGGCTACTATCGGGCTCCTCACTTCCGCCCACGCAGTTTCCGCTTCCTCAGCTGCGTTAGCGATCCAGTTTGCATCATAGGCATTAGCCTATATATTCCCGATGCAAACGGACGCGCGCAGCTGACAGCGGTAGGATTTAGTGTTTCCTGCCCTGCTACTAGGTGTTTAGTACTTTTTAAATTGTATATGTGTGGCTGAACTACTCTGTGCTTTTTAACAATTTCTCCTACCTACGCGCACTTGCACTTTACTTGATTCTGCTTGCCTACACCTCCTTAGCTGCTCCGATTCGCATCTCGCTTTTCCTCCGGTCCAGGTCCGCCACGGCTGATACGCCGATTGTGCGGAGGGCTGGGGCTACTATCGGGCTCCTCACTTCCGCCCATGCAGTTTCTGCTTCCTCAGCTGTGTTAGCGATCCAGTTTGCATCATAGGCATTAGCCTATATATTCCCGATGCAAACAAATGCGTGCAGCGGCGCGCCGCTGGCGCGCCGCTGGCGCACCAAAGGCAAGCCCATCTGCGCCCGTCAGCGTCCCGCCGGCCATGCTGCCCAGTTCCCCTCCGGTGAGTTTCTTCCACTATATTGCAGTAGGGAAAAACTGCTTAGCCTTAGGCGGCTACCATTATGTCAGTGTACAGCGGCTGATCCGAGCCTGGAGGTAGACTTTCGATGCAATAAGTGCAACTGGTCTCTCCTCCAGCTCAGGAAACTCACACCCAAGATCCTCCCACGCAACAATAAGTGTAAAAACAATAAGAAAACAGAGGACTTAAAGGCCACCCTTTTGAATTGTCGCTCTATGCAAAAGCATGAACCACACATTTATGACCTACTTTTAGATGAACAGCCTGATCTTTTATTTCTCACTGAGACCTGGCTGTCTGAAGCCTCCAACCCTACTATCACCTCGGCCATCCCTACGGGTTATAAAATCCTTAGGAGGGACCGACCGAGTGGGAAGGGGGGCGGTGTCGCCATAATTTACAATCAAAAACTAGACTGCTCTCCCATCCCGATGGAAAACATTGAATGCGCAGAGTCCTTAGGCGTCCGCTGTACCTTATCCCCCATCATAGCATAGCTGGTTTTCTGATTTACAGACCTCCCGGTGCAATTGGAAATTTTTATTACTACGCTTAATACAGCCACCACCTCCCTGGCCTTAAACTACAACAACTGCCTTATTCTGGGAGATTTCAATATACATATGGACAATGGAAAAGACCCTCAAACAATTTCCTTGTTGGAGACGCTGCAGGCCTGCAACATGTTTCCATCTATTTCTTCGGCCACCCATGAGAAGGGCCATACCCTAGACCAAATCTTTCACAACTTTGACATATCAGTAAGCCTACCTCTTCCCATTACCTGGTCTGACCACCTCCTATTAAAATTCCCAACTCTGCCACAGCCCCTCGGGCTAACGCAGGGCAGAGGGTCCCTAATTACAGGACGTTCCATAAAATATCTATCCTGATGTTAGCAGATGTTAGCAGATGCCCTCGGTCGTTCCTCACCAGAGCTGTCTAGCTGCCCCGACTCGGACGCCCTCTCCAAACCAACATTCTTGCAGCGGTACCGGTTGTTTCCCGCTTCTCAAAGAGGTCGGCCCTATCAGCTCCATGGTTTAACGATTCCCTCAGATCTAGCAAAAGAAATTGTAGAAAAATGGAACGGAAATGGCGTAAATCCTATCTACCTGAGGACAGAAAGGTGTATAAAGACACCTTAAAGGCTCATTACATTCTCGTGAAGGCAGCCAAGAAAAACTTCTTTCAAACCAAGATAGAAAATGCCCAAAATAAGAGTAAGGAAATCTTTAGCATAGTTACATCCTTTACCGCCCGAAAGCCGGCACAAAGGAAGGGCCATGCATGGAAGAATGGTCTAAGCAAATAGCTCAATTCTTCCACAAAAATATCTCTGTGATCCAACAAGCCTTCACTGACATCTCAGAGGAAGAACTGACCTTCTACCTTAGTTCTAATAGCAAATTTCACCTCTTGGATCCTCCATCTTTACTAGCTTTCCCTGAGTTTCAGCTTGAAGAGTCACTGACCCTTCTCCAAAGCATTAAGTCTGGCTCTCCTACTGACCCATGTCCAGCGAATATCCTGAACCTGTTAGCTTCCACCATAAACCCCACGGTAAACCAGCTCATTAATGTTTCCCTCTCCTCAGGCAACATGCCAAAATTATGGAAGAATGCTATGATTCTTCCACTGATAAAAAGGCTAACGCCAAACCGACGGACACCGCCAACTACAGGCCAATCTCCCTTCTTCCGGCCCTGTCTAAAGTATTAGAGAAGCATGTAAATAAGGCCCTCCAAAAACACATTGAAGATGGGAAGCTCCTTCATGAGTCCCAATCCGGTTTTAGGGCTAACTACAGTACGGAGTCCGCTCTGCTGGAAGTGACTGAATTTCTCAAGGGTAAGCTGGACCAGGGAGGCAATGCTGTTCTGATACTGCTCGATCTGTCGGCGGCCTTCGATACGGTCCCACATGAGAGGCTCCTGGAGAGACTTGCTAACATCGGCTTGGGGGGACCGCCTTAACGTGGATGTCATCCTTCTTGGCAAATAGATCTCAGGACATCTGGCTCCCCCTTTCTCATCCCCGGTTCCGGCCATGAATGTAGGTGTCCCTCAGGGCTCCATTCTCAGTCCTACCCTTTTTAATTTATATCTAACCCCCTTGCATTTCTGGTAGAGGAAGAGGGCGCCAAAATAGTTTCCTATGCTGATGACACTCAGCTGATTTTTACATGTGAATAAGGAACCGACTTTGGCGGGGCAATGATTAGGTCTTGCCTCACAAAGGTTTTTAACTGGCTTAAGACCAATCAGCTGAAGTGCAATCCTGACAAAACTGAAGTTGTTTTCTTTGGTAATCCAGAAACGCCTGACTGGAGCTCTTGGTGGCCAAAAGATCTGCCGCCCCGCCCGCGGAAAAGGAGAAAGTAAAAACTTAGAAATTGTCATAGACAAGGCACTCTCCATGCACTTTCAAATCCAAAATCTAACTGGCGCTTGCTTGGGCATACTCCGGATGCTAAAAATTCCTGCCACTGTTACCGCTTGAGAGCAGAAAGATTGTGGTGCAGGCTCTGGTGACATCAAAGCTTGACTATGTCAACAGCTTGTACCTCGGTCTTCCCAAATCCCTTATCCAGCACCTACAAGTGGTACAAACGCGGCGGCCAGAGCCATCCTGAGACCTAAACCCAGATCTAGTATGACCCCTATTTTTAAGTCTCTATACTGGCTCCGCATAAAAGAACGGATCGACTTCAAAGCGATGACCATCTTCTTTAAAGCTTTCCACGGCTTAGGAGCCGGCTACCTAAATAAGTGCGTTAATCGCTACACAACATCTAGACCCCTAAGATCTTCCAATGCCAACCTGGCCATCGTGCCTAAAATATGCCGTGCCCGCACTGGAGGCAGATCCCTCGGCTTTCTAGGCGCAAAATTGTGGAATAGACTCCTGAGTCTCTGAGACTAACCACAGACCTACTCTCTTTCAGGTAGAGCTTAAAAACCTGGCTTTTTAATAACTGATGGGTCTTTTACGCACGTTTTCCTCCCCTGTCACGCGCCAGGACACTCTAGTCTGAGTAGCTGCGCGCTTTATTAAATACACTATTTCATTTCATTTCATTAGGTCCCTGACAGTGCAAAGGAACACTCGTCCAAATTCTAAGGGCCTTATTTATGAGGCCTTGCTTCACTTTTATGCCGCCGGTGCGTCACTTTTGTGACACACTGGCAGCGTAAAAATGTGCCATGTTGAGCCCTATTTACAAAGTGACGCATCTAGGCAGATGCGTCACTTTGTAAATCCCTGCACCACATTATACCTGCGCCAGGTATAATGTATGCAGAGTGGGTGTTCCCCCGCAAAAAGCCTCGTAGAAGTGGCGCATTGAAATCTATGAGAACTCAGTGCACCACTTCTAGGACGCCATTGCGTCAATATCTTACACCTGCCTCACAGCAGGCGTAAGACTGATGCAGGCCCTTTCACATGGGGCTTGCCCCATGTGAAAGGACACATTGCTGGAGTTGCGTCTATTTTAAGACACACCCCAGCAATGCATCACTTTTGCGCCTACAGATATGTCAGAAATACTGACGTATCTGTAACTCCTTGAGACATGACGCATCCATCATGTCGCAAGGAGGGCGCACCAGAAGTGACGCATCCCTGTTTTCACACAGCAATGCATCACTTCTCATAAATAAGGCCCTAAATGTGTTTACATCTAATATTCAGGGATAGTTATGTGTGTTTTCAATATTGTAACACAGCAGCAGCTCACCAATATTACTGCAAATAATCTCTGTGATGCCCTCCCATTTCTTATATGTTAGGCCTTGTTTTGATCTAAAAGAAACTTTTTATGTATATTGCATGAAACATAAACACAAAATTTTCTCTGCAAAATGGCTGTACTAGACTCTCACACATCAGGTACATAAAAAATAAATTAAAGGAAAACAGTATTTAAAATAATCTGTTTAAGAAATATTCAAGGTCATTAGGGCAAAACCCTGGAGAAAGGTCTGACTCTGTCAGGGGGCCCACTGAAAGGCTGGGGCCCTGGGCCAGAGCCCACTTTGCCCATGCATTAAAACGTCTCTGTGAAAGGGTGCTTCGGTGAATAACTTCCTGTTCACTCGTGTTGGCGAGCTGGAATAACCGTGGCTCATGCCGATTGAAAGGCATATATTGAAAGTTGAAATAGCAGTACCGCAGTCCACTGTAACTGCCGTTTTGTGAAAGATGCTTTTCTATTGGGATTATGATTCAATTCTAAAAGACTCCTTGAGGTTCTTATGACATTAATTGTATCCTGGAACTGGGTTCTTGTCCCTCGTACCTCAGGATAAAAAGGGGTGCAGTTTGTTTTCTTTCAAAGAGCAAAGTCTATCAGCTGGTATTGTTGAATGTAAAAGTTCAGACGATTCAATTCTGCAGTACTGATAAGAATGGATGTTGCCAGTATTTTCTGTTTTGTTTTACAGCAGGGGTTGTTCGAGAGTTCTTGGAATGCATTGTCTCTCCGCCCCTGTTAGAAATACCAACCACACCTAGTGGGTAGGTGTGATTCTGTTGTTTCTTCCCTGTCCTCATGAAGTCTTACATGTGTACATCACAATCACGCCAAGCATCTTGTTGATAGCACTTCTCCTTTTGTTTTGTTATTCTCATCTCAGAAAAAGGTAAAGTGGGTCTCGGGTATCCATACCTCCAGTTTTTCGAACCAAAAGGCAGCAACCCCATTTATTTTCAGGTATCTCTATTTGTGCATAACTACTAGTAGCTAAACACAGAGAATAGCACGCTCTTGTTGGTGTGGTAATAATTGCATTCTTTGTTCCAGGTCTCCCTCCCCACTGTTCCTTTCCTCACCTTACCCCGCTTGATCGCCTCTATTGTCTGTATTCGTACCAACCAGTCTTTGGGGATATCAGGAGGTGGACCATACTAGCATCATCCGATCCTGAGGATACAAGGCCTTGACAGAATAAACGGCCCACAAATTCTTATCTGCCTGGTCGTATTGTGCAGTATGGCTACCCTAGATGACGTTCTTGCAGCCTTAGCTCTAGTACAAACGGAACTAGTCGCCTCTCTAGCAGAAACTGCCGCATTACGGGAGACGTCCATTACAACACAGGCATTACATCATAATGCCTTTACAATGCAACTTTCACAACGCAACTACCATTACATTGCATGCCATTACAACGCATGGGCCATTACAATGCATGTCATTACAACGCATTGTAAGGTAAGTAAACCATGTATTTGAGGTAAGTTGTTATTTACGGTATTTTTTAATATTTAACATAGAATGAGTAATATTATTTTTTTCAAAATATTTTACATTTTTTAAGGGGTATGGATATATGGTAATTTGGGGATTTGGGGGAAGTTTAATAATACTCGGGTCATATTTTTAATACTAGAGTAATAAATGATATTCATAAATTGATAATAAAAATATTAATTTGGTAATTTTTAAAACTAGAATAATTATATTCTAAAAAATGTAGAATAATTATTTAAAAAATATTAATAATAGAGGGGTGAGTATTATAAATTATGTATAATTTTAAGAATGAAGAGTATTAATTTTAAAATTTAATTATTATTGGGGGTGAGTTATAAAAATAATAAATATATTTCTAAATTGAAGTGTATTAAATATAGTTTTTTTAAATATTATTTTAAAATTATATAATTTTTAAAAAAAAGGAGGGACATATTTAAATACTCCTCATTTAAAGTATTAATAAACAGGTAAAGAAGAAAGAAATTTGTACTTGTAAAGCGCACCCATACCCCCAAAGGGGTGTCCAGGCGCTGTACGCATACCGCTGTGGAACCCTTCCTGGCTTTTCCCTGTGAAATGTCCACTCCTGGGCACCCCCAGGGTGAAGCCAGGCATCCCAGCGCTGTTGGGGCCGTTGTGGAGATTAAGCAAGCTATTGCCCAGAGTTGCAGAGTGGGACCCATGATTAGAATAGGTACCGAGGCGAGAATTATCAGGTCCGAGGAAATTGAGCCCAAGACCCGCCGAGGCGGGAATTGAACCCTGGTCCCGGGCCAGATCTCTGCATCAGGGTCTGCCGCTCTAACCATTGAGCCACACTTCTCCACTAAATAAAGATTTAATACACAGGTAATAATAATTATTACTTTTAATTTTATTTAAATATTTAAGAAAATATATATAATATTTTTTTTAGATATTAAAAAAATGATTTGCAACTATCCACTGGGGCGGGATGCTAGGGAAATAGGAGTTTAGGGTGGGGTATTAATTTAATACTCAGGCAATTTTAATACTAGAGTATATTTTATTAATAATTATAATAAGTATATACATTAATATAATTTATAAATAATAATTATTAAAACATTTAAAAAAAAATATGTACTTTAAAAAAAATGGAGATTTTGGGGAGTGGGGATGATCTGATGTAAAGGGAAAAATATAATTTATTTTTAAAATAATATAGGAAAAAGTTATGTTAAAATATAGAATTAAACATATATATATAAAATATATTTTATTTAAATCTAAAAATAATTTAAGCTTAATAGTACAACATAGGTATGAAAAAATACACATAATAAATTTGTAAAGCACATTTTTGATTTTTACATATAATAAACAAATAAACAAACAATACATGATATTCTAAAAACATTTATTGAATTTTAATGATATTCTAAAAACATTTATTGAATTTATTAACATAATAAAACATTAAAAATTAATATGCAAAAAATGTCCCAAAAATATTTTATTAACAATAATATTTTATAAAAATATTTATAGAATTTACTTTGAATTGTAACATATATTTTTTTATTTCATTGTCGGTTTTCCAACGGTGGACCATTGAAGTCAATGGGTAAAACTGTCCTTTTTTCGTTTTTACAGAAAGGCATGATGTTGCCGCGTATACGTAACTTTCGTCATTCCGAGGATCGTCGCGCACCGGACTAGATGCAAGGCAGAGCTCCACCGAGGTAAGGCAAATTTAAATTATTAAAAATAAAATAATAGTGGTAAAGTTTATTGTAAGGAGAGAGGAGGGAGGTAGATAGAAATAGGAAATGTGTTTTGTGTACATATTGTGTGTATTAACATAACAATTCATTCCAAAACAGGTAGAAGTAGTAGGCCCACGTCAGGTTTCTTTCTTTCTTAACACTTTTTGTTTAATAAAATGTATTAAATTATATAGATTATTAATTTTATTAAACAAAAGTGTTAAAGTAATCGGTTTTTTAAGTGACGGATTTATTTGAAAAAAAGTAAATGCGTCGTTGCGGTTTTCGGGAAAGGTTGTAGGTAGTTCGAAAAATACTTTAAAAAAAACAAAAAACCATTTATGGCCATTTTTAAACCATTGCTCAAAGGATTTTGGGACTTCGAATTGTTTTTTATCGAGAGACGATTGCAACAATGGATTTTTTGGATGGCGATTTGTTTAAAATGATTACTTCTTTATCATAGTATTTTGGATTTAGATTTCGAACGAGATTGGATTGCATCGATGGAATTTGGTTGCGTTTTTTGCCAAACTATGGGGCCCATTACGATGGCGGGCGGACAAAGTCCGCCCGCCACCGTAACGGTAAACGGGACCGACCGGCAGAGGTGCGGCGGTCCCGCTGTGCCCATTAGGATGTGACCGCCACCGTGGCGGTCACATCCCGCATTGTTTACATTGCGGCGGGCGGTGCTGTCAGCAGCACCCGCCGCAATGTAAAAAATGCATGCAGTGCATTGGCATGCACAACGTGACAGGCACCGCGTGGTGCCTGCCACCTTGTGCATGCCAATGTAGGGGGGTACCATAGGTACCCCCAAAGTGCAGCCACCCATCCCCCCACCCCCCCGGGTGCCCGCAATGGGCCCCCAAAGCAATTCCCGCATGCCTTTCCATGGTGGCGATGCCACCATGGAAAGGACTTTACCGCCAGGCATCCTAATATGGATGGCGGGGTCTTCCAGACACCGCCACCATATTAGGCCCGAGTTCCGCCTGGCAGGCCTGCCTGCGGAAATGCGGCAGACGGTCTTTCCGTCCGCCGCTGTCCCCCCGCCATTGTAATACGGCGGGGGGTAAATGGAGGACGGGCGGGGAAAGATGTCGGGCGGATCGCCACCGCCGGTCGGGCGGTGGCGATCCGCCTGACATCATAATGACCCCCTATATTTCTTTTCGGGATTTTTTTTTGGGTGTGATTTTTGTAGGTGTGCGCAGTAATTTTTACAGTTTATTTTTTAACTGTAAAAATATGTTTATGCAGAACTGTGCCCTTTTTTGATAGTTTCATTTGGGTCATGGATTATAGCAAGGATTATGGAATATTTGCAATGGTTTAAATGACTGCAAAGGACTCTTGGTGAAAATCTGTATTAAACGTAAGTCCAAGAGTTGAAAAAAAGAAGACATCTGAAGGTAAGGAAACCTGACTTTTTATTAAAATTTAAGTATATTTCAAAAATATGCCATTTGAGTTAGGGGGAATTTTGGTCAAACCAGGCAAGTAAGGAGCTATAGGAGACAGTGTAGATTAGAGATGTAGGATGTGTACAATATTATCTAGGTAGTCTGAAGCCACCATCAACGGAAATTGTTGAATTGCACCCAATAGTCGCTTGGACATTTCCTTTGGAAATTCGTGGGTTCAGGCTGCCAGTTAATGATTGTGAAATTCTCATTTCTTGGAAACTTTGCTCCTTCCTCAAAATTTAGAAGAAATGATAGAAGTTAGGATGTGGTTTCCCAATTTATTTATTGAAGGAGTTGTGCCATCCCTCTATGGCATTGTTTGTTTTTGCTCCTCGCTCTAAGCAGGTCGAGTAGCAGTTTCACCACTTAACATGGAAACGTGGTTTCCTCCTGTGACCTGACCTGCTTAGATGGCCAATCCATGAGTCTTCAAAGTAATTTAGTAGGGGTGCCAATTTGTCTTCGTTTGCTGTAAAGTATTCAGATTCAGTAATAGATGTGTAGTATTAGTCTACACTGTCAGGAGGAACAAAACAAAGTGCAGTTAGTTTTTTTTATTCAATTGTAGTTTGCTATCTGATATATAATCCTCAACTAAGGATGTTTTTTGAATTTTTCGCCAATATGCCTGTGAAAAGTGAAAAAAACATCCTTGAATTGGGGTATCCGTGTACATTTTGGTTATTCTGTTAATCATAGGTAATTCAAAGTCAATTAACACTTTTCTAGGACTTTTGTTCATTGTTTTAGCTTTTATCACTGACAAAAATTCAGTGTATGTTGAGGATTGTTTATCAGGTAGTAAACTGTACACTAAGGGAACAACTGTATGATTAATATAGGCATGAATAGTGTATATTTGGGTGAATGGATGGGGTGTGGATTTAAACGTCCCATCCATCATCCAAATATCACTACTCTCCAACTTATCAAGGTTATGGGGTGTGCTAAAGACTAGTATTCTTTTAAGAGGGTTTTGGTTATCATGTAAAAGAAATGGTTAATTAGTAACTGTTATAGAAAGTTCAGGAGGAATGTTAATGTCAGAAAAGGTTTGGGGTGTTACTCTTAGGGGGTTACTTGCCTGTTGTTTACGCTGAATAATTCTGTGTAGGTTGGGTATTGTGGGCATACTACTTGCAACATGAGATGGAATGTGTTCTGAAACCTCCCTCAAAACTAAGCCACAGGGTTCATTGGAGGTGGATGCAAGTGCTTTTATTTCATTGATGTATTCTCGTACCTCTATCTCCATTGCAGAGGCAGAGTGGTTATGCTCTGTGGTTCTTAAAAAAGAGTCACCAAGAGTAACCGCTCTGCTTGTGCAATGGGATGAGTAGTATTGCACACACCTCCACGACACCTGGGCTCAGTTAGTCTCTCCTTACAATAAACGTACCCACTATGACTTAAAAGACGGTTTCCTCTGCTGGATTTTATGTATTTGGCTTCTTTATTGGATGCCATTATCTGTAAAAAATTGAAAAAGAAAAAAATATTGTTCAATTTATTTGAAGTGTTGTTGATTTCCTATTTAAAAAAAATATGTTAGAGAAAAATTAATGCATAACATTTTGCAGTTCAAATATTAGGCATTATGAACCTTGATTTTATTGTTTAACATTGTTGATGTTGTTTTTGAATAGATTTGTTCTTATTTTTTACCTAGAAATGAATAATTGTTAGGTTGTTATACACGAGTTATTTGCAAAGTTTACCTTTTTAAGTGTTCTTTTTTGTAGCTTCTGGATTTTCTGAGGTCCTGTGTTGATTGTTCTCTGTTCTGAGGCTGTGTTTCAAATTGGATTTTATTGTTGTTTTATTTGTTCTGTAAAAAATAATAGTAATTAAGGATTATTTTATGGTGTTTTTTATATTTTTGATTACCCTGCAATTTAAAAGATTAGTGCTTTGTAATGGTTGTGCAGTTTCAAGTTTGACTTGCTTTTTTAGGGACATTTTATTTGGGTTTGACTGATTTTTTTTTTTTTTGTTGAGGTCTTAAAACTTTATTTATAAAAACATATGGCTAATTATTTACCATGGGAAGTTGGTTTTCTTCTGAGGGGCTGTTTTTAATTTGAAGTTGGATGTTTTCGGTATTGAATGTTCTGATATTTCAAAAGTCTGTAAAAAAAATAGATTTGAAATTTTACATATGTTTGAAGACAGTTTTATTTTGCGAGTGTTTTTCAATGTTGAGATGCAAAGTTACATAAACTTTTCTGCAAAATGCTTGTGCTCTTATAACCTGCAAATGTTTATATAAAAAAAGGAGAAATTATTACCTTGATTTCTTTTTTATTTTCTTAGACAATGAATGCTTGTCTTTTGTTTCAGTTGGAGGGTGTGTCCTCCTCTGCTGGTGTGTTTGATCTTTTTTCTGTTGAGAAAATTAAATGTTTCATACTTTGTTTTTCACATATTGCACATAACCATGCTAATTTCACAGTTTTAGTAATTAAGACATTTTATTGGGGTGCTACAACTTTGCATTCATTCCCATCCAACACTTTCCCTGAGGCAAACACAGGTCGGAGTTGGATTAGTAAATTTGCCCCAACTACCATCCAGCACTTTCCCTGAGGCAAACACAGGTCGGAGTTGGAATAGTAAATTTGCCCCCACCACCATCCAGCACTTGCCCTGAGGCAAACACAGGTTGGAGTTGGAATAGTAAATTTGCCCCACCACCATCCAGCATTTTCCCTGAGTCAAACACAGGTTGGAGTTGGAATAGTAAATTTGCCCCTCAACACCATCCAGCACTTTCCCTGAGGCAAACACAGGTCTGACTTGGAATAGTTTTTTTGCCCCCACCACCATCCAGCGCTTTCCCAGAGGCAAACACAGGTCAGAGTTGGAATAATAAATTTGCCACTGAACACCATCCAGCACTTTCCCTGAGGCAAACACAGGTCGGAGTAAGAATAGTAAATTTTCCCCTCAACACTATCCAGCACTTTCCACGAGGCAAACACAGGTCGGACTTGGAATAGTTATTTTGCCCCACCACCATCCAGCACTTTCCCTGAGGCAAACACAGGTCGGAGTAAGAATAGTAAATTTGCCCCTCAACACCATCCAGCACTTTCCACGAGGCAAACACAGATCAGACTTGGAATAGTTATTTTGCCCCCACCACCATCCAGCACTTTCCCAGAGGCAAACACAGGTAGGAGTAGGAATAGTAAATCTGTCCCTCAACACCATCCAGCACTTTCCCTGAGGCAAACACAGGTTGGAGTTAGAATAGTAAATTTGCCCCCACCACCATTCAGCACTTTCCCAGAGGCGAACACAGGTCGGAGTTGGAATAGTAAATTTGCCCCTCAAGACCATCCAGCACTTTCCCAGAGGCAAACACAGATCAGAGTAAGAATAGTAAATTTGCCCCCCCAACTTCTTACACTTTCCATGAGGCCAGCACAGCTTGGTTATGGAATAGTAAATTTGCCTCCCCCACAAACCAGCACTTTCCCTGAGGCAAACACAGGTCAGAGTAAGAATAGTAAATTTGCCCCTAGAACCATCCAGTAATTTCACTGAGGCAAACACAGGTCGGAGTTGAAATAGTAAATTTGCCCCTCAACACCATCCAGCACTTTCCCTGAGGCAACCACAGATTGAAGTTGGAATAGTAAATTTGCCCCCACCACTATCCAGCACTTTCCCAGAGGCAAACACAGGTCAGAGTTGGAATAGTAAATTTGCCGCTGAACACCATCCAGCACTTTCCTGAGGCAAACACAGGTCGGAGTAAGAATAGTAAATTTGCCCCTCAACACCATCCAACACTTTCCACGAGGCAAACACAGGTCGGACTTGGAATAGTTATTTTGCCCCCACCACCATCCAGCACTTTCCCTGAGGCAAACGCAGGTCGGAGTAAGAATAGTAAATTTGCCCCTCAACACCATCCAGCACTTTCCACGAGGCAAACACAGGTCGGACTTGGAATAGTTATTTTGCCCCCACCACCATCCAGCACTTTCCCTGAGGCAAACACAGGTTGGAGTTAGAATAGTAAATTTGCCCCCACCACCATTCAGCACTTTCCCAGAGGCAAACACAGGCGGAGTTGGAATAGTAAATTTGCCCCTCAAGACCATCCAGCACTTTCCCAGAGGCAAACATAGGTCAGAGTAAGAATAGTAAATTTGCCCCCCCAACATCTTACACTTTCCATGAGGCCAGCACAGCTTGGTTATGGAATAGTAAATTTGCCTCCCCCACCAACCAGTAATTTCACTGAGGCAAACACAGGTCGGAGTTGGAGTAGTAAATTTGCCCCTCAACACCATCCAGCACTTTCCCTGAGGCAAACACAGATTGAAGTTGGAATAGTAAATTTGCCCCCACCACCATCCAGCACTTTCCCAGAGGCAAACACAGGTCAGAGTTGGAATAGTAAATTTGCCGCTGAACACCATCCAGCACTTTCCCTGAGGCAAACACAGGTCGGAGTAAGAATAGTAAATTTGCCCCTCAACACCATCCAGCACTTTCCACGAGGCAAACACAGGTCGGACTTGGAATAGTTATTTTGCCCCCACCACCATCCAGCACTTTCCCAGAGGCAAACAGAGGTTGGAGTAGGAATAGTAAATCTGTCCCTCAACATCATCCAGCACTTTCTCTGACTGAGGCAAACACAGGTTGGAGTTAGAATAGTAAATTTGCCCCCACCACCATTCAGCACTTTCCCAGAGGCAAACACAGGTCGGAGTTGGAATAGTAAATTTGCCCCTCAAGACCATCCAGCACTTTCCCAGAGGCAAACACAGGTCAGAGTAAGAATAGTAAATGTGCCCCCCCCAACATCTTACACTTTCCATGAAAATTGAAATTTGTACTTGTAAAGCGCACCTATACCCCCAAAGGGGTGTCCAGGCGCTGTACGCATACCGCTGTGGAACCCTTCCTGGCTTTTCCCTGTGAAATGTCTACTCCTGGGCACCCCCAGGGTGAAGCCAGGCATCCCAGCGCTGTTGGGGCCGTTGTGGAGATTAAGCAAGCTATTGCCCAGAGTTGCAGAGTGGGACCCATGATTAGAATAGGCACCGAGGCGAGAATTATCAGGTCCGAGGAAATTGAGCCCAAGACCCGCCGAGGCGGGAATTGAACCCTGGTCCCGGGCCAGATCTCTGCATCAGGGTCTGCCGCTCTAACCATTGAGCCACACTTCTCCACTGAGGCCAGCACAGCTTGGCTATGGAATAGTAAATTTGCCCCCCCCACCAACCAGCACTTTCCCTGAGGCAAACACAGGTCAGAGTAAGAATAGTAAATTTGCCCCCAGAACCATCCAGTAATTTCACTGAGGCAAACACAGGTCGGAGTTGGAATAGTAAATTTGTCTCCTCCACCATACCACACTTTCTCTGAGGCAAACACAGCTCGGAGTTTTAATAGTACATTTTCCCCCACCACCATCCTACACTTACCTAGAGGTAAACACAGGTCGGAGTTGGAATACTAAATTTGCACACACAAAACTATGGGGCTCATTATGAATCCGGGCGGACATCAGTCCGCCCGCCATCATAGCGGTGATGGGACCGCCCGCCAGATGTGCGGTGGTCCCACCAGCCCAATTAGGATGCGCCCGCCAGTATGGAAGGCGCATCCTGGCCTTTTTACATTGCGGGCGGTGCTGCTGGCTGCAGCACCGTTCGCAATGCCAAAATGCCACGATGTGCATTCCCATGCACAACGTGGCTGGCACCATGCAGTGCCTGCCACCTTGTGCATGGGAATGTAGGGGGGTACCATGGGTACTCCCCCAGTGCACCTACACCCTCCCCCCACACTGAGGGGGCCCCCCACGGGCCCCCAAAACCAATCCCCGCCTTCCTTTCTGCCGCCATGGAAAGGCCTCTTCCAGGGCACATCATAATATGGCGGACGGTGCCTGCTAGGCACTGCCACCATATTAGTGGCCCTTTTCCGTCCGCCAGGCAATCGGTTCGATTGCCTCCGGCGAAAAAGCGGCGGACGGACTTTGCGTCCGCCGCGATACCCACCGCCATCCTAATTTGGCGGTGGGTAAAATGCTCAGTGATGGCAGAAGGACCGCCACCGCCGGCCCGGCGGTGGCAGTCCTTCCGCTATCATAATGAGCCCCTATATTTTTTTTTCAGTGCAAAGCACAACTGATTTTGGTTTAACATTTTATTAACGGCTGTCTTTATTAAAAAAATTAATGTTTATATTTGAATATATATTTTATTTTTAAAAAGCTTAATTATATTTATTTCATGTAAAAATAAGTATTTTTACTTAGAGTGCGTATTTTTTGCAGTGTTGTATCTGTTTAATAAATCTTGCTGCTTTTGAAATTCAGCAAATGCTGTAACATTTTTTAAATTATTACTTGTTAGGGGCCGATTCCGATCTCGGTCGGAGGCGCACCCAATACCATTCGGTCGGGGAAAAAAGCCATGCGAAAGCCTGTTTCCCGACCGATCCGTACAGCACACCGAACGAGCAAGTACGATGCGCACAACAGCAAAGAATCCGGCCGAGCCGTACTCACCCAAACCAGGTCCTGTTCTCCGACCGAAGCGAATCCGGAAACGCCGAATCTAGTCGCACGGAAGGAAAAATGCAGCCCCGTCCGGCCGGACAAGTACGATGCGCTTTCCGTACGCACCGAACCCGTCGCTACGCACGGCACGTCAAAGCATCCGGGAGAGGCGCACATAAGCTCCGATTCGCGCCACAACACGATCCACGGCTCCGAGACGAACACGGCAGCGACGAGGACGAGGCGAAGCGACGAGGACGAGGCGAAGCGACGAGGACGAGGCGAAGTGACGAGGACGACGCGAAGCAACGAGAAGGACGAACGACACGAACCAACCATGAATCCCTTCGTCCCGATCATACCAATATTCTACATTTACTACCGGAACAGGCACGGACGCGTACGGCGCAGAAGGTAAGCCAGACACCAACCACAAAACACATACAACACGTACACGACACATCACACACACACACAGGGATGCAGAATATACTTACACCAGCAACAGCAGCACCATAGGGGCGGGATGCCCATCACCAATGCCACATATGCACACAGGGGCCTGAATGCGCACCACCACCCCTACCCAGGGGTGGCATGATACCTACCACCACTACCACCCTCACCCAGTGGGGGCAGGATGCCTACCACTACTACCACCCTTAGCCAGGGGGGGCAGGATGCCTACCACTACTACCACCCTCACCCAGGGGGGCAGGATGCCCACCACTACTACCACCCTCACCCAGGGGGGCTGGATGCCTACCACTACTACCACCCTTAGCCAGGGGGGCAGGATGCTTACCACTACTACCACCCTCACCCAGGGGGGCAGGATGCCTACCACTACTACCACCCTTAGCCAGGGGGCAGGATGCTTACCACTACTACCACCCTTAGCCAGGGGGGCTGGATGCCTACCACTAGTACCACCCTCACCCAGGGGGGCAGGATGCCTACCACTACTACCACCCTTAGCCAAGGGGGCAGGATGCCTACCACTACTACCACCCTCACCCAGGGGGCAGGATGCCCACCACTACTACCACCCTCACCCAGGGGGGCTGGATGCCTACCACTAGTACCACCCTCACCCAGGGGGGCAGGATGCCTACCACTACTACCACCCTTAGCCAGGGGGCAGGATGCCTACCACTACTACCACCCTCACCCAGGGGGCAGGATGCCCATCACTACTACCACCCTCACCCAGGGGGGCAGGATGCCTACCACTAGTACCACCCTCACCCAGGGGGCAGGATGCCTACCACTAGTACCACCCTCACCCAGGGGGGCATGATGCTTACCACTACTACCACCCTCACCCAGGGGGGCAGGATGCCTACCACTACTACCACCCTTAGCCAGGGGGCAGGATGCTTACCACTACTACCACCCTTAGCCAGGGGGCTGGATGCCTACCACTAGTACCACCCTCACCCAGGGGGGCAGGATGCCTACCACTACTACCACCCTTAGCCAGGGGGGCAGGATGCCTACCACTACTACCACCCTCACCCAGGGGGCAGGATGCCCACCACTACTACCACCCTCACCCAGGGGGCAGGATGCCTACCACTAGTACCACCCTCACCCAGGGGGGCAGGATGCCTACCACTAGTACCACCCTCACCCAGGGGGCAGGATGCCTACCACTACTACCACCCTTAGCCAGGGGGCAGGATGCCTACCACTACTACCACCCTCACCCAGGGGGCAGGATGCCCACCACTACTACCACCCTCACCCAGGGGGGCAGGATGCCTACCACTACTACCACCCTTAGCCAGGGGGCAGGATGCTTACCACTACTACCACCCTCAGCCAGGGGGGCAGGATGCCCACCACTACTACCACCCTCACCCAGGGGGCAGGATGCCCACCACTACTACCACCCTCACCCAGGGGGGCAGGATGCCTACCACTACTACCACCCTTAGCCAGGGGGGCAGGATGCCTACCACTACTACCACCCTTAGCCAGGGGGGCAGGATTCCTACCACTACTACCACCCTCACCCAGGGGGGCAGGATGCCTACCACTACTACCACCCTTAGCCAGGGGGACAGGATGCCTACCACTACTACCACCCTTAGCCAGGGGGGCTGGATGCCTACCACTAGTACCACCCTCACCCAGGGGGACAGGATGCCTACCACTACTACCACCCTTAGCCAGGGGGGCAGGATGCCTACCACTACTACCACCCTCACCCAGGGGGCAGGATGCCCACCACTACTACCACCCTCAGCCAGGGGGGCAGGATGCCCACCACTACTATCACCCTCACCCAGGGGGGCAGGATGCCTACCACCACTACCACCCCCACCCATAGGATGGACAATGCATGACACAACCAGCACACCACAACCTAGGGAATGCAAGAAGAAGACATCCCCCAACACCATGACAAGCGTGTGTAGACTGTGTCAAATGCCTACAACACCGAACATGACTTCTAACATACAATGTGACCCCCTAGCACATGTGCCACACAAATATGTGTGTGGCACACACAACGCAAGCAGGCCATGACCATTGTGGCAATGCGGTCCAAACCCCCATCATCACAGTGACCAAAAGGCAAGTGTGGGGTCCATAGCTGCAGCACATTTTGAACATTGTGGCAATGGGGTCCAAACCCCCATCATCACAGTGACCAAAAGGCAAGTGTGGGGTCCATAGCTGCAGCACATCTTGAACATTGTGGCAATGGGGTCCAAACCCCCATCATCACAGTGACCAAAAGGCAAGTGTGGGGTCCATAGCTGCAGCACATTTTGAACATTGTGGCAATGGGGTCCAAACCCCCATCATCACAGTGACCAAAAGGCAAGTGTTGACAAAGTAAGAGGTGCAACTGCCAAACTGCATGGATGATTCCTGGTCACAGAACAACAAACACATCAGTGGCAAAGTAGTGTATGTGTCCCATTGCAACATAAATTGGGGGAGCCAAATCCTGCAGTGCAAATAAGACATAACTTTGGCCATGTGCAGACAAACAACACCCATGGGGGCTGACACCGTCAACAATCATCAATGACACAATGACAGAAGTGACCATCCGAATGCAGACCCACATATTTGCACCAATGGGCACACACATGCAGATACCCTGTGGAGACTGCAG
This sequence comes from Calotriton arnoldi, assembly GCA_963921515.1. Taxonomy (NCBI): domain Eukaryota; kingdom Metazoa; phylum Chordata; class Amphibia; order Caudata; family Salamandridae; genus Calotriton; species Calotriton arnoldi. The sequence continues at coordinate 324,241 of CAWUFW010008670.1, forward strand.
ATGTGAGGCGAACAGATACCATACCATGGCAGCAATGGGACACACAATCAACAATTAGCAACAAATGAGGGCTCCCGTCCCATCAGCCTGGTCATGGAAGTGCCAACGGAATCATCAGCACAGATCCAACACACTTGTATAGCAATGTTGCACTGACAACACAGATGAGTCCTTCCCCATTGATGCCCAAACCTGCATGTTCACTGGAGATGGCCACACGGTCAGGGAAGTAGATGAATAGAACAATGGCAGGCACAACAGATGTGCAGGGGTGGAAGCCACAGATGTGAAGTTGCCAATCTAAGTAGGAAATCTCATTGCCAAATACTGAACACATGACACCCTCAGATGCTGCTATGGATGACATGGATACACCACAGGATAGGACACATAACCCCTGGACCACATGGGTTCCTGCACAGTAACACTTCATAATCATGAGACCAAATATCACCATCACTGCAGCAAGGGCATTGTTAGCATCATCAACATCATGTACATCAGAAGCAAATGCACTAGAGAACAGAAAGTTGCTTTATTCAGCATATGTGGCATTAAAAGTAGAAGTCCGGTAGAACATAAACAAAGGCCAATGGCCAGTCCATCAACAAAGTCACAAGTGGGTGACAGTGGCAGATGCCACCCTACACATGCCTGCACAAAACCAGGGACAATCCACTAGGAGGGGCAACCGGGGGGTAGGCCAGGCACCGCAGGGACAGGATCAGGGCTCACCAGGAGGAAGCAGGGAAGGGGTGGTGGGTGCTGGAGAGCCACTGACAACTGCAGTGGAGGTGTCTGACATGGTGTGTGCCGGCACAACTGGGGGGCATGGCTCAGATGTTGTGGGTGCCGGCACGACTGCAGTGGACCCTGCAGATGGAGTGGACAGGTCCGCCACTGCAGTGCCCAAGTCAGACAGGGTGGTAGTGGACTCCACTGCAGTGCCTACCACCAGGGGAGGAGAATGGGGAACAGGCAAGGTGGGCTGGACAGAGGGGGAGGACACCCTCACCACATCAGTGGCACAGACAAGCGCAGCGGGGGGTGTGGTGCCGGGAGAGCAAATGGCAGGGGGAGAAGGCCGGAGCCTCTTGGGGATGGTATATCTGTGGGTGGGGGAACCTGGGGCAGGGTGTGGCGGGGGCACCTGTGGAGTGGGGGCCTGAGGGATGGAGGAAGGTGACCTGGTGCTTGAGCTGCAGGGCGGAGGCGGGGTCTTGCTCTTACCACTCCGGGGGACTTGCGGGTGGGGGCCTCAGTCTGTCTGCGCCTGGGGGAGGGTGTCCGGGGGCGAGGGGCACTCTGCTCCGTGTGGGGGCTTCCTCTTCCCCCTGGATGCTGGGGCAGCTGGATCGGAGGGGAAGAGGCCGAGGTCACTGAGGAAGAGGCGCTGGGTCTTTGGGGTTGCAGGTGAGGCAAGGGAGGGTGCTTTGGAGGGAGAGGCAACTGAGGACTGTGCAGTGCCCGTGGATGCGTGTGTGTGTACCAGGGCCCCATCCCCTGTGAGTCTGGTTTCAGTCCCCTGACTGTGCGTGCGTGTGCGTTTAGTTTGTGGCGTGTGTGTCTGTGTGCTGGATGTGTGTGTGCTGGTGTGTGTGTGTGCTGGTGTGTGCCTGTGCCGGTGTGTATGTGCTTGGGACGGGCAAGGTGCTGGGGAGTGTGGATGGAGCAGAGGCAGGAGGGGTGAGGGACTGTCTGAGGAGGGACACTGCTGCCGTCAGGGAGGAGTCCATGGACCTGTTGCCCCTCTGTAGGTCAGACATGCCCGATGAGATGCCCTCCATGAACGACACCAGCTGAGTCAACAGTGCTGTGTGCGCATGGAGGACACTCAGCATGGCTGTCTGCCCTACATGGAGCTGGCGAAGGAGGTACACAGACTCCTCACTCAGGGCAGCAGGGGACACAGGGGCAGGTGGTGCGGTGCCTGGGCCAAAGGAGACACGCTCCCGAACATGGGAGCCTCCACGGACCTTGGGAATGGGAGCCGATGGGAGGGCGGTGGTGGTGCTGGTGGTGGCGGGGACAGCAACACTAGCTGGGGTGTGGTGGCTGCTGACACCCGCCTCCACAAGGGAGTCATCCTCCGAGTTGCTCTGGTCCTCAGCTGAGGTGGATGGTGCTGAGGATTCCTCGGTGTGGCTCCCCTCGCCCTCCGTGCCACTGGGTCCCTCCGACCACTCCTCGGCTGCTGACCCAGTCTGGCTCTCTGGCTCCTCCTGGTCCGTGGAGCTGTCCCCTTCCGTGGCCGTGGATGTATCTGCAAACAATGGGGAAACAGACAGACATCAGTCACCTGCACCAAACGCACACACCACTGTGAGCACAGCACATCACAGAGCAAGCCCTGGCATCATTAGTTGTACATTGCTAAAAGTGCCCTAACTGAACAGGAGAAGCCAATTGTCAGTCTGATGCCAAGCATGGCACTCACATCCCACATGGCCTTGCACCCATCTGTCTGGTGTCTGTTGGATTGCAACACCCCAGTGTGGACACATGCACCAAGTACACAGTAGTTGGACAGTGCAGAGGACACGGTGTGGACACATCACAGCTCTTGCCACTGAGTGAGTACAGGTTTCCGGATGAAAGGGATGCCCAGAGTCAAATAGGAAATGCATGTGATGCATACCAGCGACAGACACCATGATGCACCCATGTCCTGATAGCCAGCGCCACTATGGTGTGCATGTAGCACATGTCACTCCCCTGCAGGACCACAAATAAGTTGACACATGCCATGGCAGAGGCATGACTGCTAAGTCATACATCACTGTCTCAGTGATGTATGACTTGGCAGCCAGACAACAACACTATGCACTGTGTCACAATAGTAGGTCATGGGGAATGCAAGTCCTGGAGCTGCACAAGTGCACATGTACATCCCCACACAACACATCATCTCAACCCTCATCTGTCCAGGTCACACCTATTGGACATATGGGAGACCTGTGACACTACCCTCTGAACCTGAGCCCCTCACAATTTGCTGTGAATGGGGAACAGCTGCCTGAACATCACATTTGCATACCCCAGTCTGCACGGGCAGCTGATCAAACACCTATGTGACACACAAGTATCGTCTCCTATGGTCACATCTCCAGGGGCATGCTGAGCCCCTACCAAGAAACACCCCAGCAGTCCTGGCAACTAATCCACAGCACACTGACACAGAGGCAGACACCGGAGGGGTCAAATCACTGTGCACAATGTGTCAGCTGATACACGGGAGTGGGAGTACAGAGTGCATTGCATGGCCTGGAGTAGGCATGACTGTCCTGCTCCACATGAATGAGGGATGTGCCCTGGACAGTGGATAGCTGGCTATGTATGTGTGACACACGTAATCTGCACACTCCTGGGGCACAAACATTGTTCCCACCCGCTGCATGGGCATGTGCCACATACCCCAGGCACATGTGGTGGCTCAGCTCAGCAAGTGGACCGCATATCAAAGCAACACGCAGATCACATGTCCAAACCCAGGCGTTGTGTGAACAATGGACCCACCCATGATGCCCACAACAGAGTTAGGGAAACAGATGCTGTCCCCCACCTTTAGTGAAGCAAACTGCAAGGACACAGTCCCAAGTGACACAATTCCCTGACTGTGAGGGCCACACCTGGGTATCAGATGAGCAGTGGGCAGTGCACAATAGAGGGACATGGCTCCTGGACAACATGACTGCTGCACTGTGGCAGTTGAACCAGGCCAGAGGAGGGCACAAAGCATGTAATACAGAGTTCACAGTGCAGTCTTTGACTCACCCCTCCTTGCTGCTGTCTGGCCTTCAGCTGCCCATCCAGGTCTGGAAAGACCACCGCCAGGATCTGGAGCATGTGGGGGGTCAGGGTCCGTGTTCCGCCCCTCCTGCGAGGAGGCGACAGCTTCAGCTGGACCCGTGCAATCCTCCGGGTCCAGCCCCGAAGGTCCTGCCACCTCTTCTGGCAGTTGCGGATCCGGCGCTTGTAGACCCCCACGGACCGGACAGCCCGGACGATGTCCTTCCAGATTTCCTGCTTCCGATGGGCATTAACCTGTCAGGATGACAAAGTGAAAAGGCCATTACCACACATGCAACATATCCGTGCATGACACAGTTGTATATACATGTCTCAATCACAGGGGCACATGATGTACACAGGCAGTGCAAAGCTGCCCATGGACAGTTTGCCAGACGTCACTACATGGTATCATTGCATGGGAAGTAAAACCATGTTCAAATGCACTGTCACTGCACCATACCTGTCCAGTGCAAGTCACTACACACTATGGGGGGTGACAACTACTCAGTGAGCCTGCTAGCCAGTGGCGTGCAGACTCTCAGCCTTGCTAGTCAGACAAAATGCACATTCAGAAAGGCAGTGCACAGAACACTCGCTTGCTCCCCTGGTGTCCCATACAGCTTGCTGTACTGTGGAAGTAGGCTGTCCAGCAGGGCCTGGTTCTCTTCAAGGCTGAAGGCTGGGGCTCTCTCCACAGTACGTGCCATTGCAGGGTCCAGAGGGGCAGAGACAGCAGCAGTGCAGTGGCAGATGTCCTGGAGCATGTAGTGCAGGCAAGTGGGCTCTCAGGGGAACAGCCAGCAATATATATGTGCTGGAGAGGCAGATACTGTCCCTTGTGTCCAAAGTGATAGGTCCAAGTCGTTTGCATCTTCTGAATCTGGCCAATCCATGGAATAGCAGCACCAAAACACGCCCACAGCATCCTTCAAATCCTCAACTTCATGACATACATGATTTTGCAACATTGTTGTGGGTGACCAACTGATTTTCCAGCAACCGACTCGTTCGAAATTCGAAAACGCGTCCGTTGCCAGGCAAGCCCATTGTCAATGGGTGCGCACCGATCGGTCCATTGCGGTACAACGCACACAGGGGTACAACGCGTACCCGCACACATTGAAAGCAATGGGCCGGCCGGAGGCACCGATCGGTCCATTGCTGTTCAACGCGCACAGGGGTACAACGCGTACCGCGCACATTGAAAGCAATGGGCCGGCCGGAGGCACCGATCGGTCCATTGCAGTTCAACGCGCACAGGGGTACAACGCGTACCCGACACATTGAAAGCAATGGGCCGGCCGGAGGCACCGATCGGTCCATTGCAGTTCAACGCGCACAGGGGTACAACGCGTACCCGCACATTGAAAGCAATGGGCCGGCCGGAGGCACCGATCGGTCCATTGCGGTATCAACGCGCACAGGGGTACAACGCGTACCCGCACACATTGAAAGCAATGGGCCGGCCGGAGGCACCGATCGGTCCATTGCAGTTCAACGCGCACAGGGGTACAACGCGTACCCGCACACATTGAAAGCAATGGGCCGGCTGGAGGCACCGATCGGTCCATTGCAGTTCAACGCGCACAGGGGTACAACGCGTACCCGCACACATTGAAAGCAATGGGCCGGCCGGAGGCACCGATCGGTCCATTGCGGTATCAACGCGCACAGGGGTACAACGCGTACCCGCACACATTGAAAGCAATGGGCCGGCCGGAGGCACCGATCGGTCCATTGCAGTTCAACGCGCACAGGGGTACAACGCGTACCCGCACATTGAAAGCAATGGGCCGGCCGGAGGCACCGATCGGTCCATTGCGGTACAACTCGCACAGGGGTACAACGCGTACCCGCACACATTGAAAGCAATGGGCCGGCCGGAGGCACCGATCGGTCCATTGCTGTTCAACGCATCACTGTACATGTGACTGGCATATGTCAGCATGCCTGTCTCAGATGGACATATGCCAGCCACAGATAGCTCCCAGGGAGTGAGGGGCACACCTACATCACGACAGCCTGTCCAAACTTTATCATAAGGCATGTAAGGCTGCATTTCCTATTGTGTGTATGTTGGTGTATATGTTGTCCTGTGGGTGTCACCTGTGGGCAGCCACCCCCAGGCTGTGCACGTGTTCATGGGGACAGGATCCTGGGTGTTACGTGTACGTGACCACTGTGATGTGCAACTGTTCATATCTGTGCATGTGCCATGGTCACATTTCACAGTGGTGTATGTGTATGTCATGTCACATACCCCGTGAGTCCCATGTGGGACGGTATGTTTGAGCCAGGGTGTCCCAGTGGCACAATAGTGATGGTCCTCGACAGTCTTTGTGCATGTGGTGTTTACAATGTCTCTGATTTCATGTGCACAATGGGAGACAGTCTCCACATCCACGTTGTGTGTGCATGGACTCTGATGTTGTGCGTGTGTGTCACAGACGTCCATGTCTGTCCTGCCGTGGCAAGTGGGGCCACTACCTGTGGGGGTCATGGTTGTTTTCCTGTGGTGTATACATGATACTCCATGTAATGCCAGTGTCCATGTGGCATTACAGGGTCCCTGGGAATGTACCTGTCGTTGAGCTGTGGTGCCTGGGGCACATCTGTCCTCACATGTCCCTGTGGGGGGTTATTGTGACACAGCAGCAGGAGATGGGAACTGTGACACGGCCTCATGATATCCAATGGGCCAACCTGGGACTAATTGATGCCACCTGTTGGACCGTGTTGACAGATGTTGGCCATGTATGTACCATACATGTCCTTCCGGTACTGCACACTTCATGTAGTTGTGCCTCATAATGATGTATGTTGGGATCTTGAGTGTGTTCAATGCCGCATATGTGGGGTGACTGACAATCTTGCTTACTTCTCCTCTGCACTTCAGGGCTCCTGCTGTCCATCGGCCATTCCCAGACCTGGCAACGATGGTGGAACGGGACAGCATCCGACGGTACCGCTTCACCAGGCAGCTGATTGAGGATTTGGCAGTGCAGTTGTCCCCACATTTGCAGCCTGGCCGGCCGTATCCTACAGCGCTGACCCCCAAGGTGAAGGTGATGGCAGCCCTACACTTCTTTGCCACTGGTACCTTCCAACATACTGTGGCGACTGCTGGTGGGATGTCACAGACCATGTTCAGCCGTGTGCTCCGCGATGTTTTGGCGGCAATGTTGCTCTTCCTGAACCGGTACATCTATTTCCCTAGACTGCGACGACTCACTGACGTGAAGAGTGACTTTTATGCCCTGGGGAGGATGCCGCATGTCATTGGCTCCATTGATGGGACACGTGGCTTTGGTACCACCACAGGCCCAGGAGCAGGCCTACAGGAACCGCAAGCACTACCACTCGGTCAATGCACTGGTGGTGTGTCTTGCAGACATGACCATCACACACGTGTGTGCCCGTTTCCCTGGTTCAGCACACGATGCCTTTGTGATGAGGAGTAGTCGCATCCCCAGGATGATGGCACAGATGCAGAACCAGCGTGCCTGGCTTGTCGGTGTGTACTGACTTTGTGCCATTGTGTGTGATCTGATCTGTAGTATTCCGCCCACTTTTCCAAGTCAGCTAATGTGCACTTGTCTGTCCGTAGGTGACTCGGGATACCCCACCATGCCGTGGTTGCTGACACCCCTCAGGATCCCTGTGACACCTGCCCAGATGCGCTACAATGAGGCACATGGTCGGACCAGGAGAGGGATTGAGCGGACCTTTGGTCTCCTGAAGAGCCGCTTCCGCTGCCTGGACAAGACCGGAGGGTCCCTCCCATATGCCCCTGCGAAAGTGTGCAAGATTATCATCGTCTGCTGCATGCTCCACAACCTGGCAGTGCGGAAGGAGTTGCCTCTCATCCAGGATGACAATGACCAACATCCGCCACCTGTGGAGGATCCTGGCCTGGACCACGATGCCAGTGACGATGATGATGATGGTGATGGTGATGTCCGCACACAGCTCATCACCAACTTCTTCAGCTGAATGTGAGTATCCTGAGGTGTCATGTCAATGATGTGAGTTGGCATGATGTGTGGGTGGTGCTCTGGTGCTGTTGGAGTGTGTCCATGGGCCACTTGACTGGATGTGTGTTGCGATGTGTGGTGACAGGTGGGCTGTACTCCCCAACAGTGTTGACATGCTAACTTGGTTCTGGGTGGGTATCTTGTAACATGTATTGTGCATGTGTTTTGCTGTTCTGTCCTGTACTCCATTGCTTTTGACTGTGTGTCATTTCTGTCCTTCACAGGGTACTTTCAGATTCGTTTGGTCAACTGTGTCCACCGACGACGTGATTGCACATCCAGGCTGGTAGCTGTTGTGTCCCTACAGGTGATGTGCGCCACACCCATGGACTTCCTTCCGTCTACAGTTGTTGACTGTGTGCCCGCTGCCAGGTGGGGTTACCTTGCATCTGTAGTGGTTACGGCATGTTGCAACTGTGTAATAAACCTGTGCTTCACTTTGTGATGTGCGTTGTCTGTGGTCACACATTTGACTGCCATTTGCTTACTGCACCTGTGGGCTACTTGACTACAACTGGGAATGGGTGTGGTGTCTGTGCATTGCACCGTCTTCCCTGGCAACATCAGTGTAGGCAATGAGTCAGATGGCCTAGGTGTGTATGTGTCGTGTAGCCCTGGTGGTGTGTCTCCCTCATGTGTGTCACGTTTCCTGTACTCACATGCCTGTGTTGTCCTTGCTGTTGCAGTTCGCATACACAGTGTAATTTTGCAGTTCATCATCCCCATAACAGCACCCACGTTGGAATCACGACAGAGGCAAGTATGGTGTATTAGTGTGTTTATTGTGATACATTTGTGTTAATAGTGCATAGGATGGGTTGTGCTGTACATGAATCTTGCAATCCCAAGTTCCTAGGTGAATTGAAAGTCCGGGTAGACAGGATCCCCAGTATCGGGCCACAGTTGTCTGACACATTGGTCCAACTTGTACTCCCCATGCAATGTGTGGGAGTAGTGTTGCCGTCAACAGGGTGAACAGTCTGTGCACAAAGGCGAACATCCAGAACAGGTTCAGGCTTCCTGGGAGTTGCGCTTGGCCATCGGCCTCTCACTTTTCCCTCCTCGGACGACCCCTCTTCTTGGGGGGGCCCTCAAGTGCAGGCTGCTGCGGTGCAGGGGACTCTCCGCCAGAGTCCTCCTCCCTCCCTGTGGCAGTTGCAGTTTGTTCGGCACCAGATGTTGTTGGCACACAGGGAGGTGTGGACTGGTTGCTGTTCATCTGGCGGAGGCATTGTAAAATGTCTCTGTGCACCGCCGTCATCTCATGCAGTGCATCCCACTTGGACTCCACGCGGGACATGTGTGAGTCCACACGGGACATGTGTGACTCCACGTGGGACATGTGGGAGTCCAAGCGGGCATGATGGGCAGCCTGCTGCTGTTTAATGTCTCTGAGGAGCCCCACTACCTGGCTGAGCTCTCCGGTGCTGGACTGGTACGCATCAGCTATGCGTACCAGTTGTGGGTCATCATGCACACCAGCAACGTCTGCAAGCAGCGACCTCTGTCTCCCACCCCTCCCACCACCCCTGCTGACATGTGCAGTGTGTGCAGTGGCACGCACAGATAACCCTGGTCCACCTTGGGGGTTGGTGGTGGTGGTGGTGTCCATGGCCCCAGGTTGGTCCAGGGTCACTGTGCTGGTGTTGCTCCTTATTCTGTCCATGTCGGCAGGGATGGTATTCGTGGTGACAGTCGTTGTAGGGGTGGGTGCAGGGGGTGCAGCTGGTGGTCCTGCTGGTGCTGCAGCTGGTGGTCCTGCTGGTGCTGCATGTTGACTTGCACTGGATGTGCCAGGTTGTTCTTCATCGTCCGAGGAGGACAGAGGCTGTACGACGCCAGTGAGCTCGGCATCCTCTTGAGCCTGGGACTGGGACTCCTCAGCGTCTGCTGCTGTGTCCCCATCATCACCTGTTTTTGGGAGACACAATCAATGTATGTCCTGTTTCTGCAGGCATCAATGGTTGACACACATTACAGTTGTGACTGTGCCTCTGGGTGCGGGCCTGTACATTGCATTGTCCTGAGTCGTCACAGTCAGGGGTTGATATTGGTGTGGCACATTGTCCTGCATTATTTGGGCATTTCTATGTATTTTCTGGGGTGTGAACATGGTCTGCATTGGTTGTGTTTGGTTGACAGCCGGCCCTCCTTCCCACCCAGCCAGTCAGTTATCCCACCATGGAACGTGCTTGCGTTGCAGGGAGTGTAAGTTGTCTCTCAGGATGTCAGTCAGTGGTGTCCTGCTGTTTGTTGGTGCACATTTGCCAGCAGGGCCTTGTGCTCCCCACAGCAGTAGCCAGTGTCAGCCATCTTGTGAGTCCTTCTCCACTCCCTGTGATGTGAGCATGGTTCATGGTGGTGTTGATGGGACAGTTGTGGGGGGGCAATATGTGTGACTGCGACTCCCATGATGCTATTGGCTTCACTGACTTGGCCAGCATACACAGAATTCCTTCCTTTGAGTGGCCTTCACTGTGTGTTGGTGTTGTTGTGGTGGCTACATGTGTGGATGTGTTTGTTAGTTCTATTTGTGCCACTGCCTAGCTGTAGTTGTAGTTGTGTTTGTACATGTGTTGGCACAGTTGGATGTGACTTTTTGGATGGCATGTGTTGTGTTTATCTGACTGACATACACATTTTGGGATGATTCTGTTCTGGTTGCTGTGTAATTGCTATGAGTGCATGGTTTGACTCTCCCTTGACAGTGATGTGTGTGTTTTGTGGCAGTATATTGTGTACATTTGTTGTGTACTCACCAGGCTCTGGGATGTCCTCTAGTCCATATACGCTCACTGGCGGAAGGATGGCCCGCACCTTCTCCTCCCAGGGCCTGAGGTATATTGGCTTGGCAGGAGGGCCACTGCCGGTGTGTTGGCTGTTGATGTAGTCTTGCTTCAGCATTTTCCGTACCCTCCTGCGCACGTCATACCACCTGTTCTGGATGTCGGTCTTTGTGCGCCGACATGGTGATTGGGCGTTCACCCTGTTGATGATCCTCTCCCACATCTTGGTTTTCTGCGACATGGGGGTCTGTTGGACCAATGTGCCAAACAGCTGTGGCTCCACCCTGAGGATCTCGTCTACCATGACTTCCAATTCACTATCTAGGAACTTGGGATTCTTCTTGGGGGCATGGTGATGGGTGGTGATGGTGGGTGATGTGTGTGTTGGTGTGCAGGTGAGGGTGTGTGAGTGTGTGTTTTGCTGGGTGTATGTGAGGTAGGTATTTGTTGGTGTGCTGATGGTGTGTGGCTTGTGTGAGGGATGAGCTGTGGGTGTGTGGTTGCTTTCTCTTGGGTGCTGGCAGTGGAATGGCATTTGCAAAGGCTCATGGTAGTGATTTGTGTCCTTTATATAGGTGGAGTTGTGGGTGTGTCTTTGTTCTCTGTCCCCACCCCCCAGTATTTATTGGCTTGGCAATTGCTTGTTTGGCCTTTTTTGGGTGATTTTTCCTTTGTGCTGTTTGTGTATGTTGGAAACGTTCTTGTGACCGAGTCGGACCCTGCATTGGTCTCGTACGGTGTTCTCCGTTTCGTTCACGCTGTGTTTGTGCAGTTTTCTATGCTGCGTACGCGTCGGTCGCGGTGTATTGTGTTGCTTCGGCTCGGTTTTGTATGCGTGTCGGTCGTACGGCTTGTCCTCCGTCCGACTCGGTCGTGGTTTTCGTGCCTTGCATCGTACTTTGCGGTTTGGAGTTCGTGTGTACGTTTCGGTCGGATTTGTTCCGGGTGCGTGTCGGTCGGTTGGATTCGCGTGTTTTTCCGGCCGGATTGCTGCTTTCCGTGCGGCTCGGTCGGTCGACTTTGTTTCCGTACGTGTCGGTCGGATTTTTCGCGCCTTGCATCGTACTTGGCGTGTCGTGCGCCACGGGTACGTGTCGGTCGGTATTTTTTCCGGATCCGAGTCGGTCGGTGCTTTTTCCGGCCCGATTCGGAATCGACCCCAATGTATTTCTGAATTATATTTTAAATTTGTATTTAAAAATACTTGCATTGTACACTTACTTCGGACTGTAGATGGCACTGTTTGTGTTATCAAAAGTTCAATAGTTTGCTGGCTTGAAAAACACGTGTGGTCTCCGTGGGAGTCAGTTTACCACTGTTTTCAAAATGGTGGACGGCTGCTTTTATATTTTTTTTGATGGTGAACGATAATTTAAAAGAGAATATGTTTTGTAAACAGTTTTTTACCTGATTCAGAAGCTGACTAAAACTAGAATTCTTTTGATAGCTTTAAAAATGTTCGTTATAACATTTATTGTTGTAATGTCAGCCATTTTGGCGAGTTGCGGGTTAAGGGCATTCATAAAAATAGCTGATGGACTTTCGTTTTTTCAATGTTCAAAATGGTGGCTTTAAAATCTTGCTTTCGCTTCGTTGGTTTTTTATAAAATATATAATTCTTTTTTTATGTCTTTCTTTTTTATTTGTATATTAATAAACGGGTATTAATTCTGAACGGGACATACGGCGCGTGAAAATCAAGTCTTCTGATTGGGCAGCGTGCAACGAGAAGACTCAATTTTCACACACTATACGTTGGATCCGAACACGGCTTGCATTGACGATGCAGAGTACTTTTTTCTAATCATTAGGTGTGCGCTGATACTTTAGGTCGCACAGCTTGCGCTGAGGATATACATTGTTGCGAACTCGAATAGTAGACGTGCGGAGCAAAGATAGGTCGCACAGCTCTTGACCTACTTAGCACGTTCCACACTGGGAGTAGCCAAGGAAGTAATCAAGTTGTCAACTTGGATGCCTTGAAAAAGCCCTGATATGGGCAAAAAGCGTTGGCTGTATTGAAGTTTACCACTTTTTAATGAACATTGAATAAAGGATCTAATAAACCAAGATATCACATCTCTCGATTCATCTGTTTGTTCTTAGCAATTTGGCTGGAAACCTATTGTATGTTGAGTTAGTTGCCTCTCAGATTTTTGCAAAACATGTTTAATTATTTGTGGTTCAAATTGGTGGTGAACCATTTTTTGAGGTGGGTGACTGTTTGTTTGTTGTATAATCATATACTAAAAGAAACACATGATTTGTGCGACAAATGGGTCCCCTAGCCACGTTTGTTTGTTTGAAACCTTGTGTTACGTTTGGATAATCGCCTCAGTGAGCGTAAAGGAGAGAACAAGAGAAAAGAGAGACCTGTACCCCGGGCTGATCATCCCCAGACGTTTGAGAATAGTTCTTTACCTAAACATGAACCTATGGAGATAGGAACCGTGCGTGCTTCGTTGACTCCGGAGGAAAGGGACTTTAGACAAAAGAAAGGTCTTTGTTTGTACTGTGGAAAGAAGGGTCACTTCATCAAGGAATGTACCTTGAAGCCAAAATTTCCTCGCCCTGGTTTCAATCAAGCATCGTTGGTAACTGCTGATCAGATGGCGGGAAACGAACATGCTTGAAGAAGGAAGAAGGGACCCCTTCGAGCAGTATCTTCATCCCTTCTCTGGAGAGAGCTGAAGGGTCTAAGAAAGAACATTTATTAGTCTCAGTATTTTAATTCATGACGTGTGGCAGAGCATTCAGGCCATGGTGGATTCAGGAGCTACCGGATGTTTTATGGACAAAGATCAAGCTCAGAAATTGGACATTACCTTACAAGAAATGGAGACACCAGAAGCTGTGTTCGCAGTAGATGGGAGATGATTAGACTCCGGACCTATATTTTACATCACTAAAGAACTTGAAGTCATGTATGATTCTGATCACCTAGAGAGTCTGGCCTTTAATATCATCCTGGCTCCTCAGTACGGTGTAATCCTGGGACTACCATGGTTACAGCTACATAACCCGTGCATAAATTGGACGAATAAATCACTTCAACTTGATTCAGAGTATTGTCAAGGGCATTGCGTGAAGAAGATGGGGGACCCCTCTAAGGCATTGGCTCTCCATCACCATATCACCACCGCTGCAGAAAAAATGGTGGTGTTACCCAAAGAATACACAGAATTTACGGTTGTGTTCAATGGGACAAAGGCAGAAGTCCTCCCTCCCCATCGGCAATATGACTGCCAGATAGACCTAGTACCGGGAGCTCTTATTCCTTGTGGGCGGGTATATGCCTTAACCAAGCCTGAAAATGAACATCTACGTCAATACTTCGAGAAATATCTCTCATGGGTTTCATTTGTAACTCTAAATCCCCCGCAGCTTCCCCGTTAGACTTCATACCCAAAGCTAATGGGGAGCTGCGCTTGTATCGATTACCGAGCATTAAACGCCATCACAGTTAAAAATCGATATCCGTTACCCTTAATTCTGGTCCTGTTGGAACAGGTGAAAGAGGCCGTGATTTATACCAGACTTGGGGGCCGATTCCGATTCGGGCCGGAAATCTCTCCGACCGAGCCGGACCCGGAGAGATTTTCGACCGAATCGGACTCTAGCAGTCCGACCGAATGAGTACGATGCGCACGTATGCCATCGGACTCGATTCGGTCGGACTCCCATTGAAGTCAATGGGAGCCAGTCGTACGACGGGTACACGGGCTCCCATTGACTCAATGGGCACGACGCGAACAAGGGCACCCCCTACAGCGTGTTCGCGTCGATGCGGGTCGCGCCGTACATGCGCGTGTAGGGGGGACCCATGGGTCCCCCCTGTGTGCGACTCGCGTGCCTACGCTTCCAGGGGAGTCCGACACGGACCCCCAAAGTGCGGCTCCGACAGCTCCTTGGAGCCGGAATGCGCGAGTCGGTCGGAGCGGTCGAGATGCGCATCGTACTTACCCGGCCGGGGAACGTCTCCATTGCGCGGTGCAAGTCGTCCCTGTGCGAGTCGGTCGGAGCGGTCGGGTCCTGCGAACGAGTCGGTCGGAGATTTTGCGAGTGCACGCATCGTACTCGCTCGCCCGGACGCACGTACGAGTCGGTCAGGAAATAGGGCTCCGAATCGGATCCGGTAAAGCCGAATCCGATTCGGAGCCCTACCGCCCCGAATCGGAATCGGCCCCTTGTTCTTAAAGGAGCCTACCACCTGGTCCGCATGAGAGAAGGAGACGAGTGGAAGACCGCCTTCCTTCAAGACTCGCCACAGTCTATATGAGTATTTGGTGATGCCCTTTGGCTTATGTAATGCTCCTGCTGCATTCCAATACTTCCTCAATGATGTCTTGAGGGAATTCCTGGACAAAAACGTGGTAGTGTATATCGACGATATTTTGATATACTCAGCGGATGAAAAGATACATGGCCATCATGTACGTTCTGTATTACAAACACTACGGAATAATCACTTTTTTTGCTGAATCAGCAATTGCGAATTTAGTGTCACTACGGTTGAATTTTTAGGGGTGATGCTTACTCCTTTGGGGCAGGAGATGGCAGAACGGAAGATCAAGGTAGTGGAGGAATGGCCAATCCCACAGAACATCAGAGATATTCAGTGTTTCCTGGGCTTTGCTAATTTTTACCGAAGGTTCATTAGTCAGTTCTCAAACCTAGTAGCCTCATAACCAAATTGCTGTGAAAAAAGTCAGTGTTTCAATGGAATGCTGAGGCCCAGATGGGATTTGAAGAGTTGAAAAAATTCTTTGTGTCCGCCCCCGTTTTGGCTCCTGCCGATTCGGAGAGACCATATATTGTAGAAGCCGATGCTTCAGAAGTAGCAGTGGGAGCACTGTTGTCAAAACGCCACAGGATGACAGGGCAGTTACATCCCATAGCCTATATGTCTAGAAAGCTTAACGCAGCTGAACGGAACTACACCATTGCCGAGAAAGAACTGTTGGCATTCAAAGGCGCTTTCATGGAATGGAGACACTTCCTGATGGGAGCCAAACATATAGTCACTGTATTTACCGACCACCGTAATCTCCAATTCTTGAAAGCAGCTCAGCATTTAACACCACGCCAATTGAGATGCTGTTCTTCAATGAATATAATTGCTTGGTTACGTATCGACCTGGTAGCGAGAACAAGAAGGCAGATGCATTGACAAGGCAAGAATCACAAATAGCACTAGAAGTGGGCCCCACACATGCTATAATCGAGCAACAGAAGGTGCTTTGTGTCACATATACTGATACCTTTTTGAAGAGAGTAGCTCAAAAGGTTCAATCTGAAGAATGGAAGACGTGGCTGGGGAAGCATACTGAGTGGCAGATTAAACACGGCTTACCAGTAAGAGGAAATCAACTCTTGATACCAACACTTACTTTACAAAAACAGGTGTTCAATTGGTGTCACAACCTGCCTAGTGCAGGACACAACGGCACTGAAAAAACCATTGAGAGAGTAGTGAGACAGTTTTGGTGGCCGACAGTAAGAAAAGACATCAGTAAATGGGTGAAGGAATGTGTAATATGTACCTAAATGAAGAGAGATAAGACCAAGCAGGCAGAACCTTTGCAACCCCTTCCTACGCCTCTGAAACCCTGGGAAAGTATATCCTTAGTTTTTATTGTAAGGTTGCCCCGAGACCAAGGGAATACAGTCATATTGGTGGTTGTAGACTCCCTTACTAAGATGGCTCATTTCGTAGCTTGCAAGCAATTTCCTTCAGCAGGTCAATTAGCCCACTTACTTTTGATGAATATCGTAAGATTACACGGCTTGCCAACTGTCATTATATCTGATCGTTGTACACAATTCACGGCTCATTTCTGGAGGGTCTGGTGTGCATCATTACAAATCTCTTCCAATCTCTCCACTAGCTTTCACCCTCAAACAGATGGTCAGACAGAGAGGGTAAATCAGACCCTAAAACAATACCTTCAGAGTTACGTAGACATCAATACAGAGGCATGGGTGGATAGCCTGTGGTTAGCTGAGGTGGCATACAATAAATAGCGCAACACATAGTTCTACACAACAGTTGCCCTAATATTGCACATACAGGTTTCAGCCTCGTTTTATCCCTTTTTTGAACTCGATGAACATTGATCACATCCCTGAGGTGAAAGATAGAATCCACCATATACAGAGTACCCTGAGGGAAGCACAAACACAATTAAGAGAGGCTAAATGCAGTTATAAAATCTACGCAGACAAACACAGACGCTCTGGGCCAACATACCAGAGAGGGGACTACGTGTGGTTATCCACAAAGAATATTATAAATATCAAAGGGAACTAGCTACTAAATAGGAGCTCCTGGTATGTGTATGTATGGCGACACATATGTGTTTTTAGAAGACCCTCACTCACCAACCTAGTTGGTGACATGCTTCATCATCGGGTCCCACCCAAGGTACCGAATGTACCTTGGGTGTGCTGCGACGCCTGGATACAGCGGAGCTGGTTCTGTGCAGTGAGTGTGCAGTGAGAGTGAGATGAGTGTGGTTTAAAAAGCTGTCCGTAGGGTCCCGTTCAGGTAACAAAAGGACTATTTTAATGTATGGGCCCTCGGCAGTGGTTAAAAAGAGAGGTGGATATCTCTGGAGTTAATTAGGTTCCGATATCCTGGTCAACATGTTTCAGCCAGTCTCTCTATACTGGGCTGGCTTTCTTCAGGACCTTATGTGTGTGAGGTTAAAATGGTGGTCTGGAACAAAGTATGTAAGAGACCATCTATGTGGTGCACTCGCTAAGGTGCATTATGTGATAGAGGATGATTTCCTCTAGCAACGCATACCTGTTATAGGGGATAAAAAGACGATAGACAAACATACACATTGATCCATTTAGATGTTGTTGTTTAAGCACATCTATTATTGTGAATCAGGAGCGTGGTGTCCGTGCTCTAATCGAATAAATTGCGTAGTGAGGACGGACCGTGGCGTTTTAGTGCATTGTAATTAAATCAAAACAATGTATACGCCTCTTATATATGCGTTAACAAGTGAAAATCAATATACGATATTACATGGTGATAAATAAAGGGATAAAAGGTACATCCATGTTTGCTCACTCAGGAATTGTCTGAGAAATGCCCCATGAGTTCCGTGGGGGGCCCGACCTATTGTCACACTCTGTGTGTTTTCGGAAAAGAAAATGAAAAAAATGAAAAGGAGTAAGCAGTAAAAGCACACACATCGTGAGTTGCTGGCGTGCCATATTACTGCAGGACTAATAGTACCTCTCTGGCTGGAACCCCCTGAACAAAGCCCCACTTACTTCTTCAAGATCAAGGGCCCGTCTCCGTACCTAGTCTGGCCGCATCAGAACTCCGACGGTGAATGACTGGTACGCGATGGGAGTTTAAATACCTTAGCAGATTCTGCCGGTAAAAGCAGGTTTTCTCTAACGGCCTCGAGGTGCGGGTGATCAGTTTCCATTCCTTGCACCTGTGAGGATAAACAGAGAAGAAAGCGTGCGCACGTGTTTGTGTGTTTACGCTGCGTATGGATAAAGTTAAGTTAGGAATACTTGTAAATAAGTTAAATATCTGGAAATTCCCTTTATGGTATTGCTTAACTTTATAATTAAAAAGGGGATATTTTAATCGGCTGTATTGTACTGAAGAAAGCGCGTTAGAATGTTGGTTGTTTGGGTATATCTCCTCGGGGATAGACAGGACTCCGTGCTGGGACTGCCTCCTAGGGGACGTTTAACCATATGCACACGTGTTGGTGCCCCGCCTGTGGGTATCGTACATATGTTCAGGATATTTTAGCAATATTTTATGGGTTAGGGAGGGCGATTTTAAGTGGGCGCCTGTTAGTTGAAGACTCGTTATATGCCTAGATCTGGTGTGCATATATACCCTCTGCATGGTGCAGTGTATAACTGAGTAGTACATAAGGAAGTGGTCATGATGAAGACACATAGGTATTAGAGGGCGCTTAATCAAAACATAGGGGTTTTTTTTAGAGAGAAAAGTACATATAGTCAAATGTGAATACTACTCCACGGTATATTGTCATTCAATCCTGTGTTATTAGTGGAAAGACGATATATCCAACGTGCGCACGCTTTCTTCTCTGTTTATCCTCACAGGTGCAAGGAATGGAAACTGATCACCCGCACCTCGAGGCCGTTAGAGAAAACCTGCTTTTACCGGCAGAATCTGCTAAGGTATTTAAACTCCCATCGCGTACCAGTCATTCACCGTCGGAGTTCTGATGCGGCCAGACTAGGTACGGAGACGGGCCCTTGATCTTGAAGAAGTAAGTGGGGCTTTGTTCAGGGGTTCCAGCCAGAGAGGTACTATTAGTCCTGCAGTAATATGGCACGCCAGCAACTCACGATATGTGTGCTTTTACTGCTTACTCCTTTTCATTTTTTCATTTTCTTTTCCGAAAACACACAGAGTGTGACAATAGGTCGGGCCCCCACGGAACTCATGGGGCATTTCTCAGACAATTCCTGAGTGAGCAAACATGGTTTTACCTTTTTATCCCTTTATTTATCACCATGTAATATCGTATATTGATTTTCACTTGTTAACGCATATATAAGAGGCGTATACATTGTTTTGATTTAATTACAATGCACTAAACGCCACGGTCCATCCTCACTACGCAATTTATTCGATTAGAGCACGGACACCACGCTCCTGATTCACAATAATAGATGTGCTTAAACAACAACATCTAAATGGATCAATGTGTATGTTTGTCTATCGTCTTTTTTATCCCCTATAACAGGTATGCGTTGCTAGAGGAAATCATCCTCTATCACATAATGCACCTTAGCGAGTGCACCACATAGATGGTCTCTTACATACTTTGTTCCAGACCACCATTTTAACCTCACACACATAAGGTCCTGAAGAAAGCCAGCCCAGTATAGAGAGACTGGCTGAAACATGTTGACCAGGATATCGGAACCTAATTAACTCCAGAGATATCCACCTCTCTTTTTAACCACTGCCGAGGGCCCATACATTAAAATAGTCCTTTTGTTACCTGAACGGGACCCTACGGACAGCTTTTTAAACCACACTCATCTCACTCTCACTGCACACTCACTGCACAGAACCAGCTCCGCTGTATCCAGGCGTCGTAGCACACCCAAGGTACATTCGGTACCTTGGGTGGGACCCGATGATGAAGCATGTCACCAACTAGGTTGGTGAGTGAGGGTCTTCTAAAAACACATATGTGTCGCCATACATACACATACCAGGAGCTCCTATTTAGTAGCTAGTTCCCTTTGATATTTATACTTTACCCAGGGGAAGTGAACTGGCCCCTATCTCCTCGCTCTTCTTTTGATTATTACTATCCACAAAGAATATCAGGTTAAAAAAGTACAGTATCTTCAATCCCAAATACATAGGGCACTATAAAGTGATTAAACACATCAACCCGGTGGTAGTGAAGCTTGTTGTACCATCTACCCTCAGGATACATCCTGCGTTTCACGTATCATTGCTCAAACCCTCACATACCCCTATGAAAAAAGCACCTATGCCAATAAGGGTAAACAATGAACCACAACACGAAGTGAGGGGAATAGTGGACTCTAAATTACGCAGACACAAGCTATAGTATCTGGTGGCCTGGAAGGGGTATGGGAATAAGGAAAACTGCTGGGAACCTGCTTCGGGAATACATGCCCCGAGATTGGTTACTGCCTTTCATAATAGATACCCCAGAAATCCTTGTCTCTGTAAGTGTTCTCTGGGGGAGGGATGTACTGTCAGAGCGCATCAGCGCAGGGCACGGCTCCGAGCATGAACACTGACACACGACGGATAACTGTGAGAAAAGACTACAGTTCCCAGTAACACTTGCGGCACACGGGTGTGCGCACGCAAACAAACGTTAAGGGGAAGTCAGCTTAAAAGAGCTTCTGGTCTCTTGACCTGTGCCGTTTATTTTGGAGCCGGAACTACGACGGACGGAGAAAGGTCCGGTAAGGGTGCATGGTGCACCAACAATATTTATTTTACAGCGGTTCGCTGTAAACGCATTGCGAGTTACTTTGTTTTGGAGCTCTCAGGCAGTAGCGTGAGCGAGCGATTACGTTGGCCTCTCCAAGGCGGAATTGGAGAAGCATTTTGTTGCCTTTCACCTGTTCACTTGTGTTGGCGAGCCGGCATTACCGCGGCTCATGCTGAGTGAAAGGGTGCTTCTGTGAATAACTTCCTGGTCACTCGTGTTGGCGAGCCGGCATAACCGCAGCTCATGCCGAGTGAAAGGGGTGCCTTTGTTTTGTTGAAATAGCTGTACCGCAGTCCGCTGTAACTGCCGTTTTGTGAAAGACGCTTTACTATTGGGATTATGATTCAATTCTAAAAGACTCCTTGAGGTTCTTATGACATTCATTGTATCCTGGAACTGGGTTCTTGTCCCTCGTACCTCAGGATAAAAAGGGGTGCAGTTTGTTTTCTTTCAAAGAGCAAAGTCTATCAGCTGGTATTGATGAATGTAAAAGTTCAGACGATTCAATTCTGCAGTACTGATAAGAATGGATGTTGCCAGTATTTTCTGTTTTGTTTTACAGCAGGGGTTGTTCGAGAGTTCTTGGAATGCATTGTCTCTCCGCCCCTGTTAGAATTATCAACCACACCTAGTGGGTAGGTGTGATTCTGTTGTTTCCTCCCTGTCCTCATGAAGTCTTACATGTGCACATCACAATCACGCCAAGCATCTTGTTGATAGCACTTCTCCTTTTGTTTTGTTATTCTCATCTCTGAAAAAGGTAAAGTGGGTCTCAGGTATCCATACCTCCAGTTTTTCGAACCAAAAGGCAGCAACACCATTTATTTTCAGGTATCTCTATTTGTGCATGACTACCAGTAGCTAAACGCAGAGAATAGCATGCTCTTGTTGGTGTGGTAATAATTGCATTCTTTGTTCCAGGTCTCCCTCCCCGCTGGTTCTTTCCTTACCTTCCCCCGCTTGATCGCCTCCATTGTCTGTATTCGTACCAACCAGACTTTGGGGATATCAGGAGGTGGACCATACTAGCATCATGCGATCCTGAGGATACAAGGCCTTGACACTCTCATAAGATCCTTTACAAGCAAGAGGCACCCAGTTTGGTTTGCCTTGATGCAACCGTATACATTCAGCAGACTTGAAGTTGACCCTTATACTCCACATCAGAAAAGCCAGAATGGGAGGACGCTCCTTTTGAGTCCTGGCTCTGACCTTAAGGATCTCTCTGCCACTGCTGTTAAGAAAGATCCAAAATCACTTGAGCTTTCAGAAACAGCTAAAGACATGACTCTTCTCAGCCTAGGCTGCAACTGTTCTCCTTTATGTTGCACTGGCATACTTTTTGCTGCTTATGGTGCATCAGTAATCAGCACCGGGAAGCCCCTCTCCTAGGGCAGCTGAGTACTTCAGAAATTCTTTTAACATAACATAACATAGCATAACATAACATGAACCATTCATCTGCCTTTGATAGCATGAACAGGAATAAGTTGTGGCCCCTAATGATCTTTATGGTGATCGGTACTAACGTAGTATATTTTCTTGCTTACTTACACATGAATATGACTACCTCTGTAAGGTATAGTGTGAATGGGGATTGCACGGAGGAGTTTCAGTTTAAACGGGGTATAAAGCAGGGGTGCATTTTGGCCCCCGTTCTTATTTGCCTTGTATATTAACCACCTGAAGGCACACTTGCTATGTGTAGGTTTTGATCTACCACAAATGGGAAAGAGACTAATCGCAGTCCTTCTTTATGCTGATGACGCAGTCTTATTGACAAGGACTTCATTGGGCCTCTGCAGCCAACTTGACTCCTTTGTGATCTTCATGGCTTCATTAGAATTGTCAACTAACCTTGGGAACTCCCACTTTATGATTATTCGCCCCAGGAGTATTAAGTATAGAAGATATGTTATTCAGGGTTGTGAAATATCAAGGGTATCCTCCTTCCCCTACTTGGGGGTTTTGTTTGACCGTAAATGTTCTTGGTCTCCTTTGTTATAAAAAAATCACTCCTTCAGGAGGTCGTTGGTGGCAGTCTTTGATTTTGCTTCCAGACTTGCTAGGAAACTGACTCACACCCTGCTCAAGATCTAAGCGGCCATATGTGTCACAGCGGTTATGTGTGGTAGTGAGTTGTGGAGGTATATGGACCGTACATCTCTCCAAATTGCAGAGAATCACTTTTTAAGATGCTTACTTGCTCTCACCTGTTGTACTTTTTGTCATACATTGCCACCAAAGAATTAGGTCTGAAATACATTTGTGATATGTTTGCCTTACATCCACTGTTGAAATGGCTTTCAGTCTGGATTAATCCGGATATGGAGCTTAATAGATCATTTTTAAGGGACTGCTTATCTCTTGACAATGGTGAAAGGATCCCTTGGTTAAATCATGTGAGAGCTAGGTTTGGGGCTTCAGGACATCCAGATTTGTTCACAACCCCTGAACCCATTAAAAAATCTGATTTGTTATGGCCAAATAATTATTATTTCATAGTGATATGTAACTGTGTCATGACATGTACAAACCTAACAACAAATACAGCAAGGCAGTGGCACAAATAGAACCAACAAACACTCCCAGATATTTAAACACCACTAGAACACCACCTCACAGGGAAGCTCACCGAAAGGAAGGAATTCTGTGTATGCTGGTCAAGTCAGTGTAGCCGATAGCATGATGGGAGTGGTAGTCACAGATATTGGTCACACCCACAATTGACCCATCAACACCACTCTGAACCATGCTCACATCACAGGGAGTGAAAAACAACTGACAAGATGGCTGACACTGGGTACTGCTGTGGGAGCACAAGGCCCTGATGGGAACTGGGCACCAACAAACAACAAGACCACACTGTCAGCCATCTTGCCATTTCTGTCACACTCACACACAGTGAAGTCCACTCAAAAGGAAGGAAGTATGGGCATGCTGGGAAGGGGGTGGAGGCAATAGCATGATGGGAGTGGTAGTCACAGATATTGGTCAGCCTCACAATTGGCCCATCAACACCACCCTGAACCATGCTCACATCACAGGGAGTGGAAAAGGACTCACAAGATGGCTGTCACTGGGTACTGCTGGGGGGAGCACAAGACCCTGCTGGGAACTGTGCAACAACCAACAGCAGGACACCACTGACTGACATCCTGAAAGACAACTTGCACTCCCTGCAATGGAAGCACGTACCATGGTGGGATATCTGGCTGGGTGGGAAGGAGGACTCACAGCACTGACCATAGTTACAAGCACCTCCACTCACACACACCCTCAACACTAACTCCACATAATCCACCTGGGAGAATGCAATGCCTCACATCCTAACTGAAGATCCCACAAAGAACCACCACCCTGGGTCATGCTGTGTGAAGCACAGGGACACTCTTGGGACTTGTAGCCAAACAACTGCCAGGACAACACTCCCAGCCATCCTGTCAGCACAGGCACCCCACCCCACAGGGAAGCAGAGTCAAAAGGAAGGAAGGATGGGCATGCTGGGAAGGGGGTGGAGGCAATAGCATGATGGGAGTGGTAGTCACAGATCAACATCTCACACCCACATGGCCCAGCAAGGTAGCACTGAAGCATGCACACCTCACAGGGAGTCAAAAGCCACTTCAAAGATGTCTGACACAGGCCACAGCTGTGGGGAGCCCAAGGCCCTGCTGGGAACTGGGCACCAACAAACAACAGGACCACCCTGCCAGACATCTTGCCATTGCTGTCACACTCCCACACAGTGAAGTCCACTCAAAAGGAAGGAAGTATGGGCATGCTGGGAAGGGGGGTGGAGGCAATAGCATGATGGGAGTGGTAGTCACAGATATTGGTCAGCCTCACAATTGGCCCATCAACACCACCCTGAACCATGCTCACATCACAGGGAGTGGAAAAGGACTCACAAGATGGCTGACACTGGGTACTGCTGGGGGAGCACAAGGCCCTGCTGGGAACTGTGCAACAACCAACAGCAGAACACCACTGACTGACATCCTGAAAGACAACTTGCACTCCCTGCAATGGAAGCTGCGCTTCATGGTGGGATAACTGGCTGGGGGAGAAGGAGGCCCGGATGGCAAGCAAATACCACCAATGCTGGTCATGCACACACCTCAACATTCACATTGACATGCCACAGGTTGGCAGGACAATGTGCTACACCAATATCACTCTCTGACTGTCACAATTTAGGAGAATGCAATGTCCAGGCCCACATCCAGAGGTACAGTCACAACTGTCAGGTGTTTGAACAATTGATGCCAGTAGAAACATAACATACAATCTGTGTCTCTCCCCAAAACAGGTGATGATGGGGACACAGCAGCAGACGAGGAGGAGGAGTCCCTGTCCCAGGCTCCAGGGAACACTGAGCTCACTGGTGTGGATCAGCCTCTGCACTCCTCGGATGGCGAAGAACCAGCTGGACCCTCCGGTGTGAGTCATCATGCAGCACCAGCAGGACCAACATCTGCACCCCCTGCACCCACCCATCCAACAACTGCCAACACACAGGTCACCCCTGCCAGCACGGACAGACCAAGGACCACAGATGACAACAGCGCAGGGACCCAGACCCAAACTGGAGCTGGTGACAACGAGCCCAGGAACAACACCCAAGTGGGCCCAAGGTCACCTGTGCGTGCCACCGCAGGTCCTGCACGTGTCGCCAGGGGTGGTGGGAGGGGTGGTAGACGTAGGTCGCTCTTTGCAGAGGGGTCTGGACTGCATGATGACCCACAACTGGCACGCATTGCGGATGCGTACCAGACTAGCACCGGAGAGGTCAGCCAGGTAGTGGGGATCCTCACGGACATACAACAGCAGCAGGCTGCCCATCATGCCCGCTTGGACTCCCACATGTCCCGTGTCGAGACACACATGTCACGTGTCGAGACACACATGTCTGGCATGGAGTCCAAGTGGGACACATTGGAACAACTGACAGCGGTGCATAGGGACATACTGACATGCCTCCGCCAGGTCAGCACCAACATGGCCACACCTCCCTGTGTGCCCACAACATCTGCTGCTGAAACAACTGCAAATGCCACAGGGAGGGAGGAGGACTCTGGCAGAGAGTCCCCTGCACCGCCGCAGCCTGCACCTGAGGGCCCCCAAGAAGAGGGGCCGTCCGAGGAGGCCAAACTGAGAGGCCGATGGCCATCTACATCCCCCAGGAAGCCAACACCTGTTCTGGAACTTTTCCTCTGTGTGCAAACTGCACGCCCTGTCGAAACCAACCCAACTCTCCCACATGACATGGGGAGCTCTAGTTAGCCAAATTCATCAGATGACTGTGGACTTTACTCTGGACATCTCAGCTACCAAGACTTCCAAATCACATGGGAACTATGGATTCCAATTTCTATGTACAGCACCCACCATCCTGTGTACCATTCTCACACCTGTATGTAAATAAACTCACCAATACACCATATCTGCCTCTGTTGTGATTCCAATGTGCTCTCTGTCATGGAGATGGTGATCAGAAAAATGACACTGTGCATGCTAACTGCTACAGCAAGTCCAACACCGTCATGTCAGTCATGGCGACGTGACACATATGAGGGAGACACACCACTAGGGCCACACAACACATACACACCAGGGCCATCAGACTCATCACCTATACTGATGTTGCAACTAAATACAGTGGAATGCACAGACACGCCACCTATTCACAGTCTGTCAACTAGACTACAGGTGCAGTAAGCAAATGTCAGTCAGATGTGTGACCACAGACAACGCACATCCCAAAGTGAAGCACAGGTTTATTACACATTTGCAACATGTTGTTTCCACTACAAATGCTAGCTAATCCAACCTGGCTGTGGCCACAAAGTCAAAAAGTGCAGAAGATAGAAAGTCCAGGGGTGTGTGGCACATCACCTGTAGGGAAACGACTGCTTCCACCTTGCAAGTTGATTCATGGATTCGTGGGATCCAAGTTGATCAAACAACTCCGGCAGCACCCTGTGAAGGACAGACATGACACACAGTCAAAACCACTGAAGAACAGCACAGATTGGCAATACTCATGTCTAATACATGTCACAAGATAACTACACAAAACCAAGTTAGCATGTCAACACTGTTGGGCAGTACAGACCACCTGCAAGGACACATCGCTGCACGCATACAGTCAAGTAGCACATGGCCACACTCCAACAGCAACAGAGCACCACACACACATATCATGCAAACTCAAATCATTGACATTACAACCCTCTGGAGACTCACATTCAGCTGAAGAAGTTGGTGATGAGCTGTGTGCGGACATCACCATTATCATCATCATCATCTTCACTGGCATCGTGACCCAGGCCAGGATCTTCCACAGGTGGCGGACGTTGGTCATCGTCATCCAGGATGAGAGGCAACTCCTTCCGCACTGCCAGGTTGTGCAGCATGCAGCAGACGATGACAATCTTGCACACCTTTGCTGGGGCATATGGGAGGGCCCCTCCTGTCTTGTCCAGGCAGCGGAGCGGCTCTTCAGGAGACCAAAGGTCCGCTCAATCACCCTCCTCGTCCGACCATGTGCCTCATTGTAGCGCATCCGGGCTGGTGTCACAGGGTTCCTGAGGGGTGTCAGCAACCACAGCATGTTGGGGTATCCTGAGTCACCTACAGACAGACAATTGCACATTAGCCGATTTGAAAATGTGTGCGGAAAACAACATAGCAGAACACACACAATGGTACAAAGTCAGTACACACCAACAAGCCAGGCACGCTGGTTCGGCATCTGTGACATCATCCTTGGGATGCAACTACTCCTCATCACGTAGGCATCGTGTGCCGAACCGGGAAACGGGCACACACATGTGTGATGGTCATATCTGCAAGACATACCACCAGAGCATTGATCGAATGGTAATGTTTCCGGTTCCGGTATGCCTGCTCATGTGCCTGTGGTGGTATCAAAGCCACATGTGTCCCATCAATGGAGCCAATTACATGTGGCATCCTCCCCAGGGCATAGAAGTCACTCTTGACGTCAGTGAGTCGTTGACGTGTTGGGAAATAGATGTACTGGTTCAGGTAAATCAACATTGCCCCCAAAACATCGCATAGCACACAGCTGAACATAGTCTGTGACATCCCACCGGCAGTCGCCACAGTGTGTTGAAAGGTACCGGTGGCAAAGAAGTGTAGGGCTGCCATCACCTTCACCTTGGGGGTCAGCACTGTAGGATACGGACGGCCAGGCTGCAAATGTGGGTCCAACCGCACTGCCAAATCCTCAATAAGCTGCCTGGTGAAGCGGTACCGTCGGATGCTGTCACGTTCCACCATCGTTGCCAGGTCTGGGAATGGTCGATGGACAGCAGGAGCCCTGCAGTGCATAGGTGAAGAAAGCAAGATTGTCAGTCACCCCAACTATGTGCCGTTCACCATACTCAATTTCACATGATACATCATTAACAAACACAAGTACTTGATGTGTGTGTCGTTCTGTTTGGACATATATGGCACCTACATGGACATCATCTAACATCTCTGTTCAACAAGTGTTGACAACAGGTTCCAGGGTGTGCTATGGGAAACCATTAGGCTGTGTCACAGTACCCATTTACTGCTCTCACGTTCCACACACATACCACAGTGACATGTCTGGACAGATGCTCCACAGGCATCACAGCTCATTGACAGGTAGATTCCCAGGGACCCTGTCTTGCCACATGGACACTGGCATGACATTGCGGATCATGTACACGTCAGAGAAACTAACATGACACCCACAGGTAGTGGCCCCTGTAGCCTCTACAGGACAGACATGGACGTCTGTGACACACACACACACAACATCAAAGTTCATGCACAAACCACGTGGATGTGGAGACTGTCTCTCATTGTGCACATGGAGTCAGAGACATGCGAAGCACAACATGCACACAGACTGCGGAGGGACATCACTATTGTGGCAATGGGCCACCCTGTGACATACATGCCTTCCCACATGTGAGCCTGGGGGTATGTGACATGTCATACACATACACAACCTGGAAATGTGACCATGACACATGCCCATAAATGAAAAGTTGCACACCACAGTGGTCAGGTGCACAACACACAAAGGACCCTGTCCCCATGAACACGTGCACAGCCTGGGTGTGTCTGCCCCCAAATGCCACCCCAAAAACCACATGTTCACACCCATACACAGATAAGGTCATGCTGCCACACATGCCTTAGATACAGTGTGGACTGGGTGTGGTGTTGTAGGTGTGCCCCTGAGTCCCTGGAAAGTATATGTGGCTGGCATAGGTTCACCAGTGACCAGCATGGTGACATATGCGTGTGACCTGTCCAGGGACGCGTTGAACAGCAATGGACCGATCGGTGTGCCCGGCCGGCCCATTTCATTGTAAGTGGCGAGTGCAGCGTTGTATCCCGAGTACGCATTGTACAGCAATGGACCGATCGGTGTGCCTGGCCGGCCCATTGCATTGTATGTGGCGGGTGCGGCGTTGAACAGCAATGGACCGATCGGTGTGCCCGGCCGGCCCATTGCATTGTATGTGGCGGAGTGCAGCGTTGTATCCCGGATGCAGCGTTGAACAGCAATGGACCGATCGGTGTGCCCGGCCGGCACATTGCATTGTATGTGGCGGAGTGCAGCGTTGTATCCCGAGTACGCGTTGTACAGCAATGGACCGATCGGTGTGCCCGGCCGGCCCATTGCATTGTATGTGAGCGAGTACGCGTTGTATCCCGGTACGCGTTGAACAGCAATGGACCGATCGGTGTGCCCGGCCGGCCCATTGCATTGTATGTGGCGGAGTGCGCGTTGTATCCCAGGTACGCGTTGAACAGCAATGGACCGATCGGTGTGCCCGGCCGGCCCATTGCATTGTATGTGGCGGAGTGCAGCGTTGTATCCCGAATGCGCGTTGAACAGCAATGGACCGATCGGTGTGCCAGGCCGGCCCATTGCATTGTATGTGAGCAGGTACGCGTTGTATCCCGAGTGCAGCGTTGTACAGCAATGGACCGATCGGTGTGCCCGGCCGGCCCATTGCATTGTATGTGGCGGGTACGCATTGTATCCCAGTGCGCGTTGAACAGCAATGGACCGATCGGTGTGCCCGGCCGGCCCATTGCATTGTATGTGGCGGGTGCGCGTTGTATCCCAGTGCGCATTGAACAGTAATGGACCGATCGGTGTGCCCGGCCGGCTCATTGCATTGTATGTGGCCGGAGTGCGCGTTGTACAGCAATGGACCGATCGGTGTGCCCGGCCGACCCATTGCATTGTATGTGAGCGGGTGCGCGTTGTATCCCGAAATACGCGTTGTACAGCAGTGGACCGAGCGGTGCGCACACATTGGCTGGGGCCTGGCATGGCAGCGGACGCATTTTGAAGCTCCAACGAGTCTGATGCAGTGAATTCAGTTGGCCAGCCACAACAATGTTGCAAAATCATGGGTGTCATGAAGTTGAAGATTTGAAGGATGCTGTGGGTGTGTATTAGTGCTGCTATTCCATGGATTGGTCAGATTCAGAAGATGCAAACGACTTGGACCTATCACTTTGGACACAAGGGACAGTATCTGCCTCTGCAGCACACATATAATGCTGGCTGTTCCCCTGAGAGCTCACTTGCCTGCACTACATGCTCCAGGACGAAATCTGCCACCAACACTGCTGCTGTTTATGCATCCTCTGGCTCCTGCAATGGCACGTACTGTGGAGAGAGCCCCAGCCTTCAGCCTTGAGGAGAACCAGGCCCTGCTGGACAGCCTCCTTCCACAGTACAGCAAGCTGTATGGGAAACCAGGGGAGCAGGTCAGTGTGCTGTCCACTGCCTCACTAAATGTGCATGTTGTCTGACTAGCAGGGCTTTCAGTGTGCACACCACTGGCTAGCATGCCCACTGAGTAGTTGTCACACCCCAAAGTGTGTAGTTACATGCACTGAACTGGTACAGTGCAGTAACAGTGCATTCCAACTAGGTTTACTTCCCATGCAATGATACCATGTAGTGACTGCTGGCAAACTGTTCATAGCCATTGTTGCACTGCCTGTGTACATCATATGCCCCTGTCATTGAGACCTGTATATCCAACTGTGTGATGCACGTATATGTTGCATGTGTAGTAATGGCCTTTTCACTTTGTCATCCTCACAGGTTGATGCCCACCAGAAGCAAGAAATATGGCTGACCATCGCCCGGAAAGTAAGATCTGTGGGGGTCTACAGGTGCAGGATCCGCAACTGCCAGAAGAGGTGGCAGGACCTTCGTGGCTGGACCCGTAGGATCGCAAGGGTCCAGCTGAAGCTGTCGCCTCCTCGCAGGAGGGGCGGACACCGGACCCTGACCCCCACATGCTCCGGATCCTGGCGGTGGTCTTCCCTGACCTGGATGGGCAGCTGAAGGACAGACAGCAGCAAGGAGGGGGTGAGTCCATGACTGCACTGTGCACTTTGTCTGACATGCTATGTGCCCTCCTCTGGCCTGGTTAAACTTCCACAGTACATCAGTCATGTGGTCCAGGACCCATGTCCCTCATTTGTGACATGCCCACTTCTCCTCTGATACGCATATGTGTGGCCCTTATAGTCAGGAAATTGTGTCATTTGGGGACTGTGTCATTGCATTTAGCTTTGCTCAAGCTGGGGGACAGCATTTGTTCCTGTGACTATGTTGTGCGATTCATGGGTGGGTCAATTGCTTACACAATGCCTAAGTTCTGACATGTAATCTGGGTGTAACTTTGATATGTGGTCCGCTTGCTGCTCTGACTCACCACATGTCCTTGGGGAATTTGGCACACACCCATGCTGCTGGTGGGAACAATGTTTGGGCCTCAGGAGTATGTGTATCCAGTGTGTCACACATGCTTAGCCACCTGCCTACTGTCCAGGACTCCTCCCTCTTACAGGTGGAGCTGGACAGTCATGCCTACTCCAGGGCATGCAATGCACTCTGTACTCCCACTCCAGTGTATCATCTGGCATGTTGTGATCAGTGTAATGTACCCTCAGGTGTCTGCCTCTGTCTCATTGTGCTGTGTCTTCGTTGTCAGGACTACTGGTATGTTTATCGGTTAGGGCTCAGCATGCCATCTGAGATGTGACCATGATAGACGATACTTCTGTGACTTATAGGTGTCTGATCACTTGACTGTGCACACAGGTGTTTGCGACTGTGACTTTCAGTCAGCTGTATTGTCATTCACAGCACACTGTGAGGTGCTCATGTTCAGGGACTTGTGTTTCATGTCCCCCATATGTCCAGTTGGTATGACGTGGACAAATAGTAGTACAGATGATGTGGTATTTGGGGGATGGACATGTGCACTTGTCAGTCACATAACTTTCATTGCCCTGGGATTGTGACACAGTGCAGACTGTTGTTGGCTGGCTGCCATGGCCATGTGACTTGAGACAGTAATGTATGACTTTGCACGCATTCCTGTGTCATGGCATTAAACTTCCTGGGACTGATCCTGCAGGGGAGTGACATGTGCAACATGCACCCCATTGTGGCATTGACTATCCGGACATGGGTGCATCATGGTGTCTTGTGCTGGTATGCGTCACATGCATTTCTATTTAGACTCTGGCCATCCCTTTATCCGGACACCTGCACTGACTCAGTGGCAAGAGATGTGATGTGTGCATGTTCATATACTTCACCGTGTTCCCTGCAATGTCCAACAACTGTGTAGGTGGTGCATGTGTCCACACTGGGGTCTTACCATCAGACAGGCACCGGACAGATGGGTGCAAGGGCAGGAGGGTGTGAGTCCCATGGTTGACCATCAGACTGACAATTGGCTTCCCCGAATCTGTGTGAGGACTTTAGGCAATGTTCAACTAAGGATGCCAGGGCTTGCTCTGTAATGTGCTGTACTTACTGTGGTGTGTGCGGTCAGTGCAGGTGACTGATGTTTGTCTGTTTCCCTAATTGTTTGCAGATACATCCACGGCCATAGGAGGGGACAGCTCCACGGACCAGGAGGAGCAGCGGAGCCAGACTGGGTCAGCATCGGACGAGTGGTCAGAGGGACCCAGTGGCACGGAGGGCGAGGGAGCCACACCGAGGAGTCCTCAGCACCATCCACCTCAGCTGAGGACCACAGCAGCTCGGAGGATGACTCCCTTGTGGAGGCGGGTCTCAGCAGCCACCAAAGGCCAGCTAGTCTGTCTGGCCCCGCCACCACCACCACCACCACCGCCCTCCCATTGGCTCCCATTCCTGAGGTCCGTGGGGGCTCCCGTACTCTGGAGCGTGTCTCCTTCGTGCCAGGCACCGCAGCCCCTGCCCCTGTGTCCCCTGCTGCCCTGAGTGAGGAGTCTGTGTACCTCCTTTGGCAGCTCCATGTAGGGCAGACAGCAATGCTGAGTGTCCTCCATGCACACACCACTCTGTTAACACAGCTGGTGTCGTTCATGGAGGGCATCTCGATGGGTATGTCTGCTCTACAGAGGAGCAATAGGTCCATGGACTCCTCCCTCACGGCAGCAGTGTCCCTCCTCCAACAGACCCTCACCCCTCCCACCTCTGCCCCATCCACACTTCCTGCCCCCCTACCTGTCCAAAGCACATGCACACCTGCACAGTCACCCAAACACACAGACACGAGCAGCACAGACACACCCAAGAGAAAGGCAAGACGTGCACACACGCATCCTCAGGGGACTGATACCACAGACACAGGAGACGGGGAACACACACACACACAGGCATACACATTAACTCCGCAGTCCTCCAAATCCTCTCCCTCCAAGACCCCTTCCCTTGCCTGCTAACACACCTCCACAGCAGATCTTCCTGTGTGACCTCGGCCTCATCCCCTCCAATCCTGCTGATCCAGCATACCGGGGAAGAGGAAGTCCACCCACACAGAGGGAGTGCCCCTCGCCCCCGGACACCCTCCCCCAGGCGCAGGCAGAGTGAGCCCCCACCCGCAAGTCCCCCGGTCCCGGAAGAGCAAGACCCCTCCACCGCCCTGCAAGTCAACCACCCAGCCTCTCACCTCCATCCCCAGGCCACCACTCCACAGGTTCCACCGCCACACCCTGCCCCAGGTTCCCCCACACACCGATATGGCATCCCCAAACTGCTTAGGCCCTCCCCCCCTGCCACTTGCTCTTCCACCCCCAAACCAGGCGCTCTGCCTGTTTGTGCCACTGGTGTGGAGAACGTGTCCCCCCTCTGTCCTGCCCAGCTCTTCTTCCCCCCTTCCACTACCTTGGAGTCATGCACTGCGATGGAGTCCACAACCACCCCGTCTGACTCGGGCACTGCATTGGGGACCCAGTCCACTCCATCTGACCAGCCCACTGCAGTGGTTGCAGCACCAACTCCATCTGACTTGAGCCCTGCGGTGGTGCCAGCCCCCTGAGTCAGACACCTCCACTGCAGTTGCCGGTGACACTCCTGCACCCACCTCCCCTTCACTGCCTCCTTCTGGCATCCCCTGATCCTGTCCCTGCGGTGCCTGGCCTGCCCCTCGTATGCCCCTCCAAGGGGATGTCCCCTGTCCGTACCTGTGCAGGCAAACAATTGTTGACAAGTTGTCACACATCACCCTGTTGGGACTGTATATTTGGACTGGCCATTGGCCTTAGTTTATTTTGGACTTTTGATTTGAGTTGCACACTTGCTGAATAAAGCCTATTTTTGTTTACTTGTGGTTAATCTTTGGAGGTACATGATGTAGATGTGTAGAATCATGCATTTGCTGTTGTAATAGTGTTCAGATCAGGTAAATGAAGTTTTGCTGTGATGGGCTCCATGTGGTCCATGGGATATGTGTCCTAATCTAGTCTGGATCTATAGCATCCTTTGCTGCAGTCTGAGGGTGTAATGTTCAGCATTTGACACAGGGATGTACGTTTAGCATTTGTAGATTACCATCTTTGTCCTACACTGATGCACATCTGGTGGGCTTACCACTGTCCAATGTTCCTAGTACCCTGACTGTGTGCCCGTCTCCAATGGACATGCAGTTTAGCACATCAAATTTGGAGTACTCATCTGTGTACACACTGCAAGTTGCTTGACACGTGTCTTGGGTGTATGCAGATGACTGACGTGACACTCCCGTGCCCAGGCTGATATGAGCAGAGCCTTCAGTGTGTTGTAGTTGTTGACTCACTGACCGAGTGTTCTGCTGACATGTTTGAGTCATGCACAGACAAGGTTTGGCACAGCTGACCTTCCACAGGAGTGGAGTGCCCTCATGGCAGTGCGTGATTCCGTGATATAGGCTGTGCCCATGTTGTGTGTTGTGTAGGCATGTCTGTGCGTGTTCCAATATCCTTTTCCTACACAGGCTGTGTCCCTACGGATGTTCCTGTTTGTGATGCTTGCTGAGTTGTTCTGTGTTCATCCAGCATCTTGGACCTGGTTACTCCGGGATGTGGGTGCATGGCAAACTAATGTTCATGAGGTTGTCATCCCTAGTTGTCTTTGTTGTCAGGGCTGGGGATGTGGGCAAACGCAGATGGGACACAGTCAGGATTCCTCTTGGCACTTGTTGGTTACACGAGTAATGTGATTTTCTGTTTGTGTATGCTTTCAGTGATTGTGACACGTTGTGTGTGTGACTGCTGCCACTCCTCAGGGTCAGAGCTGCAATGTTGGAAGTTGTCTATGTGTGTCCTTTGTGGGTCAGCTTGGCTTCTTCATTGGTGTGTGACTATGGCCAGGATCCCATTGTTTGGGTTGGATTTCACGTCATGCACATGTACGGCATACTGTGCCGTGTGTCATACATTCACACGTATTGTTGACTGGCCATGTGTGATGGGTTTCTGCACCTTATTTCCCCCACCACCCCTGGGATTGTCATGGGTGCATGTGCAATGTCAGCAGTCCATGTGAGCTTCAACGCTGCACATTGGTGGAGTTCAAGGTGTGTGGCATTGAGTGTGTGCAAATGTGAGTTGTTGCACGGCTGGGGCACTACCTCCATATTTTCCTTGGCTGGCAGGCCGTGCTGAGTGCTTTGTGCTTGTATAGGTGTGATGGTAGTTTGTTGCTCAGGACACATGGCTGTGGTTCACAGTGTGGATGACATCTACCTTTGTCATCACAGTGTGATTGTCATGCAGGCTAGTGTCACCACAATGTGGGGTCCCTGGGGAGTGCTGTGGTGGTTCTGTCTCTTGCTGTGTGTGTTGCTGTTCCTACAAGCTTGTGTGACATGTGTAATTTGGGCTCCCTCTCATCTCACAATGCCTGTTTGCCCACATAGGGGAATCCAATCCATGAGTTACTTTTGTATGTGACTGTGTTGACATCTGTGTATCAGTGAATCTGGCCTCCTCATGTGTTGTGTGTTTGCCTGGGGACACTGGCACACAACCCCCTCACCTGTTGTGTATGATATGCAGTGTGAGTCTGCCTGTTTGTGTTTGTGCTTTTGCACCACTGCATTGGCATATCTTTAGTTTGCCATTGGCTGTATGTTGTTTGTTGGCTTTCCCCTGCTGGCTCTGGGACTGCTAGGTCATCAGTCAGCACATTGATCATGGTTAGTATGTCCCATTGCTGCCATGGTATGGTATTTGTTCACCTGACATCTACAGTCTCCACAGTATATCTACATTTGTGTGTCCATTGGTGCTGATATGTGGGTCTGCATTATGATGCTCACTTCTGTCATTGTGTTATTTGTGAATGTAGACATTGTGGGCCCCCATGGCTGATGTTTGTGTGCACATGGCCAGAATGATGTGTCATTGGCACTGCACTGCTTGCCTCACACAATCTATGTTGCTATGGGACACAAGCACTACAATGCCGTAGTGTTTGGTGTTGTGTGGCCAGGAATAATCCCTGCAGTTATGTTTTTGCAGCTTTTACCAGGACTACACTTCCCTTTTGGGCACTGTGGTGATGGGGCTTTGGGCCCCATTGCCACACTGTTCAAAATGTGCTTCAGCTATGGAGCACACACTTACCTTTGGGCACTGTGGTGATGGGGCTTTGGGCCCCATTGCCACACTGTTCAAAATGTGCTTCAGCTATGGAGCACACACTTACCTTTTGGGCACTGTGGTGATGGGGCTTTGGGCCCCATTGCCACACTGTTCAAAATGTGCTTCAGCTATGGAGCACACACTTAGCTTTTGGGCACTGTGGTGATGGGGCTTTGGGCCCCATTGCCACACTGTTTCTAAATGTGCTTCAGCTATGGAGCACACACTTGCCTTCTGGGCATTGTGGTGATGGAGCTTAGGGCCCCATTGCCACACTGTTCAAAATGTGCTTCAGCTATGGAGCACACACTTACCTTTTGGGCACTGTGGTGATGGGGCATTGGGCCACATTGCCACAGTGGTCATGGTCTGCTTGCATTGTGTAGGCCACACACACAATTATGTGTGACACATCTGTTAGGGGGTCACATTGTATGTTCAATGTCATGTTCAGTGTTGTATGCATTTGACACAGACCACACACGCTTGTCATGGTGTTGGGGGCTGGGATGTAATTTACAGACAGTCCTTATGTGGGAGTATGCTAGTTGTGTCATGCATTACCCGTCCTATGAGTAGGGGTGGTTGTAGTGACAGGCATCCAGCACCCCATGAGTGGTGATGGTAGTAGTGGTAGGCATCCATCCCCTAAGGGTGGGTATGGTAGTAGTGGCAGGCATCCAGGCCCCCTGGGTAGGGGTGGTAGTAGTGGCATGCATCCAGCCCCCTGGATAGGGGTGGTGGTAGTGGCAGGCATCCAGCCCCCTGAGTAGGGGTGGTGGTAGTGACAGGCATCCAGGCACCCCTGAGTAGGGATGGTGGTAGTGACAGGCATCCAGGCCCCCTGGGTAGGGGTGGTAGTAGTGGCAGGCATCCAGGCCCCCTGGGTAGGGGTGTTAGTAGTGGTAGGCATCCAGCCCCCATGAGTGGGGATGGTAGTAGTGGTAGGCATCCAGCCCCCCATGAGTGGGGATGGTAGTAGTGGCAGGCATCCAGCCCCCTGAGTAGGGGTGGTGGTAGTGACAGGCATCCAGGCCCCCTGGGTAGGGGTGGTGGTAGTGGCAGGCATCCATCCCCTTAGGGTGGGTATGGTAGTAGTGGCAGGCATCCATCCCCCTAAGGGTGGGGATGGTAGTAGTGACAGGCATCCAGCCCCCCTGGATAGGGGTGGTGGTAGTGGCAGGCATCCAGCCCCCCTGAGTAGGGGTGGTGGTAGTGACAGGCATCCAGGCCCCCTGGGTAGGGGTGGTAGTAGTGGCAGGCATCCATCCCCCTAAGGGTGGGTATGGTATTAGTGGAAGGCATCCAGGCCCCCCTGGGTAGGGGTGGTAGTAGTGGCATACATCCAGCCCCTCCTGGATAGGGGTGGTGGTAGTGGCAGGCATCCAGCCCCCCCTGAGTAGGGGTGGTGGTAGTGGCAGGCATCCAGGCCCCCCTGGGTAGGGGTGGTGGTAGTGGCATGCATCCAGCCCCCTGGATAGGGGTGGTGGTAGTGGCAGGCATCCAGCCCCCTGAGTAGGGGTGGTGGTAGTGACAGGCATCCAGGCCCCCTGGGTAGGGGTGGTGGTAGTGGCAGGCATCCATCCCCTAAGGGTGGGGATGGTAGTAGTGGTAGAGCATCCAGCCCCCATGAGTGGGGATGGTAGTAGTGGTAGGCATCCAGCCCCCATGAGTGGGGATGGTAGTAGTGACAGGCATCCAGGCCCCCTGGGTAGGGGTGGTGGTAGTGGCAGGCATCCATCCCCTAAGGGTGGGGATGGTAGTAGTGGCAGCAATCCAGCCCCTATGGGTGGGGATGGTAGTAGTGGTAGAGCATCCAGTCCCCCATGAGTGGGGATGGTAGTAGTGGTAGGCATCCAGCCCCCATGAGTGGGGATGGTAGTAGTGGTAGGCATCCAGCCCCCATGAGTGGGGATGGTAGTAGTGACAGGCATCCAGGCCCCCTGGGTAGGGGTGGTAGTAGTGGCAGGCATCCATCCCCCTAAGGGTGGGTATGGTAGTAGTGGCAGGCATCCAGGCCCCCTGGGTGGGGATGGTGGTAGTGGCAGGCATCCAGGCCCCCCTGGGTAGGGGTGGTGGTAGTGGCATGCATCCAGCCCCCCTGGGTAGGGGTGGTGGTAGTGGCAGGCATCCAGCCCCCTGAGTAGGGGTGGTGGTAGTGACAGGCATCCAGGCCCCCTGGGTAGGGGTGGTGGTAGTGGCAGGTATCCAGGCCCCCCTGGGTAGGGGTGGTGGTAGTGGCAGGCATCCAGCCCCCCCTGAGTAGGGGTGGTGGTAGTGACAGGCATCCAGGCTCCCCTGAGTAGGGGTGGTGGTAGTGGCAGGCATACATCCCCCTTAGGGTGGGTATGGTAGTAGTGGCAGGCATCCATCCCCCTATGGGTGGGGATGGTAGTAGTGACAGGCATCCAGCCCCCCCTGGATAGGGGTGGTGGTAGTGGCAGGCATCCAGCCCCCCTCAGTAGGGGTGGTGGTAGTGACAGGCACCCAGGCCCCCCTGAGTAGGGGTGGTGGT
The DNA here is from genome assembly GCA_963921515.1 of Calotriton arnoldi. Lineage (NCBI taxonomy): Eukaryota > Metazoa > Chordata > Amphibia > Caudata > Salamandridae > Calotriton > Calotriton arnoldi. The sequence continues at coordinate 363,323 of CAWUFW010008670.1, forward strand.
AGTGCCAGGCATCCAGTCCACCCTGGGTAGGGGTGGTGGTAGTGGCAGGCATCCATCCCCCTTAGGGTGGGTATGGTAGTAGTGGCAGGCATCCATCCCCCTAAGGGTGGGGATGGTAGTAGTGACAGGCATCCAGCCCCCCTGGATAGGGGTGATGGTAGTGGCAGGCATCCAGCCCCCTGAGTAGGGGTGGTGGTAGTGACAGGCATCCAGGCCCCCTGAGTAGGGGTGGTGGTAGTGACAGGCATCCAGGCCCCCTGGGTAGGGGTGGTAGTAGTGGCAGGCATCCATCCCCTAAGTGTGGGTATGGTAGTAGTGGCAGGCATCCAGGCCCCCTGGGTAGGGGTGGTAGTAGTGGCATGCATCCAGCCCCCTGGATAGGGGTGGAGGTAGTGGCAGGCATCCAGCCCCCCCTGAGTAGGGGTGGTGGTAGTGACAGGCATCCAGGCCCCCCTGGGTAGGGGTGGTGGTAGTGGCAGGCATCCATCCCCCTTAGGGTGGGTATGGTAGTAGTGGCAGGCATCCATCCCCCTAAGGGTGGGTATGGTAGTAGTGGCATGCATCCAGCCCCCCCTGGATAGGGGTGGTGGTAGTGGCAGGCATCCATCCCCCTATGGGTGGGGATGGTAGTAGTGGCAGCCATCCAGCCCCTATGGGTGGGGTTGGTAGTAGTGGTAGGCATCCAGCCCCCATGAGTGGGGATGGTAGTAGTGGTAGGCATCCAGCCCCCATGAGTGGGGATGGTAGTAGTGGTAGGCATCCAGCCCCCATGAGTGGGGATGGTAGTAGTGATAGGCATCAAGCCCCCCATGAGTGGGGATGGTAGTAGTGACAGGCATCCAGGCCCCCCTGGTTAGGGGTGGTAGTAGTGGCAGGCATCCAGGCACCCCTGGGTAGGGGTGGTGGTAGTGACAGGCATCCAGGCACCCCTGGGTAGGGGTGGTAGTAGTGGCAGGCATCCATCCCCCTATGGGTGTGTATGGCATTGGTGTTGGCCATCCCACCCCTATGGTTCTGCTGTTGCTAGTGTACGTTATTTGTGCATCCCTATGTGTGTGTGACATATTTCGGGTATGTGTAGTTTGTATTGTTGGTGTTTGACTTACCGTCTGCGCCGTACGCGTCCATGCCGGTCCCGGTAATAGATGTAGAGTATAGGTAGGACCTGCGCAATGGGATTCATGCTTTGATATTCTCGTTCGGGTTTCTCGTGTCTTTGAGTCGTATTCGTAGCAGGCTTGTTCGTCTCGTAGCCGTGGATCGTCTTGTGGCGCGAAACGGAGCTTATGTGCGGCTCGCCCGGATGCTCAAACGTGCCCGACCTAGCGACGAGTTCGGCGCGTACGGAAGACGCATCGTACTAGTCCGGCCGGAAGGTGCTGTGTATTTGGTTCCGTGCGACTCGATTCGGCGTTTACGGATCCGGCTCGGGCAGGGAACAGGAGCTGGAATGGGTAAGTACGGCTCGCTCGGAATCTGGGCTGTTATGCGCATCGTACTTGTTCATTCGGTAGAGTGTTCGAGTCGGTCGGAAAACACACGTTCGGCTGGTATTTTTTCCGGACAAATACTGTTAGGTGCGCTTCCGGCCGACATCGGAATCGACCCCTATGTATGGGTAGTTAACTGTTTTATGGATTATTGATTTATGATGTGTTTAGCATATTTATTCCTTTTTATGGTCCTGTATATTTGTGGTTTTTAGTGATTATTTTTGTATTTATCATGTATATGATTTTATTATGTATCATATTTTATGGAGTTTTTTCTGAAATAAACATAATGATGATGATGACCACAATCCTGTAATTCTATCTGTGGAATGACAACATAGATATTCAGTTTATAGCAGACAATTCCATTGCTATTGAAAGATACTTCATACATAAAGTCTGTAAAGACAGAAAAGAAAGACACATGGGAAGAGATAGCAGAAGAGAAATCTTTAACTAAAAAGCTTTAAAACTTCAGTTTAAAGATGCTTTCTCACAGGAATATTGGATCTTATGAGGCCTATGATAAGTTGAGTTCTGCTAGCTTGTATGGCGAGTCCAAATCAATGATTTAGATTAGTTTAGGTTTAGCTTCAAAATAAAAACAAGTGATGAATCATTTCAAAAATTGAGTAGCTTGCTGCAGTTTTCTTAGGTAACACTGACATAGTTAAAATCCATATAATAGACACTTATTACTCCAATTGTAGTGCCCATTTAGAAAACCTTTGTCTGTATGAAGTACTATAGTACTACACATACAAGAATAATATGGATCAAAACATTGAAGGAGGGAAATTTGTTGTCTGTCTGTAATAGATTTTTAGTGAGAAAGACAAATGAAAGTCCCATAATCATCGTAAAATGAGTTGGGAAATAATAGTGAAAAGAGAAGTCGTTTACTTGCCCTGTTTGCAACTTTTTTAACCTTGGCGTTCCAAGGATGAATTCATTTCAGATGGTTTCAATGCAGCTAAAGATAATATTCAATGTGCAGCGCTTCTCACTTATCTGAAAATTTTGAATAATGAAATTCAACAGGAGGAAACAATTGCAAAGGGCAGTTCCCAAGGCAGCCAGAGCTCAGGCACTTATAGCCACAATCCATTAGACCAGCCTATCATTTAAAATGAGGCAGCCATAGCTATGAATGAGAATGAAAATGCTATAGGTCAAGTAGTGAGAGCCAAGAGCACTGATTTAGAACATTTGGTACCTCAACTTAATGAAGAACAGCTATTAATTTTTGACAAATTAGCAAGTCTGTTGTGCATGGAATTTTACATGATAAGTTTGAATGTTCATATGCTTCTTTCAAGCCTACCCATCTCTATGTTAGTGGTCAGGCAGGCACTAGCAAAGGTTTTTTTTAAAAAGTGCTTTAACACATATGTACACAGAAATGCAAATTGTAACCTTTCATGTGTTGTGACAGCACCCAGTGGACTAGCTGCTCACAGTATACAACATATTACTTTACATTGTTTACTTATGTTGCCTGTGGAACATGACAACAAATTGGAGTACTTGAAGTTATCTGGTGATGCTTGTAATAAAATGTCAAGGGTTCTGAATACATTGAAGGTCCTACTTATTGATGAGGTTAACATGGTCTCAAACTTAATGATGGCTTTTATTAATCTGAGGATGCAAGAGGTGCTCAGCACTGACTATAATGTTCTCTTTGGTGGTAAACACATTACAGTCTTTGGTGACCTTCTACATCTGCCACCTGTCAAAGGTCTTCCAGTTTTTAACAAACTGCTTAATGAGGAAACAAAAAAGTCCTCAGGAAGTATTGGAAATGCTAACAAATGGTTACATTTCCAGTTCTCAGAGTTGACCAAAATTATGAGAGAGGCTGCACATGTGGAGTATGCTGATATATCAAGAGACTTTGGAACAGGCATAGTCAGGAAAGAAACAAAGAAAGCTCTTCCTAGTGCCATATTATCCATTCTCTTCCCACACAACTTTTCTGCACATGTAATGCAACACCTTCTAAAGATTTGCAAACAGATTGGGTGTCCCATGCCAACATTGGATGAGTGTGCACAGTTTATTTCTGAAATGCTCCATTTGGAAAAACCGGAGATTGTTTTTCTTACTAGTATAGATAAAATGGAACATCAGGGCTTGAACTTACCACCATGACAAAAAGTGGTAACAAAACTTTTTTTTGTAATGAACACTCCTGTGAGTGGCCCGCAAAAGCCAAAAGCTGAAGTTACTACCCCTTGGACTCTCCACGGGGGATTGTGTGACTTTCGCAGACTCTCGCGAGATCATGAAAGTAAACAGCTGAAAGAAGCAAAATCACACTAATGAAACTACATTTATTTCACATAAATTAGAAAGCACAAACCTTATTAAATTCAGAATACTATTATTTTTGAAATTGCTTCTTATTAGAATTTTGGCAATCCTGTGAATCTCATGCAAGAGTACAATCCAAATGTAAAACATACAGGAGAAGTCGGTGGGCACTTTCCATTTATCAGTAAACTCTTTTGGGAGGACCGCGGACGTTAAGAAAGAAAAAAATAAATAAATAACATCAAGCTATAATACAATTGTATAAGATGAGTTAGAAAAAGAAAAAGAAAATCAGTGCATTTAATGGCTCAAACTACATTACATAGGAAAATATTAAGCAATTTGCCTTGTTTATATAAGTAATGGACTTAAAATTACAGGCAACTATTTTGCTAGTCTAGTAACTTTACGTTAAAAAACCCCTAGAAATTCACACAAAAAAACAAAGGTTAAAGTGACAGTTATAATTAGGCCTGCTTTGTGTTTAAAAAAACCTTTGAAATACACTAATGACTATAGTATTATAGTTAGGAATTATATATATTTTTTAAAACATACAAATTCTCTGATAAAAATATAGACTAAAGCAATGTTATAGTTAGTTGAAATTAAAATTTAAATAGTAATATTTTAAACTAAAAAACCCACTGAAATTCCCCAGTTGTAGCTATCTGGGCTAACTAGATCTTGCGCCCTCACCATGCACTGCTTCTTACCTCACCTCTTACATCACTCATGGGACCCTTCCCCTCGGTGAATAGGTTTCCACCAGTTTTAAACTGGTGGTAAAGTATTGTTTTGCGACCGGAATTCAGTCACAAACCAATAATACATACCATACTGATCCAGAATTTGGAAGGGACGCCCTAAACACGGCCCTTCCTAATATCGAATCGGTATGCGTTTGCAATTCCAAACTATGATTCGATAACATGTTACAGAATCACAATTTGGGATAGATACATACCAAAATGCATTTTTCCGGTCACACACCTGTTCTGTGAATCGGCATATTTGCGACCGGAAAAATGCTTGATACATCTATCCTAAAATGATTTATCACTGCATCAATAGAGACAGTCCCTGCAAATCTCCTTTAAACGTATATTTGGACAGCATGAAGTAGTCCCTTAGTTGATCACAGGTAGGCCACATGTACATTAGACTCTGGATCAGCAATCTAAAATGCACACACAGATCACCTTCACAGGTGTATTTACTAAATTTGATCAAAACATTTATGTTGTTTCCTGCCTAGACATTCTTACAAAGGTACATGCTTTCATCTTTTGGACCACCCCCACTCCCCATGCTCGATCTTGGCACTCTCGGCAGTGTCAATTTCTTTTATGAGAATTGCATGGAGGGAGCTATGAGCTATGTGCATGTGCTTTGGACTAGGGGTAATCTCTATGCCTTTATGACAGCCTATCCAAAACAGAGAGAGGAATCTGACAAAAGATATAAGGAGGTTTATAGATTGGTGACAATACTTTGAGTTAATTTGGGAACATTATTTAAGATTGCCTTTCTTATTGATAAGTTGAAGGCTGAAGTTGCTTGTCTGACTGAAGAACTGGTTAGAGTTGCACCGCATAATGCTCCAGCGGAGGTGGCTGCTGAAAAAATACAGACCAGTGAAAAAAGAAAGTGCCAGAGACGGAAGAGAACTGGGAACAGATAATGAGAGTTACACTAAAGCCAAAGGAGTCAGTGCATGCTTATTGTGAGAGGCTTATGGAGAGATTTATAGCAAGTACAGTGGAGTTGAAAAACCTGACAATAAAGGTGTTAATGAATTAGTATCAGCTTGTGTTTTGGGTTTGTGTCTTGAAGTTGGTTCTTATATTCAGCAGAGTGTGATGCACTGGCAAACTAAGAGAATTGATGAGATTCTGAAGTATCCAAAATATTGTAGTGACTGTTTTGATGCAAAGCAGAAAAAGATTAAGGAAAAGTTGCACACACAAAGCAGTTTCAAAGAAATAACAGAAATCAGATGGTGGGTTTTGATTCAGATTCTGTACAGTCTGGGAATCCTGGAATGATTGGGACACAAGCAATGCAAGGAGTTGGAATGAATAATGAGGTGGTGCAAACAAAAGTTCGTGGTAGAGGGAATTTCCTGGAGTGAATGCAGATTTGTATTTGTTGAAGAAGAGCACTGCTTGTCACATTAGCGGTAAACTCTGCCACTGGAAGCTTAAAAGTAGGCAGAATCCAGTCCAAATGCAGACTATTGTTTTCCCCATATGCAGCTAAACACTAATCAGATGCAGATGGCAAACTGTACCTCAGTCCAACTGACTCCTACGCAGAATGTGCAAAATCAGAGGCAGTTCCAAACTAATATACGTGTAACTGCAGTGATGAGCAAAAAATGAGAAACCACATGCCATGCAATCCAGGTTACCAACAGAGTCCAATAATTCTGAGCAAAGATTTCCCTCTATTTTCAACTGAGACAAATTCACAATTGTGGTGCCTGAGGGTGGAGGACAACTGCATGCTTGACACAGTCCTAGAGGTAGGCCAGAGTGGCCCATATGTAAATGGTGAGGTGAATGACCACCCTGTATCATTCTTGACCAATACTGATGCTACCCGCTCTACAGTTTTTTCTGTGGAGGTTCCAAATCTCCCCTATCAGGGAACAAAAAGTCCAAGTTGCAGGCAATTAACAATAAACAGATTATTAACCAGGTTAGGGCAGATGCCACAGTTAAAATAGGGTTAATAGAAAGCAGACACCAGTTCATATTGTGTGATTCAACTCCTTTTATTTTATTTTGCAGGGATTAGCTTTGGAAGATGAGCTGTGTGATTTATTGTATAGCTGATGGTGTCACAATTAAAACCCAAGATGAAGATTTAAGGCCTGATTTAGATCTTTACGAACTGCCATAGTCCCTCCCCAGCGGAGTTTACAAGTACTGATTTCAATTGCGTAAACGGTTCACTACTGTCAACGTGGCGGACTTCTCTGCTGGATAACATTACTCTGTCACCGTCAGGGTGTTGGGATTGCGCTGAGCCTATTTAGATTGCACAGTTGTGCTGATGGTGTACTAGCAGCAAATTGCAGACGGAGTAATTCCGTTGCGGGACGTGTTCAACATTGGACTATTCCTGTGGCTTTTGAATGGATGCTAGCATCACACACCTGATGTGTTTAACCTAATTGTGTTCATCTGCATACCATACTATAAGACACACTCCACATCAGACCATGATCCTTTGCCATTCCACTGTACGTCAACATTTTCAAGCAGAACTTTTGCCTTTTGTCAGGTTTCTTTTTTTTACTTTCTCTGTTTCTTATCCCTTATTTCTTCTCTCATTTTCTTGTGGGTCATAACATTTATACATTTTTTGTTCGTCTAATAGTTGCAGGCAGGAAAAATCCCCGTTTTACGGAGGGAGCATTGTCAGTCATGGTAGATGAAATTATTAGAGTAGAGCCACAATTGTATGGAGCACATAACTGGTGGTGGTTCTCCCAGTCCCCTTTCAATTTTTTCCCTGGGAGGAGGAAGTCTTGCAGATCCTACATCCTGAAGGCTTGACAGGAATCCCTGGTGGGGTGGAGACTGATAAGTCACACTTTTGAATATGTCTCAATCTCAAATCTCCATTTTTTATTTCAGTTAACTGTTGCTAATGTATTTTTTTTTACCTTTTGCAAACATACAAACATATATATATTTATCAATTCTTTTGTTGTCTTGTTTGCTTGTTTCAATGGATTTTGTTGTATATAAGATTACAGGTTTCAATATCTGTAACATTTCACATGAAGCTGCTTGTAAATGTTTTTACACCAAATAACATATTGCACATCTTTTTTTATATTGTAAATGTCTGTAATTTTTAACAGCATAATTTCACTAGGTATGTTTAACTTACAAATGTGCAAGTGTTGTTAATGTTTAATTGAAATGACTACAACTATCATGATGCCTTGTACTTTGTTTTGTGAAAATAACATTGCAATGTTATTTTGCTCATTCTCTTTCCTATCACATTTTCACATATGTGATCACATTTGCACTTTATGTAAGAAAATAAAAAGAAAGATGAGAAACACCACTCGTTGTTGGCGTTTTTTTTTAGCAGTAACAAGCTACAACCCGGAAAATGATCTATGCATATATATATATATATATATATATATATATATATATATATATATATGTATGTGTGTAGATTTGATAATTTCATGTGAAATCTACAAAATTAACATCATGTTAATTAAGAAAACACATTATATTTTCAATACACACTAACACATTATATATATACATATATGTGTATATATATATATTATATATATATATATATGTCAACAAACGACCACCTTTCTGCAAAGAAGTCCAAGGACACAGCGGGGATTCTTTGGAAGCCTTTTATTCACTCGTTTTCAGCACAGCATAATGCATTTCGGCATTTCCGCCTTCTTCAGATGCCGCTGATAACTCGTTGTCACCTGCTCCCTCCTTTGAATATCCCGTGGCGCTCCCATTGGTGGGAGATCAGCTGACCCTGCTGCCATCTGGGGAATGAAGCCTAATGTACAACTACAATTCCCATCATGCACTGTTCAGGTAAGTACTGCAGCCGGATCTGATGTTACTACCAATAGCGCTGGAAATTGCCTCGCAAAGGGGGGGCCATGTGGTGGCCGGTGATTTCGAAATAACAGTGTTGGAGGCTCCCTCAGGTCCCCTACGTCCAGCCCCAATAATGAGAACACGCCAGGCCGTGAGGCAAGCTGCAATCACGCTCACCTCCCCGTGCAGTCATAGGCTGTCAAATGGCAGCAGCCACTGGTATGGTCCGTTCTCGACGCGGTCACTGGGATGTATCAATCCCTTGATGCAAAAGTCCGAGTTGCCAGCATCTCCCAGGACTGCTTAATGGACGGGTCCTTGTATCGCGCTACTGGCAAGCGCGAAAAACATCAACAAACGACCACCTTTCTGCAAAGAAGTCCAAGGACACAGCGGGGATTCTTTGGAAGCCTTTTATTCACTCGTTTTCAGCACAGCATAATGCATTTCGGCATTTCCGCCTTCTTCAGATGCCGCTGATAACTCGTTGTCACCTGCTCCCTCCTTTGAATATCCCGTGGCGCTCCCATTGGTGGGAGATCAGCTGACCCTGCTGCCATCTGGGGAATGAAGCCTAATGTACAACTACAATTGCCATCATGCACTGTTCAGGTAAGTACTGCAGCCGGATCTGATGTTACTACCAATAGCGCTGAAAATTGCCTCGCAAAGGGGGGGCCATGTGGTGGCCGGTGATTTCGAAATAACAGTGTTGGAGGCTCCCTCAGGTCCCCTACGTCCTATATATATGTATATATATATATATATTCACTGAAAAAACCATAGGTTTCAGGCACGTTATAGTTAGAAATTAGCATTTAAAAAACCTTAGAAATTCACTGAAAAAACCATAGGTTTCAGGGCGTTATAGGTAGTTGGACATTTCACTCGTACAAAACCATAGAAATTCCCCCGTTCTAGTTAGTTCAGCTAACTATAACTCGCGCGCCCGCAATGCACTGCTGATGACGTCACATATTACATCACTCATGACATGGTGAATTTCTAAGTTTTTTAAATGCTAATTTCTAACTATAACGTGCCTGAAACCTATGGTTTTTTCAGTGAATATATATTTATTATACTATGTATACATGTGAAAATGTCTCGGTCCCCTGTTTGCCTCGGTGGCACGGAAACAATGGGTGGAACTGACGTCAGCACGCCGACGAGGTCCTCTTATGGCTCCGATGACGTCATATGGTATCGCGAGCGGAGCCGTGCTCGTTGACGATGGGAGAGCTAGGAAAGAATTTCAGTGGAATGCTGGTGCAGGGGATATTCACCTAAGTGTTCAGGCTAGTCCTTTGGGAGCAACTGTTTATGTTGCCACTCCAGAAACCGAAACCAGTGATCCGAGGGCAGAGGCCCTGCAGATGGCACACGAGGTGGGGTGCCCAGTCGTGTGCACCTGCGGGGCAGCGAAGTGACAAGCACCACAACCCACAAAAAAGGTAACGAGGGCACTGAATAACACAGGATCTTCTCTTTGTATCTGGCAGGAACAACGAAGTTAAAATGCCCTAGTACCAAAATGTAGAATAGTGCTACAACGGTCTTCAAGAGGACCTGCGATGCCGCTTCTGGCTCCCGTACCCTGGAGGCGGCACATGGGTCACGCGGTACGGTCATACTGCGGTGGGACGCACACTCGTTGACCTCTCATGGCACTGCTCCACACTTCAGGGAGGACGCTTTCCATTAGCTATGTTTTCTGATGACATGTCGCGCCGGCCCGTCCAACAACAGAACTCCTTTAGATCCAAACAGACTCTTCCACTCTCTCACCGGAAGTGAAACCAGGCCACGCGGACACTTTCACAATACAACAGCCGGGAATGCACTTTTCGGTAAAAAACCACATTCCTTCCTCCTAATTAATCAAATAAACATCTCACTGAAGAACAGGGGCCAGCTTCGATCGGTAAACAGCCGTTACAACGACTTTTTTACTTTGCGATACCATTACAACGCATGCATTACCACGCATGCGTTGTACATCATGAAGTCATTACTACGCATTTTTTTAGAACGCATGGTCATTTACCACGCATGCCTTTACAACGAATTTTGTTGTAAAGGTATGTATGGTAAATGACCATGCGTTCTAAAAAACATGTAGACGATCCATGTCGTTGTAAGGAAACAGAGGCTGTTCCGTTTCCTCACAACAATGTGCACCGCCCCTCCGAGATGATGTGAAGCAGGAACCACGAGGAGAGAGGAACCATGAGGAGTGAGAGGTAAGGGGGATTGGGCATGGGGTGGGGGTTTCTTTTCTAGGGTTTAGGGTAGTGCAGTGGTGTTTGGGCGGTGTAGGGGTCGTGCTGGGGGTAGTGTTTTAAGGTTTAGGGTAGTGCAGTGTTTGGGTAGTGTAGGGGGTCGTGCTGGGGGTAGTGTTTTAGGGTTTAGCTTAGTTCAGTAGTGTAGGGGGTCGTGCTGGGGGTAGTGTTTTTAGGGTTTAGGGTAGTGCAGTGGTGTATGGGTAGTGTAGGGGTCGTGCTGGGGTAGTGTTTTAGGGTTTAGGGTAGTGCAGTGGTGTTTGAATAGTGTAGGGGGTCATGCTGGTGGTAGTGTTTTAGGGTTTAGGGTAGTGCAGTGGTGTTTGTGTAGTGTAGGGGCTCATGCTGGGGGTAGTGTTTTAGGGTTTAGGGTATTGCAGTGGTGTTTGTTTAGTGTAGGGGGTCGTGCTGGGGTAGATTTAGGGTTTTGGGTAGTGCAGTGGTGTTTGGGTAGTGTAGGGAGTCATGCTGGGGGTAGTGTTTTAGGGTTTAGGGTAGTGCAGTGGTGTTTGTGTAGTGTAGGGGTTGTGCTGGGGGTAGTGTTTTAGGGTTTAGGGTAGTGCAGTGGTGTTTGGGTAGTGTAGGGGGTCGTGCTGGGGGTAGATTTAGGGTTTAGGGTAGTGCAGTGGTGTTTGGGTAGTGTAGGGGGTAGTGCTGGGGTAGTGTTTTAGGGTTTAGGGCAGTGCAGTGGTGTTTGTGTAGTGAAGGGGGTCATGCTGTGGGTAGTGTTTTAGGGTTTAGGGTAGTGCAGATGTGTTTGTGTAGTGTAGGGGGTCGTGTTTTAGGGTATAGGGTAGTGCAGTGGTGTTTGGGTAGTGTAGGGGGTCATGCTGGGGTTAGTGTTTTAGGGTTTAGGGTAGTGCAGTGGTGTTTGGGTAGTGTAGGGGGTCGTGCTGGGGGTAGTGTTTTAGGGTTTAGGGTAGTGCAGTGGTGTTTGTGTAGTGTGGGAGGTCATGCTGGGGGTATATTTAGGGTTTAGTGTAGTGCAGTGGTGTTTGGGTAGTGTAGGGAGTCTTGCTGGGGGTAGTGTTTTAGGGTTTAGGGTAGTGCAGTTATGTTTGGGTAGTGTAGGGTGTCGTGCTGGGGGTAGTGTTTTAGGGTTTAGGGTATTGCAGTGGTGTTTGGGTAGTGTAGGGGGTCGTGCTGGGGTAGATTTAGGGTTTTGGGTAGTGCAGTGGTGTTTGGGTAGTGTAGGGAGTCGTGCTGGGGGTAGTGTTTTAGGGTTTAGGGTAGTGCAGTGGTGTTTGTGTAGTGTAGGGGGTTGTGCTGGGGGTAGTGTTTTAGGGTTTAGGGTAGTGCAGTGGTGTTTGGGTCGTGTAGGGGGTCGTGCTGGGGGTAGATTTAGGGTTTAGGGTAGTGCAGTGGTGTTTGGGTAGTGTAGGGGGTAGTGCTGGGGTAGTGTTTTAGGGTTTAGGGCAGTGCAGTGGTGTTTGTGTAGTGAAGGGGGTCATGCTGTGGGTAGTGTTTTAGGGTTTAGGGTAGTGCAGATGTGTTTGTGTAGTGTAGGGGTCGTGTTTTAGGGTATAGGGTAGTGCAGTGGTGTTTGGGTAGTGTAGGGGGTCATGCTGGGGTTAGTGTTTTAGGGTTTAGGGTAGTGCAGTGGTGTTTGGGTAGTGTAGGGGTCGTGCTGGGGGTAGTGTTTTAGGGTTTAGGGTAGTGCAGTGGTGTTTGTGTAGTGTGGGAGGTCATGCTGGGGGTATATTTAGGGTTTAGTGTAGTGCAGTGGTGTTTGGGTAGTGTAGGGAGTCTTGCTGGGGGTAGTGTTTTAGGGTTTAGGGTAGTGCAGTTATGTTTGGGTAGTGTAGGGTGTCGTGCTGGGGGTAGTGTTTTAGGGTTTAGGGTAGTGCAGTGGTGTTTGGGTAGTAGAGGGTAGTGTTTTAGGGTTTAGGGTAGTGCGCCCAACCAGCCACAATATCCGTGGACAAAGGGATCCTGACTCTTTGGAACGCTCCGTCAATTGAATAATTTGGGTCAAGGGCCCTACCACGTCCAAGACCTATCAATTCCTTTCTTGGGATCCCTCATATACCTGGAGAAAAAGGTACATAGTTTCTCATCAATTTCAGGCGTGTGTGCCACCTTCCCCTTCAGTGAGGGCCTGGGGCATTCTCCCCTCATCCTATTCCTGACCTCCCTTTCAAGGGGTTGATGGATTTTCCCCACCACATACTCTGCCACTTTGGCGTCAGGTGTCCACTCTGCCGACCTAGGATGGTAAATTTGGGTAGGCTCGAACATGTCCGAGTGGACACCGTCCCCAATCTGGGACTGAGAGGAGTGGGACTCTGGACGCCAGGGACGCCCCGAGTCCTTATCCTCATCGGAGGAGAAATCGTCCTCCGATACACCCTCTCCCTCTAAGGGAAACCCGCCGTCGGGGTCTACAATAGTGGTGACAGTGTCGCAATTTTCTCCGGGTCCCTCCTCCTCCCGGCAGGGTGCATGTTTTAGTGTTCGCGCACTCTTGTGGAAGGTCTCCGTAAGTTTATCAAATCCTTCCAATTGCCCCACGTTATGCTTAACGGCCCTTTTATTCCCCATCTGGGAGCTACTTGGACCTGCCACCACCAGATCTGGGTCACTGAACACCCCAGGGATGCTTTTCGCCAGCTTATCAACCTTATCTCTAAGAGGAGCCAGCGCCCTAGAAATAGCCAGAGAGAGGGCTTGGTCCACTGCTGGAGGGAGAAGTTGGGGGCCATTCCTCCTCCACTTCCTGGTAGGAGGAGTAAAAATGGTCTTCTGGAGAAGACATGATAGCAGAGGGTGTGAGCACAGAACAAATGCCCTTAAAATCCTTAAGACAGCCCCTCGCCGGTGCTCCAACAGCTGGGCTTTCCCCGAAGCTGTTATAAGAATAGACTGAGGCGCAATACCAATTACCACCACCAGGTGGCACTGGTCACCAACGTGGCCCTGTGGGGAAATCACCGCGTAGCGGTGTCAAAATTAGGCGAGGGTTGGTCGGGAATCAAGCGGACACTAAAGGAGTGACCGGATTCCCAAACGCGCGTAAAGACCAGCGGGAGCGCTCGACGGAGCTGCCTCGCTCGGACCAGACGCGCCTGACAGGATCTCACCGCGGGCAGAGCACACAGCGGGAGAAACTGCGAGGGGAGAACGCGCTCGGGCAAGAGCCTGCTGCGCAGGGAATATGAAACAATACCAAGGCAATAATGCTAATAACGTGCACAAGAAACCGCTATACAAACATCAACAACGTCAGATTAAGCCAAGAATGTAAGGAATGCACTTAACTGACGAGCAGTGAAGAAAGAGGAAGCGGAAGGGACGTCACGATATTATATACGATGGACTGTGATATAATTGGACTATAGTTGCCTTGGAGACTACCCCCTAATGGTTCATGGGTTGTGTAGTCTTTTGTTTAATGATTGTTGTGTTACGTTTTCTTTGAACTGCTATGCAAATAAAGTGAGGAAAGATATGCATAATCCTCGCCTCCGTCCTGCCATAGAATTCATTAAACTTTATTTGATCTGATTTAGAAACATAGATCATAAAAGTGTACATAAAAACAGTAAATCCTCTTTCCTAATACAATACAGTGAGAATTAATTAAAACCAGTAGGTAAAAACGGGTGTTACAAAGCCCGGTTCAGAGCAACTTCAAGTTAACAGAATCGTAAAGTTCAATGTTTCGCAAGATCAATCTCATGTACTTCGTGCAAAATATGCAATAAGGGGTCCAAGTAAGATGTAACGCTCCAATACCTGACCAGTTTGCACTATATAAAACTGCAGAAAAACTAAAACTAAAAAGTGTTTTGCACACTTCTGTCATTGGGCTATATGTGGGCTACATCTGGGTGATATTTGTGCAACATTTGGGCTCTTTTTTCTCTGGTGGCCATCTTGGGAGACTTATTTGTTATGAAGTTTCCTAATTTCGTCATTTACTGTAGTCTCCTCAGTAGGAAATGCTTTCAGTTTTTACTTTGATTCCATCAAGAAGGCATTCAGATGTGTCACACATTTGCCATAAATTCAGAATGTTAGCACTCTAGTTGTTCATTAGATCACTGTAGTAAAGCTACTGCTCACCAGGGAGTTAACTGGAAGTCTACTGCTGGTATTGAAAGTGATTGTTTCAGTCTGCATGTCAGAATTTTCTAATGAAATAGAAGAGGATTTGAGATCTCACTTAAAACATGCCCTACATTTTCTTTCTGCAGCACTAACCATAATTTCTATGGCAAAATGAACCCCCTCATTTTGTTCCTTTTTAAATTAAATGTTTTAAGAGTTACCAGTTTATTCCAATCAAGATGGCTTCAGGTGTGCCATACTTTTGTCATAAGTAAGACTGTTAGCGCTCTAGTTGTTCTTTAGAACACTCTGGGAAGCTGCAGTAGAACACAAAGGCATCAACTGACAGGCTGCTCCTGTTGAAATATAACAGGAAGATATTTGAGATCTCACTTAAAACATGTCCTAATTTTTCTTTCTACAGCACTAACCATAATTTCTATGACAAAATGAACCCCCTCATTTTGTTCCTTTTTAAATTAAATGTTTTAAGAGTTACCAGTTTATTCCAATCAAGATGGCTTCAGGTGTGCCATAATTTTGTCATAAGTAAGACTGTTAGCACTCTAGTTGTTCTTTAGAACACTCTGGGAAGCTGCAGTAGAACACAAAGGCATCAACTGACAGGCTGCTCCTGTTGAAATATAACAGGAAGATATTTGAGATAAGACTTGAAACATGTCCTAATTTTTCTTTCTACAGCTCTAACCATATTTCTATGACAAAATGAACCCCTTCATTTTGTTCCTTTTTAAATTAAATGTTTTAAGTGTTACCAGTTTATTCCAATCAAGATGGCTTCAGGTGTGCCATACTTTTGTCATAAGTAAGGCTGTTAGCACTCTAGTTGTTCTTTAGAACACTCTGGGAAGCTGCAGTAGAACACAAAGGAATCAACTGACAGTCTCTGCCCTTGTTGGATGTACATGTTTTACTGAGAATGTCAGACTTCATTCTCACATGACTGAGAAAGATAATGTGAATTTACAGAAAATATGCTCTCATTTTAGCTTCTGGAGCACCTTCCAAAACTGTATGGGACAAGCATGTGAAAATAGTTTTCTCTCAAACATGATTCATGATATCCCAGCAGAAGGTTTTCACAGGGTAAAATCACCTTAGAACACACCACAATTCCTGAAATTAGTATGGTACCATCAACAAATGAATTCTAATGTAACTAAAGTCTGTTATCACCCTTTATAGTTCTCCTTTTGGTAACCCTCAAAATCTTCGATTCACTACAATGCATTTCAATGGGGTACTATCATTTATATTGGTCCCAAGATGGCTGCCAGCAATTCCAGGATGAAGTGCTGACAGCCAATCAGATCTCACGATGACATGTGTGGTTAGGCTCCGCCCAGATATATATGTGTTTTCTTTTTCAAATTTCTCAGGAACTACTGAACGGATTTACACCATTTAACCAAAGGCATGACTCTGAACCAAGGGCTACCTTTTTGCCAAATTTGGTGTAATTCCGTTCAGCAGTTCGGACTGTAGCTGCGATGAAAGGTTCCTATGGAAAATTGCATGGGGAAAACACGTTTTGGGACCCCCTTTTTCTCGGCCCCCACTTGATGAATCACCCGAGACTTTCAGGATAGGAGCGGACCGGAGCGGGCCACGAGTTTTGAAAATTTTGCGAAGATTCGTCAACCGGCGTCAAAGTTATTTCAAATAGAATGTTGCGGATTTCCTATGGAAAATAGGTCCTAACTATAACTATCTACTGGCGACCGCCAGTAGATATATATATATATATATATATATTACCTACTGGCGGTCGCCAGTAGGTAGTTATAGTTAGGACCTATTTTCCATAGGAAATTCACAACATTCTATTTCCAATAACTTTGGCGCCGGTTGATGAATCTTCGCAAAATCTTCAAAACACGTGGGGCGCTCCGGTCCACTCCTATCCTGAAAGTCTCGGGGTGATTCGTCAAGTGGGGGCCGAGAAAAGGGGTCCCAAAACGTGTTTTCCCCATGCAATTTTCCATAGGAACCTTAGTCGCAGCTACAGCCCGAACTGCTGAGCGGAATTACACCAAATTTGGCAAAAGGTAGCCCTTGGTTCAGAGTCGTGCCTTTGGTTAAATGGTGTAAATCCATTCAGTAGTTCCTGAGAAATTTGAAAGAAAACACATATATATCTGGTCGGAGCCTAACCACACATGTCATCGTGAGATCTGATTGGCTGTCAGCACTTCATCCTGGAATTGCTGGCAGCCATCTTGGGACCAATATAAATGATAGTACCCCATTGAAATGCATTGTAGTGAATCAAAGATTTTGAGGGTTACCAAAAGGAGAACTATAAAGGGTGATAACAGACTTTAGTTACATTAGAATTCATTTGTTGATGGTACCATAATAATTTCAGGAATTGTGGTGTGTTCTAAGTGATTTTACCCTGTGAAAAACCTTCTGCTGGGATATCATGAATCATGTTTGAGAGAAAACTATTTTCACATGCTTGTCCCATACAGTTTTGGAAGGTGCTCCAGAAGCTAAAATGAGAGCATATTTTCTGTAAATTCACATTATATTTCTCAGTCATGTGAGAATGAAGTCTGACATTCTCAGTAAAACATGTACATCCAACAAGGGCAGAGACTGTCAGTTGATTCCTTTGTGTTCTACTGCAGCTTCCCAGAGTGTTCTAAAGAACAACTAGAGAGCTAACAGTCTTACTTATGATAAAAGTATGGCACACCTGAAGCCATCTTGATTGGAATAAACTGGTAACACTTAAAAACATTTAATTTAAAAAGGAACAAAATGAGGGGGTTCATTTTGTCATAGAAATTATGGTTAGTGCTGTAGTAAGAAAAATTAGGACATGTTTTAAGTGAGATCTCAAATATCTTCCTGTTATATTTCAACAGGAGCAGCCTGTCAGTTGATGCCTTTGTGTTCTACAGCAGCTTCCCAGAGTGTTCTAAAGAACAACTAGAGTGCTAACAGTCTTACTTATGACAAAAGTATGGCACACCTGAAGCCATCTTGATTGGAATAAACTGGTAACATCTTAAAACATTTAATTTAAAAAGGAACAAAATGAGGGGGTTCATCTCGCCATAAAAATTATGGTTAGTGCTGCAGAAAGAAAATTTAGGGCATGTTTTAAGTGAGATCTCAAATCCTCTTCTATTTCATTAGAAAATTCTGACATGCAGACTGAAACTATCACTTTCAATACCAGCAGTAGACTTCCAGTTAACTCCCTGGTGAGCAGTAGCTTTACTACAGTGATCTAATGAACAACTAGAGTGCTAACATTCTGACTTTATGGCAAATGTGTGACACATCTGAATGCCTTCTTGATGGAATCAAAGTAAAAACTGAAAGCATTTCCTACTGAGGAGACTGCAGTAAATGACGAAATTAGGAAACTTCATAACAAATAAGTCTCCCAAGATGGCCACCAGAGAAAAAAGAGCCCAAATGTAGCACAAATATCACCCAGATGTAGCCCACATATAGCCCAATGACAGAAGTGTGCAAAACACTTTTAATTTTTAGTTTTTCTGCAGTTTTATATAGTGAAAACTGGTCAGGTATTGGAGCGTTACATCTTACTTGGACACCTTATTGCGTATTTTGCACGAAGTACATGAGATTGATCTTGCGAAACATTGAACTTTACGATTCTGTTAACCTGAAGTTGCTCTGAACCGGGCTTTGTAACACCCGTTTTTACCTACTGGTTTTAATTAATTCTCACTGTATTGTAATAGGAAAGAGGATTTACTGTTTTTATGTACACTTTTATGATCTATATTTCTAAATCAGATCAAATAAAGTTTAATGAATTCTATGGCAGGACGGAGGCGAGGATTATGCATATCTTTCCTCACTTTATTTGCATAGCAGTTCAAAGAAAACGTAACACAACAATCATTAAACAAAAGACTACACAACCCATGAACCATTAGGGGGTAGTCTCCAAGGCAACTATAGTCCAATCATATCACAGTCCATCGTATATAATATCGTGACGTCCCTTCTGCTTCCTCTTTCTTCACTGCTCGTCAGTTAAGTGCATTCCTTACATTCTTGGCTTAATCTGACGTTGTTGCTGTTTGTATAGCGGTTTCTTGTGCACGTTATTAGCATTATTGCCTTGGTATTGTTTCATATTCCCTGCGCAGCAGGCTCTTGCCCGACGCGTTCTCCCCTCGCAGTTTCTCCCGCTGTGTGCTCTGCGCGTGGTGAGATCCTGTCAGGCGCGTCTGGTCCGAGCGAGGCCGCTCCGTCGAGCGCTCCCGCTGGTCTTTACGCGCGTTAGGGAATCCGGTCACTCCTTTAGTGTCCGCTTGATTCCCGACCAACCCTCGCCTAATTTTGACACAGCTACGCGGTGATTTCCCCACACTGCCACGTTAGTGACCAGCACCACCTGGTGGTGGTAATTGGTATTGCGCCTCAGTCTATTCTTATAACAGCTTCGGGAAAGCCCAGCTGTTGGAGCACCGGCGAGGGGCTGCTTTAAGGATTTTAAGGGCATTTGTTCTGTGCTCACACCCTCTGCTATCATGTCTTCTCCAGAAGACCATTTTTACTCCTCCTACCAGGAAGTGGAGGAAGAATGGCCCCCAACTTCTCCCTCCAGCAGTGGACCAAGCCCTCTCTCTGGCTATTTCTAGGCGCTGGCTCCTCTTAGGGATCAGGTTGATAAGCTGGCGAAAAGCATACCTGGGGTGTTCAGTGACCCAGATCTGGTGGTGGCGGGTCGAAGTAGCTCCCAGATGGGGAATAAAAGGGCCGTTAAGCATAATGCGGGGCACTTGGAAAGATTTGATAAACTTACCGAGACCTTCCTCAAGAGTGCGCGAATGCTAAAACATGCACCCTGCCGGGAGGAGGAGGGGCCCGGAGAAAATTGCGACACTGTCACCACTATTGTAGACCCCGACGGCGGGTTTCCCTTAGAGGGAGAGGGTGTATCGGAGGACGATTTCTCCTCCGATGAGGATAAGGACTCGGGCGTCCCTGGCATCCAGAGTCCCACTCCTCTCAGTCCCCGGTTGGGGACGGGGTCCACTCGGACATGTTCGAGCCTACCCAAATTTACCATCCTAGGTCGGCAGAGTGGACACCTGACGCCAAAGTGGCAGAGTATGTGGTGGGGAAAATCCATCAACCCCTTGAAAGGGAGGTCAGGAATAGGATGAGGGGAGAATGCCCCAGGCCCTCACTGAAGGGGAAGGTGGCACACAGTCCTAAAATTGATGAGAAACTATGTACCTTTTTCTCCAAGTATATGAGGGATCCCAAGAAAGGAATTGATCGGTCTTGGACGTGATAGGGCCCTTGATCCAAATAATTCAATTGACGTAGCGTTCAAAAGAGTCAGGATCCCCTTTGTCCATGGATATTGTGGCTGGTTGGGCGCACTACCCTAAACCCTAAAACACTACCCCCTCCACTACACTACCCTAAACCCTAAAACACTACCCCCAGCACGACACCCTACACTACCCAAACATAAATGCACTACCCTAAACCCTAAAACACTACCACCAGCACGACTCCCTACACTACCCAAACACCACTGCACTACCCTAAACCCTAAAACACTACCCCCAGCATGACTCCCTACACTACCCAAACACCACTGCACTACACTAAACCCTAAATATACCCCCAGCATGACCTCCCACACTACACAAACACCACTGCACTACCCTAAACCCTAAAACACTACCCCCAGCACGACCCCCTATACTACCCAAACACCACTGCACTACCCTAAACCCTAAAACACTAACCCCAGCATGACCCCCTACACTACCCAAACACCACTGCACTACCCTATACCCTAAAACACGACCCCCTACACTACACAAACACGACTGCACTACCTAAACCCTAAAACACTACCCACAGCATGACCGCCTTCACTACACAAACACTACTGCACTGCCCTAAACCCTAAAACACTACCCCAGCACTGCCCCCTACACTACCCAAACACCACTGCACTAACATAAACCCTAAAACACTACCCCAGCACAACCCCTTACACTACACAAACACCACTGCACTACCCTAAACCCTAAAACACTACCCCCCGCATGACTCCCTACACTACCCAAACACCACTGCACTACCCTAAACCCTAAATCTACCCCCAGCACGACCCCCTACACTACCCAAACACCACTGCACTACCCTAAACCATAAAACACTACCCCCAGCATGACCCCCTACACTACACAAACACCACTGCACTACCCTAAACCCTAAAACACTACCACCAGCATGACCCCCTACACTACTCAAACACCACTGCACTACCCTAAACCCTAAAACACTACCCCAGCACGACCCCTTACACTACCCATACACCACTGCACTACCCTAAACCCTAAAACACTACTCCCAGCATGACCCCCTACACTACTGCACTACCCTAAACCCTAAAACACTACCACCAGCACGACCCCTACACTACACAAACACCACTGCACTACCTAAACCTAAAACACTACCCCCAGCACGACCCCCTACACCACCCAAACACCACTGCACTACCCTAAACCCTAGAAAAGAAACCCCCACCCCATGCCCAATCCCCCTCTCACCTCCTCATGTTCTCCTCCTCATGGTTCCTGCTTCACGTCATCTCTGAGGGGCGGTGCACGTCGCTGTGAGGAAACAGAACAGCCTCTGTTTCCTTACAACGACATGGATCGTCTACATGTTTTTTAGAACGCATGGTCATTTACCATACATACCTTTACAACAAAATTCGTTGTAAAGGCATGTGTGGTAAATGACCATGCGTTCTAAAAAAAATGCGTAGTAATGACTTCATGATGTACAACGCATGCGTGGTAATGCATGCGTTGTAATGGTATCGCAAAGTAAAAAAGTCGTTGTAACGGCTGTTTACCGATCGAAGCTGGCCCCTGTTCTTCAGTGAGACGTTTATTTGATTAATTAGGAGGAAGGAATGTGGTTTTTTTACCGAAAAGTGCATTCACGGCTGTTGTATTGTGAAAGTGTCCTTGTGGCCTGGTTTCACTTCTGGTGAGAGAGTGGA
Organism: Calotriton arnoldi; assembly: GCA_963921515.1. Taxonomy (NCBI): domain Eukaryota; kingdom Metazoa; phylum Chordata; class Amphibia; order Caudata; family Salamandridae; genus Calotriton; species Calotriton arnoldi. The sequence continues at coordinate 385,131 of CAWUFW010008670.1, forward strand.
AGACTCTGTTTGGATCTAAAGGAGTTCTGTTGTTGGACGGGGCCGGCGCGACATGTCATCAGAAAACATAGCTAATGGAAAGCGCCCTCCCTGAAGTGTAGAGCAGTGCCATGAGAGGTCAACGAGTGTGCGTCCCACCGCAGTATGACCGTACCGCGTGACCATTGTGCCGCCTCCAGGGTACGGGAGGCAGAAGTGGCATCGCAGGTCCTCTTGTAGACCGTTGTAGCACTAATTCTACATTTTGATACTAGGGCATTTTTAACTTCGTTGTTCCTGCCAGATACAAAGAGAAGATCCTGTGTTATTCAGTGCCCTCGTTACCTTTTTTGTGGGTTGTGGTGCTTGTCACTTCGCTGCCCCACCGGTGCACACGACTGGGCACCCCACCTCGTGTGCCATCTGCAGGGCCTCTGCCCTCGGATCACTGGTTTCGGTTTCTGGAGTGGCAACATAAACAGTTGCTCCCAAAGGACTAGCCTGAACACTTAGGTGAATATCCCCTGCACCAGTATTCCACGGAAATTCTTTCCTATCTCTCCCACGTCAACGAGCACGGCTCCGCTTGCGACACCGTATGACGTCATCGGAGCCATAAGAGGACCTCGTCGGCGTGCTGACGTCAGTTCCACCCATTTTTCCGTGCCACCGAGGCAAACAGGGGACCGAGACATTTTCACATGTATACATAGTATAATAAATATATATATATTCACTGAAAAAACCATAGGTTTCAGGCATGTTATAATTAGAAATTAGCATTTAAAAACCTTAGAAATTCACTGAAAAAACCATAGGTTTCAGGCACGTTATAGTTAGAAATTAGCATTTAAAAACCTTAGAAATTCACTGAAAAAACCATAGGTTTCAGGGGCGTTGTAGTTAGTTGGACATTTCACTCGTACAAAACCATAGATATTCCCCCGTTATAGTTAGTTCAGCTAACTATAACTCGTGCGCCCGCAATGCACTGCTGATGACGTCACATATTACATCACTCATGACATGGTCAGTGACATCACTCATGACATCACTGATGACATCTCAAATGACATCACTGATGACATCATCCAGTGAATGTGTGTTTTTCTGAAAATTAAATATGTTTTATATATGTATATCTCAAGGTCGAAGGAAGAATAAATGGGTATATAAGTGTCTAAATGGATGATTTTTTTGTAAAATTGATTGTATAACTGACTAAGTGCATCTTAGTGAATACATGGGTTAGTGAGTAATGTTTAAATATGAAAATATCTGTATCAGTCTCTCACTTTGTGTATAAGTGGCTGCATGGGTTGGTGAGTAGCTACATGAGTGTCTATATGGGTTATTAGTTGGTTTTTGAGTATCAGTATGAGTGTCTGAGTGTCTGTATGGTTCGGTGGGGGTATTACTTAGTGCATAGATGCATGAATGAGTGACTCACTGTTTGCATGTGTTGAAGACAGCATGTGTGCAGGACTGTATAGGTGGATGAGTATGTGTATGGGTGTGTTAGTGAGTGAATGATTGTCTCAATAGTGTCTTTATGAGTAACTACATATGTTTTAAACTAGTATATGTGAGTATTGGTGTATATAAGTGAGTATATGTGAGAGTGAGAGATTGGAAGAGTTCCTGTACAAATAAGTAGGTGTTTCTATAAGTGATTGTTTAAGAGAGTAAGTATGTGTAAGTTTCTGTAGAAGTAAGTGTGGTAGTGTGTGTATAACTGTATATGCAAGTAAATGGATGTTTGATACTTTGTTTGCATGTGTGACATGTGTGTGAGTAACTCTATGGATGAGTGGCGGTGTGTAACAGGATGTATAGGTGTATGAGTACATATGATGAGTGAGTACATGTATGAGTGACTGTATAGGGACTGTTGGTGAATGAGTGGATGTGTGTGTAGATCTTGGAATTACTGAATAGGTGTGTTGTAACTGGTATTGGTATGTCCATTGTTTTGAAAATGTTAGTTTGTATTTTTGAGTGTGTGTATCAAAGGTTATATTAGGGTGAGAGGAGGTCTGCCACTCTATCACAAGGATGATGTCATCAGTGATGTCATTTGAGATGTCATCAGTGATGTCATTTGAGATGTCATGAGTGATGTCATGAGTGATGTCACTGACCATGTCATGAGTGATGTAATATGTGACATCATCAGCAGTGCATTGCGGGCGCGCGAGTTATAGTTGGCTGAACTAACTATAACGGGGGAATTTCTATGGTTTTGTACGAGTGAAATGTCCAACTAACTATAACGCCCCTGAAACCTATGGTTTTTTTCAGTGAATTTCTAAGGTTTTTTAAATGTTAATTTCTAACTATAACGTGCCTGAAACCTATGGTTTTTTCAGTGAATATATATATATATATATATATGTGTGTTTTTAATACCAAATACATTTTGCTATTTGTCTATTCATATTATCCCACAAATCACTCAGCCTAGACCAGGTGTCCCCAACCAGTTGATTTTGAGCTACCAGTAGCTCCCAGACACCTTCCGATTAGCTCACACCCTTGAGTTAATTTTTAAAATAGCACAAGGTCATATTTTCCTTTCAAAGGTAAGAAAAAGCTGTGTTCATTTTACTTTATCATCATGCTTCAGACAGCTGGGCCTGATAATGAACAGTGGACAGTCAGATACATGCTTCAGCTTGGGGCTGGTTCACAGAGGTGAAGAACTGAAGCACTGAGGTATGTAACTCCAAAATAAAAGTCATGGTCAACTCAGTATTAGAGCTGTGAACAAAATTATGTTCTGAATGCTTTCAAATGGGAGAAAAGGAAAGTTACCTTCATGAGTAAGTTAACTATTCATTTCAATTTTCTCTCATTTCAAAGTGTTGCATTTACAAACAGGAGGCCCCTTACTCCCAGTGGCCAGTAGACACTGTGCCAAAGGTATAATGGAGAAATGCTGCCATATTATGAACTTTTTTTGCTGATTATTTTTCTGCATTTTAAATTTCTCCCATTTAAAATATTCAAATGTTATGTTTGTGTTATTCATGTAACAATGCCACATATGGTGAAAGGTATATCCTGTGCTGCAAGTAAATACAACACAGGCTCTCATTCACCGTAGAAATATGTCCCATTCATACGCACACATGTTTATTTGTACCCTGCGCCAGCAGTAACATCTTTAAATTAAATCAGGATGTCTTCTCCTTTTTCAGGAAAATCAGGTTAAAAAGTTTTCTTGCAGAATGTCCAGGAAGATTGAGAGTCAAATTCTTCAGGCTGTAGATCTAAATCCAAATTCATCCCGACATTAGATATGGTGGGCCCTGAGATGGCTATTTTTTGAAAAAGCAGTATTAAACGATTTACAACAAGTAACCAAGTATGTCCCTCCTGCCACACCTAACCTCACGAAACAAGAAATGATGGCACTCAATAAATTGCAAAACAATCCAAATATCACAATCAAACCATGTGATAAAGGACGCGGTATAGTTGTTACGGATACTCACAAAAATATAGCTAAAATAACAACTATGTTACCAGTACCTGAAGATTACAAACAAGTCAACTCAGGGGGTTTTGCCAGACTCAAAATTCAGATTGAGAATATCACTCAGAAAGCTATGCTGGAGGGAAAAATTTGTAAAAAGGAATTTGAATTTCTGAATAAGTCTGATCCTTTCATTCCAGCCTTGTATGGAGTTCCTAAAACTCACAAGGATATAAGGGACCCCCTCTACGCCCTATTATTTCATCCATTAACTAGAGCACAGAACCTCTATCAAAATATGTGGATACAATCCTATGTCCGCTGACAAAAGACTACCAATCATATATCAGAGACACAGAAGATATAATAGCCAAAATTGAGAAAATGCCTTATAATCAGGAGCAGGAAATTTAAGTCACCCATGATATAGAGGCACTTTATACAAACATTCCCCAGCGACAAGCCATAGAGTCTGTGGCAGCTCTCCTTGACAGATCTCCAGGAGATAAACCAGATGATTATTTCATCTTGGAATGCTTGGATATAGTGCTTCGAAACAATTTCTTTGAATTCAACAACACCATGTATCGACAAATCAAGGGGACTAGCATGGGAGCCTCCGATGCCCCTAGCATAGTGAACACCTATATGGGGGAGTATGAATGTAAACACATTTTCAACTAGGTTGTACCATTTTATGAAAATGTGCAACATTGGTACAGGTTCATTGATGAAATTTTCTTTGTGGGGGACAGGAGATGAAAGTGACCTTCTAAATTTCCTTTCATGGTTGAACCTTAGCGACAAGAACTTAAAATTTAAAGCTACGTACAGCAGAGAGATGGTCGAATTCTTAGATATTTGGATTTCAGGAAAAGAAGACGTGTTACAAGTCAGCTTTTGCAGAAAACCTACAGCAAAAAATACCATCTTAGAACATAACAGTTTCCATCCTAACTGCCATAAAGACTCTATACCCTTTGGGGAATTCCTGAGGATTAGGAGTAATTGCACCAATATGAAGGAGTACAACACACATGGTGAACACCTGAAAAGGAGACTCTTAGCGAGGGGATATCCAAGACGCCTGGTCAGGCAAGCCTTCAAAAGAGCAAAAAATTGTAATCGGGATGCCTTAAATTTAAAAATCAAGAAAGTCCTAGACAAAAACTGGAAGTTCCTTAACATCAATGCAGAAGAAGAAAGGTTACAAAAACCTATACTTGCCTACAAAAGAAATGTGAATCTTAAGAACAAATTAGTCCATACCAGGTTGAAACATAAAGAGTTGAAACAGCGGACCATCGGGGGTTATCCCCCGATTAAAGGTAATCAAAGGTGTGGTACATGCCACGTGTGCGACTCAGCACTCACCACTGAACGATGGGAGCACAGGGGCCGCAAGGGGTTACTGAACGATATGACCAACTGTAAGGGTACTAATATTGTCTACCTCATCCTGTGCCCATGTGGCCTAGGATATATTGGAAAGACGGGAGAGAATTTCGGATATGCTTTTGTGAACACATGTCAGCGATCAGGACCAACAAATTTCAAGCTCCTATGGCCTGGAACTGTTATGAGAAGAAACATACTGAGAGTGAACTAAAGTGGCTCATCCTAGAGAAAGTAAGACACAAACCAGGGAGATCTATTGTGGAAGTCCGCAAAGAAAGAGAGACGTTTTGGATATTTTCGTTGAACAAAGTAAAGGAAGGTCTGAATGAAGAAATAGTGTGGAACATCACTTAAACACTGGTTAGGCCATCAGATAGACTCTATATATCTATCTATCCTGGAGTAGGCAGTACCTACACACTACGTGAATAGGGTAACTATTTAGTTTTCAAAGTTTGCCACTATATAAAGGGGTTCACTGAAAGAATATCGATGCTAAAAACATCGATGGAAAAAATATCGAAAAAAATACAGAATGCAGAAATATAGACTCCCTATACTTAAACAGGTAAGTACAAAAATATTGAATCAAAAATATCGAAATTAAAATTATAGATGTAAAAAATATCGATTTAAAAATATAAATAAAATAATATATATTAAATCTATAAAATAATATTTTCTTTTAATATACATTTTAACTGAATATAAAAAATAAACTTAATTGAAAAAATATAAAAACACAAACATAATTATTTATTCATATATTTACTTTAAAATAATTTATTAACTATTATCTTTATTTAATTTTTAAACTTTTAAATTATATAAAAATAAAATATATACATATATCAATAATAAAAAATTAAAAAAACATTCTATAATTAATTAAAACATTAAACTATTAAAAAAATAAAACATACATTTCGCAATACAATAAATAAAACAGTAGGGAAAATGTTGGATAGCGAAATAATTAAATTTACTATTCCAACTCCAGTGAGTGCAACAGTAGGGAAAGTGTTGGACAGCGGAGGGGTAAAAATTACTATTCCCACTCCAAAGAGTGCAACAGTAGGGAAAGTGTTGGATAGCGGAGGGGTAAAATTTACCATTCCCACTCCACTGAGTGCAAAAGTAGGGTAAATGTTGGATAGCGGAAGAATTACATTTACTATTCCAACTCCAGTGAGTGCAACAGTAGGGAAAATGTTGGATAGCGGAGGGGTAAAAATTACTATTCCCAATCCAGTGATTGCAACAGTAGGGAAAGTGCTGGATAGCAAAGAGGTAAAAATTACTATTCCCACTACAAAGAGTGCAACAGTAGGGAGAGTGTTGAATAGCAGAGGGGTAAAATTGCTATTCCCACTCCAGTGAGTGCAACAGTAGGGAAGGTGCTGGATAGCTGAGGGGTAAAAATCCCTATTCCCACTCCAGTGAGTGCAACAGTAGGGAACGTTGTGGATAGTGGAGGGGTAAAAATTACTATTCCCACTCCAGTGAGTGCAACAGTAGGGAAACTATTGGATAGCGAAGGGGTAAAAATTACTATTCCCACTCCAGTGACTGCAACAGAAGGGAAAGTATTGGATAGCAGAGGGGTAAAAATGACTATTCCCGCTCCAGTGAGTGCAACAGTATGGAAAGTGCTGGATAGCGGAGGGGTAAAAATTACTATTACCACTCCAGTGAGTGCAACAGTAGGGAAAGTGTTGGATAGCAGAGAAACAAAAATTACTAATAACATTTAAAGAATTGGAAAAAATTAAATAATCTTAAAAATAAATAAACAATATTTTAAAAATATACGATTAAACATATTAAACATATAAAAAGAACACATATTATAATATTAATTACATATAACAAAAAGGTACAATTATATAAAATAAATTAATAAATACATTTATAGACAATATTTATTTAAAAGGAGCAAACATTAACAAACAAATTATTTAAAACATAAATGTATTTATTTTATTTCCTACCCTATAACACCAGACCAATAAAAAGACTTTAACATTTTTATTTAAATTTATTTCCATAATGAACATAATTATTAATGAATTTTAAAATTATTATTAATAAAAAAAGATAATAAGGTGGTTCGGGCAAGATGGCATCCACTGGATGGACGTGTGAGTGAGGAGCTCCCCGGTTGTTTTTCCCCACCCTTGATTTTTGCGGCCAACAGGTTAAGGGAAAACGGTCTGAACAGCGGAGAATAGACGGAGGATAAAAAGACATAAAAGGAGCGAAAATAAGAAGCCCAAAAATTAAGTTTTTGGAAAGTATTGTTCAAACAAAATCAAGGCATTGAAAGCGGCATTTAAAGCGGCAAAAGCAATCAAGCAGGAACGTTCTGTAAAGACCTTCCCCGGCAGGGAGCGATCAGCTGCTGTACACACCTGTGGAAGCTGGGAGAGCCGGAGGCGGGAGATGGGCTGCCGGATGGAACTGCGGGTGTGTGGAAGAGGCAGCAAGGAGGCAGCAAGGAGCTGGAAGCTGGAAACAATAAGCACTAAGCAGTAAGGCCGGAGGTTTGGCAAGTGTGGTGTAAACAGCAGAAGCGACTGGGCTGTTTGGGGGAAAACGCTGCATAGGCTTCTGGAGCAGAGAAGGCATTAAAAACCGGCATTGGAGTTGGAAAACGGCCGGACTAGTGAAGGTGAAAGGCGGTAAGAGCGGCTGAATGTGGGCTTACCCTGGGCTTTAATAAAAGAAAAAGCTAGCAATTAGCAGTGGGGGGTCCAGTTTTGAACAACTATTTGACGTGCGCTGAAAATGCCTCCCAAAACGGCCCGTGGTGGGAAAACCAGGGGTATTACTGAGGCAGTGGCAGGGAACAGAGCGGTACTTGCTGGGCGCAAAGCTATGGGGACGCTGGAGACAGCAGAAGGGGTTATGGAGAATATGCTGCAAGGAAGTGAGCAAAAAAGTGCCCCAGATATTTTTAGCAGCAAATAAGAAAAAGCAACTAACCCCGCATGTGTTTAAGGCTGCGACAGATATCGAACAAATGGAATTGATGGAAAAGGAGAGCCTGCAGCTACAAAGAGAGACTGAACAGAGTGTCATTGATACTGGATTAGCTCTGGAAGTACCAGGGGCAGTGACTGAATCAAATCTAACGACAATGGGACTACAAGTGGATAGCAGACCTTTGGAAGCTGAGGCTGGACTAACCGCTGAAGCCACACGTAGAGAGAGCGATTCAGGGGAAACGTTTTTCTCTCTGTCAGACCCTTCGAATTTTTCTGACGACGATGGTGAACTTGGGCTTAAATCCGGATCATTGGAGGGATCAGTAATGAGTATCGGCAGTGACTTGAATAGCTCAAATCTGGAAGATGAAAATTTGGAGGCAACCATGGTGCGCAGGCAAGGGTCAAATAAGGAGAAGGGGGACCGGTCTGAAACATCTAAGGATTTACTTTGGGATTAATCCTCCTCAGCATAAATGACCCCTGAAGCTGTTAAATCTGTTGACCCAACAGTGGCTGGCCCAGCAGAAAAACCAAACTATGAGATATCCCTGGAATCAATCTATCAATGCATTTTAGATCACAGAGTGGAGACTCGCACTGAGAATGCAAAAACCCATACGGCGTGTCGCAAACTTCAAAATACAGTCAGAAGGATTGCTAAAACGTGCAATGAATTTACAGAGAGAATGAACGAGGCCGAGGCAAGAATCTCTACACTGGAGGATGAAATGGTGGTACAGAAGGCGGCTATAGGAGATATAAAGCTACACAAAGATGACATACAAAATAAGCTTGTGGACTTGGAGAATAGACTTGAGAGGAATAATCTTAGGATTTTAGGTGTGCCGGAGGGGATGGAGGGGCAGGATGTCCGCAAGTTTGTGGTAGAATTATTTGTAGAGGCTTTTCCTGAACTGACAGGTTGGAAATGGGCTGATGAAGTGCAGAGGGCACATAGATTCCCATTTAAACAGCAGGTGGTAAAAGCTGGGTAAACTGATCTAAGACCACAGGCGATTCTGATCTGCTTGAACAACTTTTTGGCACGCCAGGCCATCTATGATCTTGCACGTCCTGACAGAAAGAGGGAAGGGCGTGCAATTTTTTGTAAGACCCGATTATTGTCGTCATACGGTGGAGAAAAGGTGGCAGTTGCGTCAGTTAATCACTCCCTTTCAGGGAAAGGGGGCATAAGCTTTTTTGTTACAACCTGCCACACTTAAAGTATTTTTAAGGATCAAGCACGTTTTTTCACCTCAGAGGTGCAAGCCAAAGAGTATCTGATGTCAATTTAAGATTTGTTTGGGCTATGTATGTAAGGAGGTGCTTTTTTTATCTTTTTCCTGGCTTTGAAGTAATGATGCATGGGGATATAAGAAGATTCATTAGACTGTGGAAACATAGATCAAGAAAGTAGTTGATGTCTTCTTGTAATGTTGCAAATGTTTAGTTTTGATTATTGTTTAGCCAGGAATATGTTAGAAGGGTGGGGAACACAGGGTCGCAAACTCAGGGCCTGATTCACAGAACTAACTTACGACAAAATCCTAAACTTACTACCATTTTGGTATTCACAGAATGAACTTACTCATTTTGGTATTCACAGAATGAACTTACTCATTTTGGCATTCACAGAATGAACTTACTCATTTTGGTATTCACAGAATGAACTTACTACCATTTTGGTATTCACAGAATGAACTTACTCATTTTGGTATTCACAGAATGAACTTACTACCATTTTGTTATTCACAGAATGAACTTACTACCATTTTGGTATTTACAGAATGAATTTACTACCATTTTGGTATTCACAGAATGAACTTACTCATTTTGGTATTCACAGAAGGCACTTACTCATCAATGAGTAAGTGCCTTCTGTGAATACCAAAATGTGTAAGTTTCACAAAATGTGTAAGTTACACAAAATGTGTAAGTTACACAAAATGAGTAAGTTACACAAAATGTGTAAGTTCACACAAAATGTGTAAGTGCCTTCTGTGAATACCAAAATGAGTAAGTTCATTCTGTGAATACCAAAATGAGTAAGTTCATTCTGTGAATACCAAAATGGTAGTAAGTTTAGGATTTTGTCGTAAGTTAGTTCTGTGAATCGGGCCCACACTTTCCATCACAAGGGCCATTGGCCCTGTTGCCTATTTTTGGGGAGAGGGTGGAGGGAGGGGAGGGGGTTCTTTGGGGCTCGGGGTGGTATGGAGTAGGGGCTCAGGGTTGGGACACGGGGAATCTGGGGAGGGAGGGGGGTGAAAAATTCAATCCATGATGATAAAAATATGACACTTGTGAGTAGTTCTATTGAGGTTAAATTTATGATGTATATACTGCTAGGATACCGTATAAAATATGGCAGATAAAATTAGGGATTTTGGGTTAAGGGTCTGTTTGTTTAATGTTTGTGGTCTGAACAGCAACAGTAAAAGATTATGGATTGCAGCTGATTTGCGGTTAATGAATCCTAATATTGTATGTATACAGGAAACGCATATACCCACGTATGGTGATGAAGGAATTGGGGTTTAGCTTAGTAGTGGCATCCCATCAGACTGTTATGAATAGGGGTGTGGCTATAATGGTTAGACATGGACTAGGGGTGATTGGGAAGACCAAGGCTGATAATTTCGGGAGGTGGGCTATTGTAGAATGGGTAATAGATGGCAAGAAGGTTGTCATATGTACAGTGTATGGCTCAAACTTTGATGAAGCAGAAATATTAGCAGGACTAAATGTAGAGTTAGTGATGTGGGACACTCCGTTGATTTTATGTGGAGACTTTAATATACATGTGGAAGGGCAGGAGTGGGATCCTAATAAGAAAAAGTATTCAGGTCGGAAACCCAAGGTTTTTAAAGCGCTACAGGAACTTATCTTGGATCATGGATTAGTTGACGCTTGGGCAACCCTAAATTATGTGGACCCAGGGTATACTTTCTATTCGCATCCGCATCATAAATTAGTAAGACTTGACTATGTTTTTATGCCAAGACAATACATGGTGGGAGCAAAAATGCAGATTTGGCCCAGGATAACGGCAGTTCTTGGCCCATTGTTATTAGACGTTAATTTAGGTGTTCAAAAGAGGGTGGGCAGACCTTTTACGTTCAATAGGAAGCTCTTGTTGGATAGTTTATTTGTTGAACACATGAAAGTTTGGTGTTTACAATTTTTAGAAATTAATAGAGGATCAGCCTCAACAGCTATGATATGGGATGCAATGAAGGCTGGATTGCGAGGAGAGACAATTAGTTACGGATGGGGCAAGAGGAAGCAACATCAGGATATGATGCGAGGACTTTTAGACAATCTTAGAGATGCGGAACAGGAACTTATTCAGGAAATAAGGAGGGGGGTAGAAGACAAGACTATACAAACAAAGATAGCATGCTGCAAGGCTAAAATTAATCAGGTTTGGAGTAAGGATATTGTTTGTCAATATAAGGCATATAAAGGGGAAAGATACGAATTTGGGGAAGCCACAGGTCGGTGCCTGGCACAGAGATTGCGGGTCAAGCACTCTTTGCAGAAAATAAATGCATTGAAGGACTCAGCTGGGAATATGGTAGAGAGTATGGAGGGTATATTGGGAATTTTTCATGCATTTTTATAAAGAACTATATTCTCACGAGGAAAGGAGTGAGCAGGCTATTATGGCTTTCTTGCAGAAAGTAGATTTGTTAAAATTAGGATTAGAGGAGCAGGAAACACTTGACACCCCGATAACAATGGAAGAGCTAGAGGAGGCAGTGTGTTCGTTTGCCCGAGGAAAAGCAGCAGGGCCAGATAAATTACCACTTGAGGTGTATCAAGTGTTGTTTCAGGTATTAAAGGAGGATATGTTGGCTGTCATGCAAGAAGCACAGATTGGGAAATCGCCACCATCATGGGACGAGGCCAACATAGTGGTATTTAAAAAGAAAGACAAATCACCAGAATTACCAGGGTCTTATAGGCACATTTCTCTGTTAAACTCAAATGGCAAAATATATGCTAAAATTTTGGCAACGAGGTTGGTGAGGGTGATTACCCCGTTGGTCTCTATACATCAGCATGGGTTTATACCCGCCAGGAGCACGGTCAACCATATAAATAGAGTAGTTGCTTTAATAGACTATGCAAATGTACAACACGCTAAGGGGTCAATTCCGATTCGGGCCGGAAAAAGCACCGACCGACTCGGAGCCGGAATGAATTCCGACCGACACGTACCTGTGGCGCCCGACACGCCAAGTACGATGCAAAGCGTGCAAAATCCGACCAACACGTACTGAACCCAAGCCGAACGACCGAGCCGCACGGAAAACAGCAATCCGGCCGGAAAAACACGCGAATCGAACCGACCGACACGCACCCGGAACAAATCCAACCGAAACGTACACGCGAACTCCAAACCGCAAAGTACGATGCAAGGCGCGAAAACCACGACCGAGTCGTACGGAGGACAAGCCGTACGACCGACACGCATACAAAACTGCGAGCCGAAGTAACACAAAACACCGCGACCGACGCATACGCAGCATAGAAAATAGCACAAACACAGCGTGAACGAAACGGAGAAGACCGTACGAGACAACTGCAGGGTCCGACTCGGTCACAAGAACGTTTCCAACATGCACAGAAAGTACTAAGGAAAAATACACAAAAAAAGGCCAAACAAGCAATTACAAAGCCAATAAATAGTGGGGGGGTGGGGACAGAGAACAAAGACACACCCACAACTCCACCCATATAAAGGACACAAATCCCAACCATGATCCTTTGCAAATGCCATTCTACTGCCAGCACTCAACAGACAGCAACCACACACCCACAGCTCATCCCTCACACAAGCCACACACCATCAGCACACCAACAAATAGCTACCTCATATACACCCAGCAAAACACACACTCACACACCTTCACCTGCACACCAACACACACATCACTCACCATCACCACCCATCACCATGCCCCCAAAGAAGAATCACAAGTTCCTAGATTGTGAATTGGAAGTCCTGGTAGACGAGATCCTCAGGGTAGAGCCACAGCTGTTTGGCGCACTGGTCCAACAGACACCCATCTCCCAGAAAACAAAGATGTGGGAGAGGATCATCAACAGGGTGAACGCACAATCACCATGTCTGCGCACAAAGACTGACATCCAGAACAGGTGGTATGACGTGCGCAGGAGGGTACGGGAGCTGCTGAAGAAGGACTACCTCCTGAGCCAATACACCGGCAGTGGCCCTCCTGCCAAGCCAGTATACCTCAGGCCCTGGGAGGAGAAGGTGTGGGCCATCCTTCCGCCAGTGAGCGTCTATGGACCAGAAAACATCCCAGAGCCTGGTGAGTACACAACAAATGTACACAATATTCTGCCACAATACACACACACATCACTGTCAAGGGGAGAGTCAAACCATGCACTCTTAGCAATTACACAGCAACCAGAACAGAATCATCCCAAAATGTGTATGTCAGTCAGATAAACACAACACATGCCATCTCAAAGTTACATTTAACCGTGTCATCACATGTACAAACACAACTACAACTACAGCTAGGCAGTGGCACAAATATAACTAACAAACACATCCAGACATGTAGCCACCACTACAACACCAACACACAGTAAAGACCACTGAAAGAAAGGAATTCTGTGTATGCTGGGCAAGTCAGTGTAGCCAATAGCATCATGGGAGTCGTAGTCACAGATATTGCTCACCCCCACAACTGTCCCATCAACACCACCATGAACCATGCGCACATCACAGGGAGTGGAAAAGGACTCACAAGATGGCTGACACTGGCTACTGCTGTGGGGAGCACAAGGCCCTGCTGGCAACTGTGCAACAACCAACAGCAGGACACCACTGACTGACATCCTGAAAGACAACTTCCACTCCCTGCAATGCAAGCACGTTCCATGGTGGGATATCTGGCTGGGTGGGAAGGAGGACTCGCAGCACTGACCATAGTCACAAACACCTCCCCTCACACACCCCCTCAACACAAACTCCACAGAACCCACCTGGGAGAATGCAATGCCTCACATCCTAACTCAAGATCCCACAAAGAACCTCCACCCTGGGTAATGCTGTGTGAAGCACAGGGACACACCTGGGACTTGTAGCCAAACAAACGCAAGGACAACACTGTCAGCCTTCCTGTCAGCACAGGCACACTACCCCACAGGGAAGCAGAGTCCAAAGGAAGGAAGTACGGGCATGCTGGGAAGGGGGTATAGGCAATAGCATGATGGGAGTCGTAGTCACAGCTCAACATCCCCCACCACATGGCCCAGCAAGCTCACACTCACGCATGCACATCCCACAGAGAGTGGAAAGGACCATCAAAGATGTCTGACACAGTAGCTGTGTCGTAGGGAGCACAAGGGCATGCTGGGAACTGCACACCAACCAACAGCAGGACACCACTGTCAGCCATCTTGCCATTGCTCTCACACCCACACACACTGAACTCCCCACAAAAGCAAGTAAGTATGGGAATGCTGGGAAGTGGGGTGGAGGCAATAGCATGATGGGAGTCATAGTCACAGACATAGCTCACCCCCACAACTGTCCCATCAACACCACCCTGAACCATGCTCACATAACAGGGAGTGGAAAACAACTGATAAGATGGCTGACACTGGCAACTGCTGTGGGGAGCACAAGGCCCCGCTGGCAACTGTGCAACAACCAACAGCAGGACACCACTGACTGACATCCTGAAAGACAACTTCCACTCCCTGCAATGCAAGCACGTTCCATGGTGGGATATCTGGCTGGGTGGGAAGGAGGACTTGCAGCACTGACCATAGTCACAAGCACCTCCCCTCACCCACACCCTCAACACAAACTCCACATAACCCACCTGGGAGAATGCAATGCCTCACATCCTAACTCAAGATCCCACAAAGAACCTCCACCCTGGGTTATGTTGTGTGAAGCACAGGGACACTCTTGGGACTTTTAGCCAAACAACTGCCAGGACAACACTCCCAGCCATCCTGTCAGCACAGGCAGCCCACCCCACAGGGAAGCAGAGTCAAAAGGAAGGAAGCATGGGCATGCTGGGAAGGGGGTGGAGGCAATAGCATGATGGGAGTAGTAGGCACAGATATTGCTCAGCCTCACAACTGGCCCATCAACACCACCCACAACCATGCTCACATCACAGGGAGTGGAAAAGGACTCACAAGATGGCTGACACTGGCTACTGCTGTGGGGAGCACAAGGCCCTGCTGGCAACTGTGCAACAACCAACAGCAGGACACCACTGACTGACATCCTGAAAGACAACTTTCACTCCCTGCAATGCAAGCACAGTCCATGGTGGGATAACTGACTGGCTGGGTGGGAAGGAGGGCGGGCTGTCAACCAAATACAACCAATGCAGACCATGTTCACACCCCAACAAATACATAGACATGCCCAAATAATGCAGGACAATGTGCTACACCAATATCTACCCCTGACTGTGACAACTTAGGACAATGCAATGTACAGGCCCGCACCCAGAGGCACAGTCACAACTGTCAGGTGTGTCAACCATTGATGCCTGCAGAAACATAACATACATTGTGTGTGTCTCCCAAAAACAGGTGATGATGGGGACACAGCAGCAGACGCTGAGGAGTCCCAGTCCCAGGCTCAAGAGGATACGGAGCTCACTGGTGTCGAACAGCCTCTGCCCTCCTCGGATGAAGAAGACCAACCTGGCACCTCCGGTGCAAGTCATCTTGTAGCACCAGCAGGACCACCAGCTGCAGCACCAGCAGGACCACCAGCTGCACCCACCCCTCCAACGACTGTCACCACAAATACCATCCCTGCTGACATGGACAGAACAAGGAGCACCACCAGCACAGGGACCCTGGACCAACGTGGGGCCATGGACACCACCACCACCACCAACCCCCAAGGGGGACCAGGGTCATCTGTGCGTGCCACTGCACGCACTGCACATGTCGGCAGGGGTGGTGGGAGGGGTGGGAGACAGAGGTTGCTGCTTGCAGAGGTGTCTGGTGTGCATGATGACCCACAACTGGCACGCATAGCCGATGCGTACCAGTCCAGCACCAGAGATCTCAGCCATGTAGTGGGGCTCCTCAGAGACATGAAACAGCAGCAGGCTGCCCATCATGCCCGCTTGGACTCACACATGTCCCGCGTGGAGTCCAAGTGGGACACACTGCAAGAGATGACGGCGGTGCATAGGGACATATTACAATGCCTCCGCCAGATAAACAGCAACCAGTCTACACCTCCCTGTGTGCCAACAACATCTGGTGCTGAACAAACTGCAACTGCCACAGGGAGGGAGGATGACTCTGGCGGAGAGTCCCCTGCACCGCAGCAGCCTGTACTTGAGGGGCCCCCCAAAGAAGAGGGGTCGTCCGAGGAGGGGCAAGTGAGAGGCCGATGGCCAAGTGCAACCCCCAGGAAGCCTGAACCTGTTCTGGATGTTCACCTTTGTGCACAAACTGTTCACCCTGTTGACGGCAACACAACTCCCACACATGACATGGGGAGTACAAGTTGGACCAATGTCTCAGACAACTGTGGCCCGATACTGGGGATTTTGTCTACCAGGACTTTCAATTCATCTAGGAACTTCTGATTGCAATATAAATGTACAGCACTAACCATCCTATGCACTATTCACACAAATGTATCACAATAAACACACTAATACACCATACTTGTCTCTGTTGTGATTCCAACGTGGGTGTGTCATGGGGATGATGAACTGCAAAATTACACTGTGTATGCGGACTGCAACAGCAAGTACAACACAGGCATGTGAGTAATGGCAACGTGACACATATGAGGGAGACACACCACCAGGGCTACACAACACATACACACCTAGGCCATCTGACTCATTGCCTACACTGATGTTGCCAGGAAAGACGGTGCAATGCACAGACACCACACCTATTCCCAGTTGTAGTCAAGTAGCCCACAGGTGCAGTAAGCAAATGGCAGTCAAATGTGTGACCACAGACAACGCACATCACAAAGTGAAGCACAGGTTTATTACACAGTTGCAACATGTCGTAACCACTACAGATGCAAGGTAATCCCACCTGGCAGCGGGCACACAGTCAACAACTGTAGAAGGAAGTAAGTCCATGGGTGTGGCGCACATCACCTGTAGGGACACAACAGCTACCACCCTGGAAGTACAATCACGTCGTCGGTGGACACAGTTGACCAAACGAATCTGAAAGTACCCTGTGAAGGACAGAAATGACACACAGTCAAAAGCAATGGAGAACAGGACAGAACAGCAAAACTCATGCACAATACATGTTACAAGATACCCACCCAGAACCAAGTTAGCATGTCAACACTGTTGGGGAGTACAGACCACCTGTAAGCACACATCGCTACACACATCCAGTCAAGTAGCCCATGGACACACTCCAACAGCACCAGAGCACCACCTACACATATCATGCCAACTCACATCATTGACATGACACCTCAGGATACTCACATTCAGCTAAAGAAGTTGGTGATGAGCTGTGTGCGGACATCACCATCATCATCATCATCACTGGCATCGTGGTCCAGGCCAGGATCCTCCACAGGTGGCGGATGTTGGTCATTGTCATCCTGGATGAGAGGCAACTCCTTCCGCACTGCCAGGTTGTGGAGCATGCAGCAGACGATGATAATCTTGCACACCTTCGCTGGGGCATATGGGAGGGACCCTCCTGTCTTGTCGAGGCAGCGGAAGCGGCTCTTCAGGAGACCAAATGTCCGCTCAATCACTCTCCTGGTCCGACCATGTGCCTCATTGTAGCGCATCTGGGCTGGTGTCACAGGGTTCCTGAGGGGTGTCAGCAACCACGGCATGTTGGGGTATCCCGAGTCACCTACGGACAGACAAGTGCACATTAGCTGACTTGGAAAAGTGGGTGGAATACTACAGATCAGATCACACACAATGGCACAAAGTCAGTACACACCGACAAGCCAGGCACGCTGGTTCTGCATCTGTGCCATCATCCTGGGGATGCGACTACTCCTCATCACAAAGGCATCGTGTGCTGAACCAGGGAAACGGGCACACACGTGTGAGATGGTCATATCTGCAAGACACACCACCAGTGCATTGACCGAGTGGTAGTGCTTGCGGTTACGGTAGGCCTGCTCCTGGGCCTGTGGTGGTACCAAAGCCACATGTGTCCCATCAATGGAGCCAATGACATGCAGCATCCTCCCCAGGGCATAGAAGTCACTCTTCACGTCAGTGAGTCGTTGCAGTCTAGGGAAATAGATGTACCGGTTCAGGTATAGCAACATTGCCTCCAAAACATCGCGGAGCATACGGCTGAACATGGTCTGTGACATCCCACCAGCAGTCGCCACAGTATGTTGAAAGGTACCGGTGGCAAAGAAGTGTAGGGCTGCCATCACCTTCACCTTGGGGGTCAGCGCTGTAGGATACGGCCGGCCAGGCTGCAAATGTGGGGCCAACTGCACTGCCAAATCCTCAATCAGCTGCCTGGTGAAGCGGTACCGTCGGATGCTGTCCCGTTCCACCATCGTTGCCAGGTCTGGGAATGGTCTATGGACAGCAGGAGCCCTGCAGTGCAGAGGAGAAGAAAGCAAGATTGTCAGTCACCCCACATATGCGGCATTGAACACACTCAATATCACATCATACATCATTATGAGGCACAACTACATGAAGTGTGCAGCTCCGTAAGGACATGTATGGTACATACATGGCCAACATCTGTCATCACGGTTCAACAAGTGGCATCAATAAGTCCCAGGTTGGCCCATTGGATATCATGAGGCCGTGTCACAGTTCCCATCTCCTGCTGCCATGTCACAATCACCCCCCACAGTGACATGTGAGGACAGATGTGCCCCAGGCATCACAGCTCAACGACAGGTAGATTCCCAGGGACCCGGTATTGCCACATGGACACTGGCATTACATGGAGTATCAGGTTTACACCACAGCAAAACAACCATGACCCCCACAGGTAGTGGTTCCACTTGCCTCTGCAGGACAGACATGGACGTCTGTGACACACACACTCACAACATCAAAGTCCATGCACACACAACGTGGATGTGGAGACTGTCTCCCATTGTGAACATGAAATCAGAGACATTGTAAACACTACATGCA
Organism: Calotriton arnoldi; assembly: GCA_963921515.1. NCBI lineage: Eukaryota > Metazoa > Chordata > Amphibia > Caudata > Salamandridae > Calotriton > Calotriton arnoldi. The sequence goes on from CAWUFW010008670.1 coordinate 404,132, forward strand.
CACAGACTGTGGAGGACCATCACTATTGTGCCACTGGGACACCCTGGCTCAAACATACCCTCCCACATGGGACTCACGGGGTATGTGACATGACATACACATACACCACCGTGAAATGTGACCATGGCACATGCACAGATATGAACAGTTGCACATCACAGTTCTCATGTACACGTAACACCCAGGATCCTGTCCCCATGAACACGTGCACAGCCTGGGGGTGGCTGCCCCCAGGTGACACCCACAGGACAACATGTACACCAACATACACACAATAGGAAATGCAGCCTTACATGCCTTATGATACAGTTTGGACAGGCTGTGGTGTTGTAGGTGTGCCCCTCACTCCTGGGAGCTATCTGTGGCTGGCATATGTTCATCTGAGACAGGCATGGTGACATATGCCAGTCACTTGTACAGGGATGCGTTGAACAGCAATGGACCGATCGGTGTGCCCAGCCGGCCCATTGCATTCAATGTGTGCGGGTACGTGTTGTACCCCTGTACGCGTTGTACCGCAATGGACCGATCGGTGTGCCTGGCCGGCCCATTGCATTCAATGTGTGCGGGTACGCGTTGTACCCGTGTACGCGTTGTACCGCAATGGACCGATCGGTGTGCCCGGCCGGCCCATTGCATTCAATGTGTGCGGAGTACGCGTTGTACCCCTGTACGCGTTGAACAGCAATGGACCGATCGGTGCACCCGGCCGGCCCATTGCATTCAATGTGTGTGGGTACGTGTTGTACCCGTGTACGCGTTGTACCGCAATGGACCGATCGGTGTGCCCGGCCGGCCCATTGCATTCAATGTGTGCGGGTACGCGTTGTACCCCTGTACGCGTTGAACAGCAATGGACCGATCGGTGCACCCGGCCGGCCCATTGCATTCAATGTGTGCGGGTACGCGTTGTACCTGTGTACGCGTTGTACCGCAATGGACCGATCAGTGTGCCCGGCCGGCCCATTGCATTCAATGTGTGCGGGTACGCGTTGTACCCCTGTACGCGTTGAACAGCAATGGACCGATCGGTGCACCCGGCCGGCCCATTGCATTCAATGTGTGCGGGTACGCCTTGTACCCGTGTACGCGTTGAACAGCAATGGACCGATCGGTGCGCACCCATTGTCAATGGCCTAGCCTGGCAACGGACGCGTTTTCGAAATTCGAACGAGTCGGTTGCTGGAAATTCAGTTGGTCACCCACAACAATGTTGCAAAATCATGTATGTCATGAAGTTGAAGATTTGAAGGATGCTGTGGGCGTGTATTGGTGCTACTATTCCATGGATTGCCCAGATTCAGAAGATGCAAACGACTTGGACCTATCACTTTGGACACATGGGACAGTATCTGCCTCTGCAGCACATATATATTGCTGGCTGTTCCCCTGAGAGCTCACTTGCCTGCACTACATGCTCCAGGACGACATCTGCCACTGCACTGCTGCTGTCTCTGCCCCCTCTGGACCCTGCAATGGCACGTACTGTGGAGAGAGCCCCAGCCTTCAGCCTTGAGGAGAACCAGGCCCTGCTGGACAGCCTACTTCCACAGTACAGCAAGCTGTATGGGACACCAGGGGAGCAGGTGAGTGTTCTGTGCACTGCCTTTCTGAATGTGCATTTTGTCTGACTAGCAAGGCTGAAAGTCTGCACGCCACTGGCTAGCAGGCTCACTGAGTAGTTGTCACCCCCCATAGTGTGTAGTGACATGCACTGGACAGGTATGGTGCAGTGACAGTGCATTTGAACAAGGTTTTACTTCCCATGCAATGATACCATGTAGTGACTTCTGGCAAACTGTCCATGGGCAGCGTTGCACTGCCTGTGTACATCATGTGCCCCTGTGATTGAGACATGTATATACAACTGTGTCATGCACGGATATGTTGCATGTGTAGTAATGGCCTTTTCACTTTGTCATCCTGACAGGTTAATGCCCATCGGAAGCAGGAGATCTGGAAGGACATCATCCGGGCTGTCCGGTCCGTGGGGGTCTACAAGCGCCGGATCCGCAACTGCCAGAAGAGGTGGCAGGACCTTCGGGGCTGGACCCGGAGGATTGCACGGGTCCAGCTGAAGCTGTCGCCTCCTCGCAGGAGGGGTGGAACACGGACCCTGACCCCCACATGCTCCAGATCCTGGCGGTGGTGTTTCCAGACCTGGATGGGCAGCTGAAGGCCGGACAGCACAAGGAGGGGTGAGTCAAAGACTGCACTGTGAACTCTGTATTACATGCTATGTGCCCTCCTCTGGCCTGGTTAAACTGCCACAGTACAGCAGTCATGTTGTCCAGGAGCCATGTCCCTCTATTGTGCACTGCCCACTCCTCATCTGATACCCAGGTGTGGCCCTTACATTCAGGGAATTGTGTCACTTGGGACTGTGTCCTTGCAGTTTGCTTCACTCAAGGTGGGGGATAGCATCTGTTTCCCTAACTCTGTTGTGGGCATCATGGGTGGGTCCATTGTTCACACAATGCCTGTGTTCGGACATGTAATCTGCGTGTTGCTTTGATATGCGGTCCACTTGCTGAGCTGAGCCACCACATGTGCCTGGGGTATCTGGCCCACACCCATGCAGCGGGTGGGAACAATGTTTGGGCCCCAGGAGTGTGCAGATTACGTGTGTCACACATACATAGCCAGCTATCCACTGTCCAGGGCTCATCCCTCATTCATGTGGGGCAGGACAGTCATGCCTACTCCAGCCCATCCAATACACCTGTACTCCCACTCCCGGGTATCAGCTGACACGTTGTGTGCAGTGATTTGACCCCTCAGGTGTCTGCCTCTGTGTCAGTGTGCTGTGGATTTGTTGCCAGGACTGCTGGGGTGTTTCTCGGTAGGGGCTCAGCATGCCACTGGAGATGTGAACATAGGAGACGATACTTGTGTGTCACATAGGTGTTTGATTAGCTGCCCGTGCAGACTGGGGTATGCGAATGTGAAGTTCAGGCAGCTGTTTCCCATTCACAGCAGATTGTGAGGGGCTCAGGTTCAGAGGGTAGTGTCACAGGTCTCCCATATGTCCAATCGGTATGACCTGGACAGATGAGGGTTAAGATGATGTGTTGTGTGGGGGATGTACATGTGCACTTGTGCAGCTCCAGGACTTGCATTCCCCATGACCTACTATTGTGACACAGTGCAGAGTGTTGTTGTCTGGCTGCCAAGCCATACATCACTGAGACAGTGATGTATGACTTAGCAGTCATGCCTCCGCCATGGCATGTGTCTACTTATTGGTGATCCTGCAGGGGAGTGACATGTGCTACATGCACACCATTGTGGCGATGGCTATCAGGACATGGGTGCATCATGGTGTCTGTCGCTGGTATGCATCACATGCATTTCCTATTTGACTCTGGGCATCCCTTTCATCCGGAAACCTGTACTGACTCAGTGGCAAGAGTTGTGATGTGTGCATGTCCACATGCTACACCGTGTCCTCTGCACTGTCCAACTACTGTGTAGGTGGTGCATGTGTCCACACTGGGGTGTTGCTATCCAACAGACACCAGACAGATGGGTGCAAGGCCATGTGGGATGTGAGTGCCATGGTTGGCATCAGACTGACAATTGGCTTCTCCTGTTCAGTTAGGGCACTTTTAGCAATGTTCAACTAATGATGCCAGGGCTTGCTCTGTAATGTGCTGTGCTCACAGTGGTGTGTGCGTTTGGTGCAGGTGACTGATGTCTGTCTGTTTCCCCATTGTTTTCAGATACATCCACGGCCACGGAAGGGGACAGCTCCACGGACCAGGAGGAGCCGGAGAGCCAGACTGGGTCAGCAGCCGAGGAGTGGTCGGAGGGACCCAGTGGCACGGAGGGCGAGGGGAGCCACACCGAGGAGTCCTCAGCAGCAACCACCTCAGCTGAGGACCACAGCGGCTCGGAGGATGACTCCCTTATGGAGGCGGGTGTTAGCAGCCACACACCCCAGCTAGTGTTGCTGTCCCCGCCACCACCAGCACCACCACCGCCCTCCCATCGGCTCCCATTCCCCAGGTCCGTGGAGGCTCAATGTTCGGGAGCGTGTCTCCTTTGGGCCAGGCACCGCACCCCTGCCCCTGTGTCCCCTGCTGCCCTGAGTGAGGAGTCTGTGTACCTCCTTCGCCAGCTCCATGTAGGGCAGACAGCCATGCTGAGTGTCCTCCATGCGCACACCGCTCTGTTGACTCAGCTGGTGTCGTTCATGGAGGGCATCTCATCGGGCATGTCTGACCTACAGAGGGGCAATAGGTCCATGGACTCCTCCCTGACGGCAGCAGTGTCCCTCCTCAGACAGTCCCTCACCCCTCCTGCCTCTGCTCCATCCACACTCCCCAGCACCTTACCCGTCCCAAGCACACACACACCGGCACAGGCACACACCAGCACACACAAGTCCAGCACACAGACACACACGCCACAAACAAAACGCACACGCACGCACAGTCAGGGGACTGAAACCAGACTCACAGGGGATGGGGCCCTGGAACACACACACGCATCCACGAGCACTGCGCAGTCCTCAGTTGCCTCTCCCTCCAAAGCACCCTCCCTTGCCTCACCTGCAACCCCAAAGACCCAGCGGCTCTTCCTCAGTGACCTCGGCCTCTTCCCCTCCGATCCAGCTGATACAGCATTCAGGGGGAAGAGGAAGCCCACCCACACGGAGCAGAGTGCCCCTCGCCCCCGGACACCCTCCCCCAGGCGCAGACAGACTGAGGCCCCCACCCGCAAGTCCCCCGGAGTCGTAAGAGCAAGACCCCGCCGCCGCCCTGCAGCTCAGGCACCAGGTCTCCTTCCTCCATCCCTCAGGCCCCCACTCCACAGGTGCCCCCACCACACCCTGCCCCAGGTTCCCCCACCCACAGATATACCATCCCCAAGAGGATCCGGCCTTCTCCCCCTGCCACTTGCTCTCCCGGCACCACACCCCCGCTGCGCTTGTCTGTGCCACTGATGTGGTGAGGGTGTCCTCCCCCTCTGTCCAGCCCACCTTGCCTGTTCCCCATTCTCCTCCCCTGGTGGTAGGCACTGCAGTGGAGTCCACTACCACCCTGTCTGACTTGGGCACTGCAGTGGCGGACCTGTCCACTCCATCTGCAGGGTCCACTGCAGTCGTGCCAGCACCCACAACATCTGAGCCATGCCCCCCAGTTGTGCCGGCACACACCATGTCAGACACCTCCACTGCAGTTGTCAGTGGCTCTCCAGCACCCACCACCCCTTCCCTGCTTCCTCCTGGTGAGCCCTGATCCTGTCCCTGCGGTGCCTGGCCTGCCCCCCCGTAGGCCCCTCCGAGGGGATTGTCCCTGGTGTGTAGCAGTGCAGGCATGCGTAGGGTGACATCTGGCACTGGCACCCTGTTTGGACTCATATTATGGACTGGCCATTGGCCTTTGTTATATATTTTCTTTCACTTCTCTCACCCAAATGCTGAATAAAGCAACTTTCTGTTCTCTAGTGCTTTTGCTTCTGATGTACATGTTGTTGATGATGCTAACCATGCCCTTGCTGCAGTGATGGTGATATTTGGTCTCATGATAATGAAGTGTTACTGTGCAGGAACACATGTGGTCCAGGGGGAATGTGTCCTATCCTGTGGTGTATCCATGTCATCCTTAGCAGCATCTGAGGGTGTCATGTGTTCAGTATTTGGCAATGGGATTTCCTACTTACATTAGCAAATTCACATCTGTGGCTTCCACCCCTGCACATCTGTTGTGCCTGCCATTGTTCAATTTGTCTACTTCCCTGACCGTGTGGCCTTCTCCACTGGACATGCAGGTTTGGGCATCAATGGGGAAGGACTCATCTGTGTTGTCAGTGCAACATTGCTATACAAGTGTGTTGGATCTGTGCTGATGATTTCGTTGGCACTCCCATGACCAGGCTGATGTGACGGGAGCCTTCATTTGGTGCTAATTGTTGATTGTGTGACCAAGTGCTCAGCTGACATGATGGGGCCCTACTGAGGCAACATATGGCACAGCTTTCCTCACACAGGAGTGGAGTCCCCTCATGGCAGTGTGTACTCCTGTGACATTGCCTGCGCCCAAGGTGTGTGTTGTATGAGCATGTCTGTGTGTTCACTTCCGTTTTGCTGTGCATGCTGGGATCCCTAGTGTTGTACCTGTTTGTGATGCTTGCTGAGTTGACCTATGTTCCCCCAAAGTCTTCTCCCTGGGTTCTCTGGGATGTGGGTGCATGGCACATTACTGGTCATCAGGGTGTCACCCATAGGTGTGTTTGCTGTCAGGGCTGAGTTTGTGTGCAGACGCAGATGGGTCACAGTCAGGTTTCCCCTTGGCACTTGTTGTTTACACCTGTCATGTGATTTCCAGTTTGTGTTATCTTTCAGTGATTGTGACACGTTGTGTGTGTGACTGCTGGCACTCCTCAGGGTCCGGGCTGCAATGTTGGTTGTTGTCTATGTGTGTTCTTTGTGGGTGACCTTGGCTTCTTCATTGGTGTGTGACTGTGGCTGGGATCCCATTGGTTGGTGTGGTATTGCCGTCATGTCCATGTACAGCGTAGTGTGCAGTGTGTCAGACATTCAGGAGTCTTGTTGAGTGGCCATGTGTGATGTGTTTCTGCACCTTGGTTCCCACCCACCACCCTGGGATTGTCATGGGTGCATGTGCAATGTCACCAGTGCATGTGTGCTTCACTGCTGCACATTGTTGGAGGTCGAGGTGTGTGGTGTTGAGTGTGTGCAGATGAGAGTTGTTGCCCGGCTAGACCCCTGCCTCCACGTTGGCCTTGGCTTACTGGCCGTGCTGATTGATTTGTGCTTGTGTAGGTGTGATCGTAGTTTGTTGCTCAGGACACATGACTGTGGTTCACAGTGTGAACGACATTTAGCTTTGTCATCACAGTGGGATTGTAATGCAGCCCAGGGTCACCACATTGTGGGGGCCCTGGGGGTAGTGCTGTGGTGTGTCTGTGTCTTGCTGTGTCAGTTGCTGTTCCTACGTGCCTGTGTGACATGTGTGATTTGTGCTCCCTCTCATCTGACAATGCCTGATTGCCCACATAGGGGATTTGGATCCATGAGTTACCTTTGTGTGGCACTGTATGCACATCTGTATAATTGGTATTCAGGCCTCCTCATGTGTTGTATGGTTGCCTGGGGACTCTGGCACCCCCTCACCTGTTGTGTTTGATGTGCAGTGTGGGTCTGCCTGTTTGTGTTTGTGCATCTGCACCACTGCATTGGCATATCTTAGGTGTGCCATTGGCTGTATGTTGTTTGGTGGGTTTCCCCTGCTGTCCCTGGGACTCCTAGGTCATCAGTCAGCACAATGATCATGTTTTGTGTGTCCCATTGCTGCCATGGTATGGTATCTGTTCACCTCACATCTACAGTCTCCACAGGGTATCTGCATTTGTGTGCCCATTGGTGCAAATATGTGGGTCTGCATTCTGATGGTCACTTCTGTCATTGTGTCATTGATGAATGTTGACAGTGTCAGCCCCCATGGGTGTTGTTTGTCTGCACATGGCCAAAGGTATATCTTATTTGCACTGCAGTATTTGCCTCCCCCAATCTATGTTGCAATGGGACACATGCACTACTTTGCCACTGATGTGTTTTATGTTCTGTGACCAGGAATCATCCATGCAGTTTGGCAGTTGCAGCTTTTTCTTTGTCAACACTTACATTTTGGTCACTGTGATGATGGGGGTTTGGACCCCATTGCCACAATGTTCAAAATGTGCTTCAGCTATGGACCCCACACTTACCTTTTGGTCACTGTGATGATGGGGGTTTGGACCCCATTGCCACAATGTTCAAGATGTGCTTCAGCTATGGACCCCACACTTACCTTTTGGTCACTGTGATGATGGGGGTTTGGACCCCATTGCCACAATGTTCAAAATGTGCTTCAGCTATGGACCCCACACTTACATTTTGGTCACTGTGATGATGGGGGTTTGGACCCCATTGCCACAATGTTCAAAATGTGCTTCAGCTATGGACCCCACACTTACCTTTTGGTCACTGTGATGATGGGGGTTTGGACCCCATTGCCACAATGGTCATGGCCTGCTTGCATTGTGGGGGCCACACACATATATGTGTGGCACATGTGACAGGGGGTCACATTGTATGTTCAAAGTCATGTTCAGTGTTGTAGGCATTTGACACAGTCTACACACGCTTGTCATGGTGTTGGGGGGATGTCTTTTTCTTGCATTCCCTAGGTTGTGGTGTGCTGGTTGTGTCATGCATTGTCCATCCTATGAGTGGGGGTGGTGTTGGTGGTAGGCATCCAGCCCCCCTGGCTTAGGGTGATAGTAGTGGTAGGCATCCAGCCCCCTGGGTAAGGGTGGTAGTAGTGGTGGGCATCTGGCACCCCCTGGCTAAGGGTGGTAGTAGTGGTAGGCATCCAGCCCCCTGGCTTAGGGTGATAGTAGTGGTAGGCATCCAGCCCCCCTGGGTAAGGGTGGTAGTGGTGGTGGGCATCTGGCACCCCCATGGCTAAGGGTGGTAGTAGTGGTAGGCATCCAGCCCCCTGGCTTAGGGTGATAGTAGTGGTAGGCATCCAGCCCCCTGGGTAAGGGTGGTAGTAGTGGTGGGCATTTGGCACCCCCTGGCTAAGGGTGGTAGTAGTGGTAGGCATCCAGCCCCCTGGCTTAGGGTGATAGTAGTGGTAGGCATCCAGCCCCCTGGGTAAGGGTGGTAGTGGTGGTGGGCATCTGGCACCCCCATGGCTAAGGGTGGTAGTAGTGGTAGGCATCCAGCCCCCTGGCTTAGGGTGATAGTAGTGGTAGGCATCCAGCCCCCTGGGTAAGGGTGGTAGTAGTGGTGGGCATCTGGCACCCCCTGGCTAAGGGTGGTAGTAGTGGTAGGCATCCAGCCCCCTGGCTTAGGGTGATAGTAGTGGTAGGCATCCATCCCCCTGGCTAAGGGTGGTAGTGGTGGTAGGCATCTGGCACCCCCTGGGTAAGGGTGGTAGTAGTGGTAGGCATCCAGCCCCCTGGGTAAGGGTGGTAGTAGTGGTAGGCATCTGGCACCCCCTGGCTAAGGGTGGTAGTAGTGGTGGGCATCCAGCCCCCTGGGTAAGGGTGGTAGTGGTGGTGGGCATCTGGCACCCCCATGGCTAAGGGTGGTAGTAGTGGTAGGCATCCAGCCCCCCTGGGTAAGGGTGGTAGTTGTGGTAGGCATCCAGCCCCCTGGGTAAGGGTGGTAGTAGTGGTGGGCATCTGGCACCCCCTGGCTAAGGGTGGTAGTAGTGGTAGGCATCCAGCCCCCTGGCTTAGGGTGATAGTAGTGGTAGGCATCCAGCCCCCTGGGTAAGGGTGGTAGTAGTGGTGGGCATCTGGCATCCCCTGGCTAAGGGTGGTAGTAGTGGTAGGCATCCAGCCCCCTGGCTTAGGGTGATAGTAGTGGTAGGCATCCAGCCCCCTGGCTAAGGGTGGTAGTGGTGGTAGGCATCTGGCACCCCCTGGGTGAGGGTGGTAGTAGTGGTAGGCATCCAGCCCCCTGGGTAAGGGTGGTAGTAGTGGTAGGCATCTGGCACCCCCTGGCTAAGGGTGGTAGTAGTGGTGGGCATCCAGCCCCCTGGGTAAGGGTGGTAGTGGTGGTGGGCATCTGGCACCCCCATGGCTAAGGGTGGTAGTAGTGGTAGGCATCCAGCCCCCTGGGTAAGGGTGGTAGTTGTGGTAGAGCCTCCAGCCCCCCTGGGTAAGGGTGGTAGTAGTGGTGGGCATCTGGCACCCCCTGGCTAAGGGTGGTAGTAGTGGTAGGCATCCAGCCCCCTGGCTTAGGGTGATAGTAGTGGTAGGCATCCAGCCCCCCTGGGTAAGGGTGGTAGTAGTGGTGGGCATCTGGCACCCCCTGGCTAAGGGTGGTAGTAGTGGTAGGCATCCAGCCCCCCTGGCTTAGGGTGATAGTAGTGGTAGGCATCCAGCCCCCCCTGGCTAAGGGTGGTAGTGGTGGTAGGCATCTGGCACCCCCCTGGGTAAGGGTGGGAGTAGTGGTAGGCATCCAGCCCCCCCTGGGTAAGGGTGGTAGTAGTGGTAGGCATCTGGCACCCCCCTGGCTAAGGGTGGTAGTAGTGGTGGGCATCCAGCCCCCCTGGGTAAGGGTGGTAGTGGTGGTGGGCATCTGGCACCCCCATGGCTAAGGGTGGTAGTAGTGGTAGGCATCCAGCCCCCCCAGGGTAAGGGTGGTAGTTGTGGTAGGCATCCAGCCCCCCTGGGTAAGGGTGGTAGTAGTGGTAGGCATCCAGCCCCCCCTGGCTAAGGGTAGTAGTGGTGGTGGGCATCTGGCACCCCCATGGCTAAGGGTGGTAGTAGTGGTAGGCATCCAGCCCCCCTGGCTTAGGGTGATAGTAGTGGTAGGCATCCATCCCCCTGGCTAAGGGTGGTAGTGGTGGTAGGCATCTGGCACCCCCTGGGTAAGGGTGGTAGTAGTGGTAGGCATCCAGCCCCCTGGGTAAGGGTGGTAGTAGTGGTAGGCATCTGGCACCCCCTGGCTAAGGGTGGTAGTAGTGGTGGGCATCCAGCCCCCCTGGGTAAGGGTGGTAGTGGTGGTGGGCATCTGGCACCCCCATGGCTAAGGGTGGTAGTAGTGGTAGGCATCCAGCCCCCTGGGTAAGGGTGGTAGTTGTGGTAGGCATCCAGCCCCCTGGGTAAGGGTGGTAGTAGTGGTGGGCATCTGGCACCCCCTGGCTAAGGGTGGTAGTGGTGGTGAGCATCCAGCCCCCTGGCTTAGGGTGATAGTAGTGGTAGGCATCCAGCCCCCTGGGTAAGGGTGGTAGTAGTGGTGGGCATCTGGCATCCCCCTGGCTAAGGGTGGTAGTAGTGGTAGGCATCCAGCCCCCCTGGCTTAGGGTGATAGTAGTGGTAGGCATCCAGCCCCCCCTGGCTAAGGGTGGTAGTGGTGGTAGGCATCTGGCACCCCCTGGGTAAGGGTGGTAGTAGTGGTGGGCATCCAGCCCCCTGGGTAAGGGTGGTAGTAGTGGTAGGCATCTGGCACCCCCTGGCTAAGGGTGGTAGTAGTGGTGGGCATCCAGCCCCCTGGGTAAGGGTGGTAGTGGTGGTGGGCATCTGGCACCCCCTGGCTAAGGGTGGTAGTAGTGGTAGGCATCCAGCCCCCTGGCTTAGGGTGATAGTAGTGGTATGCATCCAGCCCCCCTGGGTAAGGGTGGTAGTAGTGGTGGGCATCTGGCACCCCCTGGCTAAGGGTGGTAGTAGTGGTAGGCATCCAGCCCCCTGGCTTAGGGTGATAGTAGTGGTAGGCATCCAGCCCCCCTGGCTAAGGGTGGTAGTGGTGGTAGGCATCTGGCACCCCCTGGGTAAGGGTGGGAGTAGTGGTAGGCATCCAGCCCCCTGGGTAAGGGTGGTAGTAGTGGTAGGCATCTGGCACCCCCTGGCTAAGGGTGGTAGTAGTGGTGGGCATCCAGCCCCCTGGGTAAGGGTGGTAGTGGTGGTGGGCATCTGGCACCCCCATGGCTAAGGGTGGTAGTAGTGGTAGGCATCCAGCCCCCAGGGTAAGGGTGGTAGTTGTGGTAGGCATCCAGCCCCCTGGGTAAGGGTGGTAGTAGTGGTAGGCATCCAGCCCCCCTGGCTAAGGGTAGTAGTGGTGGTGGGCATCTGGCACCCCCATGGCTAAGGGTGGTAGTAGTGGTAGGCATCCAGCCCCCCTGGCTTAGGGTGATAGTAGTGGTAGGCATCCAGCCCCCTCTGGGTAAGGGTGGTAGTAGTGGTGGGCATCTGGCACCCCCCTGGCTAAGGGTGGTAGTAGTGGTAGGCATCCAGCCCCCCCTGGGTAAGGGTGGTAGTAGTGGTGGGCATCTGGCACCCCCCTGGCTAAGGGTGGTAGTAGTGGTAGGCATCCAGCCCCCCTGGCTAAGGGTGGTAGTGGTGGTAGGCATCCAGCCCCCTGGGTAAGGGTGGTAGTAGTGGTGGGTATCTGGCACCCCCTGGCTAAGGGTGGTAGTAGTGGTAGGCATCCAGCCCTCCTGGGTAAGGGTTGTAGTAGTGGTGGGCATCTGGCACCCCCATGGCTAAGGGTGATAGTAGTGGTTGGCATCCAGCCCCCCTGGGTAGGGGTGGTAGTGGTGGTGCGCATCCAGGCCCCTGTGTGCATATGTGGCATTGGTGATGGGCATCCCGCCCCTATGGTGCTGCTGTTGCAAGTAAATTCTGCATCCCTCTGTGTGTGTGTGATGTGTCGTGTAAGTGTTGTATGTTTTTGTGGTTGGTGTCTGACTTACCTTCTGCGCCGTACGCGTCCGCGCCTGTTCCGGTAGTAAATGTAGAATATTGGTAGGATCGGGACGAAGGGATTCATGGTTGGTTCGTGTCGTTCGTCTTTCTCGTTGCTCGCGTTGTCCTCGTCGCTGGCGTGTTCGCCTCGTAGCCGTGGATCGTGTTGTGGTGCGGAATCGGAGCTTATGTGCGCCTCTCCTGGAAGCTTTGACGTGCCGGACGTAGCGACGGGTTCGGCGCGTACTGAAAGCGCATCGTACTTGTCCGGCCGGACGGGGCTGCATTTTCCATTCCGTGCGACTCGATTCTGCGTTTCCGGATTCGCCTCGGTCGGAGAACAGGACCTGGATTGGGTGAGTACGACTCGGCCGGATTCTATGCTGTTGTGCGCATCGTACTTACTCGTTCGGAATGATGTACGGATCGGTCGGGAAACAGGCATTCGCATGGCTTTTTTCCCGACCGAATGGTATTGGGTGCGCCTCCGACCGAGATCGGAATCGGCCCCTAAGCTGGGATTGATATTCCTGGATGCTGAAAAGGTGTTCGACCGTGTCTCCTGGCCTTTTTTATGGGCAGTTTTATATAAGATGGGGTTTGGCCCGCGATATGTTCAGGCTATTCAATCCATGTACATATCACCTAAAGCTAGAATCTGTGTAATGGGTAAAGAATCGGAGCCGGTGTATATAACAAGGGGAACAAGGCAGGGGTGCCCTTGCTCCCCGTTGCTATTTGCATTATATATTAACCCATTCCTATGTATGCTTGAAAATAGTAATAGGATTAGATCTATGATCTGTGGACAATACTCAGTTCGAGTATTAGCTTATGCAAATTATATCGCGGTGGCAACATCGGATCCACTTCAAGACGGTTGAGGAGATAGAAAGGTTTGGGGAAGTGCCTGTATATAAATTAAATCTGGCAAAGACTCAGATTTTGGCTACAGAGGGGGGGTGTCCGGGGGACCCTAGGGTGGTGGTTGAGGCTACATATCTGGGTATAAAAATTAGGATGGATTTACAGCAGCTAATAGATGTCAATTGGGGAAGTATAGTGGGGGGGGTTCAGCAGGTGTTGGACCGGTTGGAATGCCTTCACTTGACATTAGTGGGAAGGTGTAATGTTCTTAAGATGTGTATATTACCCAAGCTCATGTATTATTTTAAAGAGGTACCATTAGAAATAACACGCATACAACTGCGAAAAGTACAAGCTATTGCTGACAGGTTTTTGTGGGGACAAAGAAAAGCCAGGAGGGCTTTTAAATATATGATGCTACTGCGGGATTGGGGTGGCTGGGGTGTACCCAACTTTGCTTTTTATTATTATGTTTGTCTCTTTCAAAATATGAGGGTTATGTTAACAGGGGAGGAAGTGGAAACTTTGGCAGAAACACCATCTATATATCAGCTGCTGATGGGATCAGAAGCGAGAAATTGTCTGTTTAAATTTTTTGAAAAGTAAAAAAAAAAGAAAAAACTTTCATTGAGTACACATTCTTTAACACTATAATATCCACAACACACACCTAAAATTAATTACACAATTACCATAATTATTTACTAATTAATTAGTTTAAATTAATTAGAAACTAATTAACAATTTATCAATAAAAAATAAATTACTTCCCACCATTTACACCTATAAACACCACAACACACACCTAAAATTAATTACACAATTACCATAAATAATAGCTAATTAATTTAAATTAATTAACTAATTAATAATTCATCATTAAACAATACTTTACTTCCCACCCTTCCCACCATTTACACCTATAAACACCACAACACACACCTAAAGTTAATTACATAATTACCATCATTAATTACTAATTAATTAATTAAAATTAATTAACTAATTATTAAATAATTAATAATAAATTAATTTACATATTTAACACTATAACATCTCAATTAAACAAATATTAAGAAATAAAATTATTCAATAAATGTAATATAATTAAATTACTTCCCACTCTATTCCCCTATAAGCCCACAACCCGCTACGGAACTAAAAACGCAAATTTAAAAAAAAATAATAATAATAATAACTACTAAAAATAATCAATACATTTTATATAAATATATTACTTCCCACCCTATTCCCCTATAAACCCACAACCCGCTACGGAACTAAAAATGCAAATTTCAAATACAAAAATAAAATAATAATTACTAAAAATAATCAATACATTTTATATTATTAAATACTTCCCACCCTATTCCCCTATAAACCCAGAACCCGCTACGGAACTAAAAACGCAAAATTCAAATAAAAAAACAATTAATAACTACTAACATTTCAACACATATAATAAAAATACAAACAATTCTTATACAAAAAACCAAACATCACACACACATAAAATATATACTAAAATACATTAATAAAAAATCGATATTTTTAACAGCTATATTTTTGCAAATGATATTAAACACTTCGATATTTTTGAAATCGATATTACTTACCTAAAATTGATATTCTTGACCACGAGAATTTGTCTGTCAATATTCCTGACTCACATTATTTTTGACACGATATTTGTACAATTCGATATTTTTTACTCGATATTCTGTCTCTGCACCGTCTAGAATCAGTCTGGACACCAATCCTACAGTGTATGTTGTCTACACGCGCAGATCCTATATAGGCTTATAGGAACTATGCGACAATACATGAGCATTTGGTCTAACCCTATGGCAAGTCATAGCATATGTCCGGTCTGTAAACTATGCTGCGAAAATCCTGAACATGTTCTCCTTTTTTTGCTCTGTGTATAAGACCCAACTGGATTAAACCACTTTGGTTAAAACTGGGGACTAGACACTACTGGGGGCCTTGAAAATTTGTGAATCAGATGCAAAACCAATGATTGTTTCCAGTTTTTGGCAAGCAGCCTGGTTTACAAGAAGAAAGGGGCCGATTTGGATGTCGGTCGGAAAGCCTCCAACCACAGGTCGGAGGCTTTCCGACTGACATCCAAGGTTTCAAATCCAACAGCCTTATTACAGTGAAGGCTGTTCGATTTGAAACCGTCCAGTCAATTAGACTGGCTTCCAACGGGCTCCAGTCGGAGGCTGCACATAATCCCCTATGGACAGCTTTTCCACTGTGGGGATTATGATGTCAGTTTCTGGGAAGGCTTTTCATGTGGGGCTGTCTGACATGAAAAGCCTGACGGAGAGCAACTTTGTGTGCCCCTGGCAGGGCCCCCATGCCTCCCCAACCTCTGGTTGGGGGCTTGTGGCCCCCCTGTAAATCCCTGCACCGTGAGGTTCCTGCCACGCGTTGCAGGGATTTACACAAAAACAAATTCAACATTTTATTTGATTCAGACCTTGTATGAGGTCAACAAATACAAATACATAATATTAAATAGTTGTATTTATACTTTTAAAGCTTTTTTTAAAACACGTTATAGACATAGTAAATTAAAATTGACGAATAAAGATACATGGTTTATGGTTATTAGATTTATGCATTTTTTAAAACAACTTTAAAAAAACTATTTAAGAATTTAAACAAGTTATAGCAAATAAATTAATTTGGGGAGACTTGCACAAAGTAATTAAATCTTGATTTAAAATAGCATTATATCTAAAGCGGATGTGTTTTATAAAATGTTGTTGAGCTTCAACCAAAGTCGAATTTGGGCAAATTAAAATTATGTGGCGAAAGTCTTGTACTCCACCGTTACACAAGTCACAGATACCTGAAGAATGTTCAAGGGAATTCCACACAAACTCCCATTTCTCTGTGGGAGCCTGTGCTAGAGGCCGGTTTCTGACCGCAGCACAAGTTCCCAAAGAGAAAGGGAGTATGAGACCGCACCAGGTGCGGTCGCATCCAAATAATGCGGTCGGGACCGCAGACCAGAGGTCTGTCAATCCTGATTCCGCAACGGTGTCCGCCCGAAATTGTAATCAGCCCCAGAATGTATTGGCAAAAAATGTATTTTTTATTTTTTATCTTGCGATTTGTTAATCTTTTATTGTGTAAATAGTGCTGTGAAACCTGTACATAGGGGCCGATTCCGATTCGGGCCGGAAAACGTACCGACCGACTCGGAGCCGGAATTCATTCCGACCGACACGTACCGGTGCAGCCCGACCCGCAAAGTACGATGAAAAGCGTGCAAAATCCGACCGACTCGTACGGAACACAATACGAACAACCGAACCGCGCGGAAAACAGCTATCCGGCCGGAAAAGCACGCGAATCGAACCGACCGACACGCACCAGGAAGAATCCCGAACGAAACGTACCCGCGAACTCCGACCCACCAAGTACGATGCAATGCGTGGAAAACACGACCGAGTCGCACGGAGCCCAAGCCGTACGACCGACACGCATACAAAACTGTGAGCCGAAGCAACCCAATACACCGCGACCGACGCGTACGCAGCACAGAAAACAGCACAAACACAGCGTGAACGAATCGGAGAAGCTCGCACGAGACAACTGCAGGGTCCGACTCGGTCAGAAGAACGTCTCCTACATGCACAAAAAGTACAAAGGAAAAAACACACAAAAAAAGGCCAAACAAGCAATTACAAAGCCAATAAATACTGGGGGGAAAGAGGGAACAAAGACACACCCACAACTCCACCCATATAAAGGACACAAATCCCTACCATGATCCTTTGCAAATTCAAATTACCTGCCAGCACTCAACACCAACAGACAGCAACCACACACACACTCACAGCTCATCCATCACACAAGCCACACACCAGCAGCACCTCAACAAATAGCACCCTCACATACACCCAGCAAAACACACACTGACACACCCTCACTTGCACACCCCCACACACATCACACACCACCACCACCCATCACCATGCCCCCAAAGAAGAATCCAAAGTTCCTAGATAGTGAATTGGAAGTCCTGGTAGATGAGATCCTCAAGGTAGAGCCACAGCTGTTTGGTACACTGGTCAAACAGACCCCCATGTCGCAGAAAACCAAGATGTGGGAGAGGATTGTCGACAGGGTGAACGCACAATCACCATGTTTGCACACAAAGGAAGACATCCAGAACAGGTGGTATGATGTGCGCAGGAGGGTCAGGGACCTGTTGAAGAAGGACTACCTCTTGAGCCAACACACCGGCAGTGGCCCTCCTGCCAAACCAGTATACCTCAGGCCCTGGGAGGAGAAGGTGCGGGCCATCCTACCACCAGTGAGCGTATATGGACTAGAAAACATCCCAGAGCCTGGTGAGTACACAACAAATGTACACAATATTGTGCGACAATACACACACATCACTGTCAAGGGGAGAGTCAAACCATGCACCCTTAGCAAATACACACCAACCAAAACAGAATCATCCCAAGATGTGTATGTCAGTCAGATAAACACAACACATGCCATCTCATAGTGATATGTAACTGTGTCATCACATGTACAAACACAACTACAAATACAGCTAGGCAGTGGACAAATATAACTAACAAACACATCCAGACATGTAGCCACCACTATAACACCACCGCACAGTGAAGCCCACTGAAAGGAAGGAATCCTGTGTATGCTGGGCAAGTCAGTGTAGCCAATAGCATCATGGGAGTCGTAGTCACAGATATTGCCCACCCTCACAATGCGCACATCAACACCACCATGAACCATGCTCACATCACAGGGAGTGGCAAAGAACTGACAAGATGGCTGACACTGGGTACTGCTGTGGGGAGCACAAGGCCCTGCTGGGAACTGTGCACCAACCAACAGCAGGACACCACTGACTGACATCCTGAAAGACAACTTGCACTCCCTGCAATGGAAGCACGTTCCATGGTGGGATATCTGGCTGGGTGGGAAGGAGGACTGACAGCACTGACCATAGTTACCAGCAGCTCCACTCACACACACCCCTAACACAAACTCCACACAACTCACCTGGGAGAATGCATTGCCTCACACTCTAATCAAATATCCCACAAAGAACCACAACCCTGGGTCATGCTGTGTGAAGCACAGGGACACACATGGGACTTGTAGCCAAACTAACCCCAGGATAACACTGTCAGCCATCTTGTCAGCACAGGCACACAACCCCACAGGGAAGCAGAGTCAAAAGGAAGGAAGCATGGGCATGCTGGGAAGGGGGTGGAGGCAATAGCATGATGGGAGTGGTAGTCACAGCCCAACATCCCCCACCCACATGGCCCAGCAAGATCACACCCAAGCATGCACACCTCAAAGGGAGTCAAAAGCCACTTCAAAGATGGCTGACACTGGTGCTCAGTCGTGGGGAGCACATGGCCCTGCTGGGAACTGGGCACCAACCAACAGCAGGACACCACTGTCAGCCATCTTGCCATTGCTGTCACACTCACACACAGTGAAGTCCACTCAAAAGGAAGGAAGTATGGGCATGCTGGGAAGGGCGGTGGAGGCAATAGCATGATGGGAGTGGTAGTCACAGCTCAACATCCCCCACCCGCATGGCCCAGCAAGCTCACACTAAAGCATGCACACCTACCAGGTAGTGAAAAGCCACA
Organism: Calotriton arnoldi; assembly: GCA_963921515.1. Classification (NCBI taxonomy): domain Eukaryota; kingdom Metazoa; phylum Chordata; class Amphibia; order Caudata; family Salamandridae; genus Calotriton; species Calotriton arnoldi. The sequence goes on from CAWUFW010008670.1 coordinate 422,863, forward strand.
TCAAAGTTGTCTGACACTGGTGCTCAGTCGTGGGGAGCACATGGCCCTGCTGGGAACTGGGCACCAACCAACAGCAGGACACCACTGTCAGCCATCTTGCCATTGCTGTCACACTCACACACAGTGAAGTCCACTCAAAAGGAAGGAAGTATGGGCATGCTGGGAAGGGCGGTGGAGGCAATAGCATGATGGGAGTGGTAGTCACAGCTCAACATCCCCCACCCGCATGGCCCAGCAAGCTCACACTAAAGCATGCACACCTACCAGGTAGTGAAAAGCCACATCAAAGTTGTCTGACACTGGTGCTATGTTGTGGGGAGCACAAGGCCCTGCTGGGAACTGGGCACCAACCAACAGCAGGACACCACTGTCAGCCATCTTGCCATTGCTGTCACACTCACACACAGTGAAGTCCACTCAAAAGGAAGGAAGTATGGGCATGCAGGGAAGGGCGGTGGAGGCAATAGCATGATGGGAGTGGTAGTCACAGATATTGTTCACCCTCACAACTGTCCCATCAACACCACCCTGTACCATGCACACATCACAGAGAGTGGCAAAGAACTGACAAGATGGCTGACACTGGGTACTGCTGTGGGGAGCACAAGGCCCTGCTGGGAACTGTGCACCAACCAACAGCAGGACACCACTGACTGACATCCTGAAAGACAACTTGCACTCCCTGCAATGGAAGCACGTTCCATGGTGGGATATCTGGCTGGGTGGGAAGGAGGACTGACAGCACTGACCATAGTTACCAGCAGCTCCACTCACACACACCCCTAACACAAACTCCACACAACTCACATGGGAGAATGCATTGCCTCACACTCTAATCAAATATCCCACAAAGAACCACAACCCTGGGTCATGCTGTGTGAAGCACAGGGACACACATGGGACTTGTAGCCAAACTAACCCCAGGATAACACTGTCAGCCATCTTGTCAGCACAGGCACACAACCCCACAGGGAAGCAGAGTCAAAAGGAAGGAAGCATGGGCATGCTGGGAAGGGGGTTGGAGGCAATAGCATGATGGGAGTGGCAGTCACAGATATTGGTCACCCCCACAACTGTCCCATCAACACCACCCTGAACCATGCGCACATCACAGGGAGTGGAAAAGAACTGACAAGATGGCTGACACTGGGTACTGCTGTGGGGAGCACAAGGCCCTGCTGGGAACTGGGCACCAACCAACAGCAGGACACCACTCACTGACATCCTGAGAGTCAACCTGAACCCACTGCAAGGGTGGCATGCTTCATGGTGGGATAACTGGGCTGGGGGGAGAAGGAGGGCCGGATGTCAACCAAATACAACCAATGCAGACCATGTACACACCCCAACATTCAAATTGAAATGCTCAAAGTATGCAGGACAATGTGCTACACCAATATCAACCTCTGACTGTGACAACTTAGGACAATGCAATGTACAGGCCCTCATCCAGAGGTACAGTCACAACTGTCAGGTGTGTCAACCATTGATGCCTGCAGAAACATAACATACATTGTGTGTGTCTCCCAAAAACAGGTGATGATGGGGACACAGCAGCAGACGCTGAGGAGTCCCTGTCCCAGGATCCAGGGGAAACGGAGCTCACTGGTGTGGAACAGCCTCTGCTCTCCTCGGATGACGAAGACCTACCTGGCACCTCCGGAGTGAGTCATCATGCAGCACCAGCAGGACCACCAGCTGCACCCCCTGCACCCACCCCTCCAACGACTGACAACACACAAACCACCCCTGCCGACACGGACAGACCAAGGACCACCACCATTACCAGCACACGGACCCTGGCCCAACGTGGGGCTATGGACACCAACACCACCAACAACCCCCAAGGGGGCCCAGGGTCACCTGTGCGTGCCACCTCAGGTACTGCACGTTTCGCCAGGGGTGGTGGGAGGGGTGGTAGACATAGGTCGCTGCTCGCAGAGGGGTCTGGACTGCATGATGACCCACAACTGGTACGCATAGCCGATGCGTACCAGACCAGCACCGGAGTGCTCAGCCAGGTAGTGGGGATCTTCAGGGACATACGACAGCAGCAGGCTGCCCATCATGCCCGCTTGGACTTACACATGTCCCGCATGGAGTCCAAGTGGGACACACTGCAAGAGATGACGGCGGTGCATAGGGACATATTACAATGCCTCCGCCAGATGAGCAGCAACATGTCAACACCTCCCTGTGTGCCCACAACATCTGGTGCTGAAACAACTGCAACTGCCACAGGGAGGGAGGATGACTCTGGCGGAGAGTCCCCTGCACCGCAGCAGCCTGCACTTGAGGGTCCCCCCCAAAGAAGAGGGGTCGTCCGAGGAAGGGCAACTGAGAGGCCGATGGCCATGCGCAACCCCCAGGAAGCCAAAACCTATTCTGAATAATCACCTTTGTGCGCAATTTGTTCACCCTGTTGAATGCAACACAACTCCCCCACATGACATGGGGAGTACAAGTTGGACCAATGTATCAGATGACTGTGGACTTTACTCAGGACATTTCTGCTACCAGGACTTCCAAATCATCTAGGAACTTTGGATTACAATCTCAATGTACAGCACCCACCATCCTGTGCACTATACTCACACATGTATGACAATAAACACACTAATACACCATACCTGCCTCTGTTGTGATTCCAACGTGGTTTCTGTCATGGAGATGATGACCTGCGAAATTACACTGTGCATGCTAACTGCTACAGCAAGTACAACACAGGCATGTGAGTCATGGCAACGTGACACATATGAGGGAGACACACCACCAGGGCTACACAACATATACACACCAAGGCCACCTGACTCATCGCCTACACTGATGTTGCCAGGAAATACGGTGCAATGCACAGACACAACACCTACTCACAGTCTTTGTCAACTAGCCCACTGGTGCAGTAAGCAAATGTCAGTCAGATGTGTGACCACAGACAACGCACATCACAAAGTGAAGCACAGGTTTATTACACATTTGCAACATGTTGTAACCACTACAGATGCAAGGTAATCCTACCTGGCAGTGGGCACACAGTCAACAAGTGTAGAAGGAAGGAAGTCCATGGGTGTGGCGCACATCACCTGTAGGGACACGACAGCTACCACCCTGGAAGTTTAATCACGGTGTCGGGGGATCCCAGTTGACCAAACAACTCTGAAAGTACCCTGTGAAGGACAGAAATGACACACAGTCAAAAGCACTGAAGAACAGGACAGAACTGCAATACTCATGCCCAATACATGTCACAAGAGTACCCACCCAGAACAAAGTTAGCATGTCAACACTGTTGGGGAGTACAGACTACCTGTAAGGACACATCGCTACACACATACAGTCATGTAGCACATGGCCACACTCAAACAGCACCAGAGCCCCACCAACACATATCATGCATACTCACATCATTGACATGACATCTCCGTATACTCACATTCAGCTGAAGAAGTTGGTGATGAGCTGTGTGCGGACATCACCATCATCATCATCACTGGCATCGTGGTCCAGGCCAGGATCCTCCACAGGTGGCGGATGTTGGTCATCGTCATCCAGGATGAGAGGCAACTCCTTCCGCACAGCCAGGTTGTGTAGCATGCAGCAGACGATGACAATCTTGCACACCTTTGCAGGGGCATATGGGAGGGCCCCTCCTGTCTTGTCCAGGCAGCGGAAGCGGCTCTTCAGGAGACCAAAGGTCCGCTCAATCACTCTCCTGGTCCGACCATGTGCCTCATTGTAGCGCATCTGGGCTGGTGTCACAGGGTTCCTGAGGGGCGTCAGCAACCACGGCATGTTGGGGTATCCGGAGTCACCTACATATGGACAATTGCACATTAGCTGATTTGGAAAAGAGGGTGGAATACTACATCGCAGAACACACACAATGGTACAAAGTCAGTACACACCGACAAGCCAGGCACGCTGGTTCCGCATCTGTGACATCATCCTCGGGTTGCAACTACTCCTCATCACGTAGGCATCGTGTGCAGAACCGGGGAAACGTGCACACCCGTGTGAGATGCTCATATCAGCAAGACATACCACCAGTGCATTGACCGAATGGTAATGTTTGCGGTTCCTGTATGCCTGCTCATGTGCCTGTGGTGGTATCAAAGCCACATGTGTCCCATCAATGGAGCCAATGACATGCGGCATCCTCCCCAGGGCATAGAAGTCACTCTTCATGTCAGTGAGTTGTTGAGGTCTAGGGAAATAGATGTACTGGTTCAGGTATCTCAACATAGCCTCCAAAACATCGCGTAGCACACGGCTGAACATGGTCTGTGACATCCCACCAGCAGACGCCACAGTGTGTTGAAAGGTACCGGTGGCAAAGAAGTGTAGGGCTGCCATCACCTTCACCTTGGGGGTCAGCGCTGTGGGGTATGTCCGGCCAGGTTGCAAATGTGGGGCCAAGCGCACCATCAATTCCTCAATCAGCGGCCTGGTGAAGCGGTACCGTCGGATGCAGTCCCGTTCCACCATGGATGCAAGGTCAGGGAATGGTCTATGGACAGCTGGTGCCCTGCAGTGCATTGGTGAAGAAAGAAAGATTGTCAGTCACCCCACATATGTGGCATTGACCATACACAATATCACATGATACATCATCATGAGACACAAGTACATGATGTGTGCAGTTCCGTAAGGACATGTATGGCACCTACATGGCCAACATCTAACATCACAGTTCAACAAGTGGCATCAACAAGTCCCATGTTGTGCCATGGGATATCTTGAGGCCGTGTCACAGTTCCCATCTACTGCTGCCACGTTCCAAACACACCCCACAGTGACATGTGTGGACAGATGTGCCCCAGGCATCACAGCTCATCGACAGGTAGATTCCCAGGGACCCTGTATTGCCACATGGACACTGGCATGACATGGTGCATCATGAATACACCACAGCAAAACAACCATGACCCCCATAGGTAGTGGTCCCTGTTGCCTCGGCAGGACAGACATGGACGTCTGTGACACACGCACAACATCAAAGTTCATGCACAAACAACGTGGATTTGGAGACTGTCTCCCATTGTGCACATGGAATCAGAGACATTGTAAACACAACATGCACACAGACTGTGGAGGACCATCACTATTGTGCCAATGGGTCACCCTGGGACGTACATACCGTCCCACATGGGACTCAGGGGGTATGTGACATGACATACACATACACCACCGTAAAATGTGACCATGCCACATGCTCAGGAATGAACAGTTGCACATCACAGTGGTCATGTGCACGACACACCAAAGATTCTGTCCCCATGAACACGTGCACAGCCTGGGAGTAGCTGCCCCGAAGTGACACCCACAGAACAACATGTTCACCCCCATACACGGAATAGGTAATGCAGCCTTACATGCCTTAGGATACAGTGTGGACAGGCTGTGGTGTTGTAGGTGTGCCCCTCACTCCCTGGGAAGTATATGTGGCTGGCATATGTTCACCTGTGACAGGCATGGTGACATATGCCAGTGACTTGTCCAGGGACGCGTTGGACAGCAATGGACCGATCGGTGCGCACACATTGGCCATTGCATTCAATGTGAGCGGGTACGCGTTGTATCGCGGGTACGCGTTGTACAGCAATGGACCGATCGGTGTGACCGGCCGGCCCATTGCATTCAATGTGAGCGGGTACGCGTTGTATCCCGGGTACGCGTTGTAGAGCAATGGACCGATCGGTGTGCCCGGCCGGCCCATTGCATTCAATGTGAGCGGGTACGCGTTGTATCGCGGGTACGTGTTGAACTGCAATGGACTGATCGGTGTGCCCGGCTGGCCCATTGCATTCAATGTGAGCGGGTACGCGTTGTATCCCGGGTACGCGTTGTAGAGCAATGGACCGATCGGTGTGCCCGGCCGGCCCATTGCATTCAATGTGAGCGGGTGCGCGTTGTATCCCGGGTACGCGTTGAACTGCAATGGACCGATCGGTGTGCCCGGCCGGCCATGCATTCAATGTGAGTGGGTACGCGGTGTATCGCGGGTACGCGTTGAACTGCAATGGACCGATCGGTGTGCCCGGCCGGCCCATTGCATTCAATGTGAGCGGGTACGCGTTGTATCGCGGGTACGCGTTGAACTGCAATGGACCGATCGGTGTGCCCGGACGGCCCATTGCATTCAATGTGAGCGGGTACGCGTTGTATCGCGGGTACGCGTTGTACAGCAATGGACCGATCGGTGCGCACACATTGGCTGGGACCTGGCATGGCAACGGACGCGTTTTCGAAGCTCCAACGAGTCTGATGAAGTGAATTCAGTTGGCCAGCCACAACAATGTTGCAAAATCATGGGTGTCATGAAGTTGAAGATTTGAAGGATGCTGTGGGCGTGTATTAGTGCTGCTATACCATGGATTGGTCAGATTTAGAAGATGCAAACGACTTGGACCTATCACTTTGGACACATGGGACAGTATCTGCCTCTGCAGCACACATATAATGCTGGCTGTTCCCCTGAGAGCTCACTTGCCTGCACTACATGCTCCAGGACGACATCTGCCACCAACACTGCTGCTGTTTATGCATCCTCTGGCTCCTGCAATGGCACGTACTGTGGAGAGAGCCCCAGCCTTCAGCCTTGAGGAGAACCAGGCCCTGCTGGACAGCCTCCTTCCACAGTACAGCAAGCTGTATGGGAAACCAGGGGAGCAGGTGAGTGTGCTGTCCACTGCATCACTAATTGTGCATGTTGTCTGACTAGCAGGACTTTCAGTGTGCACACCACTGGCTAGCATGCCCACTGAGTAGTTGTCACACCCCAAAGTGTGTAGTTACATGCACTGAACTGGTACAGTGCAGTAACAGTGCATTCCAACTAGGTTTACTTCCCATGCAATGATACCATGTAGTGACTGCTGGCAAACTGTTCATAGCCATTGTTGCACTGCCTGTGTACATCATATGCCCCTGTAATTGAGACATGTATATCCAACTGTGTGATGCACGTATATGTTGCATGTGTAGTAATGGCCTTTTCACTTTGTCATCCTCACAGGTTGATGCCCACCAGAAGCAGGACATCTGGCTGACCATCGCCCGGAAAGTAAGATCCGTGGGGGTCTACAGGCGCAGGATCCGCAACTGCCAAAAGAGGTGGCAGGACCTTCGTGGCTGGACCCGGAGGATCGCAAGGGTCTAGCTGAAGCTGTCGCCTCCTCGCAGGAGGGGCGGACACCGGACCCTGATCCCCCACATGCTCCGGATCCTGGCGGTGGTCTTCCCTGACCTGGATGGGCAGCTGAAGGACAGACAGCAGCAAGGAGGGGGTGAGTCCATGACTGCACTGTGCACTTTGTCTGACATGCTATGTGCCCTCCTCTGGCCTGGTTAAACTTCCACAGTACATCAGTCATGTGGTCCAGGACCCATGTCCCTCATTTGTGACATGCCCACTTCTCCTCTGATACGCATATGTGTGGCCCTTATAGTCAGGAAATTGTGTCATTTGGGGACTGTGTCATTGCATTTTGCTTTGCTCAAGGTGGGGGACAGCATTTGTTCCCGTGACTATGTTGTGCGATTCATGGGTGGGTCAATTGCCTCCACAATGCCTAAGTTCTGACATGTGATCTGCGTGTAACTTTGATATGTGGTCCGCTTGCTGTTCTGACTCACCACATGTCCCTGGGGAATGTGGCACACACCCATGCTGCTGGTGGGAACAATATTTGGGCCTCAGGAGTATGTGTATCCAGTGTGTCACACATGCTTAGCCACCTGCCTACTGTCCAGGACTCATCCCTCTTACAGGTGGAGCTGGACAGGCATGCCTACTCCAGTGCATACAATACACTCTCTACTCCAACTCCCGTGTATCATCTGGCATGTTGTGATCAGTGAAATGTACCCTCAGGTGTCTGCCTCTGTCTCATTGTGCTGTGTCTTCGTTGTCAGGACTACTGGTATGTTCATCGTTTGGGGCTCAGCATGCCATCTGAGATGTGACCATGATAGACGATACTTCTGTGACTTATAGGTGTCTGATCACTTGACTGTGCACACAGGTGTTTGCGACTGTGACTTTCAGGCAGCTGTATTTTCATTCATAGCACACTGTGAAGTGCTCATGTTCAGGGAGTTGTGTTTCATGTCCCCCATATGTCCAGTTGGTATGACGTGGACAAATAGTAGTACAGATGATATGGTTTTTGGGGGATGGACATGTGCACTTGTCAGTCACATAACTTGCATTCCCCATGCCCTCGGATTGTGACACAGTGCAGACTGTTGTTGGCTGGCTGCCATGGCCATGTGACTTGAGACAGTAATGTATGACTTTGCACGCATTCCTGTGTCATGGCATTAAACTTCCTGGGACTGATCCTGCAGGGGAGTGACATGTGCAACATGCACCCCATTGTGGCATTGACTATCCGGACATGGGTGCGTCATGGTGTCTGGTGCTGGTATGCATCACATGCATTTCTAATTAGAATCTGGCCATCCCTTTATCCAGACACCTGCACTGACTCAGTGGCAAGAGATGTGATGTGTGCATGTTCACATGCTTCACCGTGTTCCCTGCAATGTCCAACAACTGTATAGGTGGTGCATGTGTCCACACTGGAGTCTTACCATCAGACAGGCACCAGACAGATGGGTGCAAGGGCAGGAGGGGTGTGAGTCTCCTGGTTGACCATCAGACTGACAATTGGCTTCCCCGAATCTGTGCGAGGACTTTAGGCAATGTTCAACTAAGGATGCCAGGGCTTGCTCTGTAATGTGCTGTACTTACTGTGGTGTGTGCAGTCAGTGCAGGTGACTGATGTTTGTCTGTTTCCCTAATTGTTTGCAGATACATCCACGGCCACAGGAGGGGACAGCTCCACGGACCAGGAGGAGCAGCGGAGCCAGACTGGGTCAGCATCGGACGAGTGGTCAGAGGGACCCAGTGTCACGGAGGGCGAGGGGAGCCACACCGAGGAGTCCTCAGCACCATCCACCTCAGCTGGGGACCACAGCAGCTCGGAGGATGACTCCCTTGTGGAGGCGGGTCTCGGCAGCCACCAAAGGTCAGCTAGTCTGTCTGGCCCCGCCACCACCACCACCACCACCACCACCCTCCCATCGGCTCCCATTCCTGAGGTCCGTGGAGGCTCCCGTGCTCGGGAGCGTGTCTCCTTCGTGCCAGGCACCGCACCCCCTGCCCCTGTGTCCCCTGCTGCCCTGAGTGAGGAGTCTGTGTACCTCCTTCAGCAGCTCCATGTAGGGCAGACAGCAATGCTGAGTGTCCTCCATGCACACACCACTCTGTTGACACAGCTGGTGTCGTTCATGGAGGGCATCTCGATGGGTATGTCTGCCCTACAGAGGAGCAATAGGTCCATGGACTCCTCCCTGACGGCAGCAGTGTCCCTCCTCCAACAGTCCCTCAACCCTCCCACCTCTGCCACATCCACACTTCCTGCCCCCCTACCTGTCCAAAGCACATGCACACCTGCACAGTCATCCAAACACACAGACACACAAGACGTGCACACAAGCATCCTCAGGGGACTGATACCACAGACACAGGGGATGGGGAACACATACACACACAGGCATCCACATTCACTCCGCAGTCCTCCAAATCCTCTCCCTCTAAGACCCCTTCCCTTGCCTCACCTGCTACCCCACATACACAGCAGGTCTTCCTGTGTGACCTCGGCCTCTTCCCCACCATTCCTGCTGACCCAGCACACCAGGGGAAGAGGAAGTCCACCCACACAGAAAGGAGTGCCCCTCGCCCCAGACACCCTCCCCCAGGTGCAGGCAGACACAGGAGCCCATTCGGAAGTCCCCCCGGAGCAGGAAGAGCAAGACCCCACCACCACCACCATGCAGCTCCAGCGCCCAGTCTCTCTCCTCCATCCCCCAGGCCACCACTGCACAGGTTCCCCTGCCACACCTTGCCCCAGGTTCCCCCACACACCGATACCGCATCCCCAGACTGCTTAGGCCCTCCCCCCTGCCACTTGCTCTTCCACCCCCAACCCAGACGTTCTGCCTGTTAGTGGCCCTGTTGTGGGGACTGGGTCCCCCCCCCTCTGTCCTGCCCACCTCATCTGCCCACCCTTCCACTCCCTTGGAGTCATGCACTGCAGTGGAGTCCACAACCATCATGTCTGACTCGGGCACTGCAGTGGGTACCCAGTCCACTACATCAGTCCAGCCCACTGCAGTGTTTGCGGGACCCACACCAACTGACTTGTGTACCACAGTGGTGGTGCCGGCCCCCCCTGAGTCAGACACCTCCACTGCAGTTGCCGGTGACACTCGTGCACCCACCACCCCTTCACTGCCTCACTCTGCCATCCCCTGATCCTGTCCCTGCGGTGCCTGGCCTGCCCCTTGTATGCCCCTCCAAGGGTGATGTCCCCCAACCGTACCAGTACAGGCAAGCAATGTGTGACCAGTTGTCACTTCTCACCCCGTTGGTACTGTTATTTTGGACTGGCCATTGGCCTTAGTTTCTTTTGGACTTCAGTTTTTACCCTGACATTTGCTGAATAAAGCCTCTTTTTGTTTACTTTTGGGTTTTCCTTTGATGTACATGATGTGGATGAGTAGCATCCTGCATTTGCAGTTGTAATAGTGTTCACATCAGGACGATGAAGTGTTGCAGTGATGGACTCCATGTGGTCCATGGGATATGTGTCCTGTTGTATTCTGGATCTATGGCATCCTTTGCTACAGTCTGAGGGTGTAATGTTCAGCATTTGACACAGGGATGTCCTTTTTGCATTTGTAAATGAACATCTTTGTCTTACACTGATGCACATCTGGTGGGCTTACCACTGTTCAATGTTCTGATTTCCCTGACTGTGTGCCCAGCTCCACTGGACATGCAGTTTTGCACATCAATGTCGAAGGACTCATCTGTGTATACAGTGCAACTTGCTTGACACGTGTTTGGTGTGTGTGCAGATGACTGACGTGACACCCCCGTACCCAGGCTGATGTGAGCAGAGCCTTCTGTGTGTTGTGGTTGTTGACTCACTGACGGAGTGTTCTGCTGACATGTTTGGGTCATGCACAGACAAGTTTTGGCACAGCGGACCTTCCACAGGAGTGGTGTGCCCTCATGGCAGTGTGTAATCTGGTGACATTGCGTGGGCCTGTGTTGTGTAAGCATGTCTGTGCGTGTTCCCTTCCCTTTTCCTACACAGGCTGTGTCCCTAGGGATGTTCCTGTTTGTGATGCATGCTGAGTTGTTCTGTGTTCATCCAGCATCTTGGACCTGGTTTCTCTGTGATGTGGGTGCATGGCAAACTAATGTTCATGAGGTTGTCATCCCAGGTTGTCTTTGTTGTCAGTGCTGGGGATGTGGGCAAACGCAGATGGGACACATTCAGGATTCCCTTGGCACTTGTTGTTTACACGAGTAATGTGATTTACAGTTTGTGTTAGCTTACAGTGATTGTGACACGTTGTGTGTGTGACTGCTGCCACTCCTCAGGGTCAGAGCTGCAATGTTGGTAGTTGTGTACGTGTGTTCTTCGTGTGTCACCTTGGCTTCTTCATTGGTGTGTGACTATGGCCAGGATCCCATTGATTGTGGTGGATTTCACATCATGCCCATGTACAGCATACTGTGCTGTGTGTCAGACATTGACAAGTCTTGTTGACTGGCCATGTGTGATGGGTTTCTGCACCTTGGTTCCCACCACCACCCCTGGTATTGTCATGGGTGCATGTGCAATGTCACCAGTCCATGTGAGCTTCACTGCTGCACATTGGTGGAGATCAGGGTGTGTGGTGTTGAGTGTGTGCAAAAGTGAGTTGTTGCACGGCCAGACCCCTACCTCCATATTGGCCTTGGCTGGCAGGCCGTGCTGATTGATTGGAGCTTGTGTAGGTGTGATGGTAGTTAGTTGCTCAGGACACATGGCTGGGTTTCACAGTGTGAACGACATCTGACATTGTCATCACAGTGGGATTATCATGCAGGCTAGTGTCAGCACAATATGGGGTCCCTGGGGGTAGTGCTGTGGTGGGTCTGTCTCTTGCTGTGTTAGTTGCTGTTCCTACAAGCTTGTGTGACATGTGTAATTTGTGCTCCCTCTCATCTAACAATGCCTGATTGCCCACATAGGGGATTTGGATCCATGAGTTACTTTTGTGTGGCACTGTATGTGCATCTGTGTAATTGGTATTCAGGCCTCATCATGTGTTGTGTGGTTTCCTGGGGACACTGGCACCCCCCCCTCACCTGTTGTGTTTGTTGTGCAGTGTGGGTCTGCCTGTTTGTGCATCTGCACCACTGCATTGGCATATCTTTAGTGTGCTATTGGCTGTATGTTGTTGGCTTTCACCTGCTGTCCCTGGGACTCCTAGGTCATCAGTCAGCACAATGATCATTGTTTGTGTGTGCCATTGCTGCCATGGTATGTTATTTGTTCACCTCACATCTACAGTCTCCACAGGGTATCTACATTTGTGTGCCCATTGGTGCGAATATGTGGGTCTGCATTATGATGGTCACTTCTGTCATTGTGTCATTGATGGATGTTGACAGTGTCAGCCCCCATGGGTGATGTTTGTCTGCACATGGCCAAAGGTATGTCTTATTTGCACTGCACTGTTTGCCTCACCCAATCTATGTTGCTATGGGACACAAGCACTACTTTGCCACTGATGTGTTTGTTGTTCTGTGACCAGGAATCATGCATGCAGTTTGGCAGTTGCAGCTTTTTCAATGTCAACACTTACATTTTGGTCACTGTGATGATGGGTGTTGGACCCCATTGCCACAATGTTCAAAATGTGCTTCAGTTATGGACCCCACACTTACCTTTTGGTCACTGTGATGATGGGGGGTTTAGACCCCATTGCCACAATGTGAAAAATGTGCTTCAGCTATGGACCCCACACTTACCTTTTGGTCACTGTGATGATGGAGGTTTAGACCCCATTGCCACAATGTTCAAAATGTGCTTCAGCTATGGACCCACACTTACCTTTTGGTCACTGTGATGATGGGGGTTTAGACCACATTGCCACAATGTTCAAAATGTGCTTCAGCTATGGACCCCACACTTACCTTTTGGTCACTGTGATGATGGGGGTTTAGACCCCATTGCCACAATGTGCAAAATGTGCTTCAGCTATGGACCCCACACTTACCTTTTGGTCACTGTGATGATGGGGTTTAGACCCCATTGCCACAGTGGTCATGGTCTGCTTGCATTGTGGGGGCCATACACATTTATGTGTGACACATGTGATAGGGGGTCACATTGTATGTTCAAAGTCATGTTCAGTGTTGTAGGCATTTGACACAGTCTACACACGCTTGTCATGGTGTTGGGGGGGATGTCTTTTTGTTGCATTCCTTATGTTGGTGTGTGCTTGTTGTGTCATGCATTAGCCATCCTGTGAATGGGGGTGTTGTTGGTGGTAGGCATCCTGCCCCCCATGGGTAGAGGTGGTAGTAGTGGTAGGCATCTGGCACCCCCTGAGTAGGGGTGGTAGTGGTGGTGGGCATCCAGCCCCCCATGGGTAGAGGTGGTAGTAGTGACAGGCATCCAGTCCCCCATGGGTAGAGGTGGTAGTATTGACAGGCATCCAGCCCCCCATGGGTAGAGGTGGTAGTAGTGGTAGGCATCTGACACCCCCTGAGTAGGGGTGGTAGTGGTGGTGGGCATCCAGCCCCCCATGGGTAGAGGTGGTAGTAGTGACAGGCATCCAGCCCCCCATGGGTAGAGGTGGTAGTAGTGACAGGCATCCAGCCCCCCATGGGTAGAGGTGGTAGTAGTGGTAGGCATCTGGCACCCCTGAGTAGGGGTGGTAGTGGTGGTGGGCATCCAGCCCCCCATGGGTAGAGGTGGTAGTAGTGACAGGCATCCAGCCCCCATGGGTAGAGGTGGTAGTAGTGGTAGGCATCCAGCCCCCCATGGGTAGAGGTGGTAGTAGTGACAGGCATCCAGCCCCCATGGGTAGAGGTGGTAGTAGTGACAGGCATCCAGCCCCCCATGGGTAGAGGTGGTAGTAGTGGTAGGCATCTGGCACCCCTGAGTAGGGGTGGTAGTGGTGGTGGGCATCCAGCCCCCCATGGGTAGAGGTGGTAGTAGTGGTAGGCATCTGGCACCCCCTGAGTAGGGGTGGTAGTGGTGGTGGGCATCCAGCACCCCATGGGTAGAGGTGGTAGTGGTGGTGGGCATCCAGCCCCCCACGGGTAGAGGTGGTAGTAGTGACAGGCATCCAGCCCCCCATGGGTAGAGGTGGTAGTAGTGGTAGGCATCTAGCACCCCCTGGGTAGGGGTGGTGTTAGTTGTTGGCATCCAGGCCCCTATGTGTATATGTGGCATTGGTGATGGCCATCCCGCCCCTATGGTGCTGCTGTTGCTGGTGTAAGTAATTTCTGCATCCCTCTGTGTGTGTGTTATATGTCAGGTACGTGTAGTTTGTTTTTGTGGTTGGTGTCTGACTTACCATCTGCGCCGTACGCGTCCGTGCCTGTTCCGGTAATAGATGTAGAATATTGGTAGGATCGGCACGATGGGATTCATGGTTGGTTTGTCTCATTCGTCTTTCTCTTTGCTTAGCCTCGTCCTCGTCGCTGGCGTGTTCGTCTCATAGCCGTGGATCGTGTTGTGGCGCGAATCGGAGCTTATGTGCGCCTCTCCCGGATGCTTTGACGTGCCGTGCGTAGCGACGGGTTCGGCGTGTACGGAAAGCGCATCGTACTTGTCCGGCCGGACGGGGCTGCATTTTGGCTTCCGTGCGACTCGATTCTGCGTTTCCGGATCCGCATCGGTCGGAGAACTGGACCTGTATTGGGTGAGTACGACTGGGTCGGGATTTGGGCAGTTGTGCGCATCGTACTTGCTCGTTCGGACGTATGTGCGAATCGGTCGGGAAACAGGCATTCGCCTGGCTTTTTTCCCGGCCGAATGGTATTAGGTGCGCCTCCGACCGGGATCGGAATCGACCCCATAGTATTAGAGAAAATGTATTGCCCTGACCCAAGGAATATCCAAACTGGGAATATCTACTGTACTTATTTTATTTGATGTATAGCTTTTTATCCATAGCTCTCATTGGCCAACATATCTTTTCATATCTTTTATGTGTTTAGGGAAGAGTCACTTTTGAGAAAATTGTCCGCAAACATGTTATGTTTTACTGTTTCTACTGCTTTTGGAGTTTTACATTTTCTTCTTTGTAATCAATTTTTTTAATTGTTTATATTGTTTTGTCGATGAATTCATGCTACTGGAAGTGACAAATAAATAAGTACATTTTTGAGAATTATTTTTAAAACATTAACTATTTATTTTCTACCATAGTCAATGATAATATGAATAGAATTAATTTGTAAAATATGTAAAATGTTTTTAAATAATACATTTAAAATAAAATTTGCAAACATAAAAACATTTTTAATAATTTTATTGCCAAAGATGAATTACCACACCATATTTCTTTTTTTTTTAAATTAACGTAGTTTAAAAAAATAAAAAAGTAAATAAATAGTACAAAAACATAAGTTAATATACAAAAATGTAACATATTTGTTACACAGAGAATAACATATATTTTTATGATTTTTAAGCATTTTTCCATGGTTTTCTATAGACCTCAATGAGGAAAATAGTCCTTTTTTATTTTTTTACTTTCAGGCTTGACGTACTCGGTTTTGTGTCTGTTTCAACAGTCGGTGGAGCATCGTGGTCATTGAATGCAAGAAAGAGCTGCGGTCAGGTAAAAACAATTTACTTTACTGGTTAGCTATTTGTATGTGAACGGCAGGAAGGTTGATTTTCTTTAGAATGAGGTTTAAGTAAAGTTGGAAAAAATTAGTTATAACTTTTTTTAAACCTATTTGAAATAAAAGCAACATTTTAGAAATGTTTTTTTAGTGTTTCGTAACTTTTCATAACAAAGACCACGTCATAGATGGAGAAACATTAGATTCCTAAATGGATTACTGTTGGACGTTTTCTGGGAATTTCGTTTCGCAGATTGGATGTTCTTCTTTTGCAATTTTTAAATGACTGCTTTCCATCGGGAATTTCTTTTTGGGATTGCTTTTATTTTTTTAATATTTTGAGGATTGCCAATTAATGGAACGTAGGAGATATTTTCTTTTATTTGATTTTTTCGGGGGTCGTTTCATTTGTGAATGTTGGCTTCATTCTTTAGGTTACTGGACTACTCAAGACTTTTGGTGACAGGTGGTATGAAAGATCACCAAGAGTTGAAGAAAGAAGACAATTACTGGTAGGAACACAAGCTTTCGCTTAATTTCATTAAAAATGTTTTAAAAAATGCCAATTGGATTTGTGAATGATGATAAAAACAGGCGAGGATTTCTACAGGTTTTTGGTTTATGTTAGAAGTGTAAGATGTATGCAATATTGTCTAGGTAATCTGAAGCTCCCACCACTGGAAATTGATGATTTTTGCCAATAGTCTCTCAGACATTTCTTAGCTTTTTGTGGATGCACAAGGGTTCAGACTACCTGACAATAATTGCGTCATTCTCATTTCCTGGAAACTTTGTTCTTTCTTCAAAATTTCCAGGAAATGATGAAGGTTAAGGTGAGATTTTCCAATAGATTTTTTTATATGAATTAGGTCATCCTTCTAGAGCATTGTTTGTTTTTGCACATCCTTCTAAGCAGGTCAAGTATCAGTCCACCAGTCAATTGTAAACTTTGGTTTCCTCTTATGACCCGATCTGCTTAGATGGCCAATCCAAGTGTCCTCAAAGTAATTTAGGAATCAATCAATCAATCAAGGGTTTGTATAGAGTGAGCTACTCACCTGGAACGGGTCTCAAGGTGCTGAGGGAGGGGGGGACAAGGGAGGGTTCCGCAGATTCTGAAGGTTCACTGAGTTCCATCGAAGAGCATGGTCTTGAGGTCCTTTAGGAAATTGGGAACGATGCAGTCTGTCGGAGGTGGAGAAGGAGGGAGTTCCATGCCTTGGCCATGAGGAGGGAGAAGGAGCGTCCTCCTGTTCTGCTTTTCTTAATCCGAGGTACTGTTGCGAGGGAGAGCTGGGCCGAGCGGAGAGAGCGCTGTGGAGCGTGGAACATGAGGCATTGGTTCAGGTTGGTGGGCCCGGTGTTGTGGAGGGCCTTGTGTGTGTGGGTGAGAAGCTTGAAGGTGATTCTCTTCACTCACGCACACAAGGAGTGGGTGCCAATTTGTCCTCATTTTCTGTCAAAATTCTGTTTCTGTAATTGATGTGTAGAACTCATCCACATACCAGGTACAAAACACAAAGCTGTTATTTTTTTCAACTCAAAATGTAGTCTGCTGCTTGACATGTAATCCTCAGCTGAGGATGTTTTTTTAATTTTTACCAATATGCCTGGGGAAAGTGAAAAAAAACATCCTTGAATTTGGGTGTCAGTGCAAATGTTAGTAATAGTAATAATCATTGTTATTCAAAATCAATAATAATTTTCTTAGGACTTTTATTCAAAGTTTTGTTTTTTATTACTGATAAAAATTCAGTGCATGTTGAAGATTGCTTATCAAGGAATAAGCTGTATACTAATGGGACAGTTGTGTTGTTTATTTTAGCATGAATAGTGTAAATCTGGAAAAGTGGATGGGGTGTTGATTTAAAAGTCCTATCCATCATTATAATGTTACTATTCTCAAGGGTGACTAAGTTATGGCCTGGACGGACTCACTGGGGTTTTCTATAAAACTTATAAGCACCTTTTAGTGCCCCACTTGCTCGCTATGTATGCAGAATCTCTTGAGGCTGGTGTACTTCCCCCGACATTGCGCAAAGCGGTAATTACCCTACTTCTGAAACCTGGCAAGGACCCATGACATTGCAGTTTGTACAAACCCTTATCATACCTTAATTTTGATAAAATACAAAACAAAACACTTGCAAAAGTCCTCGACACCCGCCTTACACTGCTAATGGATCAGATTATTTCCCTCATTCAGTTGGGTTTTATCTCTCATTGTTCCACATCTCTGAATCTGCTTACGATCTTTTTGGTGCTTAACAGAATTTCCCCTGAGGTCCCAGCTGCTGTGGCCCTGTTGGATGGAGAAAAGGCATTAGACTCCATGAAGTGGCCTTTCCTGCAGACCACATTGATTAACCTAGGTATCTGGCGCAGTTTTCTCTCATTGATCATGCTTTTATTCTCCTAACCAGTAGCTCGGATTCGGGCCAATGGCTTGCTCACCCCTCCCTTTGCCATCACCAGAGGGACACGACAGGGCTGCCCCTGTCCCCACTGCTTTTCATTGTAGCTATAGTTCCACTGGTATGACATCATCAGGAGAAACACCTACATTGTGGGCTGCAATTCAACCTTGGCCCCCTGCTACTTTCGCTATGCATGGACAACATTTTATTATTTGTACGCCACCCTACCAGAAACCTTCCCCCTATCATCTGCGCGATAGTTTGTTTTGGAGGCCTATCCATGCTCCACATCAACTGGACCAAATCCGAGCTATTACCCCTTACTGACGCCACCACGGCTGTGCAGTGTGAATTCCCACTATCCTGGTGCGACAGACCAGTTAAATACATGGGTATATACTTACATCATGAGAAAGAACAAGTCGTCCTGCTGAATTTCAGTCCTGCCATGAAGAAACTGACCATACAAGTGGAATGGTGGCTCCGCCTCTCCCTTTCAATGGCGGGCCATATCGCGATCATAAAGATGGTGGTCCTCCCCTGTTTTCTCTACCTGTTTTTAAATATGCCCATCCCTCTCACCAAATCTTTTTTGCCTCCTTACGGAGTGTCTTACTGAGACTGATCTGGGCAGGACGGCACCCTTGTATAGGATGGGATACTATTGTCCTCCTGTATGAGTGGGGTGGGTTTGGAGTTCCACATTTTCATATTTAATATCTTGCAGGGCAGTGTCAATACGCCCATCATCTGTACCATCCCGACGAGTGTCTCCCCCACACTAAACCAGAGTGTGATCATGCTGCACCAAGGACCTTCAGCTTGATTCTCCCTGGAGGGACCCCATAGACCCCACAGATATTCAAACGCTTTCCACTACCAGCTGGGTCCGGAGGAAGCTTCTCTGGTTGATGAGTGGGGGGCTCCTGTACTCTCCAGTGCTGCCCTTGGTGGCAATCAATGGCTTCTTATAACTCAGGAGAAACTGGTCCAGTGCACGCCCGCCCACCCAGCATGACAGTCACATTTTCGGTGATCTCTTCCCCAATGGTTACATCTTCCAATAGGGGGACGATGTACGCTTCTCCAGCTTTACCCACATGGTCCGCTTTGTCTTCTGACGCCTCCATAGCACCCTCCAAGCGCTTCTGCCATCTTACCCATTGGCCCAAGAGGAATTCGCCCCTTTGAAACTTGTGGTCAGCGACAGCGATGGTCATAGGTCGGTCTCCAGGCTATACTGTGCATGCATTGCCCTTCTGCCCCCGCGGGATAGGAAACTCAGAGAAACTTGGGAGGTGGAATTGGGACGCTCATTAACTGATAACATTTGGTATGCCTGATGTGCCCAAACACACCTCATTCCACCCAGCCACTGGCACAAGCTTATCCATTACAAATTTCTACGTGGAGCCTATGCCACACCTAGCTCCCTGGCCCGACTGGATCCCACTAGGTCCTCTAGATGTCCTAAATGCAATACATCCTTTTGGGTTGATTCCACTCGCACCTTGCCCAAATAATTGACAAGGAGATCTCTCTGAACCCACTGATAGCGTTGCTGGAATATGTTCAGGACATTCCGAAGTGTGCCCAATGATACACTGCACTTGCTTTGCTCATGGCTAAATGCAAAATCGCCCTTCTCTGGGGTAGCAGTCATCTGCCTAATGCCAGGTTGAATAGTCTAATGTCCTGCAACACCATCAGTGAACTGTATGCCACCCTCCAAACCCTGACCTTGAGGCCAAAGGGTATCTGGCAACCTCTCAGGGTCAGAGACCATGGAACAGGATTCTTGATCCTTGGGTTCTGTGTGTGTGTGTATTAAGCAAACCTTGTGACTTTGCAACTCCGAGGCTCCCCCAGTCCGACTACTCCCATAATGGTGTACCACCTCCCACTGACTCACAAACTGGCCGTCACAACTATACTATCATTGTACTATGTGTATCCCTTTCACAATATAAGCATGATGTTTCAGGTGCAATATTCCTCTAACCGGGGGTTGCTGTTCGATCTGTTCTTGTCATTTTGAAAATGATAAATAAAGATTTTTTTTTAAAAAGGCTGACTAAGCACCTGATTACGATGGCCGAGGTACTGCCACTGACAGGCTGTTGGTGGTGGTCCCGCTGCCATCGTAACAGGGATCTCCGTCCGCCATATTACAATGGCTTCTGGACGGGTGGCGGTCGGAAACACTGATGGCCGTGGTCCCGACAGGCGGTCTTTATCAACCGCCTGTTGGACCTCCCTGTAGTCCCAAAATGGTGGCGGTGCCTGTCAGGCAACGCTGTAGCGATTACGATATCCCTTTCTGCCCGTCGTTCGGTGGTGGTCATACCGCAGCAAAACGGCAGGCGGAAACAGATTTGGGGGCCTGTACTGGGCCCCCCTAAGCCCCTGGGCCAGGGATATAGTCCCTGGGGGGCCCCTATGGTGCCCACCTACATATCCCTACACCATGTGGTAGACACTGTATGGTGCCTGCCATGTAGTGCAGGGATATGTGTGGGGTGTCTGTTTTGTCTTGCGGTGGCTGCTGCAGAGCGCAGCACCCGCGGCAATACAAAACATGGGCAATGCAACCGCCACCGTGGCGGTCGCATCCTAACTTGTAGGCGGGCGGTCCCAAATATGATTGGATGGCGGATGGACGAAAATCCATCCGCCATCCTAATGACCCCCTAAGTTATGGGTTGTACTAAAGATTAGCATTCTTCTGAGAGGGTTTTCGTTGTTATACAGGAAGAAAGGTTCATTATTATAAGAAACTGTTAGTTCAAGGGGATTTTCATTTCAGGGTAGGATTGTGGTGTTACTCTTTGGGTATTGCTTGCCTATTTTTGCCTCTGAACCATTCTCCTCAAATTGGGTATTGTGGGGATACTACTATCAACATGCATGGGGATCTCCCTTGCATAGGCAGGGTGGTTATGTTCTGTGGTACTTTCAACAGTGTCACCCAGAGTAACCACTCTGCCTTTGCAATGGGATTAATAATACTACACACACCTCCAATTACTCCTGGGCTCAGTTAATCTCTCCTTACAATAAATATAGCCACCATATTTCAACAGTCTGTTTCCTTGCTTTTTATTGAACATAGTTAGCCTGCTTTGGGTTTTCCATGTTTCAGTGATCCCTAGACAAAAAGAAAAACAAATGTGTGAATGCAGTGGTCTACAACTGTGAATTACTTTGGTTGTGAACAATCTCTTTGCTAAGGAAAATAAGATTTGCATGGTTATTGTGGACAATTTGTTAAAGGACTTTTAAACAAAAATTAGTTTCCTGTAGAAATAGAAAGTTAATTGCTTTTGGTTGTATTCTGTGAGGTGAAAGTTGTTAGCTTTGGCAGTTTATATTTTGTTTTCAAAAAGAATTACCTGGTATGTTTTTATTTTCTGTTCCAATGTAGTTTTGCAAAGTTTGCTGTAAATGATTTTGTTTTTCTGGTGTGTTGTAGTGCTTCTCTCTTGCTTTTGTATTATAATTTAGATGAAAAACAACAGGTGAAATATTTGCTCTTTTGTTTTGTTACAGCTTTCTTTGCATTTTGTGTTTTTTGAAGGATAGCTAACCTGTATTTATATATTTGTTTCCAAAGGTGAACTTTGATTTTGCACTGTTTCTGCTTTTGTTTTATTTTTTATAAATGACATTTTCATAATTTTCTCAAAAAATAAGATTGTTTTTTTGCCTTCTGTTGATGTAAAATTAGTAATTCAACTGGAAATGATAACTGTAGAGAACTTTCACAAAGTCTGCAAATTATTAGAAATTTCTGAATAAATATTTGTTTTGAGGATATCGTTAGCACTCTTAGTGAACGTTATTGGTCAAATTGGTACTAACTTCTCTAGCTAGATGCAGTGTTTGGAACTGGCTGCGGCTCTCTCTCTCTCTCTCTCAAAACAAAAGGTCTGGAGGGTTAGAAGAAACCTACCAGTGCCTGAAGGGTGGAGAGGTCCTTTGAACAAGGATGAAGGGATACGTCCTCCCTACACAAACATACTACTAACATAAAGGTGTCCTTCTGGAGCTAAGGCACCTACAAAAGGGGACAGGAAGTTACGTGCCACACCTCTGCACAGAAGTGGGGAAGGGAAAAAAATCCCTTTTTTCATGTAACCTTCACCCAATGTAATAGTAGCATGCTACATCATAGGGTTCACCCTGACTCCTAAATGTCAGGGTGGGCTCAACTATATTACAGGGAGTTCTTTTGAAGATTGTTAAATAGGGGACGTAACTTTAAAGATAAAAATTCCTCAACTACTCCCAAGGTATCCCATTATTTGTGGGGTGGATGGGAAAGTTTAAAAGTATATAATACGATCAGGGTTTAGGATGCAATGGTCCTATCGCCCTAAAATCACCATCATGTTTCAGCCCTATACTAATGGCCTGCAGAGGTCCTGGGCTTTCGTCAGGGTGGGTTTGTATAGTTAGCACTCCGTAGTGACGTATTTTACGCGATAGTGTGCGGCATGCAAATACACGCAAAGCATGCACAGGCAGTGTAATACTAGCCATTCTGGGTTGTACTCATTGTTTTGGAGAAAATTAACCCTACAGGGGCAAGAGTGGGTGGCCCTGTAGTCAAACCTTTGTCAAGGGTCCCTACCCACTTTGTCACCTTCTTGGCCTGGCTTTCCCTGGCTTAAGACTTCGTTGTAATCAAAACATGTTACTGATTTTAATTTTGGAGGATTTGCGTTCCTCTTTGTTAGACTTCTTGGTGATTCCACATTGTGCCAGAGATCATAACCCACTTGTTCTGGCACTCAGTTACAGACTTAGATCCTGTTGCAGCATAAATAATTGCAGGGAACAAGATGTGGATGTGGCCAGGAACTAAGAGGTCTTGTTGAATGCTTACATTTTGAGCCAAATAAAATAATTAGTAATCTAATGAATGCTGCCTGTCCAGAATTCCAGTTATGTTTGACTGATCAAACCGGCCCTTCAATAATTTTAAATACCCTTGAGAAAAATTGTCATATCCCCAAAACCAGTTGGTTTGACTATGCATGTCTTGCTGATCATAATAAACTCAAATCCTCACTAAAAACAAACCCCATTTACCAGCTCTATACAGGAATGCAGAGGAGATGATAAAAAGGCGCTAGATGTGAGGGAGACTACCATCAGCAAAGATGCTTGGGCTTCTTTGCTCCAGGGTAGTGAGCAACGTGACAGTAGTGTATTTTGGAGGGTAGTCAACATCCCATACTTTAGGACTGAGGCATTTCCTAGTTTAATCACAGCGATCTCGGTGGCAAAGTGGGAAGAACATTTTAGTAAGGTATACTCATTCTCACCTGTGAGCCATCATTCTTCTGTTATTGCACAAAACCTCATGGTTAGGCCTGCTGTCCCAGTTGAATTTGATGTAGAGGAGGTTAAAATTACAATAGAGATCTGTAAATAAATACTGTTGATGTGAACGCCCTTCTAGTGAACAATATTCTTAGGGCCGCTGCAGCAAGTAACCCTTTGAAATCTGGATCAAAATCAGTTATAGTACCAATTTACAAGAAAGGGGACAAAACAAATATGTCCTGTTAGAGACCATTTTTCTGTTGGACTCTATCGTGAAAGGGGAAGGCAGGGCTGTGGTGGGAAAATTGGGCTCGGGAAAATACTACCCTTTCTGAAGTGCAATATGGGTTTTGCCGGGGGCTTGATGCACTAGTGCAGTGTTAAAATTTGCACCTGCTTGTTTCTAAATATGCAGTTGCTAAAGCTAGTGCAGTGCAAGGATTTGAGAAATGCATTTGATTTTATAATTTGCTGCAAACTGTGCCAAAAAATGCTGGACATGGGAGTAGATCCTCCAATTGTTTATTTTTTAATACAGCTGCATGCTGATATGACTATTTGTGTTCGGTACAGTACAGATAGTGAGTCCACCAACCCATTTAAGACCAGCACTGGAGTGCGACAGGGGTGTGTTCTGGCCCCTTTTTTATTCACCTTATATGTTAATAAACTTGAAGGTTTTTTTATGTTTAATTTCTTTATTGATTTCCAGCATAGAAAAGGAGACAGAATATGGTGGACAAGCTCATGACAAGGCATAAGACGTAGCTAATCCATACTTGTCGTCAAAGAAATGAAGATTATAATGAAGTGACCCTGAAACTTCCCCCCACATGAAGGTTTTTTAAGATCTATGGGGCCAGGACATGCCCCAGATAGGCTCTCCTGTGTACTGCTCTATGCTGATGATGCAGTTTTAAGGGCACGCACGTGCAATGGCCTTCAAACACTTTTAGAGTCATTTGCAGATTTTATGGAAAATTTGGATCTATAGACCAATGTTTCTAAATCATTCGTTATGGTGTGTGGCCCACAAACCACTAAAACCAAGTCTCGTGTACATGGTACTCCAGTTCAACAAGCAAAAACATTTCAGTATCTGGATTTCCTCTTTTACTCTGCTCTCAAATGGGACCAATTACACAGGGCTAGGGCATGTCAGTTTAAAGATCAATTAAATCAGTTTTCGATTTTCTAGCAAGTTGGGATTGAAACCACTTAAGGAGATAATTGAAATCTATAAAAGTAAATGCATCTCAATTGCAAGATATGGGGCCATATTCTGGACTTTTAGAGTTTTGAAGGAATTGCAATTATTAAAAAAACAACTTCCTTCGAAGACTTTTAGCTGTCCCCAAAACTACTTCTACTTTTATCTGCCACTCCGAGTTAGGAGTTAGTTATTTGGAGGACTTGATTAAGCTTTGCCCACTTACTCTTTGCTTAGTAATTTGGAGAAGACAAGAATCAACACTTAATCGGTCGATTATTTTAGATTGTCTCTCACTGGGCTATGGGGATTGTATTCCTTGGTTGAGATAAGTTAAGAAAGGCTTTGAAAGGATAGGTCTTGCAGAAGTTTTCACCTCAGGCAACCTTTGCACCAGAAAAACATTGAAACATTTAATTTTTGAAAAATGTGTTGCGGCAAAGATTCTCTCAGTGGAAAAAAAATAACGGCTAGTGCTTTTGTCTCAGTTATAACATCTGGCTTGATTGAACTGCATCTCATTACCTTAACCAATGCATTCCATATATGTTTATTAACTACATTAGACTCAAAAATGTACATGCTGTGGTAAATTGTACCAGGGATTTGTTATACCAATCTACATAACATTTTATGCTTTTCTTTCATCTCTATAAGATCCTGAGGACATGGTTTTTATTGCCTTTATTGGTTATGCATGATTATAGGAATTACAGATCTACTGTCTCTTTTTTACAAGAACTGACATCAATTTTAATCAGTAACTCAGTGGAAATTTTATTCACCATTATATTCGATTAAATAATTTAATGTTCCTATTCCCAGCAAAATCTTGATGTGCTGTACTTATTCATTATGCTGCTTAATTGAATGCACTTTATTATTTTTGTCTGTTATTACTTTAGATTATCCCTGTACTATACTTTGATTGTATTCATTTTATTTATCTTTTATAATTTCTTTATCCAAATTAAGAATTTTGAATCGAAGAGAATTGAGTTGACTTTATGCAAATGAACTTTAACTATCCTATATTGTACCCTTTGAATATTTGTAATACATCTTTATTAATTTTCTAATTTCAGTCTAGAACTCACTTGTTGAGTCTGTCCTTACTTAATTGACTGTAGTGAGATATTCTGATTTTGCACCTTATTTTGGAACACATTGCCTCATGAAATTGAGGTTTAACACCGTTCCTGTTCCGCCCGCCCGTGCGCATGCTATTAAGGTATTTCTTTGGGTGGAAGAATTTAGGGCTACCGCATGCCCACATAGTCATTCCATCACTGCATCCCACCTCTTCAAACTAGTGTAGTTTGGCAGCACTTTGCTTGTGAAACTTTTATTCTGTTTTCAAACTAAACCTTTGAACTGTCAAAAGAAGCATAATTCCAATAGCGAGTATAATGAGCTGTCAATGTAAAAGCATTGCACAAATAAAGACACTACTTTGTACACTGCATGTTCCAGTGTTACACTAGCAAACTGGTAACCATGTTGATTGCCTTGTATCTCCTCGTGCCCATTTAAGGATGACCCTTTGCCTACCTAGACGATGCTAATTGCTATAACTAGTATAGCCATTTAGGAACAAAGATTATAGAGAATATGGTCATGCTTCTTAAAGGAATTTTGGAGACATTTGTCACAAATGTTTCATTTTATAATGGACATTTTCCCTGAAGGATTTAAAAACAGCATTGATAGTTTAGTGGATTTGACACTTTGGGGTCGATTCTGATCTCGGCCGGAAGCGCACCTAACAGTATTTGTCCGGAAAAAATACAAGCCGAACACGTGTTTCCCGACTGATTCGAACACTCGTCCGAACGAACAAGTACGATGCGCATAACAGCCCAGATTCCGAGCGAGCCGTACTCACCAATTCCAGCTCCTGTTCCCCGCCCGAGCCGGATCCGTAAACGCCGATTCGAGTCGCACAGAAGCAAATACACAGCACCTTCCGGCCGGCCGAGTACGATGCGCCTTCCGTACGCGCCGAACCCGTCGCTACGTCCGGCACGTTTGAGCATCCGGGAGAGCTGTACATAAGCTCCGATTCGCGCCACAAGACGATCCACGGCGACGAGACGGACAAGCCAGCGACGAGTACGAGTCGAAGCCACGAGAAACCCGAACGAGACGACCCAACCATGACTCCCATCGCGCAGGTCCTACCAATACTCTACATCTATTACCGGGACCGGTATGGACGCATACGGCGCAGACGGTAAGTCAAACACCCACAACACAAACAAACGACACGTACCCGAAATATGTCACACACACATAGGGATGCACAAATGACGTACACTAGCAACAGCAGAACCATAGGGGCGGGATGGCTATCACCATTGCCATACACACCCATAGGTGGATGGATGCCTACCACTACCACCACCCCTACTCAGGGGGGCCTGGATGCCTGTCACTACTTCCCTCCCCACCCATAGGGGGATGGATGCCTGCCACTACTACCATCCCCACTCATAGGGGGATGGATGCCTACCACTACCACCACCCCTACTCATGGGGGCCTGGATGCCTGTCACTACTACCCTCCCCACTCATAGGGGGATGGATGCCTGCCACTAATACCATCCCCACTCATAGGGGGATGGATGCCTACCACTAATACCATCCCCACTCACAGGGGGATGGATGCCTGCCACTAATACCATCCCCACTCATAGGGGGATGGATGCCTACCACTAATACCATCCCCACTCATAGGGGGATGGATGCCTGCCACTACTACCATCCCCACTCATAGGGGGATGGATGCCTACCACTACCACCACCCCTACTCAGGGGGGCCTGGATGCCTGTCACTACTACCCTCCCCACCCATAGGGGGATGGATGCCTACCACTACCACCACCCCTACTCAGGGGGGCCTGGATGCCTGTCACTACTACCCTCCCCACCCATAGGGGGATGGATGCCTGCCACTACTACCATCCCCACTCATAGGGGGATGGATGCCTACCACTACCACCACCCCTACTCAGGGGGGCCTGGATGCCTGTCACTACTACCCTCCCCACTCATAGGGGGTTGGATGCCTGCCACTACTACCATCCCCACTCATAGGGGGATGGATGCCTACCACTACCACCACCCCTACTCAGGGGGGCCTGGATGCCTGTCACTACTACCCTCCCCACCCATAGGGGGATGGATGCCTGTCACTACTACCCTCCCCACCCATAGGGGGATGGATGCCTGCCACTACTACCATCCCCACTCATAGGGGGATGGATGCTTACCACTACCACCACCACTACTCAGGGGGGCCTGGATGCCTGTCACTACTACCCTCCCCACCCATAGGGGGATGGATGCCTACCACTAATACCATCCCCACTCATAGGGGGATGGATGCCTACCACTACCACCACCCCTACTCATGGGGGCCTGGATGCCTGTCACTACTACCCTCCCCACTCATAGGGGGATGGATGCCTGCCACTACCAACACCCCAACTCAGGGGGGCCTGGATGCCTGCCACTACTACCCTCTCCACTCATAGGGGGATGGATGCCTGCCACTAATACCATCCCCACTCATAGGGGGATGGATGCCTGCCACTAATACCATCCCCACTCATAGGGGGATGGATCCCTACCACTAATACCATCCCCACTCATAGGGGGATGGATGCCTGCCACTACTACCATCCCCACTCATAGGGGGATGGATGCCTGTCACCACTACCCTCCCCACCCATAGGGGGATGGATGCCTACCACTAATACCATCCCCACTCATAGGGGGATGGATGCCTACCACTACCACCACCCCTACTCATGGGGGCCAGGATGCCTGTCACTACTACCCTCCCCACTGATAGGGGGATGGATGCCTACCACTACCACCACCCCTACTCAGGGGGGCCTGGATGCCTGTCACTACTACCCTCCCCACCCATAGGGGGATGGATGCCTACCACTAATACCATCCCCACTCATAGGGGGATGGATGCCTACCACTACCACCACCCCTACTCATGGGGGCCTGGATGCCTGTCACTACTACCCTCCCCACTCATAGGGGGATGGATGCCTGCCACTACTACCATCCCCACTCATAGGGGGATGGATGCCTACCACTACCATCACCCCTACTCAGGGGGGCCTGGATGCCTGTCACTACTACCCTCCCCACCCATAGGGGGATGGATGCCTACCACTAATACCATCCCCACTCTTAGGGGAATGGATGCCTACCACTACCACCACCCCTACTCATGGGGGCCTGGATGCCTGTCACTACTACCCTCCCCACTCATAGGGGGATGGATGCCTGCCACTACTACCGTCCCCACTCATAGGTGGATGGATGCCTACCACTACCACCACCCCTACTCAGGGGGGCCTGGATGCCTGTCACTACTACCCTCCCCACTCATAGGGGGATGGATGCCTACCACTAATACCATCCCCACTCATAGGGGGATGGATGCCTACCACTACAACCACCCCTACTCATGGGGGCCTGGATGCCTGTCGCTACTACCCTCCCCACTCATAGGGGGATGGATGCCTGCCACTACCAACACCCCAACTCAGGGGGGCCTGGATGCCTGCCACTACTACCCTCCCCACTCATAGGGGGATGGATGCCTGCCACTAATACCATCCCCACTCATAGGGGGATGGATGCCTGCCACTAATACCATCCCCACTCATAGGGGGATGGATCCCTACCACTAATACCATCCCCACTCATAGGGGGATGGATGCCTGCCACTACTACCATCCCCACTCATAGGGGGATGGATGCCTGTCACTACTACCCTCCCCACCCATAGGGGGATGGGTGCCTACCACTAATACCATCCCCACTCATAGGGGGATGGATGCCTACCACTACCACCACCCCTACTCATGGGGGCCAGGATGCCTGTCACTACTACCCTCCCCACTGATAGGGGGATGGATGCCTACCACTACCACCACCCCCACACAGGGGGGCCTGGATGCCTGTCACTACTACCCTCCCCACCCATAGGGGGATGGATGCCTACCACTAATACCATCCCCACTCATAGGGGGATGGATGCCTACCACTACCACCACCCCTACTCATGGGGGCCTGGATGCCTGTCACTACTACCCTCCCCACTCATAGGGGGATGGATGCCTGCCACTACTACCATCCCCACTCATAGGGGGATGGATGCCTACCACTACCATCACCCCTACTCAGGGGGGCCTGGATGCCTGTCACTACTACCCTCCCCACCCATAGGGGGATGGATGCCTACCACTAATACCATCCCCACTCATAGGGGGATGGATGCCTACCACTACCACCACCCCTACTCATGGGGGCCTGGATGCCTGTCACTACTACCCTCCCAACTCATAGGGGGATGGATGCCTGCCACTACTACCGTCCCCACTCATGGGGGATGGATGCCTACCACTACCACCACCCCTACTCAGGGGGCCTGGATGCCTGTCACTACTACCCTCCCCACTCATAGGGGGATGGATGCCTGCCACTACTACCATCCCCACTCATAGGGGGATGGATGCCTACCACTACCACCACCCCTACTCAGGGGGCCTGGATGCCTGTCACTACTACCCTCCCCACCCATAAGGGGATGGATGCCTACCACTAATACCATCCCCACTCATAGGGGGATGGATGCCTACCACTACCACCACCCCTACTCATGGGGGCCTGGATGCGTGTCACTACTACCCTCCCCACTCATAGGGGGATGGATGCCTGCCACTACTACCATCCCCACTCATAGGGGGATGGATGCCTACCACTACCACCACCCCTACTCAGGGGGGCCTGGATGCCTGTCACTACTACCCTCCCCACCCATAGGGAGATGGATGCCTGCCACTAATACCATCCCCACTCATAGGGGGATGGATGCCTGCCACTACTACCATCCCCACTCATAGAGAGATGGATTCCTGTCACTACTACCCTCCCCACCCATAGGGGGATGGATGCCTACCACTAATACCATCCCCACTCATAGGGGGATGGATGCCTACCACTACCACCACCCCTACTCATGGGGGCCTGGATGCCTGTCACTACTACCCTCCCCACTCATAGGGGGATGGATGCCTGCCACTACTACCATCCCCACTCATAGGGGGATGGATGCCTACCACTACCACCACCCCTACTCAGGGGGGCCTGGATGCCTGTCACTACTACCCTCCCCACCCATAGGGGGATGGATACCTGCCACTAATACCCTCCCCACCCATAGGGGGATGGATGCCTGCCACTAATACCATCCCCACCCATAGGGGGATGGATGCCTACCACCACCACCCCTACTCATGGGGGCCTGGATGCCTACCACCCACACAAGCCCTACTCATAGGATGGGTAATGCATGACACAACCAGCATACTCCAACATAAGGAATGTCTGAAAAATACATCCCCCCCAACACCATGACAAGCGTGTGTAGTCTGTGTCAAATGCCTACAACACTGAACATGACATTGAACATACAATGTGACCCCTATCACATGTGTCACACATAAATGTGTGTGGCCTCCACAATGCAAGCAGACCATGACCACTGTGGCAATGGGGTCTAAAGCCCCATCACCACAGTGACCAAAATGTAAGTGTGGGGTCCATAGCTGAAGCACATTTTGAACAGTGTGGCAATGGGGTCTAAAGCCCCATCACCACAGTGACCAAAAGGTAAGTGTGGGGTCCATAGCTGAAGCACATTTTGAACATTGTGGCAATGGGGTCTAAAGCCCCATCACCACAGTGACCAAAAGGTAAGTGTGGGGTCCATAGCTGAAGCACATTTTGAACATTGTGGCAATGGGGTCTAAAGCCCCATCACCACAGTGACCAAAATGTAAGTGTTGTCATGGGAAAAGCTGCAAATGCCAAACTGCATGGATGAATCCTGGTCACACAACAACAAACACATCAGTGGCATAGTAGTGCTTGTGTCCCATAGCAACATAGATTGGGTGAGGCAAACAGTGCAGTGGCAATGAAACATCGCTTTGGCCATGTGCAGACAAACATCACCCATGGGGGCTCACATTGTCAACATTCACGAATAACACAATGACAGAAGTGACCATCATAATGCAGACCCACACATCTGCACCAATGGACACACAAATGTAGATATCCTGTGGAGACTGTAGATGTCAGGTGAACAAATACCATTCCATGGCAGCAATAGGACATACAAACCATGATCATTGTGCTGACTGATGACCTAGGAGTCCCAGGGACAGCAGGGGAAACCCACCAAATAACATATAGCCAATGGCACACTAAAGAAATGCCAATGCAGTGGTGCAAATGCACAAACACAAACAGGCAGACTCACACTGCATATCAAACACAACAGGTGATGGGGGGGTGTGCCAGTGTCCCCAGGCAACCACACAACACATGAGGAGGCCTGAATCCCTATTACACAGATGTCAATACAGTGCCACACAACAGTAACTCATGGATCGGATTCCCCTATGTGGGCAATCAGGCATTGTTAGATGAGAGGGAGCCCAAATTACAAATGTCACACAAGCTTGTAGGAACAGCAACTAACACAGCAAGAGACAGACCCACCACAGCACTACCCCCAGGGACCCCACATTGTGGTGACACTGGCCTGCATGATAATCCCACTGTGATGTCAAAGGTAGATGTCGTACACACTGTGAACCACAGTCATGTGTCCTGAGCAAGTAACTACCATCACACCTACACAAGCACAAATCAATCAGCACGGCCTGTCAGCCAAGGCCAACATGGAGGTAGGGGTCTAGCCGTGCAACAACTCTCATTTGCACACACTCAACACCACACACCTTGACCTCCACCAATGTGCAGCAGTGAAGCTCACATGGACTGGTGATATTGCACATGCACCCATGACAATCCCAGGGGTGGTGGGGGGAACTAAGGTGGAGATACCCATCACACATGACCAGTCAACAAGACTTGTGAATGTCTGACACACTGCACAGTACGCTGTACATGGGCATGACGTCAAATCCACACCAACCAATGGGATCCCGGCCACAGTCACACACCAATGAAGAAGCCAAGGTCACCCACAAAGAACACACATAGACAACTTCCAACATTGCAGCTCTGACCCTGAGGAGTGGCAGCAGTCACACACACAACGTGTCACAATCACTGAAAGCTAACACAAACTGTAAATGACATGACTTGTGTAACCAACAAGTGCCAAGGGGAATCCTGACTGTGTCTCATCTGCGTTTGCCCACAAACTCAGCCCTGACAGCAAACACACCTATGGATCACCAGTAATGTGCCATGCACCCACATCACAGAGAACCCAGGGCGAAAGATTTGTGGGGAACATTGCTCAACTCAGCAAGCATCACAAACAGGAACATCACTAGGGACCCCAGCCTGCGTAGCAAAATGGAAGTGAACACACACAGACATGCTCACACAACACACACCTTGGGCTCAGGCAATGTCACGGAATTACACACTGCCATGAGGGGACTCCACTCCTGTGTACGGAAAGCTGTGCCATACGTTGTCTCTGCAGGGATCAATCATGTCAGCAGAACACTTGGTCACTCAGTCAACAATTAGCACAAAATGAAGGCTCTCGTCACATCAGCCTGGTCATGGCAGTGTCACCGAAATCATCTGCACCGATCAAATACACATGTATAGCAAGTTGCACTGATACCACAGATGAGTCCTTCCCCATTGATGCCCAAACTTGCATGTCCAGTGGAGATGGTCACACGGTCAGGGAAATAGACAAATTGAACAATGGCAAGCACAACAGATGTGCAGGGGTGTAAGCCACAGATGTGATATTGCAAAAACATGTAGGGAATCCCATTGGCAAATATGAAAAACATGACAATCTCATATTGCTGCAAAGGATGACATGGCTACACACCAGGATAGGACACATTCACCCTGGACCAAATGGGGTCCTGCACAGTAACACTTCCTTTACCTGATAGCAAAAATCACCATCACTGCAGCAAGGGCATGTTTAGCATCCTCAACATCATGTACATCTGAAGCAAAACCACTGGAGAACTGAAAGGAGCTTTATTCAGCATATGTGATTTTAAAATAGAAAGTCCAGACAAAACCCAAAGGCCAATGGCCAGTCCATGACGAAAGTCCAAACAGGGTGACAGTGGCAGATGTCACCCTTTGCTTTCCTGCACTGCTACTAACCAGGGACACTCCCCTCGGAGGGGCATATGGGGGGTCAGGCCAGGCACCGCAGGGACAGGATCAGGGCTCACCAGAAGGAGGCAGGGAAGGGGTGGCTGGTGGTGGAGAGTCACTGACAACTGCAGTGGAGGTGTCTGACATGGTGTGTGCCGGCACAACTGGGGGGCATGAGTCAGATGGTGTGGGTGCCGGCACAACTCCAGTGGGCTGGCCAGATGGAGTGGACAGGTTCCCCACTGCAGTGCCCAAGTCAGACGGGGTTGTAGTGGACTCCACTGCAGTGCCCATCTCCGGGGGAGTAGAATGGGGTTCAGGTAAGGTGGGCAGGACAGAGGGGGAGGACACGGTCTCCACACCAGTGGCACAAACGTGTGCAGTGGGGTTGTGGGGCTGGAAGAGCAAGTGGTAGGTGGAGAAGGCCGCATCATTTTGGGGATGGTGTATCTGTGGGTGGGGGAACCTGGGACAGGGTGTGGTGGGGGAACCTGTGTTGTGGGTGCCTGAGGGATGGAGGAAGGAGACTGTGTGGTTGACCTGCAGGGCGGTGGCGGGGTCTTGCTCTTCCGGGACCGGGGGGACTTGCGGGTGGGGGCCTCAGTCTGTCTGCGCCTGGGGGAGGGTGTCCGGGGGCGAGGGCACTCCCTCTGTGTGGGTGGACTTCCTCTTCCCCCTGTATGCTGGATCAGCGGGATCGGAGGGGAAGAGGCCGAGGTCACAGAGGAAGAGCTGCTTTGTAGGTGGGGTTGCAGGTGAGGCAAGGGAAGGGGTCTTGGAGGGAGAGGATTTTGAGGACTGCGGAGTGACTGTGGATGCCTGTGTGTGTGTCTGTTCCCCATCCCCTGTGGGTGTGGTATCAGTCCCCTGAGGATGCTTGTGTGCACGTTTTGCCCTTGTTTTGTGTGTTTCTGTGCTGCTTGTGTCTGTGTGTTTGGGTGATTGTGCAGGTGTGCATGTGCTTGGGACAGGTAGGGTGCCAGGAAGTGTGGATGGGGCAGAGGTAGGAGGGGTGATGGACTGTTGGAGGAGGGACACTGCTGCCGTCAGGGAGGAGTCCATGGACCTATTGCTCCTCTGTAGGGCAGACATGCCCATCGAGATGCCCTCCATGAACGACACCAGCTGTGTCAACAGAGTGGTGTGTGCATGGAGGACACTCAGCATTGCTGTCTGCCCTACATGGAGCTGCCGAAGTAGGTACACAGACTCCTCACTCAGGCCAGCAGGGGACACAGGGGCAGGGGGTGCGGTGCCTGGCACGAAGGAGACACACTCCCGAACACGGGAGCCTCCACGGACCTCTGGAATGGGAGCCAGTGGGAGGGCGGTGGTGGTGGTGGTGGCGGGGCCAGACATACTAGCTGGGGTGTGGTGGCTGCTGACACCCGCCTCCACAAGGGAGTCATCCTCCGAGCTGCTGTGGTCCTCAGCTGAGGTGGATGGTGCTGAGGACTCCTCGGTGTGGCTCCCCTCGCCCTCCGTGCCACTGGGTCCCTCCGACCACTCATCGGCTGCTGACCCAGTCTGGCTCTGCAGCTCCTCCTGGTCCGTGGAGCTGTCCTCTCCTGTGGCCGTGGATGTATCTGCAAACAATTAGGGAAACAGACAAACATCAGTCACCTGCACTGACCGCACACACCACAGTAAGTACAGCACATTACAGAGCAAGCCCTGGCATCCTCAGTTGAACATTGCCAAAAGTCCTCACACAGATTAGGAGAAGCCAATTGTCAGTATGATGGTCAACCATGGCACTCACACCCTCCTGCCCTTGCTCCCATCTGTCTGGTGCCTGTTGGATGGTAATACCCCAGTGTGGACACATGCACCACGTACACAGTTGTTGGACATTGCAGAGAACACGGTGAAGTATGTGAACATGCACACATCACATCTCTTGCCACTGAGTTAGTACAGGTGTCCGGATAAAGGGATGGCCAGAGTCTAATTAGAAATGCATGTGATGCATACCAGCACCAGACACCATGATGCACCCATGTCCGGATAGTCAATGCCACAAAGGGGTGCATGTTGCACATGTCACTCCCCTGCAGGATCACTCTTAGGAAGTTAAATGCCATGGCACAGGCATGCCTGCAAAGTCATACATCACTGTCTCCAGTCACATGGGCATGGCAGCCAGCCAACAACAGGTTGCACTGTGTCACAATCCTAGGTAATGGGGAATGCAAGTTATGTAGCTGACAAGTGCACATGTCCATCCCCCACAAACCACATCATCTGAACTCTTATTTGTCCACGTCATGCCAATTGGACATATGGGAGACTTGAAACACAACTCTATGAACCTGAGCACCTCACAGTCTGCTGTGAATGAAAAACAGCGGCCTGAAGTTCACAGTCGCATACACCTGTGTGCACAGTCAAGTGATCAAACACCTATAAGTCACAGAAGTATCGTCTCTCATGGTCACATCTCAGATGGCATGCTGAGCCCTAAACGATAAACATCCCAGTAGTCCTGACAACGAAGCCACAGCACAATGACACAGAGGCAGACACCTGAGGGAACATTTCACTGATCACAACATGTCAGCTGATACACGGGAGTGGGAGTACAGAGTGTATTGTATGCCCTGGAGTAGGCATGACTGTCCTGCTCCACCTGAAAGAGGGATGAGCCCTGGACAGTAGGCAGGTGGCTAAGCATGTGTGACACACTTGATATACATACTCCTGAGGCCCAAACATTGTTCCCACCCGCAGCATGGGTGTGTGCCAAATACCCCAGGGACATGTGGTGATTCAGATCAGCAAGTGGACCACATATCAAAGTTAAACCCAGATTACATGTCAGAACTTAGGCATTGTGTAAGCAATTGACCCACCCATGAATCCCACAACAAAGTCACGGGAACAAATGCTGTCCCCCACCTTGAGTGAAGCAAAATACAAGGACACAGTACCCAAGTGACACAATTTCCTGACTGTAAGGGCCACACATATGCGTATCAGATGAGGAGTGGGCATGTCACAATTGAGGGACATGGGTCCTGGACCACAAGACTGATGTACTGTGGAAGTTTAACCAGGCCAGAGGAGGGCACGTAGCATGTCAGACAAAGTTCACAGTGCAGTCATGGACTCACCCCCTCCTTGCTGCTGTCTGGCCTTCAGCTGCCCATCCAGGTCAGGGAAGACCACCGCCAGGATCCTGAGCATGTGGGGGGTCAGGGTCCGGTGTCCGCCCCTCCTGCGAGGAGGCGACAGCTTCAGCTGGACCTTTGCGATCCTCCGGGTCCAGCCCCGAAGGTCCTGCCACCTCTTCTGGCAGTTGCGGATCCGGCGCTTGTAGACCCCCACGGATCTTACTGCCCGGGCGATGGTCAGCCAGATTTCCTGCTTCTGGTGGGCATCAACCTGTGAGGATGACAAAGGGAAAATGCCATTACTACACATGCAACATATACGTGCATCACACAGTTGGATATACATGTCTCAATCACAGGGGCATATGATGTACACAGGCAGTGCAACGATGGCTATGAACAGTTTGCCAGCAATTACTACATGGTATCATTGTCTGGGAAGTAAAACCTTGTTGTTATGCACTGTTACTGCACTGTACCTGTTCAGTGCATGTGACTACACACTTTGGGGGGTGAGAACTACTCAGTGAGCATGCTAGCCAGTGGTGTGCACACTGTAAGTCTTGCTAGTCAGACAACATGCACAATTAGTAAGGCAGTGGACAGCACACTCACCTGCTCCCCTGGTTTCCCATACAGCTTGCTGTACTGCGGAAGGAGGCTGTCCAGCAGGGCCTGGTTCTCCTCAAGGCTGAAGGCTGGGGCTCTCTCCACAGTACGTGCCATTGCAGTAGCCAGAGGATGCAGAGACAGCAGCAGTGGTAGTGGCAGATGTCGTCCTGGAGCATGTAGTGCAGGCAAGTGAGCTCTCAGGGGAACAGCCAGCATTATATGTGTGCTGCAGAGGCAGATACTGTCCCATGTGTCCAAAGTGATAGGTCCAAGTCGTTTGCATCTTCTGAATCTGGCCAATCCATTGAATTGCACCACTTATACACGCCCACAGCATCCTTCAAAAGTTAAACTTCATGACACCCATGAATTTGCAACATTGTTGTGGCTGGCCAACTAAATTCACTGCATCAGACTCGTTACAGCTTCGAAAACGCGTCCGTTGCCATGCCAGCCCTAGCCAATGCATGCGCACCGTCCGGACCATTGCTGTACAACGCGTATTTCAAAAAACAACGCGTACACGCTCACATCAAATGCAATGTCCAATGCGTGCGCACCGATCGGTCCATTGCTGTACAACGCGTACCCGCTCACAGCAGATGCAATGGCCAGTGCGTGCACACCGATCGGTCCATTGCTGTACGACGCGTCCCTGTACAGGTCACTCGCATATGTCACCATGCTTGTCACTGGTGAACGTATGCCAGCCACATATACTTGCCAGGGACTCAGGGGCACACCTACAACACCACAGCCTGTCCACACTGTATCCGCAGGCATGTAAGGCTGCATTACCTTTTCTGTGTATGGGGGTCAACATGTGGTTTTTGGGGTGGCACTTGGGGGCAGCCACTCCCAGGCTGTGCACGTGTTCATGGGGACAGGATCCTTTGTGTGTTGTGCACATGACCACTGTGATGTGCAACTGTTCATTTCAGAGCATGTGGCATGGTCACATTTCAAGGTTGTGTATGTGTATGACATGTCACATACCCCCAGAGTCCCATGTGGGAAGGTATGTATGTCACAGGGTGACCCATTGCCACAATAGTGATGGCCCTCCACAGTCTGTGTGCATGTTGTGTTTCCGATGTCTCTGATTCCATGTGCACAATGGGAGACAGTCTCCACATCCACGTTGTTTGTGCATGGACTTTGATGTTGTGCGTGTGTGTGTCACAGACGACCATGTCTGTCCTGCGGAGGCAACAGGGGCCACTACCTGTGGGAGTCATGTTTGTTTTTCTGACGTGTACATGATACGCCATGTCATGCCAGTGTCCATGTGGCAAGACAGGGTCCCTGGGAATCTACCTGTCAATGAGCTGTGATGCCTGTGGCGCATCTGTCCAGACATGTCACTGTGGTGTGTGTTTGGAACGTGACAGCAGTAAATGGGTACTGTGACACAGCCTAATGGTTTCCCATAGCACAACCTGGAACCTGTTGTCAACACATGTTGAACTGAGATGTTAGTTGATGGCCATGTAGGTGCAATATATGTCCATACAGAACGGCACACACATCAAGTACTTGTGTCTCGTAATGATGTATCATGTGATATTGAGTATGGTGAATGGCACATATGTGGGGTGACTGACAATCTTTCTTTCTTCACCTATGCACTGCAGGGCACCAGCTGTCCATAGACCATTCCCTGACCTAGCAACGATGGTGGAACGTGGCATCCGACGGTACCTCTTCACCAGGCAGCTGATTGAGGATTTGGCAGTGCGCTTGGCCCCACATTTGCAACCTGGCCGGCCGTACCCTACAGCGCTGACCCCCAAGGTGAAGGTGATGGCAGCCCTACACTTCTTTGCCACCGGTACCTTTCAACACACTGTGGCGACTGCTGGTGGGATGTCACAGACTATGTTCAGCCGTGTGCTACGCGATGTTTTGGAGGCAATGTTGAGATGCCTGAACCAGTACATCTATTTCCCTAAACGTCAACAACTCACTGACGTCAAGAGTGACTTCTATGCCCTGGGGAGGATGCCACATGTCATTGGCTCCAGATGGGACACATGTGGCTTTGGTACCACCACAGGCACATGAGCAGGCATACAGGAACAGGAAACATTATCATTCAATCAATGCTCTGGTGGTATGTCTTGCAGATATGAGCATCTCACATGTGTGTGCCTGTTTCCCTGGTTCGGCACACGATGCCTACGTGATGAGGAGTAGTCGCATCCCGAGGATGATGTCACAGATGCAGAACCAGCGTGCCTGGCTTGTCGGTGTGTACTGACTTTGTACCATTGTGTGTGTTCTGCTATGTTGTATTCCGCCCTCTTTTCCAACTCAGCTAATGTGCAATTGTCTGTCTGTAGGTGACTCCGGATACCCCAACATGCCGTGGTTGCTGACACTCCTCAGGAACCCTGTGACACCAGCCCAAATGCGCTACAATGAGGCACATGGTCGGACCAGGAGAGTGATCGA
Source organism: Calotriton arnoldi (assembly GCA_963921515.1). Taxonomy (NCBI): domain Eukaryota; kingdom Metazoa; phylum Chordata; class Amphibia; order Caudata; family Salamandridae; genus Calotriton; species Calotriton arnoldi. The sequence goes on from CAWUFW010008670.1 coordinate 462,922, forward strand.
GCGGACATTTGGTCTCCTGAAGAGCCGCTTCCGCTGCCTGGACAAGACAGGAGTGGCCCTCCCATATGCCCCAGCAAAGGTGTGCAAGATTGTCATCGTCTGCTGCATGCTACACAACCTGGCAGTGCGGAAGGAGTTGCCTCTCATCCTGGATGACGATGACCAACATCCGCCACCTGTGGAGGATCCTGGCCTGGGCCACGATGCCAGTGATGATGATGATGATGATGGTGATGTCCGCACACAGCTCATCACCAACTTCTTCAGCTGAATGTGAGTATCCAGAGAGTTGTCATGCCAATGATGTGAGTTTGCGTGATATGTGTTGGTGGTGCTCTGGTGCTGTTTGAGTGTGGCCATGTGCTACTTGACTGGAAGCGTGCAGCGATGTGTCCTTACAGGTAGTCTGTACCCCCCAACAGTGTTGACATGCTAACTTGGTTTTCTGTAAGTATCTTGTGACATGTATTGGGCATGGGTATTGCAGTTCTGTCCTGTACTTCAGTGCTTTTGACTGTGTGTCATGTCTGTCCTTCATAGGGTACTGTCAGAGTTGTTTGGTCAACTGTGATCCCCCGACACCATGATTCAACTTCCAGGGTGGAAGCAGTTGTTTCCCTACAGGTGATGTGCCACACACCCCTGGACTTTATTTCTTCTACACTTGTTGACTGTGTGGCCCCTGCCACGTAGGATTACCTTGCATCTGTAGTGGAAACAACATGTTGCAAATGTGTAATAAACCTGTGCTTCACTTTGGGATGTGCGTTGTCTGTGGTCACACATCTGACTGACATGTGCTTACTGCACCTGTGGGCTAGTTAATACAGACTCTGAATAGGTGTGGTGTCTGTGCATTCCACTGTATTTCCTGGCAACATCAGTGTAGGCGATGAGTCTGATGGCCCTGGTGTGTATGTGTTGTGTAGCCCTAGTGGTGTGTCTCCCTCATATGTGTCACGTCGCCATGACTCACATGACGGTGTTGAACTTGCTGTAGCAGTTAGCATGCACAGTGTCATTTAGCAGATCACCATCTCATGACAGAAACCACGTTGGAATCACAACAGAGGCAAGTATGGTGTATTAGTGAGTTTATTTACATACATGTGTGAGGATAGTGCACAGGATGGTGGGTGCTGTACATTGGGATTGGAATCCAAAGTTCCCAGATGAGTTGGAAGTCTTGGTAGCAGAAATGTCCTGAGTAAAGTCCACAGTCATCTGATACATTGGGCCAACTTAAGCTCCCCATGTCATGTGGGAGAGTTGGGTTGCATTTGACAGGGTGAACAGTTTGCACACAAAGGAGAATTTCCAGAACAGGTGTTGGGTTCCTGGGGGATGTACATGGCCATCGGCCTCTCAGTTTTCCTTCCTCGGACGACCCCTCTTCTTTCGGGAGGGACCCTCACGTGCAGGCTGCTGCGGTGCAGAGGACTATCCGCCAGAGTCATCCTCCCTCCCTGTGGCAGTTGCAGTTGTTGCAGCACCAGATGTTGTGGGCACACAGGGAGGTGTGGCCATGTTGGTGCTAATCTGGCGGAGGCATGTCAATATGTCCCTATGCACCGCTGTCAGTTCTTCCAATGTGTCCCACTTGGACTCCATGCCAGACATGTGTGTCTCCACACGGGACATGTGTGTCTCCACACGGGACATGTGTGTCTCCACACGGGACATGTTTGAGTCCAAGCGGGCATGATGGGCAGCCTGCTGCTGTTGAATGTCCTTGAGGATCCCCACTACCTGGCTGACCTCTCCGGTGCTATTCTGGTACGCATCAGCAATGCGTGCCAGTTGTGGGTCATCATGCAGTCCAGACCCCTCTGCAAACAGCGACCTATGTTTACCACCCCTCCCACCACCCCTGGCGACATGTGCAGGACCTAAGGTGGCACGCACAGGTGACCGTAGGTCCACTTGGGGGTTGTTACTGGGCTCGTTGTCCGTTGCTCCACGTTGGGCCAGGGTCCCTGTGCTGTTGTCATCAGTGGTCCTTGGTCTGTCCGTGTCGGCAGGGGTGGTCTGTGTGTTGGCAGTTGTTGGAGGGGTGGGTGCAGATGTTGGTCCTGCTGGTGCTGCATGATGACTCACACCGGAGGGGCCAGGTAGGTCTTCGCCATCCGAGGAGGGCAGAGGCTGTTCCACATCAGTGAGCTCAGTGTCCTCCGGAGCCTGGGACAAGGACTCCTCATCGTCTGCTGCTGTGTCCCCATCATCACCTGTTTTTGGAAGAGACACACAATGTATGTTATGTTTCTACAGGCATCAATGGTTCACACACCTGACAGTTGTGACTGTACCTCTGAGACTAGGACGGGGATAGAGCCGTCAATCGTGCAGTAACGAGACCATTGATTGTTTGCAGGCTTATCAAGGCTTGACTCTACTTTTAATTACAATAGCTGGTGTAATTACGAACAGACTCGGTATTACAGGTCTGCTACTACCTGCACCCATATGCTTATGTTTTAAACTCTCCGACTTGGAGCTACGAATTGGTTTAGACAGAAGACTAAGAAAAATTCTCAGTACTAGCCTAGAGAAAGTCCATTCCGACGAAACACGTGTCGGCTGCCTGTTGCGTATAAGTGGATTATGGCAAGAGAATAAAGGATACATTTAAAGAAACAAAGAACATCTTTTGGACTTCTTTCTCATGAGGATGGTCACTGCCTTATATATAGACTGGGACTGATTGGAGAAGTGCCTCGGCATATGCGTAACACAGTCAGAGGTTGATATTGGTGTAGCACATTGTCCTGCCAACCTGAAGCTTTTCAATGTGAATGTTGAGGTGTGTGCATGGCCAGCATTGGTGGTATTTGGTGGACATCCGGCCCTTCTTCTCCTCCCAGCCCAGTTATCCCACCATGAAGCATGCCACCCTTGCAGTGTGTGCAGGTTGACTCTCAAGATGTCAGTCAGTGGTGTCCTGCTGTTGGTTGGTTTTGACTCTGCTTCCCTGTGGGGTAGTGTGCCTGTGCTGACAAGATGGCTGACAGTGTGGTCCTGGCGTTTGTTTGGCTACAAGTTGTGTATGGCTTCACACATCATACCCCAGGGTGGTGGTTCTTTGTGGGATATTTAATTGGAGTGTGAGGCATTGCATTCTCCCAGGTGAGTTGTGTGGAGTTTGTGTTAAGGGGGTGTGTAAGAATAGCTGCTTGTAACTATGGTCAGAACTGTCAGTCCTCCTTCCCACCCAGCCAGATATCCCACCATGGAACGTGCTTCCATTGCAGGGAGTGCAAGTTGGCTTTTAGGATGTCAGTCAGTGGTGTCCTGCTGTTGGTTGGTGCCCAGTTCCCAGCAGGGGCTTGTGCTCCCCACAGCAGTATCCAGTGTCAGCCATCTTGTCAGTTGTTTTCCACTCCCTGTGATGTGAGCATGGTTCAGAGTGGTGTTGATGGGCCAATTGTGAGGGTGACCAATATCTGTGACTACAACTCCCATCATGCTATTGCCTACACCCCCCTTCCCAGCATGCCCATACTTCCTTCCTTTTGAGTGGACTTCACTGTGTGTGAGTGTGACAGCAATGGCAAGATGGCTGACAGTGGTGTCCAGCTGTTGGTTGGTGCCAAGTTCCCAGCAGTGGCTTGTGCTCTTCACAGCAGTACCCAGTGTCAGCCATCTTGTCAGTCCTTTTCCACTCCCTGTGATGTGAGCATGGTTCAGAGTGGTGTTGATGGGCCACTTGTGAGGGTGACCAATATCTGTGACTACAACTCCCATCATGCTATTGCCTACACCCCCCTTCCCAGCATGCCCATACTTCCTTCCTTTTGAGTGGACGTCACTGTGTGTGAGTGTGACAGCAATGGCAAGATGGCTGACAGTGGTGTCCTGCTGTTGGTTGGTGCCCAGTGCCCAGTTCCCAGCAGGGGCTTGTGCTCCCCACAGCAGTACCCAGTGTCAGCCATCTTGTCAGTTGTTTTCCACTCCCTGTGATGTGAGCATGGTTCAGAGTGGTGTTGATGGGCCAATTGTGAGGGTGAGCAATATCTGTGACTACAACTCCCATCATGCTATTGCCTACACCCCCCTTCCCAGCATGCCCATACTTCCTTCCTTTTGAGTGGACTTCACTGTGTGCGAGTGTGACAGCAATGGCAAGATGGCTGACAGTGGTGTCCTGCTGTTGGTTGGTGCACAGTTCCCAGCAGGGCCTTGTGCTCCCCACAGCTGAGGCCAGTGTCAGACATCTTTGAAGTGGCTTTTCACTGCCTGTGAGGTGTGCATGCTTCAGTGTGAGCTTGCTGGGCCATGTGGGTGGGGGATGTTGAGCTGTGACTACCACTCCCATCATGCTATTGCCTACACGCCCCCTTCCCAGCATGCCCATACTTCCTTCCTTTTGACTCTGCTTCCCTGTGGGGTAGTGTGCCTGTGCTGACAGGATGGCTGACAGTGTTGTCCTGGCGTTTGTTTGGCTACAAGTCTCAAGAGTGTCCCTGTGCTTCACACAGCATAACCCAGTGTGGTGGTTCTTTGTGGGATATTTAATTAGAGTGTGAGGCATTGCATTCTCCCAGGTGAGTTGTGTGGGGTTTGTGTTAAGGGTGTGTGTGAGAAAAGCTGCTTGTAACTATGGTCAGAGCTGTCAGTCCTCCTTCCCACCCAGCCAGATATCCCACCATGGAACGTGCTTCCATTGCAGGGAGTGCAAGTTGGCTTTCAGGATGTCAGTCAGTGGTGTCCTGCTGTTGGTTGTTGCACAGTACCCAGCAGGGCCTCGTGCTCCCCACAGCAGTACCCAGTGTCAGCCATCTTGTCAGTTGTTTTCCACTCCCTGTGATGTGAGCATGGTTCAGAGTGGTGTTGATGGGCCAATTGTGAGTGTGACCAATATCTGTGACTACAACTCCCATCATGCTATTGGCTACACTGACTTCACCAGCATACACAGAATTCCTTCCTTTCAGTGAGCTTCCCTGTGAGGTGGTGTTCTAGTGGTGGCAAAATGTCTAACTGTGTTTGTTGGTTATATTTGTGCCACTGCCTTGCTGTATTTGTAGTTAGGTTTGTACATATCATGACACAGTTACATATCACTATGAGATGGCATGTATTGTGTTTATCTGACTGACAGACAAATCTTGGGGTGATTATCTTTTGATTGCTGTGGATTTGCTAAGGGTGCATGGTTTGACTATCCCCTTGACAGTGATGTGTGTGTATTGTCACACAATATTGTGTATATTAGTTGTGTACTCACCAGGCTCTGGGATGTTTGATAGTCCATATACGCTCACTGGTGGTAGGATGGCCCGCACCTTCTCCTCCCAGGGCCTGAGGTGTAGTGGTTTGGCAGGAGGGCCACTGCCGGTGCGCTGACTCACGATGTAATCCTTCTTTAGTAGGTCCCTGACCCTCCTGCGCACATCATACCACCTGTTCTGGATATCTTCCTTTGTGCGCAAACATGGTGATTGTGCGTTGACCCTGTCGACGATCCTCTCCCACATCTTGGTTTTCTGCGACATGGGGGTCTGTTGGACCAATGTACCAAACAACTGTGGCTCTACCCTGAGGATCTCATCTACCAGGACTTCCAAATTACTGTCTAGGAACTTTGGATTCTTCTTTGGGGGCATGGTGATGGGTGGTGGTGGGGATTGATGTGTGTGTGTGTGCAGGTGAGGGTGTGTGAGTGTAGGTTTTGCTGGGTGTATGTGAGGGTGCTATTTGTTGAGGTGCTAATGGTGTGTGGCTTGTGTGATGGATGAGCTGTGAGTGTGTCTGTGGTTGCTGTGTGATGGTGTTCTGTGCTGGCAGGTCAGTTGAATTTGCAAAGGATCATGGTAGGGATTTGTGGCCTTTATATAGGTGGAGTTGGGGGTGTGTCCTTGTTCCATGTTTTTTTCCCCTGTATTTATTGACTTTGTCATTGCTTGTTTGGCCCTTTTTTTGTATTTTTTCCTTAGTATTTTTTGTGCATGTAGGAGACGTTCTTCTGACCGAGTAGGACGCTGCAGTTGTCTCATGCGAGCTTCTCCGAGTCGTTCACGCTGTGTTTCTGCTAGGTTTATTGTGCGGCGTATGCGTCGGTCACCGAGTATTGGCTTCCTTCTGGCTTTTCCTACTGGCCTTCCTACTGGCTTTTGTATGCGTGTCGGTCGTTCGGCTTGAGCTCCGTGCGACTCGGTCTGGTTTTCCACGCATTGCATCGTACTGCGCGGCTCGGAGTTCGCGGGTTCGTTTCGTTCGGGTTCATTCCTGGTGCGTGTCGGTCGGTTCGATTCGCGTGGTTTCCCGTCCGGATAGCTTGTTTCCGTCCGGTTCGGTCGTTCGGCTTGTGTTCCGTACGAGTCGGTCGTGATTCACATGCATTTCATCGTACTACCCAGGTCGGGCAGTGCTTGTACGTGTCGGTCGGACTATATTCCCGTACCGAGTCGGTCGGTATGTTTTCCGGCCCGAATCGGAATCGGTCCCTTTATGTGCAGGAGGTTCAGAACAGAATAAAAGCATGATTGTTGTTATTATAACATATGCTATTAAGAGGCACTATTTCTGTTGGAGTGACCTCTTTGCCCATTAGCCATTCTGTCTATGGGCCTGTTTACAAGTTTGGTGGTGGCGAAGTGGACGGCCATGCCGGCATCCGACTCCCACACTGCCACACTTGTGTGGTCAACCCCTGCCAGATTGCAAGTTTCCTCGTGCCTGGTTAGCTATTTTTTGGCGGTCCCACAGCAGTGCCTCTGAAAATGGCCACCGCAATAGGAACACCAAAAACGGTTCCTGCACGGCGTGGACTATAATGTCCATGCCATGCAGGAACTGGGGTGCATGCACATAGGGGGGCACATGTTGTGCTCCCCTGCATGCATCCCCATGCCAATGGGCAAGACGAGGCCCTGTAGGGCCCCCTTTGTTTCAGGACCGCCAGCCTTTACATGGAGTAAAAACCTCCATGACACCGCTTGTGGACCTGAAACTCGTAATATGCATGGCTGTGCCGCAGGGGCACCACCAGCATATTACTGAGGCATTGACGGCTGTACCACTGCCAGGGAACGGTGCTTCCTTGATGACTGCGGTGGTGCAATTGTGGTCTGACCGCCAAAGTTGTGATATGGCGGTCGAACGGCTGGTGCAGCGGTGGCTGGACCGCCATCGCTGCGCGCCTGAAAGTCTGGCAGTCCTCGCCCACCAGACTAGTAATTAGGCCCTATGTGTTTTGTAGCTTGAAGGAATACTTGTATCCTTTGCATGTTAGAACAGCATTCGTTGCAAAGCTATTTCAATTAAACTACCTTTTTTACCAGTTCTTTAGGCCTGGGTGTATCTCAGTCATCTCATGTGATATCTGCTAATTGTGTGGTACTAAAAGCAACTATATTATAAGAATAGCGCAAATTCCTTGCTGAGTAATTAACAATATTGGCAACTGATTGGCATTCACTTATTCAATCTTAGGAGGAATGGAAGATGCATTAGGAATCCAACCCGAGACTTGCCAGTTACAAATCCCAAAATCAGGCGTGTTAACCTACTAAGATCAATATTCTGAGACCTGTGCATGTGTGCAGCTTCAAGCAAGCATAGGTTGCAATGTCACAATGAGCAGACTAAAAACATACCTTTGAACCACAGTCTGACAGGAGCGTCTTTCTGAAGATGAAATTAAAAATATTTAATGAGCTCAATATCATTCCACATAAGGAATTTTCAGAGAATTGACAAAAAGGGTTGTTCTTACATAACTTTGCGAAAACTGGTTCTGAAGAGCTTTACATTGAAATCTGTAGAATCTGCTTTTTAGTTGTCATTTCATTCATTCCCCTTTTTTAAAGATCCGTCAGTCGTCTATAAACATTGTCCAATCCACTAAAGCAGGTGTTGTAATGGTTTTGGGTTTGACCAATATATTTAAAAAGCACAATTTAAGACACTCCTTTCTTGTATTGGCTCTAAGGATTGCTCTACCCCATTGTTTAAAGTGTTAGCCCCCCCCAATTGGTTGATCTACTAGTAAATCCTTTCCCCTGGATCCTAGGTATAATTGCGCCCCTGCTTGCTGTCCCTTTTTAGGTCTCGCCTACGCAGCGCGCATGCGCTGCATAGGAGACCTTTAGTAATCAATTCAGTTTTGGCCCCAAAAACTTGCACGCGTGGCATTGCTTTCAATGGCAACGCGTGCACGTTTGGTGAATCCCTTGCAGGAGTGAACTTTAAAACTATCTGGTTTTAATTAACATATGTTTCTTGCTCGCTCCCACAAGGGAAACAGGCCCAGGCCCCCTCCTCTCTCCCCTCCCCCTGCTGCCTCCTCCTCTCCTCGTCAGCGGGAGGCGCGCGCACGCTTGTTTCTACTTACAGGCGGGAGGGCTGTGCCTCGGGGCCCCTGAAGGGGAACAGCCCCTGGTAAAGGTGCACTGCTGCTGCCATCTGCCCTCTGTAGGTGCTTAATGTCGGGGAAGCTTGCACTGCTGATGCCCACGCTGTGCTGGGTGTTAGTAAAACTTGGTAGAAACCTTTTCACTACAAAGAACGATTAGTGCTTTGGAACAGCCATCCATTTCACTTTCAAATTAACATTCACAAACCACTTCTAAACGAATCCGTCAACAACCCTCTTCTAATCGCACACCATGAAACTCTACTCACAACACACACAACCAAATAAAAACTGCTCGGAATAAACAAGCGCCATGATGCCATACTAGCGGCAGAGAGCGCTATGCAAATGCCCATAAGCTAAAAGATCCAAAACGACTACATTACCAATGCCTTTTCATAGTTTGATGTCATTACTCCTGTGCAACTATTCATCGCTTTCATCGTCATTTCTGTGAAGGACATTTTGTTAATACTCTCCATCCGCGCCCTACAGTGCGTATCTTATGGCCCTCTCTGTTCTGGAATAAACACAAAGCTGACGTATGCTTACTCTTGGTTCCCCCAGCTCGTTTACACGTCTCCGCTAAACCGCGCCTCCCCCTTCACCCCTCACCCAGAATGCGCACGTTTTAAATCATTGCAATAATCAACATAATATTATTTAGGCCACCAATAAAATGGGAAAGAACGGCAGAGAAGCCAAAGTGGGCGTCGCTGGGATGGCTAATACAACGCGGTGCGATTCTAGGCACTTTCACATCAAAATGATACGTTCGTAGCTGTGGCGCGCAGGCTGATGGAAGCAGTGACACTTGGCAGCCAATGATGAAACGAATGCAGAAAAGACTAATATTATTTGCCAAAGATCACAAGTGCGCGTCAAATGGGAAGTAGGAATTTGAGCGAACTATCCTAGTTTCATAGAGGGTAACGTGTCCACTAGAGGCCAGGATTGCAGGCGATGTAATTACCAGTAACAATTATTGTTTTTTTGTACACATACCACAATGTTCAGAGCGGCATATGGGCCTCTTCACATTATGCATCGGTGTGATAAATTATTCAACACATTGTCATTTCGGGTCTATGAGAGTGATTCAGACAGCGAATACGCTGTCTACAAAAACAATGGCACCACAAATGTATTTATTATATTGTTTACAGGTGTTTCATGAAGTGCAGACCGAATCTAAGAAGGGCTCGGGGCTTAGCTGAAGCCTGGCACACATTCCCAGACAAGGCCAAAAGCTGTTATTATTCTCCTAAATATATGACAAAAGAGTTTTGTTTATTTTTAAATGGCATATTCTTATATAAGCAATATTTGATTCTAGCGCCTCGTAGGCCACTGCAGGCATCTGCGCGCTGTGCAGTAACAAGTGTTTCACACATTCTGAAATGACACTCTCCCGTGGTGCGCCAGACCCATAGCGTGCCCTCACAGCTAGTAACAGGAAGTTGCGTTTAGAGAGCGAAAGGGACTGAGCGCACCTATTCACTCGGCCGATACTAGAGAACTCGGGCGGCAAAGCAATGCGGTCAGTCCCAATCTATACGTCTCTGGTAAATATCTTCTATGAATAAGAATAGGTCCCAGAGCTCAGAAACAGGGGTCCTAGAATTGTAATGACAAAACGCTGGATGGGTGGGGCAGTGTGGGTGGAAGGATGGCTGGCTGGATCATGGATAAAACACTGGATGGGTGGGGCAGTGTGGGTGGAAGGATGGATGGCTGGATCATTTATAAAAGGATGGATGGGTGGGTGGTGGGATGCTATGCAGGTGAATGAATGACTTGCACAGTGCACCTCTGTTCCAGGGTTTTCTAGCTTGGAGGTGCGGGGGCTCGAGATGTTATGTCCTGGCTCAGTCCAAGATCGATGGTATCTTCACACCTTTTTCGGTGGGCTCCAATTTAACAAATCTGCATAAAATGGCAAACATATGTACATGCCCACTTCGAATATTTGGGGAAAATACGAAACAGTAAAGGGGTAAGTGGTGTTGTCTGCAAATAGTGCATTGTTTGCAGTTCTATACACGCCGTGCCTCTGCAGTACACGCCCAGTGCGCCCACAAACATATTTTACACTCAGGGACACAGGAGGCCCCTCCTCCGACCTGCCAGCTGAGGGAAACTGCGTGTACAGATCCCCGTGGGACCCCTACGCTGCACACCCAATGCGCGCATAAACACTCATTTTACACCCAGGGTACAGGAGGCCCGTCCTCTGACCTGCCCCTCAGATAAGGTGTACGTGCACAGAGTTCAATGGACCCGGCACTGTATGTACAGACTAGTATATAAACACCCAATTCATGCCCAGTGATGCAGGAGGCCCGTCCTCCGACCTTGCAGATGAGGGAAACTGCGTGTACAGACCCCGGTGGCACCCCTACGCTCCACGCCCAATGTGCACATAAACACACATTTCACACTCAGGGCACAGGAGGCCCGTCCTCTGACCTGCCAGTTGAGGGAAACTGCGTGTACAGAGCTCCACGAGACACTACACACCTGCCCAGCCACCTCGCGCTCACAGGTACAGGAGGCCAGTGCTTAATTTGTAAACTAAAACGTACCAGGGCCCTTGTCAGGAGGCCACTGCAACTTCCTTCACCCATTGCCCCTGCTGCCAATGACAGTACAAACACAACAACTAACCATCACACTCCTACAAGTGTGACAATTGGGCTTATTCCGCGCCCGTAAAGCTATAACAATGGCTTGGGCGGCAGGTATGAGTCGTTTTCAGTGTACACTGAATTAACAAACTACTGTTGCTGTGCTCATCTCTAAAATAGACAGACAGTGCAACCATGTGTCAGACTGTCTTGCGCTCCGGTGTGGACGATGAAGTCCCAGTGCCAAGCACCGCAAACAACGGGCTCAAATTAAGCACTGCAGGACGCTACCCTCTGGATACACGGGATCCCGCTTCACTGGAGATAGGTGCGCGCACAGATGTCCACAGTACCGACACCGCCGCACGCACAGTGCGTACAACGTAAACACACGTTCCACACTCAAGTGTACAAGAGACGGACCCGATGTCGGCTGAATGATGCCGTGAGAGCACAAAGAGACAGAATGGGGGTCTCACTCAATCCCTGGAGGCGCGAGGGGCGTTGGTGACTCTGCTAATCTTCAAGGGTCTGGAGACAGAGAGTCATTTGGGGGGAAGCCGAGCAGACGGAGAGGAAGAAGGCCCGCACGAGGCTTTAGGCCCGGGCCTCCCCGGACACTCGAAACCAGCTCTCTAAGCCCGACGCTCTGCTTCGGGGTGAGTGATGCGCTAATGCTATCGGGCATCAGATAAGGGAAGGATGTTTTGGTTGGTGGGAGACTCCAGGGGGGGGGGCTGATATTTCTTCAAGGGAGGGCACCCGACCCCCACGCTGTCTGCTGGCACCGCTGCTGCTTACATGTCACTTATCCATCCGCATGTGTTCCCTTGTTCGCTGGTTTTCATGTGCCCGTGATCTGTTGAATAAGTCTCTGCGGGGAAACAGCTCGACAGGCTTTGCTCCTGCTGCAGATATGGTAAAGAGGGCACGCCATCCAATTAACAGGTATAGCCGAGCCAGAGCCAAGTTTGGCACCAGCTTTAAGAGCCAGGGCCAGACTGGGAACCCAAAGCAGCCCTGGCAAATTTTGTCACACCAGTCCGCTTACGGTTCACGAATATTTCTAGAACTGGATATAAAAATCCAGCATAGATTTGGAGAACTAAGTCGCTGGAGACAGATGTTTCTGGGGTTTGCGTTTTGGGGGACAGATGTTTCTGGGCCTGGGGTTTGTGTTTTGGGGAGACAAATGTTTCTGGGGTTTGCGTTTTGGGGGGTACCACGGCTTTGAAATGTTTTTGAGACTTGCATTGGTACAGCGTCATTTAATTAATGTTGGGGATTATAAAGCAGCGGTCACATCTGTTGATGGGTATACAGCCCCCCCCTTTCATCCACGTACTATGTTCTTTCAGTCGGCGGTGGTTTGCTTGTATTACGTCCGCTCTGCTGCTCAGGTAGGATGTCATTCCTTTTGCAGTTTCAAATATGATTTGACGTGGTTGCTGTCTGCAAAGTTGCCGTGACAACCACAAACTTGTCTGGGTTTGTCTAAACAAGCAGTATATTTTTGACCTGGCTGCTTTTAATCAGTGTTTACCAACATGGCTCGTAAATACAACTGTGGCTGGCATTTGGTGTGGTCTGTGAGCTGAAGGGGAGGCAGTGATCAGTGCAGAAGGCTCGGTGCTGTCGGCGGAGTTTCATGTGTGTGTAGGTGTGCAGCCTTGGCGCTGAATCAGACACTCATCACACCTAAGGCTTCAACCTGTGACGCCCACTTGCTGCTCCAAATCACGCGCGTGTGAACCCATCTCACTTATTAACACTATTATTCACAGCCGCCTGTGACTGCCGAATACCTTTGAGCCATATCTGACGTGGGCTGCAAATGGCACGACTAAGGTCATGTGTGTGTTTGACGGGGGGTCACCATTCTAAACTTTTGCCTAGTGTTCTGATGTTCATAGATGTTGTAGCACCCAGGATAATGTGTTGCATGGCTAAAAACTTATAAGGTCCCAAAGGCGAGACCTATTGGCTATGCCAATGCTTGTTTCCTCTTGTTCCTTTACCGGAACCTTTTATTCCACTTTCTCTTCCTCCTTCTTGCTGCTCAGTTTGGCTCATCTCCCTAGCCCTCTCTTGTTCTGTGTTTACACCTGTCCTTTTTTAATCTCTTTGCCTCAACCATTTTTTACACCGTTTATCTGCTTATTTTGCTCTTCTCCATTTGTTTGTTCCTTTGTATTTCCTTCTCATTGTAATTTTGTAATTTTCTTTCCCTGGTGTTGCTTTTTCCCTTGCTTCACCTGCCTTCTTCCTTTTCCCACTGCAGGCTCTCCCAGGGCTATTTATAGCTCATAGAGGGCCTGAAGAATTGAGGTGAGAGTTACGAGATTCCATAAAGAACACTTCAAATTATATCTGTTTACTTGATCAAATATGTTTATTTTCTACTCCTAGATGGCCATTCTCAATATACCCCATGAGTTCAGAGAGTGCTAGATCCAATATTTCTTTTGTATTTAATTAGTAAAAGTCTTGCCTGCTGGTTCAAACCCAGCCTTACTCACTGTACACTGATTAAGTATCTGTCACAAAGGCCATTGCTACTTCCATAATCTCCATGGTTCTAAGTCATGGCTCTCTACCCATGCCACCATCAACTCAGCCCCAGTTGAAGCCAACATGTAAGGGCAGACACGTGGAGCAATGCAGCTAGCTCGATGCAGCGCTCTCTCTCTTTTACTAGCATGAGGAGTCATGGAAAAGTGGGTTTCGATCTGCGTCATATGCAAACCTGTCTCTCACTATGCATTTGCAGCACAGGATCACAGGCACTGTTTCCCAATACAAGCCCTGAAAACTGGCACTATAGCATAGAAAATGGTACAACTGAAGGGGAATTATAAACTGCATCTTGCATAATGCATCTGAGAGAACAGGTGCTGTTATGCCAAGCAGTGTGCTCCTCTCTACCTCTGGCAGTTGGAGGGTATGCAAGCATCAAGGAACTCAGACCTACAAGAACTCCACAGAGGGCAGGTGCGCCACAAATCCATCTGTCAGGTGCTTCAGAAATCAATAGAATGGGGAGATCAGAGAAAACATGGGGCAGGACTGTGCTGATGTTGTGGTATGGAAGTCTCATTCAGGTTTTCAGTGATAGGCAGCAGCGAACATTCAGTCGCCGGTCTGCAGGCACTTTCAACTTCTGTTAATGTGTGGGATGGGATTAGCTGTGACACAGCACATCAGCCAACCTAACTGTAATATAATGTGTTTGGCACTTGCATGTCACAGCTGTAAACGTAAAGTCCAAACATTACAGGCAAAATGCATCCTTTGGGAGAGTACTTATGGTCAATGGATTTTAGCTTCAGTTCATAGATGGACCTTGGATAATACATGTCAGATGGTCACTCTAGACTGGAGGTCATTGAGTTGGCCATTCTGCGGAAGTTACAGAGTGCAGGTATCAGTGGGGGCTGCATGGACCCTGGTATTAGTTACTCCCTCCTGCATCTCAGACTCATCAGTGATGCAGGTGTAGCCTCAGTACTATAGGCGGTCCGTGGACATCTTACAGTGATCCGGGCAAGGATCTGCAAAGAGTTGACTGTGAGTTCCTGTGCCTGCAGCACTGTAACTACCAGGTACATGAGTCCTGCTAAGGGGCTCAGATAAGCCTGGCTCCGCTGTGAGGCTCTTCCACATAAGGTCCGGCTCTCTTTTGCAAGAATCGGCTCAATCACTCTCTCATCACCTTCTGTAGCATGCTCTCCAATATGGTTCCTCAGAATTACCAGACAGGACACTGGTATTATGAGGGGGAGGTGGAGTAGGCAGGCCGCTGAGAGATGTGGGTCACAGCACACCACTCTAGAGTCTACATCATGTTTGATCTTGGCGGCACCTTTACACAGCGCTATTAAGGTCAAACCATATAGCATCTTTTGCTTTGCTAAACCTGCTGTTTGTCCAGCATATATATATATATATATATATATATATACAAACCAACAAGTTGCCCCATATGGAAGAACCAAGCCTGGTAAGTACACTTGCTCTTTTATTTTGTCACGAAGGCTGCATACAAACGCCAAGAGATACCATCAAAAATCAATGCCTTCACTGCCAGACGCGTTTCAAGTCTGTGACCCTTCTTCAATGGCACTAGGCACGCTGAGCATCACAGGACCGATGATATGCAGCTGACTTTTTCACAATGACGCCTCCGTGGGCGTGGCCATGACTCTGGCCTTGTGGTCTTTGTAGTTGCATCAGTGTTCTCAAGTGAGTAGTCCTGTTGTGCCAGCGATACAATTCTAAAAACCACAGTGGGGTGATGTCACTCTAAAACCAATTTGCTGCAGTTTTTCTCCCTCGTGATGAAGACTACCTCCTCGGTGGTGAAGCTTCAGTGACCGCACCACGGAACGCTGCGCTTGCAGCGGGGTTCTTCCGCGACCGGGACCGCCGCTTCCTATTCAAACCAACGAGTTGCCCCATATGGAAGAACCAAGCCTGGTAAGTACACTTGCTCTTTTATTTTGTCACGAAGGCTGCATACAAACGCCAAGAGATACCATCAAAAATCAATGCCTTCACTGCCAGACGCGTTTCAAGTCTGTGACCCTTCTTCAATGGCACTAGGCACGCTGAGCATCACAGGACCGATGATATGCAGCTGACTTTAATCACAATGACGCCTCCGTGGGCGTGGCCATGACTCTGGCCTTGTGGTCTTTGTAGTTGCATCAGTGTTCTCAAGTGAGTAGTCCTGTTGTGCCAGCGATACAATTCTAAAAACCACAGTGGGGTGATGTCACTCTAAAACCAATTTGCTGCAGTTTTCTCCCTCGTGATGAAGACTACCTCCCTCGGTGGTGAAGCTTCAGTGACCACACCACGGGAACGCTGCGCTTGCAGCGGGGGTTCTTCCGCGACCGGGACCGGCCGCTTCCTATTCAAACCAACGAGTTGCCCCATATGGAAGAACCAAGCCTGGTAAGTACACTTGCTCTTTTATTTTGTCACGAAGGCTGCATACAAACGCCAAGAGATACCATCAAAAATCAATGCCTTCACTGCCAGACGCGTAATAAAAGAGCAAGTGTACTTACCAGGCTTGGTTCTTCCATATGGGGCAACTCGTTGGTTTGAATAGGAAGCGGCCGGTCCCGGTCCTTTTCGCGGAAGAACCCCCGCTGCAAGCGCAGCGTTCCCGTGGTGCGGTCACTGAAGCTTCACCACCGAGGGAGGTAGTCTTCATCACGAGGGAGAAAAACTGCAGCAAATTGGTTTTAGAGTGACATCACCCCACTGTGGTTTTTAGAATTGTATCGCTGGCACAACAGGACTACTCACTTGAGAACACTGATGCAACTACAAAGACCACAAGGCCAGAGTCATGGCCACGCCCACGGAGGTGTCATTGTGATTAAAGTCATCTGCATATCATTGGTCCTGTGATGCTCAGCGTGCCTAGTGCCATTGAAGAAGGGTCACAGACTTGAAACGCGTCTGGCAGTGAAGGCATTGATTTTTGATGGTATCTCTTGGCGTTTGTATGCAGCCTTCGTGACAAAATAAAAGAGCAAGTGTACTTACCTGGCTTGGTTCTTCCATATGGGGCAACTCGTTGGTTTGAATAGGAAGCGGCCGGTCCCGGTCGCGGAAGAACCCCGCTGCAAGCGCAGCGTTCCCGTGGTGCGGTCACTGAAGCTTCACCACCGAGGGAGGTAGTCTTCATCACGAGGAGAAAAACTGCAGCAAATTGGTTTTAGAGTGACATCACCCCACTGTGGTTTTTAGAATTGTATCGCTGGCACAACAGGACTACTCACTTGAGAACACTGATGCAACTACAAAGACCACAAGGCCAGAGTCATGGCCACGCCCACGGAGGCGTCATTGTGATTAAAGTCAGCTGCATATCATTGGTCCTGTGATGCTCAGCGTGCCTAGTGCCATTGAAGAAGGGTCACAGACTTGAAACGCGTCTGGCAGTGAAGGCATTGATTTTTGATGGTATCTCTTGGCGTTTGTATGCAGCCTTCGTGACAAAATAAAAGAGCAAGTGTACTTACCAGGCTTTGTTCTTCCATATGGGGCAACTCGGTGGTTTGAATATATATATATATATATATATATATATATAAAGTATCTCGCTAGCAACTTCTGATCCAGACTTGAAAAACGAGCGAGGACCCGATATAGTGCAAAGCTTCTTTAATGCCACCAAGTTAGTCCGCCATGACGCATTTCGGCCGATCCACGGCCTTGATCACATGACACGGCTTGAACAGTGATTACCAAATTTAAAGTGCTAGTGCATACATTACGTGAATCAACATAGACAAAATACTATGAGGTAGAAAACATTCCTCGCTTAAATGCGAACACATAACGATTTTTGTTGCTTTGTATGTGTATATAAAATATAATATTTCCACCAACATTGATTATTATATTTGTTGATCTTCTGCACACAGAGCCCTGTATTGCATAAATATATTCAATTGTCTTAACTGAGCAAGGTCTGACACACACTGCAGCTGAGGAGAGTTGATCTTTTGCCCCTTTCCCTGTGCAGTTGACATCATTTTGTTATGAATGGAGAAAGGACGTTAAATATCAAACCTAAAACTGAAAATTGCAGATTTCGCTAAAAGGTAATATTTTTTTATATGCTTCTGGATATGTGATAAATAAGTATCAATTGGGTTACCCGAAATGCTACCTGACCCGGGTACAAACTGCAGTATAATAAACAATTGGTCACAATAGCAAAAAATTTAACAATACAAAAAAGATACAAAAAAGATGGTGGCATTCACAACACCAAATTTGCAAATCTGCAATGAATGCGATTTATTTTCAAAGCATTAATAACTTCTTATAGACAACACAATTGTTCATAAATGTGGAACATGATCATATTTGCAACAATGGTGCTCTAGTGTGGGAGGAGGGATAGGGGTGTTCTGGATCAAAGTGAGTGAGTGAGGGTAATTGATAGGGGAGAGGTAATGTTACATTTATACATTATATTTACATAGTCAAACCTGCCCGGCCTATAACAGGCCAAATATTTCAGTAAATACTCATAGCACTATAGGGACACTGATGGTGAATTTCAGTCGTCAGAGCTTGTATAATGGTATGTAGTAGTCAACGTTTCGACCCCTTAAAAGTTCAAGGTGATTCAATCCTTAGTGTGGGGTCTTCATCAGGACAGTGTGAAAGAGCACCTGAAAACAATTGAATACTCCGTATTAACAGGGTGTCCTCGTGACAAGGTGTAAATGCTCATAATAACATAAATTAATTACCCAATCTGGTAACAGCACGAAGAATCAGGCTGTGAAGTCAAGGTGAGTGGGCTCCAAAAAGCTCCTATATCAGAGAAGACGGACATTAGAGTGCAAACTAATTGGTCATAGTGAGACAACAAATGCCTATCCTGAGGCGAAACCTTCACTTACTAAGCAACGGGAAAAACACGGTCATGAGTACACGTATGACCATTCGTGGTATGTCTGTGGGTCAGCAGATCCCTCGCAGTCAGTAGGTAATCCTAACAAACAAAGAAAAGAGCAGTGCTATGGTATGGGGGATCCAACAGACATAGACTGATCTAGTATGTAGTCATCCACAAAGTCAAAACGGTGTTACAGCGCGTTAGCAGGAGAATTGATAACTGTCCCTGTACGGTCGTGTTGAGCCCCTAAATGCGGCCCCACAGTGTGTGACAATAGATACGATCTAGAAGTCGTGGGGGTGTCTAATCACCATAAACAATATAAATCTCTACAGTGGTAAATCCCTTGAGGGTGTTGCTGGGGAGAGCTGTGTTGAGTAAACATAAACGTAGTGCCCAGCACATTCATAAAAACTAAAGAGGAGCAGTCTATCACAAAGCCAGTATGATAAATACTTAAAAAACAGACTTGCGTGTGGATATAGCAGATTTGTGATCTATTAGTAAACATAAACGTACTGCCCAACGCGTTCGTGACAACTAAAGAAACACAATCTGTCTCAAAGCCGGTACAATAAATACTCAAAACCCAGGCTTGTTTATCGATATAACAGATGGGCAATCTATCTCAAAGCTGATATGATAAAAACTTAATGAACAGACTAGTGTATGGATACTACACATACCTCAACCTTCCGTCTCCAATCCGAAAGTATAAGTGGGACCGGGCCAGACGGAGGAGCAAGATAAAGACGCGAGCGGTTGCGTGCACGTCGGGTGCATCCGCTCATTGCCAGCACGTTCAGAGTCGTAAGTCGTGCTTGTGGTAGGACCATGCAGGGTCAAGAATGCTGAGTAAGGGAGTCATTGTCATGACTCAAGAATATCATATACGAACGTTGTATCTCTCATGCAGAATCGTATGTGTCAATAATGGAGGCAGAGGTGCACAAAGAAAAATCTGGTTTAACACGGATTATTCAACAATGTATGAGAATAGCAATGGCAGAATAGGCCATAAGTATGGGCATATTCACAATGACGAATAACTTGGATAACAGAAACACATATCTGCGATGAAAAGGCAAGTAGTTAAAACACAGTACGTCCAAGTAATCTCATATGATTAATGATCCATCACATAGGTAGGCACTTATGATGAAACAGTATGGTATATGAGCCCCAAACCGTCTAATGAACATTATCTGCAGAACATAACTAAACACTCATAATAAAGTGGCAAAATATGTTATGTACATAGTAATATAAAACGCATCCCGATGTCCATGAATTATAGAGAAAAACATTTGTATTACAGTTAAAAGGAAAAAGGGCACTATTCAGTATCCAGAATGGAGAGTTGGGCATTAGTGGCATCAAGTTCGTTCAGGCCATTACTCACTGTGTCCATAGTGTACATCCACTTACATTCTCATATGTTCAGAATGGAGTTGATATCAGCACCCCTAACTCCCAGAGACACCTTTTCAAGAACCAACCACCTAATTGACTCTGGTTTATGTGCTTTGGCCTGAAAGTGTTCAACCAGGGGTGCTCCCACTGTGCCACATTGTATCCTGCTACAGTGTTGCAGGATCCTATTCTTAACTTTCTGCCTTGTTTGACCTATATACATCTCATTGCAGGGACATAAAATGGCATAAATCACATCTGTTGAATTGCAATTTGTATGTACCTTGAGGTCTATGGTGTGTTGCTTATAGCAGAACTGCTTAGTTTCGATGGTAAGTTTGCACGCTTTGCACTGTACACATTTGAAATGGCCCAGAATCTCTGGTAGCTTCCACAGTGTCTGAATAGTGGGCTGGGGGGGGGGGGTGTCAAGGAGGGACCGAACCACATGGTCTCTGATGTTTCTTGCTTTTTTGAAGGAATGCATGGGTGCATCTGGATTCTCTAGGTCGTCTGAAATTAGTTTCCAATGTCCTTCAATAATCTTCTTAATCTCGTTACTGCGAGTACAGTACGTGGTCACGCATATCATCCTTTTAGCGTCTGTAGGGCGTTGTTTGGGTGTGAGTAGAGCCTCTCTGTCAGGCCCTCTTCCTTGCTCACTTTACCATTCTTTTTGGATATTGGCGCTCCACAAGGCGATTGATAAAGTCATCTGATTTTTTGAAGTAGTCATCCTTCCGGGAGCAATTCCTCCGGATCCGAAGAAATTGACCGAAAGGCAGGTTGTCGCGTAGGCCCCTCGTGTGGTGGCTGGAATATCTTAGCAGCGTGTTGCGTTCAGCTGGTTTTTGACATAGGGTGGTGTACAGGTGATCATTCCCTGTTTTTATGGAGATGTCCAAAAAATGGTGTTCTTATCCCAATGGATGGTAAACTTGATATCCTGTGATCTGGCATTCAACCATTCGAAAAAGCCTTGTAGTTCGGTCGCATCACCTGTCCAGATCAGTAGCACATCATCTATATAGCGTCGCCAGTGTGTCACGTTATTCTTGTATGGGTTGGTCTGACTAAAGATGAATTGTTCTTCAAAATCATCCATGAAGAGGATAGCCAGATCAGGGGCAAAGGCCGCCCCCATCGCCACTCCCTTGATCTGTAAAAAGAACTGGCTTTGAAAAAGGAAGAACTTCTTCATCATTGCTACCTCCAGTAGCTCCACTATGAATTCAGTAGGGACAGAGACTGGATGTGGTCTTTTATTCAGTGCTTTCGTCATCGATTCCAGAGCTGGTCGTTGGGGAATACTCATATACAGTGATACTATATCGAGTGTTACCAGTAATTGGGTTTCAGGATCAAAAGGCATGTTGTCGATCAGATTAATGACTTGCATGATGTCACGTAGGTATTGTTGGAAGTGGAGGTCCTTGTCGCTTACCGCCGCCACCAAATGCTGGAGGCGTGCACCCTCGACCCCTCGCTTCAACGTTAGGCTAAGTAAGGACACCGTCTGAGATAGCCCTGCTCACCCCCTTAGTAGTTTGGCACGAGCAGCCAGGCTTATCTCCAAGGCACGAGTGTTCAGTATGTGCAACCACACTCACAATAACCCCATGATGTCATCACAAATAGACTCCACACGAGTATTGATAAAAAGAGTATAATCTTTATATAAGAAATTATACGCTACGACCACATGATACAAAATCAACATATAAGAACTGGTAGTATTCTTTCCGGTGGGTTGGTAGGTTCTAATCCCAACCACCGCGTCTAACCAACAGTTAAGCTCTTCTCTAACCGTTTCCCAATAGGTTAGACCAGTCGTATTGCTATAAACACACACGTTGCATAAGGAAACAATACTGCAATGCGTAACGATATTCTCGTATACTGTGCAACCGAGAAATAATGCCATACGTAGCGCCACAGTCATGTACTTTGCAATTGAAGGAATAATGCAATGCATATAACCACCAGCATGCCCTGTACAAGGAAGAAACAAAGCAATGCGTCACGCTACAATCCTGTGCGGTGCAATAAAGAAATAATACACTGCGCCACGTTATACTCAGATACTGTACACTGACGAAATCATACAATGTGCTATGTTACAATCAAATAATATGCATGGGAGAAATAACGCAGTGCGTAGCGCACCAAGCATAAAGTTCGTTAGGCACAAATGAGGTCAGGCGTCATACGACAGTTCGATAGTTCGTTAGCAGCAATAATGCAATTGTGTAATACAACAGTTTTATGTGCTCCAGTAACAGTGCCCCTGTTATGGATCAAATGATGACACACAAAGTACTGCTTCCCACTCCGGCCCCAGTACTGCCCCGTCCTGGGTCAGCACGGGCTGGGATCCGAGCCGAAGCAATGGCTCGCGCAGCTGACTGAGCAGGAGGCCGAGAGAGTGTCCCTCCGGGCCCGCACCCCACCCCAGGTGTTGATCCACGTTACCTGGGGGGGCGCGATCCCACTCTCCTCCCCGACGTCAGCGACTTGAGCCTTGATCCAGAACTCCGTTCATGGATTTGGCGGACTCGGGCCGGCAGCTCAGCTCTTCCGTGGCTGCCGGTCCGGGCCGCTACTGATGGACTCCGAGGGCCCCGATGACTTGGCCCTCACTCCGGCGGACTCGGTCCACACTGAGACCCGCCCTCAGCACTGTGGAGACTTTACTTCAGTTTGGTGCACAACCTAACCCGGCACTCCTCACCAGCACCTCAGGTTGTACTTCGACACGCACACTGCGCGTCCGAGACTTGCCTCTTCTCTGGTGTTCACGACGATCCGGCGCTCTTCACCAACGCTCTGCTTGCACCTCAACACGCACCCTGCGCGTTCGAGCCTCGCCTCTTCTCCCGATGCACACGATGTCCAGGCGCTCTTCCTCACGCCCTGGCTGCACCACGACACGCACTCCTGTGCGTCCGAGTCTCACCTCTTCTCCCGGTGCACACGATGTCCAGGCGCTCTTCCTCACGCCCTGGCTGCACCACGACACGCGCCCTTGCACGTCGGAGACTCACTTCTTCTTTTGGTGCCTACGAGGCCCAGGCGCTTTTCACCAACACACGGGCTGCACCACGACACGCACCCAGCGCGTCCAAGAGCCACTTCTTCCGCTGGTGCACAAGATGTCCAGGCGCTCCTCACCAACGCCCTGACTGCACCACGACACGCACACTGCACGTCCGAGTCTCACTGCTTCCTTTAATGCACACGAGGCCCAGGCGCTCTTCACTAGCACCCGGGCTGCACCACGACACGCACACTTGCGCGTCCGAGCTGAGCCTCGTCTCCCTGTGCACTCCACGACCAGACGCTCCTCACCAACGCCTTGGCCTGCACCACGACACGCACTCTGCGTGTCTTAGACTTAGCTTACTCCTGCATGCCCACGATCACACGGCACAACTTCTGAGGGTCTCAAGCGGCACAAAGCACGCGCACACCGCGTTGCTTGGGAATTCTCCGGAAACTTTTATGATCCTGTATTTCCAAACAGGGAGCCAGCTCACCTCGGGCCCTTGGGGTTACAAGACACAGCACAAAGCACAGTCTTCTTCAAGCAGGGGGACCCGGTGCCTCCAAGCACAGTCCCAACAGCCTCTTCCTTAGTTAGAACAGCAAACTGCAGACCAGCCCCAGATCACGAAGCAAGGATTGGTCTATCCACCACAGTCTCTTCAGTTGTTCCTTCTTTAGCAGAGGTTCCTCTTGACCACAAAATGGGTCCAAGCCTTTTCAGTCTCAATCCATATCTGTTTCATTCCCACGTTCAGGGGTTTCAGCTCTCATAGATATACCCCTAAATGTCTTTGAAGTTTGTATGTGCTCAGGGGTCCCTGACCCCTCCCTAAATCAGTTCTGGGTGTCACCTCTCTCCCTTTGATACTGGGGGTCTGGATCCTTAATCACTCAGCAGGAGATGGGTCAATTGGTTTATAGCACCAGCCCAGGCCTTTTCACCTCCCGGGCTTCTCCTCCCCCTACTCTCCAGAAGCAGGGCAGCCTGGTGCCATCTCAACCCCTCCCTGGGTCAAGACCTCTCCCAGCTCCTCTCACCTTTCAATTCCAGACAGACAATGCACATTTCAGAGACACACAGAAATGCTCAGAGCACAAAACTCAGCCACTTCTAAAAGAGTGGTTTATAAACACACTGTGACAAAACCACCCTTACAGAAAGATGCATTATGACACTGTGAGTTCACACATACCAAACTTTACCTCTCCATTATAAACAGACAGGAAACTAGGCTAACAAATACAACACCTAGCCTCCCAAATTCTGTCCTATGGGCAGAATGGCCTTTCAGCAGTGAAAAACGAAATGGAGAGTTTTTCACTGCCAGAACACAATTCACACCTCAGTTTATGTTCTGCCTTTTACCTACACTGCACCCTGCCCAGGAGTTACCTGAGACCTACCACAGGGGTGCCCCATGTGTATGTAATAGGGAAAGTCAGACCTGACAAGTGGTTGCACTTGTCAGGACAACATGCTAACTTAGCATTCTGCGCGCAGGCCCTACACTGAAGGCCTGAGTTACCTTCTCTGCGCGCCCTTGCATTACTAGCCCTTGCACACACAGTGCACATCACTAGGGACTTTTACTAGTAAGGCAAACATACCAATCATGGCCAACCAAACACCATACATTTTACACAGGGAACTCCTGTACTTCGACACTGATCAGCAGTGGCAAAGTACCCAAAGCATCTAAATTGGCATCTCTAGGTCAGGAAAATGGTCTAGGGGGAGAGCAAAAAGTTTAGGGAACTTTAACCAAAAAGGCCAAGTCCTACAGGTATGCTTTGGTTGATTCCACTAGCGGTTTGAGAAACAAATCGATATATTTGCATATTGGTTCAAGGAGGGAGCCACACCCCAAGATGATGGGCCGTCCTGGAGGATGATGCAAGTTCTTATGCACCTTGGGTAGAGTGTAGATCGTCGGGAGCCGCCGTTGTTTGGTGTTAAGGTACTCAAATTCATGGTCCGACAGAAAACCTGCTTGCTTGCCTTTTTCAGTGATATTCCTTGCGTGTCCTGTTTAAAGTAGTCTTCCTGGAGGTAAGGATAGGTGATCTTCTTGTCGTAAAAACGTATATCTTTGGCCAATTTATCCAATTCACAACTCCACGATGGTATAAGCTATGCCACACTAAATGCGGATCCGACTAAGGAGATAAGAAAATTGATCATGAATATCACTGAAAAAGGCAAGCAAGCAGGTTTTCTGTCGAACCATGAATTTGAGTACCTTAACACCAAAAAACGCGGCTCCCGACGATCTACACTCTACCCAAGGTGCATAAGAACTTGCAGCATCCTCCAGGACGGCCCATCATCTCGGGGTGTGGCTCCCTCCTTGAACCGATATGCAAATATATCGATTTTTTTCTCAAACCGCTAGCGGAATCAACCAAAGCATACCTACGTGACACCATGCAAGTCATTAATCTGATCGACAACATGCCTTTTGAGCCTGAAACCCAATTACTGGTAACACTCGATATAGTATCACTGTATACGAGTATTCCCCAACGACCAGCTCTGGAATCGATGATGAAAGCACTGGATAAAAGACCACATCCAGTCTCTGTCCCTACTGAATTCATAGTGGAGCTACTGGAGGTAGCAATGATGAAGAATTTCTTCCTTTTTCAAAGCCAGTTCTTTTTACAGTTCAAGGGAGTGGCGATGGGGGCGGCCTTCGCCCCTGATCCGGCTATCCTCTTCATGGATGATTTTGAGGAACAATTCATCTTTAGTCAGACCAACCCATACAAGAATAACGTGACACACTGGCGACGCTATATAGATGATGTGCTACTGATCTGGACAGGTGATGCGACCGAACTACAAGGCTTTTTCGAATGCTTGAATGCCAAATCACAGGATATCAAGTTTACCATCCATTGGGATAAGAACACCATTGACTTTTTGGACATCTCCATAAAAACAGAGACTGATCACCTGTACACCACCCTATATCGAAAACCAGCTGAACACAACACACTACTAAGATACTCCAGCCACCACACGAGGGGCCTACGCGACAACCTCCCTTTCGGTCAATTTCTTCGGAACCGGAGGAATTGCTCCCGGAAGGATGACTACTTCAAAGAATCGGAAGACCTTATCAATCGCCTCGTGGAGCCCGAATATCCAAAAAGAATGGTAAAGCGGGCAAGGAAGAGGGCCTGGTACTACGACCGAGAGGCTCTACTCACACCCAAACAACGCCCTACAGACGCTAAAAGGATGATATGCGTGACCACGTACTGTACTCGCAGTAACGCGATTAAGAAGATTATTGATGGACATTGGAAACTAATTTCAGACAACGTAGAGATTCCAGATGCACCCATGCATTCCTTCAAAAAAGCGAGAAACATCAGAGACCATGTGGTTCGGTCCCTCCTTGACACACCCTCCCAGCCCACTACTCAGACACTGTGGAAGCTACCAGAGATTCTGGGCCATTTCAAATGTGCACAGTGCAAAGCGTGCAAACTTACCATCGAAACTAAGCAGTTCTGCTATAAGCAACACACCATAGACCTCAAGGTACATACGAATTGCAATTCAACAGATGTGATTTATGCCATTTTATGTCCCTGCAATGAGATGTATATAGGTCAAACTCGGCAGAAATTTAAGACTAGGATCCTGCAACACTGTAGCAGGATACAATTTGGCACAGTGGGAGCACCCCTGGTTGAACACTTCCAAGCCAAAGCACATAAACCAGAGTCAATTAGGTGGTTGGTTCTTGAAAAGGTGTCTCTGGGAGTTAGGGGTGGTGACATCAACTCCATTTTGAACATACGAGAATGTAAGTGGATGTACACTATGGACACAGTGAGTAATGGCCTGAACGAACTTGATGCCACTAATGCCCAACTCTCCATTCTGAATACTGAATCGTGCCCTTTTTCCTTTTAACTGTAATACAACTGTCTTTCTCTATGATTCATGGACACCGGGATGCGTTTTATATTACTATGTACATAACATATTTTGCCACTTTATTATGAGTGTTTAGTTATGTTCTGCAGATAATGTTCATTAGACGGTTTGGGGCAAATATACCATACTGTTTCATCATAAGTGCCTACCTATGTGATGGATCATTAATCATATGAGATTACTTGGACGTACTGTGTTTTAACTACTTGCCTTTTCATCGCAGATATGTGTTTCTGTTATTCAAGTTATTTGTCATTGTGAATATGCCCATACTTATGGCCTATTCTGCCATTGCTATTCTCATACATTGTTGAATACTCCGTATTAATACCAGATTTTTCTTTGTGCACCTCTGCCTCCATTATTGACACATACGATTCTGCATGAGAGATCCAACGTTCGTCTACAATAATCTTGAGTCATGACAATGACTCCCTTACTCAGCACTCTTGACCCTGCATGGTCCTACCACAAGCACAACTTACGGCTCTGAACGTGCTGGCAGTGAGCGGCTGCACCCGACGTGCATGCAACCACTCTCGTCTTTATCTTGCTCCTCCGTCTGGCCCGGTCCCACTTATACTTTCGGATTGGAGACGGAAGGTTGAGGTATGAGTAGTATCCATACTCAAGTCTGTTCATTAAGTATTTATCATATCGGCTTTGAGATAGATTGCCCATCTGTTATATCGATGAACAAGCCTGGGTTTTGAGTATTTATTGTACCGGCTTTGAGACAGATTGTGTTTCTTTAGTTGTCACGAACGTGTTGGGCATTACGTTTATGTTTACTAATAGATCGCAAATCTGCTATATCCACACGCAAGTCTGTGTTTTAAGTATTTATCGTACCGGCTTTGTGATAGACTGCTCTTCTTTAGTTTTTATGAACTTGCTGGGCACTACGTTTATGTTTACCAACACGGCTCTCCCCAGCAACACCTTCCAGGGATTTACCACTGTAGAGATTTATATTGTTTATGGTGATTAGACACCCCCATGACTTCTAGATCGTATCTATTGTCACACACTGTGGGGCTGCATTTAGGGGCTCAGCACGACCGTACAGGGACAGTTATCAGTTCTCCTGCTAACGAGCTGTAACACCGTTTTGACTTTGTGGATGACTACATACTAGATCAGTCTATGTCTGTTGGATCGCCCATACCATAGCACTGCTCTTTTCTTTGTTTGTTAGGATTACCTACTGACTGCGAGGGATCTGCTGACCCAAAGTCTTATCTCGGATGGTCATACGTGTACTCATGACCGTGTTTTTCCCGTTGCTTAGTAAGTGAAGGTTTCGCCCCAGGATAGGCATTTGTTGTCTCACTATGACCAAGTTAGTTCGCCCTCTAATGTCCGTCTTCTCTGATATAGGAGCTTTTTGGAGCCCACTCACCTTAAATTCACAGCCTGATTCTTCGTGCTGTTACCAGATTGGATAATTCATTTCTGTTATTATGAGCATTTACACCTTGTCACAAGGACACCCTGTTAATACGGAGTATTCAATTGTTTTCAGGTGCTCTTTCACACTGTCCTGATGAAGACCCCACACTAAGGATTGAATCACCTTGAACTTTTAAGGGTTCGAAACGTTGACTACTACATACCATTATACAAGCTCCGACGACTGAAATTCACTATCAGGGTTCCTATAGTGATATGTGTATTTACTGAAATATTTGGCCTGTTATAGGCCAGACAGGTTTCACTATGTAAATATAATGTATATATGTCACATTACCTCTACCCTATCAATTACCCTCACTCACTCACTTTGATCCAGAACACCCCTACCCGTCCTCCCACACTAGAGCACCATTGTTGCAAATATGATCATGTTCCACATGTATGAACAATTGCGTTGTCTATAAGAAGTGATTAATGCTTTGAAAATAAATCGCATTCATTGCGGATTTGCAAATTTGGTGTTGTGAATGCCACCATCTTTTTTGTATCTTTTTTGTATTGTTAAATTTTTTGCTATTGTGACCAATTGTTTATTATACTCTGGATATGTGATGACACAGATACAAAACAAGGGAAACACTGCAAAGTGTAAAAGTTGTTTAACGAATAAAAACAGTACATCAGATATTTTTCCATGCACTTATTGGCTTTGAATGTTCATAAACTAGCTGAAAATAGCACCGTCTTTCAGAACAAAGATTTATTGGTAGACCCAGCAGATAAGAGGTCACACGGTATTACTTAGTCTATTATTCATGTCATTTGCATAGAAAAGGGTTCTTTTATTAAAACTCTCACTGTCAAAGTGCATCATGCTTCGGTAGGGGATCTATGAAAAATTTGACAAAATGCAATTACCAGACAGGAGGCAGCATTCAGCTCTAGTGTTGAAGCGTGCCCTGCAATGTGTCACTTCAAGTGAAATATCTGGGACAGTGAGTCTTTTTTATAACAAACTTGTATCATTTTATGCAAATCCCATACAGGTACGCCACAAATGAAAGATCGTTTTACCTCACTGTCTTCTTGACACTCTCCTCAGAGATTAACTAAGTCTGATACTTCATACACATGAGGGAACTTTGAAAGTTAAGTTATAACACTGAGAAAGTCAGGCAAAATGAAGGGCAAGCAAAGGCTGCTAGAAGAATCTAAACCGTTGTTCAAGAACCATAAATAAAGAGAATATTTGCTCTGTATGAAGCACAATTTGGTTTAAGAGAATGAGCTAGTAAATCATCTTCACAAACCAAGACTGAAAGGCACCAGGGTCAGCTGGGTACCCATTAATGATTATATTCGTCTTTAATTAATGCATTTACGTTTATTCGGTCTCTCAAGGTAGTAGGGCACAAAGGGGGCACATGAGCTAGATTGTTCTTTAAGGTTGTACGGTATTAACACAAATTTTGATCAGCCGACTTATCATACATTTTCTGTCAATACAAAGTCTTGTGGCACAAGAGAGACTTTCAAACTCTGCAGTCTCAGAAGTGTGGAGCATATTTACAAAGCCCCTGCGGCACATTAACACAGCTGGAGCGTCACTTTTATGACACTCTGGAGGCGCAGTGTACCTGCCCATATTTACGAAGCAAAATAAATCCACCCTGGGTGGCTTTAATGGCCTTGTAAATATGGCCGATTTCACGCATTAGTCTGCATGAAAGGGGCATTCCATGGGTGTTGCTGTGAGTGTTCCCATGGAACACCCATGGAATCTGATGCATTCCAAGATTTATAAGGTTTTGTAAACCTGGGAATGTGTCAGATTCCTACGCCTACCCAGGGAAGGCGTACAAGTGGTGCAGCGATGACAAATACCTTTATTTTTCCTAGTTTTTTGCTCTTTCCATGTGTGCTGCATACCACAGCACACACAGAAGGAGGAAAACACCATCAATGATTGCATGTGTGCAGCAAGGTGGCCCGTCCTGCACATAAGCAATCATCCCTGCAACGCACAATGGCGCCTGGTGACATTTCAAAGTGGTGGGGCGTAAAAGTTGGGGATTAATTTTATGTAGCGAATGTGTCCGGCTGACATAAGAGTGTTCAGCCCATTCAACATTCACTGAATCATCCCCCCATTAATTCATCCATATTTCCATCATCCACTGCATTTATCTGTTCATGCATACATCCATCCATTCATCCTTCAAGAGACTCTCACATTTACTCATCCACCCACCCATCCATGTATCCATTCACTAGAAAATCATCCATTCATTTGTCCATCATATGGAGCATTCATCCATTCATTCATCTATACATCCACTCATCCTTCTGGGCACACTCTCCTGTAACTCTTACGCCCACCCATCCAACTATGGCTTAGACTATGGCAACAACTTGCAGCTACGTGTTTTTTCGGCTTCACATTTGTTTCATTCCCCTCTGCAGAAAAGCATTTTTAGCATGCCGGCTTCTAATGATAAATACAGGAACATGTTGTAGGCATCAGCTGACTGGATATATGCTCATAGCCTTACGTACATGCATTTTCACTAACTTGAAAGGAGTGAATAGGCATAGAAGGCTCCATCTAGTGCAAATGTTCACAACAGCTAGCAATGCACAACTATGCAAGAGTATAGTACTTAATACCCAATGGTGTAACACAGGCCCCCGCAGCCCCCTCAGCACAGTACTCTGGCTGGAGAGCTCCCAATTGAGTTCAGAGGGGGGCCCTCCATGTACCTTGCAGGAGGCCCCCTCAAGTTTCGTTACCCCAGTGTTCATACCCCAGAGAGGCACACAAGCTACTCTGCAGGTGTTTGAACCATGAGTGAGAGTACAATAGGATAAAGAGAAACTTTGAAATAAAAAATGCCACGGCGATATTTGACCTTGGGCGCTTAAAGTGCATCTGTGAAGCCCCTGAATTTACCCTGCACTGGGTTGAATTATTATCCTTAACTCCAGGAAACAATATCTAAAGGGAAAAAAGGTGTCTTTCAAAGCAACAAGCCGTTCCTTTAATGAACGCTACCCATGTAATTAAATTAGTGTTTTCAAAGGAACGAGTGAATTTTAAGATCAGATTTTGCAACATTACTTATACTGATGAATCATCAGGGCACAAGTCGGGGGTACACGCGGGTACACGGCATCCACCCACTATTTTCACAGGGTGGACGCCGTCCACCCTGCAAAAAGTGGGCCTAACTGAAATATCCTGAACTTGTCCTGGTGTAATTATCAGGCAGCGGGAGACATTCATTAGCACACCAGCACCTTGCCTGCTTTCTTTCAGAGCAGCAACGTGCAGGCGGTGAGGGGTCTATCGTATTTCAAACTCCAGCTGGGCCCATAACAAAGGCCGAATTTAAGGGCCATCAGGCCTCCTTTTAGTTCGCTACCCTAGTTGGGAGCAATCTGATCGTCACACTTAGATGCAAGGGAGGGGAAACAAATGCACACAGCTTGTTATCTCTTCACAAATCCTTGAGAGATATGCTTTCACTTTGTTTAATCCCTGTATATAAGAGCTATGCATGCACTGTAAGAATGTCAAATGTGCTGGTCCTTCCCAGTATTTACACGAATAACATTTTAAATACCATTATTTTATTTTTTATAGGCACTAATCATCCTAATGCAGGGTGTAAGAGCGCTTTATATCACACATGCACATTATACATTGACAATAAATCGTATAAATTTGAAATTCAATGTAGATAAGGTGTTACATAAGACAGTTAGGGTTACAAGGCGTATGAGTTGCATTTCCTTTATAGCTCGCTGTGCTATATTAGAAGGATTACAATTTATGAACTGCAAGGAACACAATGATACCTGTGTTAAAATTAGTAATCCAATTACCTAGCAATATAAAATAAAAATCTGTCATCTGGATGTTAGATGATATGCTTTGCAGGAGACACATTAACCCACAATTCTACTTTGATTCAAAAATGGGACTGGAGAAAACACAGATCTCATCAGCAAATGCGTTACCCTCAAAAATTACCTGTTAGAAGCGGGGTCACCGATTCCGACACGGTAGCTTGGCGCGAGGTAGGAAGGCACCCAAAGGCAATGTGTTAAGCACTTGTGCAGCACACACTCACACTGACTCAGTAATGCGCACACAATAAGGGAGACACCACACCAGGCTTTTGTATAAAAACAAGATCCTTTATCTAATTTTAGATCAGCAATAGATAAGGCAGATAATCTTAGGCAACATTGCAATTCATTTAGCTTCTCAAAACCAGTGCGTAAATTCATTCAAGCACATTATAACCGTAAAACGTTACGCCAATAAAAAGGCCGTAGCATTAACTTCATTGACAGGTAGGTAACACTGTAGATCATAGTTTGCAGGTCAAAACATAGACTTCAAATGCATTTAGCGACATTCAATTAGCAAGAATTTAGATGCACATTACACTGTAGATGAGGAGGAACCTGTTTCAACCTAGGCGCAACCACATTCAGTACAGTGGGTGTCGCAAAGCAGGTAGACCTACAACATAGGAACACTTTAACTCTTGGCAGGTGAACACAGGCTCAATTCATGTAGGTATATTCAATTCATTAAGGGCCTAACGTAGGTAAATCACACAACACTAAAACCATTCCCCTCATTAGGGGACATAAGGCATGTATGTCATACATCAGTATATAATCACGACTAGTAGGCCTCACATCACGGTACCTTTCCAGGCACAGGCGACCTGACAGCAGGCCGATATCATCAGAGGCGACTCATAGCGCCTGTGGTCCTAGCGACCCTCACTCCCGGGTATTTAGGCCTCAATGGGGCAGGAGGGCGCAAGGGGTTGGTAGGCCCGGCCCAGTCTCTCTACTTCCAGGCCCAGCCTTAGGCGTAGGGGAGGCAGTCCGTATGGCAGCACGGGGGCCCCGGCCCCTCCTATTCCACTCGGGACAGTAGGCGGGGGTGGCGCTGCTCAGGCGAGGCCTCCAGACGGCATAGAGTCCCTCCCAGGGCCTCCCGGGCTCACCTCACTGCTCCGGTATGCGTGTGGGCCTCTGGTGCCTCCTCCTCGGTCAGCCCGCTTCTGACGGCAGGTGGGGCTCGGACCGGGGGAGGTGGCCCGCGCTCTTGGGCTCTCCGTGTTCCTCGCGGCCTCGGGGGTGATTCGGGGGCTCCCGCTTGCAGTGGAGCCCCTCCGGCGATGTTCTTCCCTGGGCTCCGGGCCTCCGTCGGCCTCCGGACCCGGGAGCCAATCAGTGTGCGGCTTTTCGGGGGCGCGGCCGATGACGCGGTCGGCGCCCTCGTTGCTGGGCAACGCCTCCCGCCCTTCTCTAGGCCCAGCGCGGCCTCCGCTTCCACGCAGCGCCTGGGCGGCGGCGGTGATCCTGGGCCCAGCGCTTCTTCTCCAGGCAGCGCGGGGGTCGCGGCGGTGAGTTTCACTCCCAGCGCTTCTTGGGCAACGCGCACAGGGGCTGCGGCGGTGATTTCGGCCACCACAGTTGCGGGCCAGGTAGCGCCAGGGAGCACGCGGTGCTTGGGGGCCAGGGGGTTGATTTAGCGCTGAAGCGCTTTTCAGGCACAGCGCTCCAGCAGGCAACACAGTACTTGGGGGGTCAGCGCCAGCACTGCTATAGAGCCCAGCGCTGGGGCTGAACAGCGCATTACAGCCACAGCGCCCCACGGTCACAGCACTTCTTCAGGGCACAGCATACAGCGCTTTACCTGGTGATCCCCAGCACAGGAGGTTGTAGCTTCTTCGTGGTGGTTCCTTCAACGCAGTTTCTGGCTTGTAGTTTCTTGGTTGCTGTATCAGCACTTGCAGTTGCTTGGATGCATTAACTTGGGGGAAAAGGGGGGGGTTGAGTTGGTGGGCACAAGAGGCAGGCAGGCGCCCTGCAGGCACACTGGGGGTGGTTCCCTGGGTCCCCTCACGCTGGGCAAGGTCAGTGGATGGAAGGTGTTCCTCAGCTAGCTTAGCACAGCAGTGCCTCAGCCCAGTCAGTACCAGTAGTGTAGGTCTCCCCCCTAGGCCCGACAGCCTATACTCCGACGGAGGTTCCCCCAGGTCCAGTGGTGCCCCAACTGACTAACTAGGTTTCCCTCCAAACCTCTTATACCCCTAGGTCAGGTGACCCTCCTGAAAGGCGGCAAAACATAACTCCTCCCTGAGCTGGAAGGTTCTAGAAGCTTCCCTCATGTCTGGCTATGAGGCCCAAGGCGGGGACGGCATGGATACTGTATCATTATGTCCCAGCCTGATCCTGACTACTAGTATGTGCGTGCGCAATGGCCACTCCGCAGTAGCAGGGGCCTGTGGCAGCCATCTTATTAGGAGAGAGCACCTGCACCTCAGCACTGTTTGGCAGTGGTAAGGCGCCCAGAGACCTAGGTCCAACAAAAAGGTAGTGGCAAAAATGAGGCGCAAAGAGAAAAAAACGGGGTAAGACCACCCTAGGGCTGACAGGTCTAACATTACCTGACCATTATTATTGTTCCTTTGGATTTACTAGGCACACAAAAATCTCTGCAACAGGTGCCTTAATCCCATAAGGTATTTAAAAATGCAGACTGTGCAACCAATTAAACAGAATATATTTACTGCCACATTTCTCCTTGTTGTCAATTTCTTTGTGACAGAGTGTTTACAAAATAAATGTGTAAGTTGATGTTCACATTTTGCGTCGGGGATGCGTCACTTTTTAGGCACAGCCCTGACGCAAACACTCATTTGTTAAATCTTGTAATGCACTTAAATGTACTCATGATAGACCTGCAAAACATATTTTTGAGGTGTTAAGATCTGGTGTCACTCCTTGTGATGTCACTTCCTATGAGGTCATGGGTTGTGATGCCACTTCCTGTGATGCAGCGCCGTGATGTCACGCTGTAATGTCAATTGCATACTGCCTAACTTGGTTAGTCCCCCCACTTCTTTTTTTAGGACTTGTGCCCTGTGAATATTGATAGCTAACCCTGAACTATGCACGTCTGCACAGTGTGTTGCTGGCGACTCACGCTTAGATGTCAGGCTTTGACCAGTGGCGTAACACAGGCCCCCGCATCCCCCGCGGTGCGGGGGGGCCCGCAAGCTCCAGGGGCCCCCCTCAGCACATAACCTTGGCCGGAGAGCTCCTGATTTAGACCGGAGGGGGCCCCTCACCGTACCTTGCAGGGGGGCCCCCTCAAGTTTTGTTACGCCAGTGGCTTTGACAAGGTCCAAAGACAAACGGGCTCGTGTCGCCTCTTAAACTCCTTGTTTTGCTGTTACGTCATCAGCAAACCTCTTATCTGCCTCACACAGCCAGCCCCACAGAAGGCCCTTAACATTTACTGCGCAGTAAGTTAAGACAGGGCTGACCTTCACAAACATTAATATAATTCACTGATGGGGGTCACCATTTAATGTCAGTCAAGGCTCCAATCTCTCACCTGACAAAACGTAACCCTACTGCGTGCCTAATGAAACACTTGAAAGTTTCAGTGGGTGTGCCCAAGTGCCTTGTCCACTATTGGTCACTGGTGAAACCCAACACAGGGATTCGCACACCCTAATCGGAGTCCAGGGATTCCTTACCAACACAAGTATTCACTCCAAGAAATGTGACGCCAGACACACACGCTGCAAATACGTCCCTTCTTCTGGATCTATGGTTTGTTATTTGTTCCCAAATACCTACAAAATGACTTCATGTTGTGTATGACATACCGTGTCAGTCCGGGCTTTTTAGGCAAGAAAAGTTGCATTCAGGGACTTGTAGTTACATCCTCCCCAATGCACATGCCGGATTCTAATTCCCAGTACAAACAGTACTATTGGAGTAACACTGAGGGCAGGCTGAAGGGGGTCATGCGTGACCCTGCAATACTTCACAACTACGCCACTGGTGGTAGGGGCATAGAGCTTAAACTTAAAAACAAAATACATTGAAATTCATGGCTGACAGTATATTCCAATGGAGTTTGGAAGGATTCTGTCTTTGGGTTCACTGCTCATTTCATTCCGTCTTTGATTTCTTTTGGCAAAACCTTGAATTGAATGAAAGTGTCTGGCTGACCACACCTCATTATATATTTCTAGCACCTCATGTCTCAGGTATTTTTTACAGAGTCCTGTGGTGGTTTTCAAGCTTCCACCTCAGTTCTCTGGCCCCACACATATCTTTAATGTGAATATATTAAACACTTTACACAGAGCTCAGGTTGCCTGATGGCAGGTGTGAGTCGTCCATTGGTGGTAATTAAACTGACGTCATGCGTGGGACATCCAACTGGAGTGCAAGTCAGCAGCACTTTGCCTTCTGGAACTTGTAGTTTTACATTTTACATTATATGTGAGGACCTAAAGGTTGCGGTGTGAGAAGAGTAGTGGTTGCTACGTTTGATCAGCACTGGCCGCAAAACCATGACTTGCGGGGCCACACAAGAGAGAGGGACACTTGGCAATTTTGCAAATCCAAGCTCCCATCCATCCTCACAGGAAACTGCTGATTTTTCTCAGCTGAATGTGACGCCCAACTTTTTCTGAACAAATAGCAACAGCGGTTTTCCACCCCTCACTCAAAGGCATTGGGTAAAATGCGCATTTTAGCTTCTATACCTGCTGAAAGTTTATTCACTGTCATTTTTAGTTTTAAGACTATGCCTGCACCAATAACTCTTAACACCACATTTTCTCGCATGCATTGATATCAAACCATCTGAGACTATTTATTGCCTGTTAGAAGTTCTGCTCTGTTTGGCGCCTGTTACCTTTATTGACTCAGCAGCAGCTGGTGACAGCCCAATCCCACGGCTAATATAAACATACCACTGTACAAAAATCTCACTTGTTTAATTGACAAAGAAAAAGAATACTCTGCTTGTGCCGCCATCACAGTGCGAAGAAATAAATTAAATGTATGTACATCAGGCAGGCCCCACAGTGGATGGATGTCGGAACCGTGCCACCGCTGACAAGCGTCGACCGGATTTACTTCAGGACGGACTCACCCAACCACTACGCCTGTGCGACAAGTGAATACAGAAGGCAACCGATATTCCCATCTCCCCTTATGCACAATGCTGTCACTGTCGCTATGCATGAGGGGAAAGCAGAGCTATTACGTCACCATGTAAGAAACATGACCAATCACGGAGTGATATTAAAATAGACCCACAGAGTGATTGGTCATGTCTTTAGGCATCTCACCCCTGCGCTGCCTTCTAAGCCCGGGCTGCGGGTCTGACTAGCCTTTCCTAAACCAATCCAGGCTTTGCTTTCATGCTTTTTATGCTTAGAGCTGCATGAGAGCAAAGCAAGGAATGGTTGGGACAGGTGAACTAAGCTCTCCAAAGGAGACCAGGAGGGTTGAGCTTTGTTTCTCCCAGCTCCATAATAGAGTGCTGTTTCAAAGACTCAAATGGGCATGTCAACTTGGCCCCAGTTCGAGACCTGTCCAACTAGACATGAGCACTGGATTTCAGCTGCCAGCATTGGGTGAGCAGTCACACGCCCAGTCCTAGGAAAGGACTTACACTGGTCACCTCACATGGGGGAGCAGTGCCGCTCCTGCCCCTGAAGAGGAACTGCCCCTGGCAACGCAGGCACCCTTGCACCATGGTGCAAGAGTGCCTGCGTTGTCGCTAGGCAGCCAATTGTGCGGCAGCGCAGAGGAAAGCACAGGGATGCATCATAGTGCTGTAAATACAACACATTCCTACACTTTCCTAAAGCCACAGCTCGGAGCAGCATGATGGCTTGCGGTGCCATGTTGCATAATGTTCTTGTAACTATGCCCCCATGTGTCAAAAGGCCACTCCACTGAGGCCTAATTCTCTGCATAGTAATTGTTGGAGATCCATCCAGTGCCCAAAATGTGCCTGTGGTTACAAATGGTGAGCATGGGCCTTCATTTTTAGGGAATCAACTTACTTTTTAAACATCGAACTTTAAACTAGAGTAAGAAAGAGAAAAGCAGAAAAGGGGAAAGAATGAGGAAGAGAAAGTAAGGAAGATGTGAACAGGAGAGAAAGCAGCAAGGAAAAATAATCTGCATAAGTGAGGTAAAGAGAAAGGAAGAGTAGGGCGGTGGAAAGAAGTGGTATCAGATACAAGCAAAACTAAGCAACCTTTGCATTTGAAAACCCCGTACTCAGTAGCACTGGTGGCAGGTTCAGAAGAAAATGTTTCAGTCGCTGCACTTACAAATAAAACATTGATAGTACCTTATTTCTCTTTGACTGTTGAGTGCTTCTTAGTACTTGTTAGTACATCCATTAATCATCCATTCGTTCACCAGTCTCCAAAGATGGTGGCCTGTATGACTCTGAATATTGCAGTGTGAATAGTTTTAATGCTGCTGCCAAAGAAGGGCTCCAATAGCCCTGGATGGATATGCTATCTGCTTCAGATACAGGTGTGAACCACCACAAGCGAAGGGCACTCGAAGCTTCTTGTCTCAGGCTTGCACTTAGTTGGAGCCCTGCGCCCGTGTTACAATATGCACTTACATAATTGAAATCAGTTGTGCTAGAAAAAAATGTTTAGACCGGAGGCTGCTGCTATCCATGTTGCATCACTGAACTCACAGGGATTCTGAGAAATCCAAGAATTACACAAAGGGCTTGATTATGAGCCTGGCGGTCCGTCTCATGGGGGCTCGGCAGTGGAAGTCTTCCGACCGCCCTATTACAATTAGGGGGGGGTCGGACTGCCATTGCCCCATTACAACTGGCAGGAAAACACCATTCCCTGGTGGTGTTGCGGTGGTCTTGAGGCTGCAATATGTTTGGTGGGACCGCTGCAGCCCCGCCAAGCATATTACGAGTTTCCTCTCCGCCACGGTTCTCATGACGGTTCCTCCTCTACGAAAACTGTGGCGGAGAGGAAACAAAGCTACAGGGCCCCCTTGTGCCTCAGGGCCATGGGGTACATGCAGGGGGGCACAACATGTGCCCCCCTGTTTGCATGCACCCCAGTTCCTGCGCAGCATGGACTTTACAGTCCATGCCATGCATGAACTGTTTTTGGCGTTCCCATTGTGGTGCCCATTTTCTGAGCCACTGCTGTGGGAACGTAAAAAAAAAGCCTGCCAGACACGAGAAACACTCGTAATTTGACAGTCGGCCCGACCACAGGTTTGGCGGTGTGGCGGCAGAGCAGACCCGGTGCCACACCGCCAAACTCATAATCAGGCCCAAAGTGTCCAATGAACTACACCCATTCAGCAGGAGAGTGGTAGGGGTGTAGTATGTAGCTGGTATTGCATTTAGGAGCACACAGTCACAAATATATTACTAATGCATGGTGTGGTAGTGCACTGCCTTTCACAGACAGCAAATTTTCTATTGAAATGACAACTAGAGTTGCACAGACATACAGTTCTATATAGTGCACTAGCGATAATGTGTGAAAACTGTGTTTCAGCGAATATTTGCCATTTGCACATCACCAAGTAAAGTGCCTTGATTTGTTTTGATCCAATTAAAATGTTTGTTCCTATCAAACTTCAGAATTAGAAAAAAGGAACTTAATTTGTGATTTCCTGTTTATTTACTTAGAACGTTTTTACAGTTCATTTATGGGTATATACAATTTATGGTGTGTTAAAAGCAAACAACATCCTACATCCTTTCATTTCATATCTGCAAGATTGATACATAGCTCACTT
This sequence comes from Calotriton arnoldi, assembly GCA_963921515.1. Taxonomy (NCBI): domain Eukaryota; kingdom Metazoa; phylum Chordata; class Amphibia; order Caudata; family Salamandridae; genus Calotriton; species Calotriton arnoldi. The sequence continues at coordinate 502,812 of CAWUFW010008670.1, forward strand.
TACAATATCCTCACACTTTGCAGTAAGAGAAAGAAAAGGCATCACCAGTTGTGTTAAAAGAATAAGAAGCAATTTGTCAGAAGACTAGACTGATATTTGACCTCATCTGAAGACGCAGCAAATGTGACCAGATAAAAACAAAATGTAAATTCATTTTAATGCTCATTCACTTTCGCAACTCCAGCATGGTTATTTTGGGGGTACAGCAATACACACCGCTCCCCTACCTTTAGCGCCAACGATTAAACTAACATATATAACAAATAATGGGTTAACTCAGGGAGCAGGGGCTAACAATTAACAAAGAACTAAACAAAACAGAATAGGGTAAGCCGGGATCTAGTGTATGTTACTTTTTGAAATTAAGTAATTTCAAATGCTGTACCTTTCAGTTGCAGCCTATTATTAAAATTGATTCCATTCTCTGTATTTTTGTATTGCACTTTTATTTCACTAATTATTCATTGCTTCGTCTCACTACTTAAACTGTGCAGTTTGGAAATTCATTGTACTTATGATTTAAAACTCAATTGATTATCTCATTTTCTTGATTATGCCTTAAATTTCTATTATTCATTTACCATTTAGCTCACATGCATTTACTTAATTTTAAAAGGTAATGTATACTAGATCCTGCCATATCCCATTTCTATATTGTTTTCATCTTTGTGAATTGTCCTCTCCCCCGGTGAACCCATTATTTGATATATATCTACCCTACCTTGGTTCTTAGGGTAATAGGGCCGACCCATCTATTGTTACATATGATTAAAATCAGGCCTGACCTATTCCTTCGTGAGGCAGCTAATGCTGCAACTCCACTAGCTGTTTCCACATACTTTCTCAAGCACAGTTTTTCCCTAAAACCATATGCTGCAATTTGGATGGAAGCCAGTATAGGCCCCGCAAAACGTGTGGGCCCCAGATGCACTAAAGCTTCAAGCATGCCTGAGGAGTCACAACTATGAACCCATATGTCATCTCATCACCCCCTTTACCACACCAAGACATAATTTTTTTACAGGGAGTAATGGACACCAAATTACAGAAAAATGTTTGAACAGAAGCATGACACTATTTGCAAAGATAAGGTCAACTTAAAAGCACCAATGGCTTGCTTTATGAGAAGAAACAATTAACAAAAGGTGAAACCTGTTAATGGTTAGAGATTTAGGGCCTGAATATGACCCTGATGGTTTGCAAACCGCCATCGCCTTTTGGCAGTCTGACCGCCCACTGCCCTTGCGTTCCGACCGCCGGATTACAAGCAGGGTGAGAAGACCGCTTCATGACTGCCGCCACCGCCAACATTTGTGCTCTGGTGGCGGTAGAGATAGCTGCGGGCTAAAGAGGTGGAGCCACAGGTTCCTCCGCCGGCCAGATTACGAACTGTCTTTCTGCCGACCTTTCCCAGTAGGGATACCGCCATGCGTTGGTTGGCAGAAAGGCAGAATAAGTGCCCCAAAGTGTGCCAAGGGTGATTGTGCCATTGTGTACTGGCACTGCCACACATGTAATGCACTCCCATACCTTTGGTTCAGGGGAGCTCCATTTCCAACAGCAGTTCTCGGACGACAACATACGGCTGACTGGCTGGTATGTGTCCAGCAGTCAGAAGTCTGGCCAGCATTGTATACTTACTCAAGGCGACACGTACCACTGTCAGTACTCTGTTGCAGTAAGACTGCCAGCCCTGCGGGAAAGTCAGAATGCTGCAGGTGAGGAGGCAGCCTGCTCAGCGGACTACTCGGTCCCACTGCCATGACGGGGACGGCGGTACTACCGCCAAACTCTTAATCAGGCCCTTACTTGTGATGCCGTCAAATAAGAGGTGTTCGACCTGGCCGCAGAGAGCTAATAGAACACACAGCCACACAGGGTTATAGTCTGGGCCGGAAGTCACGAGCGACCTCCGCCCATTTATTTAAGCTCTCTGGCCACGCCTGGCCAGAGAGTGCTACAATGTATGCAGGCCCTTTCCAGGCTAAGGGTCCAGGGTCAATACTCTTGCGGCATCTAGACCGCTACATCCTATCCCAAGTCAGTGTTCAAAACCAATTAAAAAAATCAACATATAAAGTCTGTGAGTCTTTGACTTGGTCTCGGGTTGGGTCTCAGATTGTACCTCTGTTGGTGTCCTCCTCGACTCTCTGGAGGGCTGCCCGGTGACGATGTGTTGGTGGTCGTGGGTGTTCCGGTCTCTGCAACCATGGATGAAGGCGAGCTCGCCATGGCTTGTTCGTCATCCGGGCATGGTGGGAGGCCCTTGGGCGTTGCTTCTATACCCCCCGCCGGTCCGGGAGACATCCAGTCCGTGTCTGAACCTTGTATCTTCTTAAACCAGGATATGTTTCGGGTGATTGTCTCTTCACCTCTGTGAGCTGTAAGGGCGGTACCGTTCATTTTCAGCACGGCCCACGGCCCAGGTTCATACGCTGTGCAGAACTTCCCTCTGCTGCGACGGTTCCGCATCAAGACAGTGCACCCTGGTGTGGTGATCCAGGCCCTCGCCCTTCTTCTCTCGCTGGCCCGCTTGTTGTTTGCTGTCCGTTGTGCTTGGGTATTAGCAGGGTTGTATGGTTCCGGGGACCAGCCGTCGGCCGCGGGGATGGTGTCTCGACGGGGTCCGGCTTGCATTAGGGACCAGGGTGATCTCTGTGTCATGCAGTGCAGAGTGCTGCGATACTCCCTCAACATAAAAATAGAAATTTCTCTTGGAAAGCAATTCACACAAGTTCACAATTTACTTCATTCAACCATGCAGGGAAGCATTCAAATGTACTTAATCAATTTAATTTGGAACCCATAAATCAATTATAAATTCAACAGAAAAACTTAAGTAAATCTCATGAAAATTCATTTATTAAAAACACAGTTAAAGCCAATCAGAACTATTCAAGAAAATATATATGTATATTTCAACAAATTCATATATGTGGTAAAAATTATTCCAATGTGTATGAGAGACAGAAACAAGTGAAAACATAAAAATCATCATAGCTATGTTAATCCCATTGAATCAATTTTATGAGAGTCTATCAATCCTCATGTGATTAGGCTCGAATGTTCCTCGGATTTAACAGTGCGAAAAAAGGGTGTCGGCGCGTTTCGGTGGACTATGAAATTTTATAAGCCACCTTCTTCAGGACTTTAATTTCTAATGTCTCTCCTAAGATAAGCAGAGTGTCATAAATGCCTGTTTTGAAGAAACGAGAAATGTATCAAATATCACAGAGCTATTATATATATAGTTCATAAAAACAACACATTATATTTTAAGTTTACAACCTCATATACATCCAATCATATAATAAAACATGTATTACGTATAAAAACAGTTTCTTGTTGCAATTTATAACTGTTTTAAGGGCCCATTTACACATCATAAATTTCTTTCACACATGCTGGGTTTAAATTAATAAACTCAATCACACCACTGGGTGTCAACCACCATCATTCATTCTCCTTGTCCATCCAGCAGCTGGGCCTCAAAGACAACTCTCAATTGTATATTAGGAATCGCAAGAATATTAACAAACAACCTCAGATCCACCCATAAGGTTTTTATACTAAAATAATATACCTTTTTGTGCTACCTTTTCATCAAGGTGAATAAGCTTGCAATTCTTTTCCGAAATCAAAACGTTGTGTCTTGTATATTTTTCAAATTTGTAATTCCTAATTTTAAAGGAAAAATATAATAATAATGCAACTGTCGTAGGAATCAAAATAAGTAATCCGGATACCATAAAAATCTCGGATTTATGTTCCTCAACCTTGTACCGGCCAGGACCCTACTACACAACTAATGTACCCGATTTGGCTGTTTTGAGGGTATGATTAACATATTAGCAGATAGGAGGTCTTGTCATTGATCTGATCTACATTGGACTTGATCGATTATAGACTAGTTTAATATATAAATATCTGAAAAATATATTACACACTCTTTATTGGGTATTATGTTTGGACATTGTTCCGTTTATTTCCAATGAAGGATCTTGTTATTTTTATATATTTTTTATATATTTTAGAAAAACTGTTCATATCATTAGTATTTTTTAATTTTTTTTTCATTTCTGTTAAATTACATCTTTTGCGTCATCATCCCAAAACATGGGTCCGCCATGATGTGTCCCTCCATAGGCTACTATCGCTTTAAATGAATTGGCAACAATCACGGCATCTTGGCGCACCTCGATGACGTCGCGTGATACTTCAGGTGTGTAACATCAGACGTGTATATAAAAGCCAACAGGAATCGGATTCTTCCGTCTTCCTATTGCGGAGCGGAACCGAACGGCTAATTACGCGGAGAAACTTCATTTGACAGGTGAGGAGTGAAGAATACGGGGCATTATTTTGAACCAAGCGGAACCCCACCATTTCTTTGCTGACTCCGTAGCAATTTTGCAATTTTGCTTTTCCTCTCGGTTTTCCGTTTCGTTAACTTAATGAGGATTTTAGTCTCTTTTCTAAATAAATGTAATGTTCTTTCCCTCGCTTTTCATGTAAAACTGGATAGCCAATTTTCCAGGATATTAAAATTCTAAAATATATTCCTTTAGAAGCGTTTAAACATCAGTGGGACATCACCCTGACGCCTACAGCAGTCTTCGCCTGATATTTTAATGAAGCTATCGTCCTATTTTTAACAAAACGGAGGATTGAATAACCTCTTGTGGGAAATTTACCACATCTTGTAGGTATGTGGAACAGCTCTTTGATTCGTAGTAAACATATTGATTGTTTAGGTAATGTAAACTAGAAATCTAGTGACCGTGAGATTCATGCCCCTTATTTTCTATTCTTTATAGGATTGTCATGCCCTATGCGGTTATGGCCCATAGAAAATAATTTGTTATCGTCTAGAATACCTGTTATTGACTACATACCAACCGTCAAAGCTCAAGGTGGGTTAGTACTATATTTGAGGAACATAAATCCGAGATTTTTATGGTATCTGGATTACTTATTTTGATTCCTACGACAGTTGCATTATTATTATATTTTTCCTTTAAAATTAGGAATTACAAATTTGAAAAATATAGAAGACACAACGTCTTGATTTCGGAAAAGAATTGCAAGCTTATTCACCTTGATGAAAAGGTAGCACCAAAAGGTATATTATTTTAGTATAAAAACCTTATGGGTGGATCTGAGGTTGTTTTGTTAATATTCTTGCGATTCCTAATATACAATTGAGAGTTGTCTTTGAGTCCCAGCTGCTGGATGGACGATTAGTCCACAATTGGGGCTCTATGATATATATTTCTATAATTATCAAAGACCTTAGTTAGGAAGGTTTTCTATATACCTCCTTTTAAAAGATATGATAATACTATGGAATGAAGGAACAAAATAGGAATACAAGGAGAATGAATGATGGTGGTTGACACCCAGTGGTGTGATTGAGTTTATTAATTTAATTCCAGCATGTGTGAAAGAAATTTATGATGTATAAATGGGCCCTTAAAACAGTTATAAATTGCAACAAGGAACTGTTTTTATACATAATACATGTTGTATTATATGATTGGATGTATATGAGGTTGTAAACTTAAAATGTAATGTGTTGTTTTTATGAACTATATATATAATAGCTCTGTGATATTTGATACATTTCTCGTTTCTTCAAAACAGGCATTTATGACACTCTGCTTATCTTAGGAGAGACATTAGAAATTAAAGTCCAGAAGAAGGTGGCTTATAAAATTTCGTAGTCCACCGAAACGCGTCGACACCCTTTTTTCGCACTGTTAAATCCGAGGAACATTCGAGCATAATCACATGAGGATTGATAGACTCTCATAAAATTGATTCAATCGGATTAACATAGCTATGATGATTTTTATGTTTTCACTTGTTTCTGTCTCTCATACACATTGAAATAATTTTTACCACATATATGAATTTGTTGAAATATACATATATATGTTCTTGAATTGTTCACATTGATTTTAACTGTGTTTTTAATAAATGAATTGTTATAAGATTTACTTAAGTTTTTCTGTTGAATTTATAATTGAATTATGGGTTCCGAATTAAATTGATTAAGTACATTTGAATGCTTCCCTCCATGGTTGAATGAAGTGAATTGTGAACTTGTGTGAGTTGCTTTCCAAGAGAAATTTCTATTTTTACATTGACTGTACTTGGGACCCTGTCTCTTGGTAAGTGGGGCCACTCCCTTTTTGTTTTAAATACTCCCTCAACAACCTGTGCAGCGCCGCCTCAGGGTCAGTCTGCTCGGACACCGCAATCCGGAGGATTTTGTTGAGTGTCCGCATGAGGCGTTCAGCTTCACCATTTGCCTGCGGCCATTGGGGAGTGATGCAATGGTGGTGATCTCTAAGTAGCGCCAACAGGTTTTTGAACTCTGCCCTTTGAAATGGTTGGCCGTTATCGGTCTTGACTTCGTGGGGCAACCCAAAGAGGGCGAAGGTCTTCTCTAGGACTGGTTGTAAGTGAGCGAAGGATGTGGATGCAATCACTTCGACTATGGGGTATTTTGTGTAGCTGTCTATCAACACGGCCGTTATCCTGCCATCCGGAAAACTTCAGAAGTCCAGACTTACTCATGACCACGGGGATGTCGCCTGGTCATCCGTTATTACTGGGGCGGGATGTTCTTGGCTACTTGTGAGCTGGCAGGGTCTGCAGTTTCTCACTAGGGCATCTACGGAGGCTTCAAGCCCAGGGAACCACACCTTCTCCCTCATCCGCGATTTCATCCGCATGGTCCCTTGGTGTGCTTCGTGGGCTAAGACGGTGGCTCGCTCTTCGAGACTTGGAGGAATGACGATCCGGGATCCCCTCAGTATCACCCCATCTGCGGCTGCGCTTAGCTCATCCTGCACCTTCCAGAACTTTCCTAGCCGGTCTCTGTCTGCTTCGTTCCAACAGTTAGCGCCGTGAAGGAAGTCTTCCCAGGAACCTCTTTGGAGGGAGTTCAGCACTTTCATGAGCACAGCGTCTGTGCTGGTTTCTGTTTTGATTTCGTCCATGGTGAGGGCTCGCGGACAGGCTCATTGAGACACCATGTCAATGTATTCTTCCGTTCTCAGTTCCTGGTCGCCACCTTCTCCGTCCATCTCTGGTGGGTGCAGTGACAAAAAGTCTGCCGGGTTCTTCGCCCCTGGTCGATAGACTAGTTCCATTTGATAGTGTTGTAGTTGTATCGCCCAGCGCTCAATCCTTGGTGGGGGGTGCGATGCAGTGCCTCTAAACAGCGGGATCAGTGGCTGGTGGTCATTCACAACTCTGAAATGGTGCCCACTGACATACAAGTGGAAGTGATTGCAGGCCCACTAAATCGCTAATGCCTCCCTTTCAATTTGGGAATATAGGGCATCCGTTGGTGTGAGAGCCTTGCTCGCGAACGCAAGCGGAGCCCATTTCTGTGGCTCTGTTTCCTGGGTCAGGAGCGCTCCTAGACCGACGGGGCTGGCACTCACCAGGAGCTCGGTCGTCCGTGTGGTGTCAAAATACGCCATGGTGGTTTTCCCCAGAAGCACCTCTTTGATCTTTCGGAATGCTTCTTCTTCTCACTTGCCGCAACTCCAGGTAGCGTCCTTCTTCGCTAGGGCGTGCAGCGGTTCAGCTAGCGTGGCCAGGTTCGGTATGAACCGCCCGCAGTAGGTGGCCATCCCTAGGAAGCTCCGGGTCTCAGACGCTGTTGTCGGGCCATGGGCTTACTGAATGGCCTGCGACTTCCGTGGGTCTACCCTGACTCCGTCTTGGCTGAATACGTAGCCGAAGAATTTGATGGATTTTTGAAAAAATGAACATTTGTCCCGGTGAAGGGTGACTCCATTCTCTGCGAGACGTTGGAGAGTGGCCCGGAGATGGCGATGTTGCTCTTCTATGGTTGCTGAATGTATTAAAATGTCGTCGCTGACATTTAGTACTCCCTGGAGTCCTGACAGTATTTCTCGGATGGCATTCTGGAATATCTCCGCCGCCTCCGAGATTCCAAAGTTCAGCCTCTTGTAGCGGCGTAAGCCTATATGGCTCGAGAAGCTTGTGATATACCGACTCTCCTCGGCTAGCCTCAACTGGTGGTATCCTGCGTTGAGGTCCAGCTTGGAGAACCAGAGGGACCCATTCAGATCAGCCAGGATATCATCGACCGTTGGCGTCAAGTGCCTTTCACGTTTGATTGCCTGGTTGGGCCGGCGCATATCGATGCATAGCCTGATCTTGCCTGGCTTCTTCGGCTTCTCCGCTATCACCATCAGTGAGACCCATCTCTATGACTCCTTGCTGTTCGAGATTGTGGAGCTCTTGTTCAACGAGTGGCCTGAGGTGGAAGGGTATGCGTCGGTGTCGCAAGGCAACTAGTTCCACTGCCTTATCTATGTGTAGTTTTGTCGGGCCCTCTTTATGCTTCCAAGTCCTTTGAACAGTTGTGGGAAAAGTTCTAGAACATCCTCGGTCTGCAGTGTCTTGACTGCGTTGGCAAACGTGACTAGGCCGAGATCTTCGGCTGTGTGTCTTCCTACTAGGATGTCGGCCTCCCTGTCAACTACATGGAAGGTTGTGGTAATTTCATGATTTTCCGACTTTAGTTGTACTGTCATCTTACCCTTGAGGGGTAGGGGTGTTTGACTGCCATATGTGAGAATCCTAACATGCGACGGGGTCAGTGCGGGTCTTGGATTTAGCCGCTTGTATTGTTGGCACCCCATTACATTAACGGACGCTCCTGTTTCAATCAATGCGGTGACCTGGGATCCGGTGATCTCAAGGGCACACGTGGGCTGTGGGCGCCTCTTCCGTTTGAGGTCACTAGCAAATGAGATGAGGTAGCACTCACCTTCCTCGTCTGTATATGAGTCCTCTAGGTATTGCCTTTGCCGCACTGATGTTCTGGGCGTCTTCGGGTTTTTGGGATCCTCAAGCGACAGGTGCGTTACTGATTTTGACGGCGGTCTTCTTCCGCGGGCTCCTCTATTCCATGGTCCCCCTCTGCACGCAACTGCGAAGTGGTTGGGGGTGCCACACTTTGAACATGTCCGGCCTTGCGCAGGGCATTCTTCCTGCAGGTGCTCTTCTCTTCCACAGTATCCGCAGCATGACCCTTGTGTGCTCTTGTTTGGCCACCGTCCGTGGGTGCCCTTATTGGGTGTGCGTACGGCATCTGGTCTTTTGGTCTTGACCGTTACTGGTTTCTCCGCCTGTTGGGTTATGGCGATGTCCATCGCTGTGGCTCTGGCGTCAGATAGGTCATGCGACCGTGCCATGATGAGGATGTCTTCGAGGGTGATTCCTGGTTGTCGCAGGATGAGGGTCCGGAGGTTCTTGTTTCAGCATCCTTGGATTACTTGGGCTCTTACTTCTTTGTTGTGGTTGTCAGCCGTACATTTGCTCGCCAGCTCCTGTAGCCGTGCATGGAACGCATCCATTGACTCCCCTTCCCTCTGGCACGCTTGGCGCAGCTTGAATCTGAGTTGGGGATCGAAATATGCGTTCAGGGCCCTGACCGCTGCATTGTAATCGTTGGGCGCTCCGGAGTTTGGTAAGTGAGCAAACAACTTGTATATCTCCTCCCCTGCAAAGTGCAACAGTAGGGAGCTCTTGACTGCGCAATCCATTTCTCGCGTTGCAGTAAAGTAGTTGTCTAATCTGCTGATCCAGAGCGTCCATCTGGGGGACGCGGTGGCTGGGTCTATGAGCTCACTGAACGGGGGCAAAGCGTTGATTTGAGAGTGCTGCAATGTGGGTTGCATGACCTGGTGCCCAGCTTGTTTTGCAGGTGGTAGGTTTTTCGGTACCGCTTGTGCTGCCTGATCCGTCATGGTCAATCGTGCACCGTGTGCCCGGTGCTGTGTCTTCCTTTCTGTGATGCTGTAGGGATAGTTGCACTTTGAGGTTGTGTGAAACCCTTTTCCCTTTTATTTATTTCTGTGTTTTTTTAATTTCTTCAGTCCCTGGCTGGTTAGGGTCTTTCCTTCCCATCAGCAGGATGTGCTTCACTCACAGCGGGGACACTGCTCGCCTGTGTGTGGAGGCAGGGGAGTGATGTACCGCCCCACGTGCGAGGTGCTGCAGCAGTCGTGGCCCAGGAGACCGGCAGGGGGCGAACTGTGCATGCGCGCGTCTTAACGTGATGACAAGCGGGCTCCGACCGGACCTTCACCGGGAGCTCCCCGCTTCGCCAGACACAGCAGCAGAAATGCAGGGCCCAGGTAGAGGGGGCGGGTGATGCTCCGTACCTTGCTTGTGCAGACGTGGCAACAGCACACTCCGGCAGAAATGCGGGTCCTGGGCAGAGGAAGCAGGCAACGCTTGGCACCTCGGCCACTTCTGATGCGGCGATAGCACGCTCCACCGACACTTGATGTTTTTTTTTTCTTTATTTCCACTGCGGCCCAGGACAGATGATCACAGGTATGGACACGTAACCGTGATGATGCTGCTCTTCACCCCGTGGGGCTTCGGTCAGGGAGCTGGCGCAGGACAGGCAAGGAGGGGTGTAGCACGTGGACGATGGATGCCCACCCTCGTCGCCAGTGTGACGCCGTCAAATAAGAGGTGTTCAGCCTGGCCGCAGAGAGCTAATAGAACACACAGCCGCACAGGGTTATAGTCTGGGCCGGAAGTCACGAGCGACCTCCGCCCATTTATTTAAACTCTCTGGCCACGCCTGGCCAGAGAGTGCTACAGTGTATGCAGGCCCTTCCGGGCCAAGGGTCCAGGGTCAATACTCTTGCGGCATCTAGACCGCTACATCACTCTTGTCAAGGCCAGGAGTAAATCCCCTTATAGGGTGTGAATGGGAACTGAATAATCCCACAATGATGCGTGTGAATACCCAAAAAAATTCCCTGTAAAAATAAAAAAGAAAAGTGCAATTGCACACTAGGAAATACATTTCCCCATAAGCAATTGTACCCAGTGTACAATCATGCATGCCGCTATCCCTGTACATGGTGAATTCCAATTTCACAACAGTTTCCCCAAACTACGCCCGGCAATCTTGAACAGTCATGGCAGACTTTTCAGTAAATGTTGGTGACAAGCTGTGGCGGCTGAGGATTGTTGTGTGATGTCACACCATCACAGAACACTTCTATTTTGTGGGGAAATCGAATGGAGGGTGGAAATTGTCATCTGGGGCCTGGTCAGCTTATGACTGTTTACTTTGGATGAGCTGTGGATTTAACCTGTGACTGACTCTCCTACACTCCAGCCTCTATGTTTCTCTGCGCTGACAATATAACAATCTGTTGGGCACAGCATTCAACTAAGGGCCAGATGTACGATCATGGTATTTTGCGAGTCGCAAATTGCGCTCAACACTCAATTGCGACTCGCAATTTGCGACTCGCAAAATGACATGTACAACAGTGTCAGAGACACTGTTTGCGATTCTCAATGGGGTCGCAAATTGCATGCCTCATCAATATTCATGATGCACTCGCAATTTGCGACCCGATTGAGAATGGCTGGCCCTCCCAGGTATGGTGGCCTGCTGCGCTAAGCAGACCTCCATGTCTGGGACTGCTTTTAAATAAAGCATTTTTTTTAAAAATGCAGCCCGTTTTCTTTAAAGGAAAACGGGATGCTCTTAAAAAAAAGAAAATGAAACGTTTTCGTTTCATTTTTTAAGGGCAGGTAGTGGTCCCTGGGACCACTGCCTGCCCCTAAAAAATATTTCCCCCTGCATTTGCAAAGGGGAAGGGGCCACCTGGGGACCCCTTCCCTTTTGCAATTGCATTACCACCCTCTTAAAGAGGGCGGTAAATTGCGAGTGTTTTGCGACCGCAATTGTGGTCGCAAAACATTTGTACATGGCTTGTGAGTTCGCTATTAGGAAGGGAACGCCCCTTCCTAATAGCGAGTCGCAATACACTATTTTGCGAGTCGCAAATTATTTGTGACTCGCAAAATAGTGTTAGTACATGGCCCAGAGGATTTTTGCATGTGCAAACGGGTCGCAAACCCGTTTGCGCATGCAATGTTCCGTCGTACATCTGGCCCAGAGTTCCTGGGAGCAGTAACCAATAATTTTGCTCCTATTTTTTTTTTATTTTAAATCTTTTCTGTATAGCAGGATCTCACATATATACATGATAATGACATAAATGGCATACAATCATATTTTGTCTTAACCTTGTACCACAATTATAGTCCCAACTCCTTGGGACCCAGCTGAACAGTAGTCATCCTGATATAACATCTCTTCCCATCCTGCTTTTATAATAATTGTACTATTCTCCTGGATCAAGATCTAGTCAGTAATATACATTTTTATTAACTCCCCAACCCCCACCCCTGCAGACGAGCCGCAACGGAGTGTTAGAAATTCCAGTCTGTGAGGTTGTATCTAGAACCTAGCTTATGAACGCTAAAAGTGTAATCTTTGCCTAGTTAGGTAGGATCTTCATAGAATGGGGGTGAATGGAACTGGAGGAAATCTTGACCATGGCAGTTGCCATGTCTTGGGTGCGAGAATAGAGTCTCCTATTTGGGCTGGAGCTTGACAGTGGAATATGATGACACTTACGGAGCCTCATGGAGTAAGGGTGTCGGTCGCTTTGAAGGTTTCCAACAAGTGATCCCAGCTTATTGCGATTGGTTCCTTTCTTAGGCCTCTTTTTTCCTCTCTATGGATAGCTACGCTCTCAATCCCCATTTTTCCACTTCTTCCTTCCAACTGAGCAGTGTGGGGGCACAGGGGATTTCCATCTACTGGTAACACCTCGTTTAGCAAGGAGTAAAGCCAGATCCGCAAATCTGGCTCGTACCTTGTGTTCTTTACGTCTTCTGTATAATCCTAATATACTTGTCTCTACTTTGTGCCACCCTATATCCCCCACGACTTCTTTTAAGGTAGTAGTGATACCACCCAGTATCTCCCCAGGCTGGGGCAAGACCAAAGTATAAGTAATAAATCTGCATCTTGTTCAGGACATCTAGGTCAATGTGGCAGGATGGTAGGGAAGATGGCATGTATTCTATGTGGGGTTAGGTACGCTCTCTGTGTTATCATATACTGGAGAAATTTAAAGCGGGTGTTTGTTTGAGGTTCGTTTTGGGTATTCTAATATCGTTGCCCATTCTTTATCTGACAGTGGTCTGTCAATGTCCTGTTCCCATTTAGTACGTGTCACAAATAGTGGAGAGGGACGGTGTGTGCGTATGCCCCGATAGAGCCAGCGGGTTAAGTGGCTACCCATCCCCATGAGGTACACTAGGTGTACCAACTCATGAGTGTTTGGTCCTGCCCTGTTAGACGCCCAGTATTTCTTAACGTACCGTGACAGACTCGCATGGGTCATGAACAGTGTCTCAGTGACCCCCCGCTCGCTTACAAAATCTGTGTGTGCAAGTAACATTTTGTTCCCAAATAGGTCCCCTATTGTTGTCACTCCGGCCTGCAACCAGGGCTCTAATTTAGGGGTAGTGAGTGTTCCTAGATTAGTTGGAATGCCCAGTAGTGGTATATGTGGAGCATATGCAGGGAGGGTATTCGTGTAGCTTAAAGCTTGCTTCCAGTATGTGGGTGCAGTTCTGAGAAGGGTTTCTGCAGTGTGCGGTATTGATCCACTTGGGGAGAGCAGTCTATGCAATGTGCCCTGTGCCCTGTGCCAGCATGCGCTCCGAGTATGCAATTTCCTGCAAGTTACACCCTGCCAGCCAGTATGAGAGCCATTGTAATTATGATGATAGGCAGTATGCATAGAAGTATGGAGCTCCCATCCCCCCGGCATCTGATGGGAGTTGTAGTTTTGCTAACCTCAGGCGTCTATGGCCTGTGCCCCAAATTAATGTGGTTAGTAGTGTATTCAGGGTTGCAAATACTGCTCTCGGGATTGCCACTCGGACATTTGTAAAAAATAAAGTAAGCGCGGAAGCATAACCATCCTAGAGATTGCTAATCGTCCAGCCACCAATAGAGGCAGTGACGTCCAGAAAGCAATTTGAGCCCTCAGGGAACGGATTGCTTTATGCAGATTGCCCTGTATAAGATCGATTTTGGTTCTATATATTTGGATCCCTAAGTATTTGAAAGTATTAGGAGCTATTGTTATCTCACGGTTTCCAAATGGTATAGTCAGGTCTCCCATATTTGAGCTGAAGGGGAAGGCATAGGATTTCTCATAATTAATTGCTAATCCTGCTATGTGTTCAAATTGTGTGAAAAGTTTTGCTACGGTATCCAAGTTGTTCCGATGTCTCCTAGTGTATAGGATAATGTCATCTGCGTAAAGTGATAGGGCATGATGGGCGCCGTTTATGTTTATCCCCCATTCCGCTGAGGACGCTCGTATTTTGTGGGCCAGTGGTTCAAGGGCAAGAGCAAACAATATGGGAGAAAGGGGACAGCCTGTCTTGTGCCCCATTGTATTTGATATGGTTCTGAGATGTGTGATCCTGTGCGCACCCTAGTTGTGGGAAGATGATACAATAGTTGGATCCAGCGGGTATAAGCTTGTGGAATCCCGAATTTCTGTAGCGTGGCCAACATGTAGTCCCAGCCCAGTGTATTGAATGCCTGAGTGATATCTAGCGTGATACATCCTGCCTCTGGGTCCTCCGTGGTACAAGCAAACATGATACCATGGACGAAGCCACATTGGTCTATAAGTACCAGCTTCGGTACAAGGGGCTGTAGGCGATTGACTAGAATTTTACTTAAAATCTTAAACTCAGTATTTAATAAAGAGGGCGGATGGTATGCGGATAACCGAGAGTGGTACCTCTCGGGTTTAGGGAGTGAGGTTATTAGTGCTTGTGTTGTAGAGAGGGGCAATGTGCCTATTTCGAAGGCTTCCTTATACATTTTCTGTAGTTGTTTGGCTAATTGTTGTATGTAAGTAGCATAAAACTCCGCAGGGAGGCCATCTAATCCTGGGGTTTTATTGTTAGGAAGGCCCTTAGTTGCAGCATTTATTTCCGCACGTGTTATAGGTTCAGCTAGCATTGTCTTATTCTCGTCCGACACCTGCAAGAGTTCTACTGTTTCAAGGAATGCGCTAATCTCTAGATGATCAATTCGTGGTGGGGCCGTATAAAGTGCTCTGTAATGGTCATAGAAAGTTTTATTAATGTCCGTTTGTGTAACAGCTTTAGTATGTTGGGGCGACCAGATTTCCATTATAGGCATGGGGGGATTGGCATTTCTAAGGATTCGTGCCAGTAAGGTACCTGGTCTATCTGATTCTGCGTGCATTTTATGTAAGTAAGTACGGTACTCTATTACACGTAGTTGATCCAATAATTCCGCATTTTTAATGCGTGCTTCCTGAAGGTCTGGTATTGCCATTGGGTCTCTGGCCGCCCTAGTTTCAAGTGTATGCAGTTTATCTTCAGTGTCCTGTAGGTCTCTGTGGACCTGTTGTCGGGTTCCGGAGGAAGTGCTGATAGCTGTGCCTCTTAGTACCACCTTAAATGCTTCCCATTCTAGCCCTACAGAAGACGCCGTACCAGCATTTTCGGTAAAATAATGGGTTATGGTGGATGCTAGTCTTGCATGATATACCCCATCTTCTAGGTGGCGGGGGTTAAGGCTCCATGTGGGTACTGGGGCTGGAACACGTCCCCATGTGAATGTAATCTCCAATACGCTATGATCTGGTATTGTTTTGCCCACATAGGCAGCTCGGGTGGTCTGTGTAAGGAGCGACGAACTGCATAATATATGATCAATTTGTGTGTGAAGGTCATGTGTGGCGGAGTAAAATGAGTATTCTCTCATTCCCTTATTGTGATTACGCCATATGTCTGTTAGGGCCCAACTATGTACCCAATTCTGCAATGTTTTAGATTGGCGTACTGATTGGGCCCCAGCTAGGGGAGGACGGGATCCATCCAAAACAGCTTCTGCAACAGCATTGAGATCGCCGCCAAGTATCCAGCCAACATCTGACCAATAGGCCAACGCTGCGCTGACTCGGGCATAAAAGGGTTCCGATCTGAATAAGGGGCATACAGACTTCCTAGCACTATTGGGTTCCCATCCAGTGTACCCCGGATCAGGACATATCTGCCCTCCTTATCTTTACGTTTTTCTTGTATTACGAATGGGACCCCAGATCGCAGGCAGATAGCCGCCACCCGGGCGAATGCGGACTAAGGCTTATTATACAATTGCCATCTCCATTTATTCTGAAGTTTGGTGACTTCCAGTGCGGTTAGGTGTGTCTCCTGTAAGAACACTATTTGTGCTTTTCGTTGGATCAATTGGGCGTGTATTCTATGCTGTTTGTGGGTTGATCCCATTCCCCTAATATTCCACGTGAAACAAGTATAGTGTTGTGCTGTACCTGATCTAGCCATCAAAGTACATGGGGATAAACCAGTTAGTGAAAACATTCCATGAATTTCGGCCCGTCAGCACCCCAATTAAACACCCCAATACACGGTCCAACTGCAGAACTTGGTTCGACCAAACAATAATAACAATACTTAAGACCTCAAAACATTTAACATTTGCTACTGCATTGGGGGCCATGGCTAAAAATAACTCTGGAGAGCTACCAACACTCCAAAAGATAACCTCCCTTAAGCAAAAAAGAGAGGGGGGCACCGCCAGTCCCCGGGGTCCCACCACCCGTGCCCTGAGTCAGTCTTCAAGTCTCTGGGAGAACAGGCGAGAGCAGACACCCGCTCCCATTTGGAATACTAGTATAGTTCCTCTATCACGCAAGGAGTACACAAGGGGCTTACATGACAGTCTTACCTCCTCTGGCGGGAGAACCAAGATCGTCTCTCCCATCAGTATTGATATTACTTACAAATTGCATCCCGGGAGGTCCGCCACAGTGGTGTTGTCTTTTCCATTTCGATTGATCTTACTATAGTCCTTTAATTGAGGAGTGCATTCCCTGTGTGTGAGGACAACAAGGAGAACAGTGGTGGGCTATGGTCCGGCTCCAATTGAGCAGCGTCTCCTGTAGATGATTCGTCATCTGTGACTATTCTTGTTTCTCTGAACGTGGCAGCAGAAATAATAACCCTTCTCAGCTCTTCTAGTGCTTGTGCGGGTGTTGGAGCCGTGTCTTCATCATATCGCTTAGGTTTTGATCATTGGCGCTGCCGCTGCCTGGATTGTGTTTCCTCTGACCGCCGGTGAGCCGAATTAATAGTTAGGTCCGGGAAGGTGTGTTCAATCTACTCCCACGCTTCCGTTGGGGTATCAAAGAAGTTTCTTTTTTGCTCATGTATTATTTTGAGTTTTGCTGGATATAGGAGGGCATATTTCAGATTTATTGCCTGTAGATGTTGCTTAACTCCATGATATTGCGCCCTCTGCTTCTGCACCTGGAGTGTTTAGACAGGGAAAAAGGAAATGCGTGCATTATCTTTTGTGATTGGTGCTTGTTCCCTCGCAACTTTTAGTATCTGGTCACGGTTTCTGTACTCTGGCTACAACAGGTCGGGGCGGCATGCCCGGTACTCTTCTACGCCTAGGAACCCTATGGGATCTTTCGATGCAAAAAGTGTCAGTCACGCGTCCCTGTGGCATAAGTGATTTGAGCCAGGCTCCCATATAGAGCGTTGCATTTTGACCATCTGCCTTCTCTGGTAGGACAATAATGCGCATGTTATCTCGACGTGACCTTCCCTCTGCATCTTCTATCCTCTCCTGTAGGGTTGCAATCTGATGTTGCATCCATTCCAGCTCATTCGAGTGTTCTTTTTGTTTTGGGAGCAGTTCCTGCACTGCCGTTTTGTTGGCAGTCACCTTTTCGGCGAGTTTCATGTGGTCATCACCAATTATAGCAATGTCTGCCGTAAGGGAGCCCAGTTGCTGCTCCACCAGCTCACGTGACTGTCTTATTTCTTGTAGGATGAGATCCAATTTATCCGGCTGTGTGCCCTCTGCTGTGGGGGTACCATTTCTGTGGATGTGGTGATCGAAGCTGTGTTGAATTCCTCTGAATCCTGATTCCTGCCCTTTGTATGTCCCATTTTGTCGCTGGTACAGTATCGAAGTCAGCTGTGGGATTATGGAGTTGGTGTGTTTCAATGGTTATTGTCCATACTGCATCGACTCCACGGAAACGCTTATCTTCCCCCAAGGCCCCTCCGAGAGGTCTAGTTCTTGTTTCACCTGTGGCTAATGCCTTGCTGCAGTAGTAATCTTTTTTGGCCCCTCCAAGGTGGGTGTTTTAATTGCGTCTGGTCTAGTATAAGGACACTTCGGAAGGGTCGGTCTCGCTGCAGCGATCGGCCGCCCAGGAACGGTGGATGTCCAGACCCCCAGAAATGTACATCTCTGCCACTGGGGTCAGGCGCAAGGAGTGATTCCTCTGCAGTTTCTTGACTAGTACCAGCTCTGAACGGTCTGTGCTATGTCCGCTAGAAGGGCCCCCGTGGTGAGCAGACCCCTAAGCCAGGCCTGCCGTGACCAAGTATCTCCATGTCACACTCCCCAGACGCTATTTAGTCCGCGACAGTGAGTTACTAGTGGGAGCTAGCTCCCTGGTCCATATCAGGTGAGTTTGGTCGCGCTGCAGCACCCTACACCACCTTCTCCGGTGCTCAGCTCCGGTCCGGGCCTCCGCAGTCACCCCAAGGCACCGACTGTCTTGCCCACAACCAGGTGTCGCAAAGTGTATCACTAGCCAGTTCTTAGTTTTTATTTGCAGCTGATGGCCCGCATCGCCATGCAGCCCGTGCGGGTGTTGCCCCACTGAGTCGGAAGGGCAGGGGGAAGTAATTCGCCAAGACAGACCCCCTCAAGTCACAGCTCCCACTGTCGTATAGTTTTAGAGGCTCCTTAATGAGTGATTCATCTAACACGAATGCCAGATTTGCAGAAGGCAGATCCGTGTACTGTCCCCCAAAGGAGCAGTGTTCTAACGAATCATTGGCAAAAAATTCAGTAAGGGACCCCACCTTACAGCAGGCCACTCAAATATTTAAGGGCATCCGTCTCGCCTCCGGTCACAAAACCCTACCCTGATGGGGTCACCAGGGGCCGAAAGTCCGCTGAGGTTTTGGCCTTATTTTCTTTTGGGTCTAGAGAGGCCTTGATTTCAACTTTCTGGAGCAGCTGTGTCCCCACACCGTGGTACGATTCATGGTGGGGATTCAATATAAATTAACTCGCTCCCGGCCTGTAGCTCACGGGCACCGCGGTGCTCGATGGGGGTCAGGGGCTTTCACCCAGCCAGGATCTCCTGGGGCTGGTGTTTCACTCACATGGGTTGATTGCTCCGTTGGGGCTTTCACAGGTCCAGTCTCCAGCCACACGGTGCGCCCAATCAATATTTCAGGCCTCAGCGTGACCCGTATTCCCGCACCCTATACGGCTCTACAACCGCAGCTCGGATCGGCCACACACCTCACTCCGTTAGGTCCGCTTCCGACACGGAGCCATCCGGTGTTATAATGCCCAGTGAGGGCCCGGAGCACTTTTCCACACCACGGGCCACTCCAGGATAATGGCTACGACCTGCAAAGTTCTCCCGCTAGTGCCACAGCAGGTCCCACACTCGGCGGCTCGCCCCACCGAAAGAGCTACCTCTCCAGGAGCCGCTCAGTGGCCAGCTTCTCTGACATTCTCTAGGCCCAGGCGACGCCAAGCGGAGCGCGCCCGGCTCACTTCGCTTTCGATCCTGTGGGGTGTTCAGTGGGGCAGCAGGCTCCCTCTGCATTCGGGATGCTCAAGGGGACGACCGCAGGGCGCCCCGGCACCCACCGCAGATCAGGATCAGTGCGTCTTCCTCCGTCAGGAGAAGACGAGGGCCGCCATCTTCTTCCCAGCCGAGTTGTTGCGCACCTCCCTCACATCGGGGTCACACAACGGATCGGCGGCGCTCCGGCGCAAGCATCGGGTCCACAGTGTCCCCTCCGTCCTCCTCAGCACTTTTGGGGCACGGATGTCGCCGCTGCTAGTGTATTGTGGCGCAGATGGAGGTCCCCGGGCCGGGAGCCCAGCGATTACACGGCCGCCATGCTCGGCGGCTAGCCACGCCCCCCCATGATTTTGTTCCTATAAGACCCCACTGAGGGACCATTAAGCAACCATGCAAATAACAACAAAACAAGCTCTCTCTACAGGCGCCCTTCAATGTGTGCGTAGCCCTTTTATTCATATTTTGGTGATATGTATTTCTTATTCTCTGCTCAGACTATAACTCAAAAACTTTTTCGTGGACTGAATAGGACCATTGTGTATCAGCTCTCTAACTTGACCCCTTTTCCCCATTACCTTTTTACTACCACCACCTGATACCCCTGCGATATACTCGGCTTTTTAAACTCACACAACTTTGCCATTGAAAAATCCCCACGCCTGGACGCCTCCAAGGGTCGAAACAAATATTAGCTGTGCATCACCAATCATTAACTGGGACAAATTAAAGAGATTAAAGAAGCATTATTGTCTCTAATATATTTGTCTTTTTATAAATCTCGTATCCATGCTGAAAACATCTGAAGATTATGTATATGTACATTCAATGCTGGCATTTCCAAACATCTGTATTATGCTATAAATGTTGGCTGATGCTGAGGGTGGGCCGAATGTACCAACAATGTCTATCCCTACCAACTAAAATGGAATATCTACAACTGGCAGGGGCACTTAGTGCCCTGGTCTCCCCTCAAAACTTACCACTCAGCTGGGAAATAGTACTTAGAGAACCTCTCTGTGTCCCCATGCACCCCAGCCCAGTAGCAGAAAGGGTCTTGCCTATCCTGGGTCTTTCTAAAACCCATGTGTCCTGCAAAAAACATTTTGTGAGCTAGTGACAATAGGAAGTTCCTGGTACTAATGGAACACTGGCCTATTGCTAGCACCTGGCTTAGAATTTACTGGCTCACAATTCAGCAGGATATCTTCACAGCCAACATACTGTCTTCCCACCACTCCTTTGCTACCCTATTACTTTGCTTCTTTCTTAAGTCCCACAAGCATTGGGCACTCAACTTGTTTCTTCTGGAATTCCTTATGGGTAGTGGTAGGTTTGAAAATCCCAATCCTGCTATGCACTCGTATCATGCTATATTAGGTTAGCAGTGTGTGGCTAAATATACGCCATTTGTATTCACGTTATGCAACCCGCTGATTTATCCCTGCAACGTGCAAACTTTCCTGTAGTTAGCCAGTGTGACTCCATTTTGTATTTCGTAATCCCTGTTGGGCAGCTTAGGCCGTATCTGAACTAGGCCTCATCATTCGTATTGCTTGCCTTAGCAGAACACTGTATTTCATTATTATTTTCTCTCTGTTCAAGGCTGTTTTCTGACTTACTAATGAATAGGCCATTCTGCCCTCGCATACCTATCTGACTGTGTAGTTCTGCTCCCACGTTGGGAGACGCTGAGACTCAGCGTGGTGACCTCGAAGTACATATAGCATGTACCCATCTGGCAGGTGGTAGCCCATCCTCCTGTGCCTCCTTTGTTCATGTTCGGCCCAGGCCGGTAACTTTCCACTGTGGGCGTGGTTGGAGGCTCCTTGGGAAGAATGATTACTCACTGCAGACTGTTGGGGGGTCAGTCCCTCGGCAGACATCATAGGGTGCAGATCAGATTGGACTCCTCTGCAGAGTATTTGCTAATAAAGGTGTGTTTGTATTCTCTACTATCTGACCGACTCTTCATTACTTGGGAAGGCATAACAGGAGGTTGTAAGTAACCCGGGTGGCCCCTAAGGGCCACTTCCTTCAGTTGGCACCCGAACAAGGACCCTGCAAGGTGATCCAGCTCACCCGTAATCGGGTTGCAGGGTCGGGGTTGCGTCCGGTCGGTCGGGCGGATCGGGGTACCCCACACGATCGAGCTTGGTTCTCGCAGCTGCCCCGCCCGTCTGATCAGGCGACTCCTCGTCTAGTGGTCATCGGCTGGGGTCTTGAGAAGGCTAAACCTTGGAGTTGACCGTTTGGTCCGAAGAGTCGGTAGTGGAGAATAACTTGACTCGACCTGTGGGCACCAGGTGAGTGATTTGATTCTTGGAAAAATGGCGCCATTCTTGAACGGCACGAGCCTACGGGCTGTGTCGTGGTACAGTCTCCGGACTGTCTTGGTGCAGTTTTCGGACTGCCTTGCTTGAACGGCACGAGTCGACGGGCTGTGTCTTGGTACAGTCTTCGGGCTGTCTTGTCTTGAACTTGGTGGGTTTGCGGACCCTTGAAAAGGCACAGAGTGTTTGTGAGCAGTCTACCAGACCAACTGGAAATTTGGCCCGCGCTTGAAAAGGTCTGGGACTGTTCGCGAAAAATCTGCCAGGCCAACTGGTAATTTGGTCAATGCTTGAAAAGGTCTGGGGCTAGAGCCTGTCTTCTTGAACTTGGTACAGTCTCCGGACTGTAGGGGGTGGTCTCCGGACCATTTGCTTTGCTTCTTGAATAATTATTTTCTTTTTTTTTGTTTTTATCATTTCCCTTTTCTTTATATTACCGTTGCTAGTGTTATACTTGTCCGTTAGGGACAGTGCATGTGTCTTATATTAAGATGCCTTGTTTAAGCAAATTGGGGTGTTTTGGATGTCGGTGTTGTTCTACTGAGGCTCGATTGGAAGAGAGTCAGCCTGCGCCTCCGGAGGGTACCCCAAATTTTGATGTATACGTCAAGCACGGTATTGGCCCTATTATGTTTAGCACATTGTGGAATAAATATACGAGGGACAATGCTGAGTTACAACGGCCACTTACTGGCTCGTTTGATGAGCAAAAATTGAATTTCTTGCAGGACAAGTTGTTCGCCAAAAAGAGAAGACAGTCGATGTTTGATTCCCTAAGAGTATGGCAGAAGGAAGCAAAGCAGTGGCGTATGAGAGCAGAGAAAGAGGCCCGGAAGAGACAGACGCAGACTATAACACAGAAAGCAATGGCCTATGAAGGGGAAAAGATAGAGAAAGGCTTAGAATGTGCAGATAGAAAATTTTGATTGCAGACAGATAAATGTTATGTTACTAGGGAGGAAGGTGACGTTTTCGTTGAAGAGCTATTGGATTCTCGCCCTCCTCCACCTTACGCTCCCGAGTGGATATACCCAAGGGTTCCAGCATCTCAGTCTGCGGCCTCTGGTGCCGCTCTTTCTAGTATATCTGCCTCTAGTCCAACTGCTTCGGCCCCAGCTCCACCTGCTTCCTCTCTGCTCACGCCAGTAACCGAGGCGGGAACCGTTAGCTCTCCTGTTCCGTCTACTGACACACTCCTACAACACTGTCTCCTTACATGATGATACCTGTCTCCTCATCTGCTCTTTCTACCTCGAGTATGACGCCCCAAACACTGCTGAATGGCGAAACCCCTTTACGGGAGATTCATGAAGGGAATTGGGCGGCAGCACTGGACCGTATGGACAAAGTGTTGGTGCGTTCTGCTGTGGGTGATGAGGAGAAGCAAATGGTGGCGAATCAGGCGGCTCAGTGGGCTCGGAGCCCGATCTATAGTGTGGAAGATGTGTGGAGTGTGATGAAAGATTATGAGCCTTTCATACAGCAGCATGCCCTTAAGCATATGTCGGCCACGCTAATCGGACTGTGGGAACAGTGTTTTCAGGGTATTGCACCACAGATCATCTATGACATACGAGACAGGGTATATGCTGCAGGTATGGACCCTAATTCTGAAGGCGCCTAATAGCACTAGGAGTATTTTTAAAATTGTGAACAATATTGTCAATCCAGACTGTACACAAAATAAGATTCTTCCCACACAAGATCTTTGTGACAGTCTAGCAACCTTCTTTGAGGATAAGATTAGTAAAATCATTGATGGGCTGAAAATGGGCAATACGGTTAATGAAGAAGATCATAGTGGTATGGCCAGGAGGTCACTGCCAAATCAGAAGGAGAGGCGGGCAGATGCAGTTAATCTGGGCCTTCTAGATCACTTCGAGATACCTTCTGAGGAGGATTTTAACAAAGTAGCTCTAAGTGTCTCCTCAGGATCTCCTACTGATCCACTACCTCATAAAATATGGAAAGAACTAGGTTCAGAACTCTTCCCGGTACTCCGGCTGATTTGCAGTCAATCTCTGAGCAGTGGACTGGTACCGACCTGCTGGAAACAAGCAATAATAACACTACTTTTGAAAAAAGCTACGCTTGATCTTGCATGTCCAAAAAGCTACAGACCCATTTCTCTTCTACCCTATCCGGTGAAGATCATAGAGCGTCTGGTTAGCAAGACACTCTCCCACTTCTTAGAGGTCAATAATAAGTTAGAGGATGTGCAATTTGGCTTCCGTCCAGGACATGGGACGGAGACTGCCTTAGTGACCGTTCTTGACGATCTTCGAATGCGAGCAGACAATCAGCTATACTGATTCTATTGGACCTGCCTGCCGCATTTGATACGGTTAACCACAAGGTCCTTTTGGCGAGGCTGGAAGGAGTTGGGGTGGGGGGCTTGGCACTGAAGTGGTTTCAATCTTATCTGGACAATTGCAGTAGCACTTCCCCCCTACCAATCAAATTTGACCAACATCCAGCATGGCGTCCCTCAGGGGTCCGCGATTAGCCCGATATTGTTCAATGTCTACATGAGCCCTTTGATTGCTGTCATTAAGTCGCACAATGTTAATCTTGTGAATTATGCAGACGATACACAACTTATCCTGTCGCTGGAGGGAAATCAATCCATATCTCTGGAAAATATCCATGCCTGTATGCAGGATACTGCACAGTGGTTAAAAAATAATTATTTGCAATTTAATGGTGACAAGACGGAGATCTTATGCTGTGCAGTTGGAAAAGTTCCACTTTTACTCCCAACTGGTTTTTGGCCTATTCCTACGGTCACACCACTGATACCTTCCGAGACGGTGCGTAACCTGGGAGTTAGTTTTAATGACAAGTTGAGTCTAGAAACTCAAGTAAATAAAACAGTCGGGAGCAGCTTCTCCCTTATTAGAGTGCTTCGGAAGATTCTTCCGATGTTACCAACACAGGCCAGAGCAATGATAGTAAGGAGTGTCATCTTGAGCCGGCTGGATTATTGCAATGCTTTGCTGCTGGAGTCTTCAAGGTATTTGATTGGGAGACTCCAGAGAATGGCGGCAAAGCTAGCCCTAATGAGACCACGACGTTCATCAGCCTCTCAGGCTCTTACGGAGCTCCATTGGCTTCCAGTATTTCAGAGGGTACAATTTAAGTCGCTCTGTATTGTTTTTAAAGCTCTGCACGGCCTTGGGCCTAAACCGTTGCAGAACAAATTCGAATGGTATGTCCCCATCCGTAGTCTTCGCTCTTCCTCAGCTAAATTGGTGAAAGTGCCCAGGTTTAGAAGAACAAAATCGGGAGGAAGCGCCTTTAGCATTGCAGCGGCGCAGCTCTGGAATAAACTTCCAACTGACCTCAGACAGATGGAAGACCTGCTGCAGTTCAGGAAGAAAATAAAGACCTGGCTTTATCCCAGAGCATAATTCTAGTCCTCTTTTACTCCTTCTGGAACACTGTCTCTCTTATAGCACCTATGATCGGCAGGGCATACGTATCCCAGCGCCAGGATACCCGTAGGGTTATAGTGCGCTTTATAAGTTTTGATAACATTAACATTAATGAGGTTTTTATCAATGTAACGACATTGGTGGGTTATCGGGGCAGACTGCTCCAAAAGGTTCCGACGGTAGTGACCCAGTGCCCCATGAGGAAGGTCCATCCCATTTATCATCCCGAGATACCAGAACTGCGCGACTCCACAAATACTGTTATTAGGCCACAAGTTGATGCTCGGTTTCAGGAACAGTGGATCTATACTCCTTGAAAGAGGAGTGAGGTAATATCCCTTAAAAGTCAGTTGCCGGACCCTTGGAAAACCCTGACTGCGTACTACAGAAGAAGAAGAAGAAACTTCAAAGAGTTGACAGAGGCGGCCTTCTCCACGGTGATGACGTTAGCAGATATTGGGTTGTTCTTTGGCTTGTTGGTACCGGTTGATATATGGAGGCAAGTGCATACACAGGACCATGTGGTGGAGTTGGGAGGAACATGGGATCAGATCAGGGCGTGGGATAAGGACTGCAAGCCCGGTGACAAGCCGAAAGTGGAGATATTGGCTTTATCGGGTCGCATTATCACCTATATGCATTCCCTTATCCCGCCGAGATGAGTGGATTGGGACAAGTTGACTGCATGTCGTCAGAAGAAGGATGAGAGTGTGTCTGATTTCTTTGCTAGGTTTGAAGGGGTGTTTCTCGACTTTAGTGGCCAGGACCTGTCATTGGAGGGTGGTGTACGGTTGTTTGTCAGCAGGTTTGTTAACAACTTGCTTCCTGAGATTGCGACTAGGTTGCAGGCTTCAGAAAGCACTTGGAGCACCTCTTCCCCGTCAGTGATTTTGAGTATGGCACAGTACTACGAGCATAGAGAGAATGAGGACAAGGAAAGGGTGGAGAAAAAGTAGAAGGATTTGAAGACGAGGGTGTTGATGCAGCAAGTTGCGAGGGGAAGAGGAAGAGGAAGAGGTTCGGGTTGGGCCCAGCGGCTGCCCCGGACTAACAGGGGTGGTACTTCGAATGCACCCCTTGGGCTCAATCAATGTGCATATTGCAAGTGGGAGGGACATTGGTGGAATGAGTGCCCCGAGTTGTCGATGAGAGGTGAGGCCCCGAGAGGAGGGGGTTTGCAGGACGTGGAAGAGGAGGAGGAGGCCGAGGGGAGATGCGATCAGAGAATGCATCATCTAATAGAAAGAGGGGGAACTATTTTGATGACCCCCGAGGGAGACAGTACTATCATGACGACTATGACATGGACGAAGTGACAGGGATGTCTCACAGCTAGGACAGCCAGGGTAAGGGTGAGGGACCAGTTCCGGTGCCTGTAGATCAGTGTGGACCCTATGTCACTGCAGATTTACATGGTACGACCGAGTAATTCTTAGTCGATACAGGGGCTATGAATAGCTCTGTTTCCCGTTCACTGGTCCCGGGGGCAGCTCTGTCTGGCCAAAACAATGTTTCGGTGGGTTTCTCAGGCGTGCCCGTCTTTAGCCCCATTTCCAAACCTCTTGCTTTGGTGATTGGCCCCTTTAGGGTTGACTCACCATTCCTATTAACGTCAAATTGTGGGGAGAATTTGCTAGGATTGGATTTGTTAAAAAGGTTGCATGCGACAATTTTTTGTTCTCTAGACGGTGTTTACATGACTATTGGACCACCAGTGGCCTGTGCCAAGCAATGCCTTGCAAAGGATGCCCCCTTCCCGTCGAGTTTAAAGATGTGCAATGTTCATTATGGGCTACAGGAGACACGGATGTGGGGTTGCTCCAGATCCCACCAGTCTCTATACAGATCAAAGACAATGCTAAATTGCCACGTATTCCCCAGTACAAGATATCCCAGGCAGGAGAAAATGCCTTATTGCAAATAATACAGGATTTGATTAAGTCTGGTGTGGTTGAAGAGACAGTAGCGAATGTGTGTAGTAGCCCTATCTTTCCTATACTCAAAAAGGCACCTTTGGATTCTTCTGATGCCCACCCTGATGTTTACCGCTTTGTCATTGACCTTAGAGAGGTTAACAAAATAGTGGTTCCCCAGTATCCTGTAGTCCCAGACATTACTACGATCTTGACAATGATTCCCCCGTCAGCCAAATTCTTTTCAGTGATCGATTTGAAGAATGCTTTCTTCAGCATTCCAATCCATACAGATGGCAGATATCTGTTTGGATTTGCAATAGCCGGAAGGAGCTTTAGATTCTGCCGTGCTCCACAAGGCTATACAGAAAGTCCGAGCATCTATAGCCAGGCTTTGAAAGCTCAATTGGATTCCTTGGAGCTTCCCCTTGGTAATGTGCTGTTGCAGTACGTTGACGACCTCCTTGTGGCTTCAGACACTGAAGATGGTTGTAAAGAGGCCACAGTTAAATTGCTGTTACATTTGTCATACCATGGACACAAGGTGTCACTTTCTAAATTTCAATATTGTCTACAGGAGGTCACCTATTTAGGTCACCTACTGTCGAAGGAGGGTCGCAGACTAACACCTGAACGCATAGCTGCTATTACTAATATGCCTGTTCCTAAGACCCAACATGAGGTACGCGCGTTTATTGGGATAACTTCATATTGTCGTCATTGGATCCCTAATTATTCCCTACTAACAAAACCCCTCCTTTACCTGACCACTAAAGACGTGCATGAACCCTTGCCTTGGACATCTGCATGCCAGCAAGCTTCTGAGCAATTAAAGGTTGCGCTTTACTCTGCTCCTGTGCTTGGTACTCCTGATTACCAGAAGCCTTTTGTGCTCTATGTACATGAGGCGGACAGTAGCGCACTTTCTGTTCGAACACAGGGTTTCGGTGGTATGCAGAGACCCTGTGCGTATTTTACTGCTATTCTTGATAACGTCGCCAGAGCTCTCCCGAGCTGCCTGAGGGCTGTTGCAGCGGTGGCAGTTTCTATCAGACAATTGGCAGGGCTCGTCCTTGATACGGATCTCACAGTCATGGCACCTCATGCTGTGGACACACTGTTGAATAAGACAAAGACACAGCACCTTACTAGTGCGCGTCTCACTGGATATGAGTTAACTTTGTTTGCTCCGCACATTACCATCAAACGATGTGCTACTCTGAACCCAGCCACGTTACTAGCCCTCCCTTCGGAAGAAAAGGGCAATGATGTCCATGATTGTTTATTTCGGACTGAGGAAGAAACGAAGGGACGGGTAGAACTGACTGATGTTCCCTTATCTGACCCCCAAGGGGAACTATATGTCGATGGCTCTTGTTTCAAACTACCAGATGGCACTACCACTGTAGCTTATGCAATCACAACATAACACACTGTAGTTGAGACATCCCGTATCCCATACCAATCGGCTCAGGCTGCAGAGTTAGTTGCCCTCCTTAGGGCTTGCGAGTTAAGTGAGGGACTGACTGTCAATGTCTACACCGACAGCCAGTACGCCTTTGGGGTGGCCCATAATTTCGGGCACCTCTGGGCGGAGAGAGGGTTCTTGACTTTGCATGGGCTGCGAATACAACATGGTCCATTGATACATAGACTGTTGTCAATATTGACACTTCCTGATAAGCTGGCAATAATAAAATTTAGCGCTCACAAAGCAGTAACAGACGATGTTGGAAGGGGCAATGCTTTTGCGGATCAGACAGCTAAGGAGACAGCTAGATCAAAGATGAAAAAGATGTTTGTGGCAGGTCCCGCTAGGTGGGTTCCAGACAATGGAATGTTTGAGGACACATTGGAAAATGTCAGGGAAATACAGAGCGAGGCAACGGTAGATGAACTGGCAGTATGGGAGGAGAGGACAGGGCGTTTGGATGAGGATGGGTGTTGGACTGACTTGTCTGGGAAGCAGAGATGGTTGCTGCCGAACGCCTATGTGCTCCCTGTTGTCACTATGGCCCACGGCCCAGCACACATTAGTGCCAAAGGAATATGTAAGCTACTAGACCCAGTATGGCGAAACGATAATATCCCTAAGGTAACCACACATCTAGTGAAACACTGCATCGTTTGTCTGAAACATAATCCTGGGAAAGGTACTCCTACACCCGCAGGTAATTTTGCACCACCTTCCTTCCCTTTCGAGGTTCTCCAGATGGATTTCATCGGAGTGAAAAGAGTTAACAACTTGAAGTATGTACTAGTAGTAATTTGTGCATTCAGTAAATGGATTGAGGCTTACCCCACTAAGGAGAATATGGCCATGGCGACGGCGAAGGTGCTCCTAAAAGAGTTCTTCCCGCACTATGGATTGCCACGTGTGATCTGGAGTGACAACGGAAGTCACTTCAACTCAAAAGTCATTCAATTGGTGTGCAAGGGCTTGCATATTAGCAGAAGTTTCATGCAGCGAACCACCCCCAGTCAGCAGGCCTGGTTGAGAAGTACAATGGTACTCTCAAACGGAAGTTAGCGAAGATCCAAGAAAGCACAGGATTGCGATGGCCAGATGCATTACCTCTGGCTTTGTTATCCACCAGAGCGACAGCGCACTCTAGAACAGAGTTGTCCCCGTACGAGGTGGTCTTTGGGCACCCCGCCAACATCTGGGGCATCCCAAGACCCAAGGGCTTCTACGAGATAGAGTACTCCCTGTTGATAGTTTATCTGTATGAATTGTCTAAAGATCTCCGTTCTGTCCACCAAAAGATTCACGCCACGCTGCAACCAGTACCAGAGGGGCCCGGGCATCAGCTACAACCCGGAAATTTTGTTATGGTCAAGAATTTTCAACGGAAGAACTGCCTGGAGCCGAGGTGGAAAGGGCCCCTGCTTGTCCTGCTCGCAACCCGCACAGCCCTGAAGCTTGAAGGCCAGAAGCACTGGGTGCATGCATCGCATGTAAAAAGGGTACCTCTACCACTTCCGTACGATCAGTGGGCCCTTGAAGGAATAGCTGACCAGGAAGGGGAGCATGTGCCCCGTTTCGTTCCTTTCTCTGACGCCCGATTGAGGTGGGCGCAGACAGACGAAGAAAGCGACGAGGCCTTACTTGAGGAGGTCCCCCCAGAGATAAGGGCCGCCCCGGATGCTCCCTCTTCTGGTGCACAGACACCTCAGTGTCAATGCCCTGCTGAGCCTGAATTTCTTCCCCTTTTTGTTGATGAAGAAGTGCCTGGGGTTGCCAGGTACAACCTGCGGCCCCGACTGAAGGACAGTGCGCCAGTAGGACAGTTCAGGAGTTAGGGAAGGACTTGAGCTTAGGGCGGAGGTGCTATGTCTATGGTGCCTGCTTTAGATTAGAGTGAACAACACTGGTGCACTGCCCTAGACACTGGACAGGATCGTTGAGGGTATTTGCCCAGGAGGGAGGGTGCCCTATCCTGAAAGAAGAGGATTTGTTTTCCAGCAAGGGCTGCGGTCGCGCAGCTCCCCCGTGGGAGTGCTTCATAGCACTGTCGTTGATGAACAATAGGAGCTTACCAGTGAGGCTCTGAAGGACACTGGGTGACTTGTACCCCTCTGGTCGGTTGTATTTTTGTGGCTCCAATTCCTAAGGTTTCTTTCTATGTACCCATTTGGCCTTGCAGTCATGAAGGAGGAACAGCCTCTGGTGGCCCCACCATTGCAGCAGAATGGTCCGGGGTGGTCTAGTTGGTCCACTGGGAGTAGGGTAGTAGTGGTAGTGTTCCTTCTCATAGTAACGATAACACTATTCGGGGTGGTGTGGTATTTAGAGGATAGCATCCTGTACACACTTTGATAGGGACTACTCCGGCTCCACCTGAGCATTTGTTTGTTACACTGGCCCTGCATAAGGAAAGACATAGACAGACTTATGCCCAGAATGCATTCCTGCAGATGCTTCATCAGGTACACAGCACCACCAATGCCACAAACTGTTGGGTGTGTGGGTTACTCCCCTCAGTTATGCACAAGACTGATCTGCTGGTGTCATTGCCCCTGTCATACTTGGGTAGCTGTGAGGCATGGTTCCAATTGCTTTCTATGGTGTACATGCACTAACATGCTGATGTGATGAGTATGGTACAGTCTGATTACGAAGCAGTGTTGGAATATATAGTGGTACACCAAGGATATACACCTGGGGCAGATGGAAAGGAGGGTACCCTACATCCAGGAGCTTATATGAATATTTTTGAGGATAATAAGAATGAGACTCAGCGCGGTGACCTCGAAGTACAGATAGCATGTACCCATCTGGCAGGTGGTAGCCCACCCTCCTGTGCCTCCTTTGTTCATGTTCAGCCCAGGCCAGTAACTTTCCACTGTGGGCGTGGTTGGAGGCTCCTTGGGAAGAATGATTACTCACTGCAGACTGTTGGGGGGTCAGTCCCTCGGCAGACATCTTAGGGTGCAGGTCAGATTAGACTCCTCTGCAGAGTATTTTCTAATAAAGGTGTGTTTGTATTCTCTACTGTCTGACCGACTCTTCATTACTTGGGAAGGCATAACAGGAGGTTATAGGTAACCCGGGTGGCCCCTAAGGGCCACTTCCTTCAGTAGGTCTTTCAGCTCCTAACAGCCCAATTATGTCACTGCCCGAGAGACAACCAGCACCTTTGTTCTCTCTCACCCATACCTCTATCATGACTGACTTGTGATTGATTTCTCACTCAGCTTGGGCGATAGTATACTTCATGTCCTCTCCACTGGCCACTAAGCTTGTGTCATTGGCACCAGCAAGAATCTCCTCGGGCTTGAGATACTTCCTCTCAACCATAGCTGCATGACATCTTCTATCCTTCTGGGCAGGAATCTTCCTTCCATTTATCCTAGACTACATCACAAACCATATCGTGTGTGGGTGAATTTTCTTTAGAGCATATTAGTCTTTCTCCCAAATGTCCAAAGCAACTAGGTTAAGAGGAACAGGGTCTTCTCGGATCCCTTCTTCTATAGTCAACACACTATCTATGATGGATGCAGCTGATACAGAGTCTTTCGCCTGACAGTCTATCTTGTAATGCTTATCCTTGTAACACTTAAAATAAGTTATCACTTTGGGCTATAAAGAACCTTTCTGACCTCTGTTTTTCTTCCTCTCTTCCTGACTTGGAAGTAAATTCACTTTCTATTTCTGTCCCCTTTTGGAACCTTGGGAATTGCCCTGGCCTTTACCCTCTGGTTTGGAACCAGTTTCTGTTGAGTACCTCCCCTCCTTTGGCTTAGAGCTGTGCTGCTCCAGCCCTCCATTTACCCTGTTTACTAATCACTTGCCAGCCAACATACAAGTTTCTTTGGATCCCTCTGTGTTAGATCTGACAGGTATTGTCTAAGTTAAATAGAGCACTTCTCCACAAGTCACTTGATAACCATGTTTTGGTTCACGGCATGAAAATGCTTGTCCTTCATCGTTCTCACTCACTCCATGAATCCAGGCGTCAAAAAGTACACCATCTGTTTGATTGCTATCTATGAACCTTTGCAGGTACTGAGCTGGCATTAGCCCAGAGCTTCTAAATAGATCTTCTTTCATTCACTCCATTTGTTTAGCAACAGGCATCTTTCCAATGACTGCTATCCCTTCCACAGGCAATCGACTCTGAGAGTTGCTGCCTTAGATACATCATTCAAAGCTTGAGCCTTACACCCAATTTCGAAAATCCTTAACCATTCCAAAATATCTTGTCCCTCTACATACATGTGCACAAGCTCTTTTGGAACTTTGTCAAGAATTCCTGAAGAGGTGGGATTGGAATCACTTCTTCCAGATGTAACTGTCTCGGCTGACATCTTGAGTTTCTCTTTAAAGCTATTTTCTCTCTCTCCAAATCTCTCTCCTTTTCGTTTTCTTGTTTTTCCTATTCCCACTTCTCAGGCCCACTCTTTATCTCTTCATGGGCCTATTTTTATTGTCTTTCTTCACTGTTGTGCTCTTGTTTCTGGTGTGCCGATCTCAGATTTTGCAACCCAGGCTCCCTGGCCTTCTCCTCTTCCACATCTTTAGCTTTCTGGAGATCCAATTGAAACTTCAGGATTTCAGCTAGCCCTAGCCCTCCCAAAGGAAACACTCCTGAAATTGGTGACAACAGCACCTTAGAAATCGGTGGCAGTGACTTTCTTGAGGAATAATTGGAAACAAATTTTGTGATACACACTGGGCATGCCTTGGGGACGACTAAACTAAAGGGCTAATGAGCCTGGTCAAAAGCACTACCTCCATGGGTTCCTGTCATGGTACCCTCACCAGGTGCATCTATATTTCTTCCCTCCCCTCCAGTGTCTCTGCCTGGCTTCTCACATTATTCACAAGGACTTCCCTATCCTTGTTTCTGGGAGCCCTCCACCCTTTATCAATGCACAGATCCCTCAACTGACTTAAGGACAATGTGTCAAGGTCGGCTTACCTCCAGCTTGTATCTGACATTTGTGCTGTGTAAGATTTGATGTTAGGTAGCTTGACCTTATTGTTCTGTTGTTGCAATTTGGAACAGGCCTTTGTTGGAACTCATACCATTTGCTTCCAATTGCCAGACTCTGTCAGGGTGGTGCACAGGACAGGCAGTGGCTACTGGGCCACAGCCAGGAAGTCATTTGCCTCAACTATCCCTGGGACCATTCTAATGTGACTCTGCAAACTGGGCCAAATAAAATCCCCCCAGCACTAGACTCTCAGTGGTAGCAATAGTGAGTAGTCACAGGCTTCTTGAGGAACATAGCGTGGGGGTACAGCAGTTTCAGAGTTCAAGTTCAGAGCTCAACAGAACCAGTAGCACAATAACATAAACAATGTGAAGGACTAGGCCTTCATGCACATGCTAGAATAGCATAAATCTGGGGCCAATATCAGAAACCTTGGGTTACCAGATGCTTACAATTAGGCACACAGGCAGATGACACAACTGTACACCATTTGGGGACATTCCTGACCCAACCGTCACATTCACATATAACTAATTGTCAAAACTGTCATGCTACATGCAAATGTTTGTGAAATGTAGGAGAGTGAGTCAATTATGTAATGTCTGCAGATGCAGAAGAAGAGTAGAAGTTAGGTTAGTAGAGGACATAGAAAGCAAGGAATGGTATAGTGTTCTAAATATGGATGAGTTGGTCGACATGGAATGGAATGTTGGAAAAGTTGACAAGAGATGTGATGACCTTTACATCCAAATATATATATATTACCTACTGGCGGTCGTCAGTAGGTAATTATAGTTAGGACCTAGTTTCCAAAGGAAGAGCGATATTTGTTTTGCCAATAACTTTGGTGGCGTTTGATGAATCCTTGTAAAATTTTCAAAACTAATATGATGCTCACTTCAGCTGCTGTCTTGGAAGTTTCTTGGCAATCTGTCAAGCAGGGCCGAGAAAAAGGGGGGGGACTGCTAGCTCCCAGGGGCAAAACATATACAATTAGGGTGGGGGCCCGCACGGCCCCCCGCAGCCCTGGGGACGGCCACTTCCCCGGGGCAATTCATTGAATTTAAGGGGGAGCACATCCTCCTGCAGTCCCGGGGACGGCTACCCCTGAAGCTGAAATATATTAATGTAGGGGGTCAGCTGCGGAGCCCTGTCCCGAGGACCCTCACCTCTCCATGGTAAAGTTTTAGGATGGTGGGGTGGCCACATGGCCTCCCTTGTGGAGTGATTTATGGCCTTGAAGACAACCACCCCCAGGGATACTCCTACTACCTCACGAGTTTCCCACCCTGAGGAGGTATCCGTTTGCTTCTGCTTGGTGGGAGCCCACCAAGCAAAAGCAAACATAACTCCACTTTCTGTAAACCCAAGCTGTCAAACAGCTCTGGCTTGCAGAAAGCAGAGTTTTCATCTGTTTCCCTGCACACAAATATGTGTGCAGGGAAACAGAGGAAAACATTGTTACTGCAAGCAGGGAGCTGCTATTTCAAGCAGCTCCCTGCTTGCGTTAGCAATGCCGGCTCCTATAGGAGTTTGGAGCCGGCTGGGACCGCTGAAGCCTTGCAGCTCCCCCCGCAGTCTCAGAGGAAGAGGAGAAAGTGGCAAAATAAAGGTCAGAAATGAGTAGAAAGGTTCAGAATAATGGTCAGAAATGAGCAGAAAGAGGCAAGGTAAAAAGTGAGAAACAAGCATAAAGAGGTGGAATAATGGTGAGAAACGAACAGAAAGAGGCAAAATAAAGGTCAGCAATGAGCAGAAAGAGGCAGAATGAAGGTTAGCAACAAGCAGAAAGAGGCAAAATAAAGGTCAGCAACGAGCAACAAGAGGCAAAATAAATGTCAGCAATGTACAGAAAGAGGCAAAATAGATGCCATCAACGAGCAGAAAGAGGCAAAATAGAGATCAGAAATGAGCAGAAAGAGGCAAAATAAAGGCCAGCAATGAGCAGAAAGAGGCAAAATAGAGATCACAAATGAGCAGAGAGAGATAAAATAGAGGTCAGAAGCGAGAAGAAAGAGGCAAAATAGTGGCCAGCAACGAGCAGAAAGAGGCAAAATAAAGGCCAGCAACGAGCAGAAAGAGGCAAAACAGAGATCAGAAACAAGCAGAATGAGGCAAAATAGAGGTCAGAAATGAGCAGAAAGAGGCCAAATAAAGGTCAGAAACACACACACTGACTCACAGACCCACTCGGAGACTCATCTACCCACTCACAGACCCACTCAGAGACTCACGCAGCCACTCACTGACCCACTCATTCACTCATGCACTCACTCACATACTGACTGACACACTGAAGGAGGCACTCACAAACGC
This sequence comes from Calotriton arnoldi, assembly GCA_963921515.1. Lineage (NCBI taxonomy): Eukaryota > Metazoa > Chordata > Amphibia > Caudata > Salamandridae > Calotriton > Calotriton arnoldi. Next base: position 538,844 of record CAWUFW010008670.1, read on the forward strand.
ACTTAGACACTCTCACACCCACTCACAAACCCACTCAGACACTCACTCAGATACTCATGCACCCACTCTGACACCCACTCACAGACCCACTCAGACACTCATGCACCCACTCACACATCTACTCTCATAGTTTATAGGTTACAGTTAGGAAATAAAATTCAAAAATATTTTAGAAATTAACTGGACAAATCAAAGGTTAAATGGATGTTATAATTAGGAACTAGAATTAAAAAACCTTAGAAATTCACTGAAAAAAATCAAAGGTTACAGGGACGATATAGTTAGGAATCATAATTAAAAAAACCTTAGAAATTCATTGAAAAAACCAAATGTTAAAGGGACGTTATAGTTAGGCTCAGATTTCACTTGTACAAACCCGGTGAAATTCAGTAATTATAGTTACCTGAGCTAACTATAACTTACGCCCTCACAATGCACTGCTTATGACCTCATATATTACATCACTCATGACATGGTCAGTGACATCACTCATGACATCCCTGATGGTATTTCAAATGACATCACTGATGACATCATCCAGTGAGTGTAAATATTTTGTAAGAGTTAATGATTGTTAAACATATATACTAAGGTACTACAAAAGTTAAAGCTGAAGAAGGGACCTGCTGAAGATATTTGTGCATTCCTTTATAACTAGAGCAGGAGCATTTTTAACAGAAACCCTGTACACGGCTACAGACCGGTTCATAAGACCATTAGCGGTTGGGTAGTTACGCATGGAAGTGGTGATGAGACAAGGTTGATGAGAATATAGACAGAAGCAATGGCAATAGAGTACACGCTTGTCGGACCTACATGCAATAAGTGCATATTTCTTCTTGGTTGGCTCAGACTTTCATCCTTCCGGTAATTATGAACTGACTGCCACGCCTTTTGGATAGTTATATGATCTATATTCAATGCTTGGGGACTTTGATTGACTAGCAGGCCATAAAACCTATAATATTGAACCTAGCAGAAACCAAGCTTCAATCTAGTGTCCTGAATGGTTAAAGTGATTGTCAGCTCATTAAGGAGGCCTCGACAGGCACAAATATTGTACAAATAACCTAGAACATATCATAATGTGGCAATCTCTCAACCTGGGCATAATGCCTACATGAGATATTACAGATTTGCAAATTATTTGGGTCGGCTCCTTATAGCCAATTTCAAACAGAACTAGATTCAACTGGAATTTACTTCAATGCAGTTCCTTATATTTCAAAAAAGAATTTGCTGCTTTTACCAGTCAGAGCCTTTTGAGATTAGTCAACTGAAATTTCCTCCAAGGTGGTTAGCCCGGTGGTCCTTTTGTCGACAGTTGCACTGTTGAAATGGACCGGTATCCAATTTTAAGGCGAAACGGCCTAATAAAACACAAAAGTTGATACCGATACTGTATTCTCCCTCTTTCTTGCTTTAATCCATTTAGCTTTTGCATGTTCCCATTGAGAGCAGCTCGCGCCTCCTCTTGCCCAGGGTGTCAGCTCATATTGCAATCATGTAATAAAGTCCTGGGCTCTGGAGAAGCCGGAGCTGTAACTTAGGGCAGCTCTGTGAGGAAGGCATATGTGCTCGGCACATGGCAACTATTTATTGTCACTGTTGCACTGAGAATCATCAGCTCCTGGGGGAGATATTTCTTAGATGTCAGGATGCTTCGGCCGCCCATTTCCCACAACAATCTCTGGTATGCGCGTGAGCCAATGCCACCACTGCCAAAGTAAACAGTTGTCTGCATTTAGCAGTTGCTGAGGGTAAACAGATATGAGAGGGAGGATGTGAGATGCAGTCCTGGGGAGAGCCTGGGACAGCCAAGAACAGCAATGGACAGCCCAGGGCTCTAGGGAGAGTTGTGGGCTAAGTCATCCATGCACACAGACATGTAAATATTGCAACCATAAGAACTGCAGATAGTGCAATACAGACAATCCATTCTCTGCCCTTTCAGGGATACACGCGCACACGCTAAATTCGAGATTAGCCCCTGGGAGGTGATGGTCCCTGTGGCATTATTAAGCCCTTGGAGGGAGACAGCACTTGTTTTTTTATTTTAATTCAAGTTCATATTTGTGAAAATTCACAAAAATCACTGAAAGTTTAGAAAAAATATGCTTTTTTTGTCCTGGCAGGGTCCAAGGAGGACCCCTAGACCAAGGTTAGAGGGTTAGGATATTTGTACCTGCCCCCTTTTCTTTGTTTTACATTTAATTTTGGGAGTCGGCTGAAGCCTGTCACACACTCACTCACTTGCTCTCCCATACAGTCACTGACACAACCACTCACTCACCCACACAGTCACTGACATACACAATCACTCACCCATACAGTCACTAACACACCAACTTACTCACCCATACAGTTACTAATACAGCCACTCACTGAGCTATAAAGGCACTCATACACCCAGTCACACAGCTATACAGTTACTGACACACCCATTCACTCCACTCACACCCATGGAACTAACACACACACTCACTTACCCATACACTCACTCACACACCCAGTCACTCACATATAAAGCTACTAAAACACCCACTTATCCATACAGCTACTAACACACCCACCAATACACCCATACAGTCAAGCAAACAGCCATTCACTCCCCAATAAAGTAACTGACACACCCACTAACTCACCCATATAGACACTCATGCACCCACTCACAAACCCTTACAGCCACTGACACATCCACTTATTCACCCATACAGTTAATGACAGATCCACTCACTCACCCATACAGATACTAACATATCTGCTCACTTACCCATTCATCTTTTAACACAACCACTCACTCACTTTTACAGTCACTCACATACCCAGTTCCATACCTATACATTCACTGGCACACCCACTCACTCACCTATACAGGTACTAACACACACACTCACTCAACCATACAGCCTGTCACACACCTACTCACTCGCTCATCCATACAGTCACTGGCACACCCACTCACTCACCCATACAGTTAATGACATACCCACTCACTCAGATACTAACACACCCACTCACACACCCATACAGCTACTAACACAGCCACACACTCACTTATACAGCCACTCACATACCCAGTCACACACTATACAGTCACTGACATACCCACTCACTCACCCATACAGTTCCCAACACACCCACTTACACACTCATACATTCAATCACACAGCCACTAAATCACCCATAAAGTCACTGACACACCCACTAACTCACCCATACAGACACTCTCACACCCACTCACAAACCCTTACAGTCACTGGCACACCCACTTACTCACCCATACAGTTAATGACAGACCCACTCACTCAGCCATACAGACACTAACACACCTACTCATTCACTCATGCAGCTACTAACACAACTACTCACTCACCTATACAGTCACTCACACACCCACTCACTCACCCATATAGGTACTAACACACACACTCACTCAACCATACAGCCTGTCACACACCCACTCACTCGCTCATCCATACAGTCACTGACACATCTACTCACTCACCCACACAGTCACTGACATATGCACTCACTCACCCACATAGTCACTGACATACACATTCACTTACCCATACAGTCAGACATATCCACTCACTCAGCCATACAGTCACTAACATACCAACTTACTCACCCATAGAGCTACTAATACAGCCACTCACTAACCTATACAGCCACTAAAATACCCAGTCACACAGCTATACAGTTACTGACACACCCATTCACTCACACCAATGGTTACAAACACACACTCACTTACCCATACACTGACTCACACACCCAGTCACTCACATATGCAGCTACTAAAATACCTACTCACCCATACAGCTACTAACACACACACTCACACACTCATACAATCACACAGCCACTCACTCCCCATTAAGTCACTGACACACCCACTAACTCATCCATACAGACACTCATGCACCCACTCACAAACCCTTATAGCCACTGACACATCCACTTACTCACCCATACAGTTAATGGCAGATCCACTCACTCAACCATATAGACACTAACACACTTACTCACTCACCCATACAGCTACTAACATAGCCACTCACTCACCTATACAGCCAATCACACACCCAGTCACTCCCCACACAGGCCCTAACACACGCACTCCCTCAACCATACAGACTGTCACACACCCACTCACTCGCTCATCCATACAGTCACTAACACACCCACTCACTCACCCATTTTTAGTTTCAGTCTTCACAGTGGAAGAAAACATTTGTTATTTCCGGAGTTTCGGAGAGGACTCCTATATGAGCAGATTTCAGTGTACTCTTTCTCAGAGACTGCTCCGTGCCAAGTCTTTTCATTTGAATTGTCCAGTTTCTTAGTCTATTAAAAGCCATGAAATTAAGAGCTTTTGTTGAAGCTTGGAGGGTTTATATGTTGGTGTAAATTCTAGACCGAGCCAGATAGATTCTGCTGACTCCTGTAGGTGATATTCCTTCTGCTTTTCACCTCTGCGACCCAGCCAACTGTATCAAAAACACTTGTTAAGCACAATTACTGGGTAGCCTGTAGCAAGGAACAATTTTCTTGGGGGGAGATATCCCAGGAAAGGGTAAGAGAATAATTGTTCACCAGGAGTATTTTTAAACAGGGGGGGATTTATACAGGCCCCTTGTTTGCGGCCTGCATATAGCTCTGATATGCCCCTCAAGACAGAATAACTGTTCACCAAGAACGGTTTAAACAGGGGGGATTTATTCAGGCGCCCCTGATTGCCACCTGCTCACAGCTCTGATATGCCCCCCAAGCCAGTACATATGTAGGTGGTGTTCTAGAATACCTCATCGTGGGTGAGGACCAATAGAATTGCAGTAAAGCAGGGTATGATTTCCTTTAATGGCCCACTTCATTGCCTGACAAAGACTTCTCTAAAAGCAGAGATTAAACTCTAAGAGGGAGGGGCTGCACTATGACCACAGGTCCCACTGATAGGGACAGAATGGTGGCAAGCGGGTGAGCAGGAGGCAAGCAAGTATGCATGTGGGTAAGTGAGCGGGCAGGCAGGCTGGCAAAGTGAGGCTGCATTCGAGTGTGAGCTCACCGGGCTGATCCACAAGCTGCACCAAGTCCTAGCTGGACTGCTGCTGCGGGGGCCCAGACTCACTCTTTCCAGAGGGTCGCTATGCCCTCTGCGCTTGGTCTCCTCATCTTTCTTTCAGGCTTTGATCCCCCAGGCTTAAAGGGTTTGGCAGCGTGTGGATCTCTGCTTGGAGTTCAGCTCAGCTCAGCTTGGTTTCAAGCTTGGATTGTGGTGCAGCTGCTGCTCTGGACTCCTCTTACAGCCGCTGCCATGCCGCACCACTCGGCTCATGTCGTCTCGCTCTGGGCACGTCACTGGAAGCAGAAGGTCCTCACCAGCATGCCTTGCTACTAACTAACACATACAGACAACCATGCACCCACTCACAGACCCATACAGACACTGACACACCCACTCACTCACCTATATAGTTAATGACAGACCCACTCACTCAGTTATACATACACTAATACAACCACTCACTCACCCATACAGCTACTAATACAGCCACTCACTTACCTATACAGCCACTTCCTCACCCAGTCACACACCTATACAGTCACTGACCCATCTAGTGATCCACTCATGTAGCTAATAACACACACACGTACTGAACCATACAATCTGTCACACACCCTCTCACACACCCATACAGCCACTAACACAGCCATTCACTCATTTATGCAGCTACTCATGCACCCATTGACTTATGTGTAACAGCAACTAATGCACCCAGTTACTTACCCATACAGCCACTCACACAACCCCTCACTAATCCATACAGCCACTCAAATAACCAACTGTTACACCTACACACTCACCCACACATCCACTCACTCAAACACTTAGACATCCACTTACTCATGCACCCACTCAATCACTAATAGAGAAACTCACACTCTTTCTTATACATACACACACATACAGTTTATCTTTTTCAAAAAGGTGCTTCTAATGAGAACCTTTGTTTTTTGTGGGGTTTTTTAAACTGTAAAAAATGTTTTTAACATTTTGTATTTTTTTGGGGGGGTTTTAAAAATAAATGGCAACTGGAAAAAATATGAACAGAAAGAACTCAAAACTGGGGTCACAAGTGCAATTTAACAAAAAGAAAATAACAATTGTGGTTCTTAGCTGCATCTAGAACTGTGGCAACTGATTGTTACCCACCATTCACTCTTTTTTATAGTCCAAATAAAATGTGCCTATTCTTCAGTGCTCCAGGGATTTCTTTTGGAGACGCTGCTCAACTTCTGCAAGGAATAGGTTCCCCTGGCATAATCAGTGTTGCACCTGAAGTTGATGCATCTTCTTCAGTGCGCTCTTTCTGGTCTCTGATCAAGTGCTTGTTCTGGTATATTTTAAGCCGAGTCAACATATTTGTTATGCTGCAGGACTATTTTTTTGATTTACCCCTGGACAAGCTCTTCTCACATAATGAGAACTTCATGTGCTTTGCCACTGTCCTCTTCTCCGCAGAGGGAATTGCAAAAAATTCCCAGACAATGGACTGCCGCTTCACTGAAGGTTCCTCATCGAATGAGTTGTACTCCTCAGGGTGTGGCTCCTGCTCTCCAACGTCACCAGATGCCATTTTATCTTTAAAAAAAGTCCCAAAAATGTACAAAATGATAGCCTAATATTGGAAATAGCAGGTGCTGCAAACAATACTTCCAATCTGAGCACTGGAAGTGTGACGAAAAGAAACCTGAGTGGGGACTTCCTTTCTAGAATAATAAAAATTGTCTTACCCAATGAAATCCCTTTATTTCATAGTCATGTGATTTTCGCGAATGCCAATGTTTTCGTAAATGCAGATGCAGTCGGGAAAATGGTAAATGAAATAAAACAGTGTTGAACCATAAAATTACTTATGAAAATCTCAATTTACATGTTATATTAGTGAACTTATGACCTCAAACAATTAAAATATGTGAGTACATTTTATTAACACTTTCTAAAAATCACACCGTTTTTGCGAATAATCACGATACAGGAATATAAGCAGCAAAACGTATTGCGACGAATTCGTAATGCATTCGTGAATATCAAAAAAATATAGAAAAACAGACCACCAAACTCTAAATAAAATGTTCACTTTCACAGTTGAAGAGGACCTGATACCACACAAGTACCAACGTGACATGCAACGAACTCAGCTTAGCCCTACTGGCCTTTCACGGGCAAAAGCTTGACCTGTCCCTCGTAAGACCAGCCTTTCACAAGCTCCAACATTACCTGTGACTAACTCTGCCCAGTCCCACTGTCCTTTCACAGGTTGAAGCATAGGTTGTGATGTGATCCATCCCACGTCCACCCTCATACCAGCCTTTCACAACCTGCAACGTGACATGTAACCTACTCTGCCTGGCCCTATGAGCCTTTCACGGGCAATATACTTTCAGAGGCTCTGGCTTGATATATGACTCACACTTCTATGAAAATCATTTATATGACACTTGTTGTATTGCAGCTGCCTTTCGTGTTCAGTGTTCCACGGCTTCCGCTTGACATCTTCACTGGATTCTGGAGTGTGGAATCCAGGGGAGAGTCAGAGCGGTTGCGGACAGCGAAGGACCTGTTTGCCTCGGGGATTGTCTGTACTAATAAACTGCTTTCTATGCACTTCGGCTTTGTGTCTACTTCTTAAAAGTGGCGACGAGTGGCGAGAGCTTACCCGCTGTGCAAGAGGAACCACTTGGAGCTGTTCCCTTCGGTGACAACCCCTGGGGCAAGTTCAACGATCTTCCTTGTGCTGCGGGGGACGTTAGTATTGCAGTGCTGTCCTGCGTGACTATCTGGAATTTGTACGGTCTACTGTCACGAGGTAGGGCGCTTTGGCATTTTAATCCTTCAAGTATACTTCGGAGCCATACAAACCAAACGGTACGGGAGCTCACGCTTACCTGTTTGGTTTTAAATAATGCGAGGGAGCCGTGCACCTGGTTTCCATTACGTTGAGTGACTGCCGTTTCTACTGTGCATTGTTGCGTCACCACGTTGCCTGACTTCTACGTAGCTTATTTCCCAGCGTGTGCTCAGTTCCCTACGTACAACGTTGTACTGTGCTAGTTCTGAAGCACGTTAGCGTCATCTTCATATCCTGGCAACATCGGGCTGCATTTCCCCAACTACGTTTGCTTGCCGGCCAATGCAATTTTTTTTTCAAAGTCCTGCAGCGTAACCAAGAATGCGACAGTGACGTTTCTTTCACAATCAGCCAGAATACTAAGCACATGCGATCAAAACTTGCTTACTGCTATTTCTTCTGAGGATGTGAGTCCCACTACAAGGCACTTATTGTGTCATCGCCAATACAAAAAGGAGCTTCCCTAAAAGCTGTTTTTGGACAACGGTGTCTACCTTTATTATATTATTTTTTGTGTTGCCAAGTATATGTATGTCAATGACTGTGACTATTGACCAATTGGATTTTGCTTTTGTGACATTTCATCTGTTCTTCAGGATCTACGGTGACTACTTTATTTATTTTAATTTATTGTGTTAACCTAGTTAGACTCTCTACATAACGTTTGTGCATTATAACTTTGTGGAGAACGCATTGCTCATATTCTTAATTTATAAGCAGTAATGGATACAACATCTGTATTAGCCCTGCCCAAATTTTTACAAAATCCCGGTGTTCCTTCCATGGTATGGGAAGATTGGCAAGAATCTTTTGAGACATATCTTGAGGCTATTGGTGGAGAAACCTTTGTAGCTTCTCGCAAATTGGCTCTATTTAAGCATAATCCAGGGATTGAAGGCAGGAAAGTTTTGAAAACCTTACCTAAACCATTTCGTGCTAATTCCACCAGCCGTGATGGTGAAGGTGAGGAAGAGAGTTCAAACTCTGGGGAGGTTGTTTTTGATGAATATTTGGAGGCATTGAAAGCTGTAGAAGACAATTATGGGGAAAAAAACAGCATTGTAGTGGAAAGACTTAGATTCTTTTCCAGAGCACAGTTACCGGGTGAAACAGTTGAACAATACATGGCTGTGTTAAGAACATTAGCTGCTTCATGCAAATTCAGGGATCTTCACGAAGAGATAATTAGAGACCAGTTCATAAATAGAACTAACAATTGTAAGATCCAAGAGAGATTATTAGAATTGAAGGATCCTTCTCTACAAAAAACCATTGACATAGCCAGGAGGGTTGAAAACACGTCACGCTATGTCAAAGAACTTAATAGAGAACAAGGGAAGGAGAAAGGCGATGTTAGTCTCGTCGGTAATCGCAAATCTAAAAATGTGGGTAAAGCTGCAAACGTTCAAGTTCGATCAAATTCTTCCAGTGAAAAGGCTAACGTTCCATTTCGTGCAAAATTTTCTAATGATAGACTGCCATTTGGTAACAACAAACGTGTTTGTTTCAGGTGTGGCAGTTTTAGACACACTGCCGAAGCTCCAAGGTGTCCTGCTGCCAAAGCTTCTTGTTTCAGATGCAACAAGTTGGGTCATTTTTCCAAGATGTGTAGATCTGGGAATAGTGAAGTTTGGAAACGTTCTGTGAATTCAGTTAAGGATAATGATGAGGCATCACAGAACGAGAGTGACAGCCATGTCGCAGTGATGGTTATATGGGGGAATTAAGTTAATGAGGTTTCTAGGACGTAGCATCCTCCCAAATGTGTTCATTCTCTTAACCAGTTTAATGTGTCATTGTGGGCTGATTCATGTTCCCCGTACACCATAATTGATAAAAATGTTTGGGAATCCACAGGCAAATGCAGTTTTGTTCGAACCAGAGGGATACTGTAGTACCAAGCTTCCTGTGTTGGGGTATTTTGTAGGGCACATTTCATATAAAGATAGGAGCATGCAAGCCAAAGTGTATGTTGTTGAAAAGGGTAGAGCCTTACTGGGTTGGAAGGAGCAGAAAAATGTGGGCATGATACTTGATCCCAACCACCCGGACCAAGTTCTTTTTAACTCAGGACAGTGTTATCTCCAAGTGGCACATGAAATATCCGGATTTGTTCAGTGCGAAACTTGGATGTTTGAACAAGTTTGAGCACCAGATTGTGTTAAAAGCAACTTCCATTCCTGTTGTTCATAAAGTTAGGAATTAACCGTTTACCTTGCGACCTCAACTTAAGCAAGAATTAGACAGGTTGTGTGAGGCCAAAGTTATTGAGCCCATTGCGGCGTCAGAATGGTTAAGTCCGGTGGTTTTGGCACGCAAATCGAATGGCAAGTTGCGCATGTGTGTGGACTTGAGAGATTTGAACAAGAACGTCTGGGTCAACCGCCACCCTTTACCATGCATTAACGAAATGATAGCTAGTGTCAAGGATGCCAAGTATTTTTCGTCCATTGACCTATCCAATGCATATCACCAAGTAAAATTGCACCCCGATTCCCACCATTTTACATCATTCATAGCACCTGAGGGAGCGTTCCAATTCCTACGAATGCCCTTCGGGTTAGCTTTTGCCTCGGCAGTTTTTCAGAGACTTATGAGCAGTGTTCTGAAAGGTGTTAACAACATGATGGTTTTCCAAGATGATATTTTGGTTTGGGGAAAGAACAAACTGGATCATGATGTTGTCTTAAACAATGTTTTGATGAAATTACAACTTGCTGGTTTGACTGTGTCTGCTGAAAAGTGCAAATTTTGTGTAAAACAAATTGATTATTTGGGACATACATTTTCCGCAGATTGTGTCAAACCTAAAAAAAATGTACTTGAGGCCATTGAGAATGTTCCGCAAAAGACACACAATTGATGGATGGAATGCAGAACAAATCAAAACATTCACCCTCAGTCAAGAGATCTGGGTTAAATCCATCATTCTTTTGCTCACCATGCCACCCCAGTTTAGACCTGGCCATATGCAAATCAGTCTTGACCCTGTGCCTCATGGGAACAGTCCAGCCCGAACTGCCAAGCCAGGTCCTCCCTGGACCGGAAACAAGCATCCTAGGACCGGTTTCGGGGTTTCACCCCTCTTCAGCCAGGATAGCTTGATTCCAGTGGTACAGTGAGCCCAGGACCCACGTCTGGGCATACCTGGCGCACTTAGGGCGAGAAAGCAAAAGACACACAATTGATGGACGGAATGCAGAACAAATCAAAACATTCAACCCCAGTCAAGAGATCTGGGTTAAATCCATCATTCTTTTGCTCACCATGCCCCGAAACCGGTCCTAGGATGCTTGTTTCCAGTCCAGGGAGGACCTGGCTTGGCAGTTCGGGCTGGACTGTTCCCATGAGGCACAGGGTCAAGACTGATTTGCATATGGCTGGGTCCAAACTGGAATGGCATGGTGAGCAAAAAACGATGGATTTAGGCCCAGATCTCTGTATTGGGGAGAATGTATGACATTGTTCTGCATTCTGTCCATCAACTGTTGTTTTTGCATTTGTCACCCCGAGTGGGACGGGTATGCCCAGACGTGGGTCCCGTGTCTCCATGCCACTGGAATCAAGCTATCCTGGCTGAAGAGGGGTGAAACCCCGAAACCGGTCCTAGGATGCTTGTTTCCAGTCCAGGGAGGACCTGGCTTGGCAGTTCGGGCTGGACTGTTCCCATGAGGCACAGGGTCAAGACTGATTTGCATATGGCTGGGTCCAAACTGGAATGGCATGGTGAGCAAAAAACGATGGATTTAGGCCCAGATCTCTGTACTGGGGAGAATGTATGACATTGTTCTGCATTCTGTCCATCAACTGTTGTTTTTGCATTGAGAATGCTCCAGCACCTTCTGACAAGGAACAACTGCGTTCTTTTCTTGGGTTGGCGGAGTACTATTCAAAATGTGTGCAACATTTTGCATCCAAAGTACACAGTTGAGACTTTTGATGAAGAAGGGTGTTTCGTTTGTATGGAGTCAAGATTGACAATCTGCGTTTGACAGTATTAAGAGTGACATTACCAAGGCAGTTGCCCTTAAGTCTTATGACCCCCATAACAAATCCATTGTTGTAGTAGATGCAAGCGCTTATGGTTTGGGGGCTGTTCTCATGCAAAGGAAGGATGACAGAGAATGGGTGGTAGCTTTCGCTTCTCGAACTCTCAGAGGGGTGGAAGCTACATATTCGGTCATTGAGAAAGAGGCCCTCGCTTGTTGGTGGGGTGTCAAATATTTCAAGACATATGTATGGGGTACGAATTTTGAGTTAAGGACCGATCACAGACCATTATTAGACATTTTTACTACAAAAGGTGCTGGAAAAGCTACCCCCAGGATAGCTAAATGGTTATACAGGTTGCAAGAGTATGATTTTCAATTGAAATATTTCCCTGGCCTCAAAAACATCAATGCAGATTGTTTGTTTCGATTACCTTTACCAGGGAATGTGGATGAGTGCGAGAATTGTGATGAGGAAGAAGAAGAATGGTTAGTGGCTACGGTGAGTGAATCATGCAAGGGTGCTGTTAGTGAGGAGGAGTGGAAACAGGCCGTTTTGCATGATGCTACGTTGCAACGCCTGATTTCTTGTTTATCTGACTGTTTTACCCACCGTGTGCTGATTAGTAAAGATTTGACAGAGTACAAGATGGTGTGATCTGAACTGTCCTTTGAATGTGGTGTGGTCAGTAGGCCGGACAAGTTGGTGGTACCTGTGGGGTTACGCACTAGGTTATTGGAACTTCTACACGAAGGACACAATGGTATGTCGGGCATGAACAGGAGAGCCAGATGTGATTTCTGGTGGCCAGGCATGGACAACGATATTGAGAGTTGTGTGAGAAACTGTGTTGCATGCATGTGCAGTGATAAATCTCACAGATTCCAAAACACCATCATTACCCCTACTGTTTTGCCTGAGAAGCCTTGGCAAAAGCTTGCCATGGACATTTGTGGTCCGTTTAGTCCTAATGGTATTGTGAACAAGTATGCTTTAGTTCTGATGGACTACTTTACAAAGTGGCCTGAGGTAGCGTTCGTGAAGGAGTTTAAATCATCTAATGTCATTGATGTTTGTGAAGAAATGTTTCGTAGAGAGGGCTATCCTGAGAGTGTTACCACTGACAACGGTTCACAACTTTTGGCCAGTGAATTTGTGGAGTATTTGAAAGCGTATGGTGTGAAACATTGCACCACTGCTTTTTACAATCCTAGGGAAAACGGCATGGTTGAGAGATTTAACCGTGTATTAAAGGAATGTGTACAGTTGGCTGATGCTGATGGGGTTGATTGTAAAAGAGCTGATAAGGAAATGATTTGGAGTTATCGCAACACACCTCACACTGCCACCCAAGAAACTCTTTTCAGTCTCCTTAAGGGACGTCTGGCCTGTAACAAGGTGACACCAGCATGGATGTGTAAGGTGGGTCTCAAGCAGGTGCCTAGGGATGTGTTGGCACGCAGAGTTCACGATTGTCAACATAGGTACACTGTGAGACACAATGACAAAATTAGGGGTGGTGTTCGTAACTTCAAAGTTGGTGAATGGGTGAGAACATTTCTTGTGGGAAATCAAAGAGTGGGCTTATCTAAGTCCAAACCCAAGGAAGTTTTGAAGGTTCTCGGTAATTGTGTTTGGTTGGATGATGGGAGGAGGTGGAACACGCGTAAAGTAACCATGTGTAACAGTTTGGAATGTGATGTCTGGTTGAACAACAAAGATGACAAAAATGATTCCGGCATTTCTGCTTCCAAAAATCTTGGCTCAAAGGGGTGTCGAATCATATCATGTCTGGCATTTATGTCCCCGGAAATGCTGTGGTCAGAAGGGGGTCGGATCACATCACATCCAAGCCAAGCTGGCACAAAGATTACTTATGTGCATAGGATACTTTTGCATTTCATTTCCAATTTGTTCAAGTTTTTTTTTTCCTTTTCCTTTTATTTGGTTTTTGTTAGGGGGGAAGATGTGTTGTATTGCAGCTACCTTTCGTGTTCAGTGCTCCACGGCTCCCGCTTGACATCTTCACTGGATTCTGGAGTGTGGAATCCAGGGGAGAGTCAGAGCGGTTGCGGACAGCGAAGGACCTGTTTGCCTCAGGGGTTGTCTGTACTAATAAACTGTTTTCTATGCACTTCGGCTTCGTGTCTACTTCTCAAAAACACTGAAAGGAAACTGACTCTGCCCCAAGTTCCAACCCTACATCTCTTTCATAGGCAAGAGCTGGACATGTGAGGGACTGTCCAGTCTTCTTTGCCTTTCACCAACACTATCTTGCTGTTTCACTACCTCTGCTCCAGACCCTGGAGTCTCTTAGAGGTAGAAGTCTGACAAATGTTTGACTTTCCACTATCCCTGCCTCCATTTTACAGGCTCCTGTGGGGAGCAATACTATTTTTACCAGCACAGACATAATTTCAGGGTTGCATCTGCGATCCCCGGCTTGTCCCTTTCGACCCCTGGCATTGCTTTTGCGACCCCTAGCCTCAGAGGCATCAAAATGAGTTCTATGAACACAGGTAGAGGTTACTCTTTTGGTCGTGAGATCTGACCTTTTTTTGTTTACAGGCCCATTTTTTTAGTTAAACTAAAGATTACAAGGATGGCATAGTTAGAAATTAATTTTAAAAAAACCTGAGAAATTTATTGAAAAAACCAAAGGTTACACAGACGTTATAGTTAGGAAATAGTATATAAAAACCCTTTGAAATTCACTGAAAAAACAAAGGTTACAGGGAAATTATAGTTAGGCTCACATTTCACTCATACAAAACCATAGAAATTCAGCAGTTATAGTTACATGAGCTAACTATAGCGTACACTCCTGTAATGCACTGCTTATGATCTCATATATTATATCACTGTTGACATGGTCAGTGACATCACTGATGGCATCACTGATGGCATCTCAAATGACATCACTGATGACGTCATCCAGTGAGTATGTGTTTTGTAAACCTTTATGAGTGTTAAACATATATACTAAGGTACTACAAAAGTTAAATTACGATATTTTCTGTAATACTAATGAGTGATACTATTTCTAACATATATTATAAGGGGGCCATGTAAAAAGGGTGTGCGGCTTACATGGCTCATTTGTGCGTTAGTTGGTTATGCGCCACCTGTAAAGTGCCTCCATCCATGGTCCCCCTGTGTGCTCATGGCATGATATTTGGCATCTAGTTACACAGGTGGGCAGGCAAGCGGGCAATGCCCTGAGTGGGAAGGTGTGTACTAATTACTGTTGTTGACCCCATTCATGTAAATGCTCACAAACACCCAGAAGCATAGGGGTGCCGTATCCACGTAAATTCCTGAGGTCTGTAGGCGCCGGGCCCTAAAATCTGCCCTGGGACGATTGTGCCTCTTTGTCTTCCCCGTGTTACAAACAAAAGCAAACAATCAGTGGGCCCCAGCCCAGGACAGGGGATGCCTAATTAAGGTGTGGGGCTGCAGGGGCTCAAGTCCTCAGATGTTTGGAGTCTGGCAGCTAATGGCAAGGTGGGCTGGCCAGCCCCCTGATTGGCTGAGCAGAGGCTTCTTAGGGCTATGCCTCACTGCCTTGGTTCATGTCTGCTAATAGGAGTCCAGCTGGTGCCAGCGTTTGCACTGCAGCTCCTGCCAGTGGATGCCTTAGAGTATAAGAGCAGGGATGGCTGAGCCAGGAAGCTGACACCCTGTCTGTGCGCAGCGCTGGGTACTGACAATGACCACTGCTGCCACCATCAGCATTGCACTGCAGCCTGACAGCCCCTCTTGCTGCCGCTGGGTATCACCACGAGCTCCAGCCTATGCTACTCACTCACAGCACCGAATACCCCCTTCTTGCTACTGCCGGCTAGAGTCTGCCCATCTACTGGCCGGACAGTCCCTTTTCTACTGCCCTGCAACTGGACACCCCGGCCACACAGCCTAGTTGCCTGGGCACAGGCTGTTGCCTCCTCTGATGCCCACACACCTTGGCACAACTGGGCAGGACCATGACACACTTAGGCACACAGCACTTCTCCCTGTGAGTACACAGTACTCAGGACTTTTTCTTTTTCTTTAGTCCTGTGTAGATGCTTTAATTTGCAACTGTCTTACCTCTTTAGTTTGGAGAGTCCATTTTCTTATTAATAAATGCTGTTTTCCTTCCGCTTCTGACAGGGTGAGGGCAAATTTTCTCTGCCATCGAATGTCCCCGGCACCCCCACATATGTTGTCATGTATGAAAGAAGCCACATTCCGTACTCTAGATGTGCCGGGGGTGTCTTCCCTTGGGATAGAACACTCTTCTACCCTGTGACTGGATAGAGGCTTGGCACAAGTTATGTCAAGGGTGCAGCTCTAGGGGGTACCCCGTGATCAGATAGGGGGCTTGGCACTAGCTATGTCTAGAGTGCAGCACTAGGGGTACAATGCTCTTGCACCCCTTGATCGGATAGAGACTTGGTGCTAGTTATGTCTGGGATGGAGCTCTAGAGGTGAAATGCTGTTGCACCCCCTGATCGGACAGGGGGCTTGGAGCTACCTATGTTTGGGGTTGTTGCCCTGGGTACATAGTGCTCTTGGTTGGATTAAGGCATGGTAATTAAATATTACTTTACTTTAAAAAACGTAGAAATTCACTGAAAAACCAAAGGTTACAGGGACCTTATATTTGGGAAATAGAAGTGAAAAAACCTTAGAAATTCACTAAAAACTAAGGTTACAGGGACGTTATAGTTAGGTCCAGATATTACATGCAAAAACCATAGAAATTCAGCATTTATAGTTATACATATCACATGAAACTATAACTCATGCCCTAGGGTAACTATAACTCACACCCTCACCATGCACTGCTTATTACCCCACATATTACATCACTAATGACGTCTCCTATGAAATTATATCACTGCAACTTTTGCTGTAAAATTATTGATGAGAAAACAGCGCATAGCGGGGGTGCAAGTGATAGTTATCTTAGGACATGGATATATATATATATCAAAATCCGCCAAACAGTGCAGCGCACCGTAATCGCCACTCCCCTTCCTCTTACGACGGATGTCCGCGGCGAGGTGGCGAGCCTCAGAATACAAACACTCGCTGAGTTACCTCGTAACATAAACAGCAACCGCGGACACAGAAGGCTTTCAATGCAGTTATTTATTCAGCAAAAATGGACCAACTCGACGCGTTTCGGGACAGACTCCCTTGATCACGAGAGTCTGTCCCGAAAGGCGTCGAGTTGGTCCATTTTTGCTGAATAAATAACTGCATTGAAAGCCTTCTGTGTCCGCGGTTGCTGTTTATGTTACGAGGTAACTCAGCGAGTGTTTATATATATATATATATATATATATATATATATATATATATATATATATTACCTACTGGCGGTCGCCAGTAGGTAGTTATAGTTAGGACCTTGTTTCTATTCAAAAAGCGTTTTTTCTTTTGCCAATATCTTTGGCGCCGGGTGACGAATCTTCGCGAAACTTTCAAAACTAATGGGGCGCTCCGGTCAGCTCCTGTATTGAAAGTCTATTGGCTTTTCGATCCTGTCGAGATCTTATCATGGGACAGATTATCTTTGCCCATTCAGGGCTCTATTTGGATTGAGAGAAAACATCTTTTATATCTATTATATGATATTGTAAATATTTTAGATTCTAATTGAATTTTAGCAATGTTCATCAATATTTATTAATTATTGGATATTTATTGATGTGTATGGATAACAATTGTATGTATCGATATTTATGGTTATTTATTGGTAGTGATCGAATTTCATACAGTCATGATACAAAACGTATGGTTTTAGAAGATGAATACCTATGAATTATATCATATAGGCTCTCTCTTTTATCCATTGTAAGATGGCCGCCACTGTTACCATGAAACAATATGTTTTCAATGTAAGTCCGTTTTCTATTTTGGCCAAAAGTTAATCAATTGAAGTGTATTTAAACTTTATGAATCCATTGTCGTACTGACATTGACGAAGGCCGTCATGGCCGAAACGCGTTTGTTCAGCTACGGGACTACAATAAAGTAACCTTCATACATCCCACTCGAGTGTGCGCCACACTGTGTTATGCAGAGTGTTTTGGACAAATATATATATATACATATATATATATATATATATATATATATTACATACTGGCAGTCGCCAGCAGGTAGTTATAGTTAGGACCTCGTTTCTATTCAAAAAGCGTTTTTTCTTTTGCCAATATCTTTGGCGCCGGTTGACGAATGTTCGCGTAACTTTCAAAACTAATGGGGCGCTCCGGTCAGCTCCTGTATTGAAAGTTTCATGGTGATTTGTATAGTGGGGCCCGAGAAAAAAGGGGGGTCCCAAAACGCGTTTTCCCCATGTTAATTTCCATAGGAAAAATTGGAACTGGCTACAGCCCAAACTGCTGAACGGAATTACACCAAATTTGGCAAGAAGGTAGCCCTTGGTTTAGAAAGAGACATTTTTTATAAATGGTGTAAATCCGTTCAGTAGTTTCAGAGAAATTAGAAAAGAAAAATATCGATATCTGAGCACCGAGTAGGGTTCGCGAACCCTCCCGGGCACGAGCTTCACTCTGATTGGCTGCCAACACTCCAAACCAGGAAGTGTTGGCAGCCATCTTGTGACTCGGTGTCACAAGAAAATGGGTGAAAAAAAGATGAAAAACAAGAAAAGGGGGCAGGGTAGAAACACCCTGACCCCCTAGGCCTGCTCAGGGCCAAAAAATTTGGCCGAATTCACGCTGGGGTCGCGAATCCGGCAGAGAAAAAAAAACGAAGCGCTTCGTTGTATTTAAGCCCCCGGGTGGGCCAGGTCCCGGGGGCATGCTTAATTAAGTGGTGGGGGCCCGCGCAGCCCCAGGGACCGCCACCTTCCCGGGGCATTATTTATGATGTGCGGGGGGCACGCGGCCCCCCGCAGCCCCGGGGACCGCCACCTGTCCCTCAGGACACAAGTGGACCTCATCCCCCGAGCAGCAGTGCGCCAAGAGGCGTGTTTGCAGAGTGGTGTAAAAAGGGTGTGTGGCCTCGGACCACCTCTCTGCAATCCAGCTCTGTGGCACATATTGGAGGTACCTGGTGGGCTAGTTGGCCCCCAGGGACCCTCAGTATTCAAGGGGAATTAATTCCCCAACTAACAACGCGCCAGGGGGCGCGTTTGCAGAGTGGTGGAGAAAGGGGGTGTGGCCTTTGTCAACCTCTCAGCAATCCCACTGCGTGGGGCTTACTGGAGGTAAGAGGTAGGCTAGTTGGCCCCTAAAGGACCCCCAGCAGCGAAGGGGACTTCAATCCCCATCCAAGAGCACGCCAGGGAGCGTGTTTGTAGAGTGGTGGGCAAAGGGGGCATGGCCTGGTACGAGTACTTACCAATGCTGCTGTGTGGGACTTACTGGAGGTAACAGGAGGGGAAGTTGGCCCCCAAGGACGTCCTTGGGGGCCAACTACCCCTCTTGTTACCTCCAGTAAGTCCCACACAGTGGGATTGCTAAGACGTCTTCGGAGGCCATGCCCCCCTTTCTCCACCACTCTGCAAACGCACCTCCTGGCAGACTACGGGATGGGGGATAAAGTCCAATTTAGTCCTGAGGGAGTTTGGGGGCCAAGAAGCCCTCCTGGTACCTCCGGTAAGTCCTACTTAGCAGAATTCCTGAGTGCTGGTCAGAGGATCAGCACCCTTTCTCCACCACTCTGCAAACGTGACTACTACTTAAAGAAGCATCTTTCTGCACCTCTGACTTAGAGGTAGTTTTAATCCCCCTGCCCTATTATGTACTAGGGCCTTACAGAGGAGGTCATGCTAATCACAGGGGTACCGCAACGCATAGTGTTCCCTAGTGTATGTAGGTGTTTTCACTGTATTCTAAGTGTCTTTTAGCATAGCACTGGCTCTAGGCCTGGTTAGTCAGAGTCAGTTACCACCAGTACCCATCAGCAAAAAGTTGGGTGCACAGGAGGACTTTCTGTTCCTCTGTTGGTTCTTTCTGCACATCTCTTGCTTCTTCCTGCACTTTTCTTCGTCTTTCTGGACTTCTGTTGCCTCTTTCTGCATTCGTCTTGCTTCTTTCTGTGCCTTTGTTCCTCTTTCTTCACATGTCCTACCTCTGTAGGCATAGTTAGAAATTAGCATTTAAAAAACCTTTGAAATTCACTGAAAAAACCATAGGTGTCAGGCATGTTATAGTTAGAAATTAGCATTTAAAAAACCTTAGAAATTCACTGAAAAAACCAGAGGTTTCAGGGACGTTATAGTTAGTTGGACATTTCACTCATACAAAACCTGAGAAATTTGGCTGTTATAGTTAGTTCAGCTGCCTATAACTCGCGCCCCTGCAATGCACTGCTGATGACGTCACATATTACATCATTCATGACATGGTCAGTGACATCACTGATGACATCACTGATGACATCGCAAATCACGGGCGGGTCACTGTACCACGCTCGCAAATCAGACTGTTTTTAACTTACTGGCAGGAATGTAAGGACACATGGGCATGTACCGGGGACATTAAAGATGTAAAGAAAGGACATTACTTACTGCCGGGAGATCCTGAAGTCCTTTCTCTATGACCACCTTTGAACGATCCAATGGGATGCCGCATGCAGTACTTAAAAAACCCCACGTAAACCTTGATTTGAATGATTTGGCACAACGCTGTCTTGAGGAAGGCATACGCCGAAACGCGTCTGCCAGGTGCCACAATTTGGGACAAACGTGCATTGTATGTGCAATAAATACTTGTTGCAAAGCGTTCCCAGCTGTGTCAGACCCATCTTTACCTGTAGATTGGGACTGGTTGTGGATATGTGGCAGTGGTCAGCGCTGCATTTCTGACACGCCTCTAGTTCTGGAGCTCCGCGTATGGCTGACAAACGTGGAAGCAGTGCAGGCGAATGAACACCACGGCGCCCCCCCGGCCGTGATCTTCAAGGCAATGGGGAAAGAGCAGCAGATTTTCTGCTGAATGGAACGCTTCGCCAGTGGAAACACCTACTGATCCTGCCGCACGAAAGGAGAGAGCAGTCCTATGTAGCTGGAGTCAGGGCATAATCGTGGGCACAGGCAGGTCACGGTACCACGCTTGCAAATCAGACTTTTTTTATCTTACTGGCAGGAATGCAAGGACACATGGGCATGTACCAGGAACATTAAAGATGTACAGAAAGGACATTACTTAGAGCCGGGAGACCCTGAAGTCCTTTCTCTATGACCACCTTTGAACGATCCAATGGGATGCCACCTGCAGTACTTAAAAAACCCTGCGTAAACCTAGATTTGAATGATTTGGCACAACGCTGGCATTGAGAAAGGCATACGCCGAAACGCGTCTGCCAGGTGCCACAATTTGGGACAAACGTGCATTGTATGTGCAATAAATACTTGTTGCGAAGCGTACCCAGCTGTGTCAGACCCATCTTTACCTGTAGATTGGGACTGGTTGTGGAAATGTGGCAGTGGTCGGCGCTGCATTTCTGACACGCCTCTTCTTCTGGAGCTTCGCGTATGGCTGACAAATGTGGAAGGAGTGCAGGCGAATGCACAACGCAGCGCCCCCCCGGCCGTGATCTTCAAGGCAATAGGGAAAGAGCAGCAGATTTTCTGCTGAATGGAACGCTTCGCCAGTGGAAACACCTACTGATCCTGCCACACGAAAGGAGAGAGCAGTCCAGTGTAGCTGACGGAGTTAGGGTAGAATCGTGTGCACAGGCGGGTCACTGTACCACGCTCGCAAATCAGACTGTTTTTAACTTACTGGCAGGAATGCAAGGACACATGGGCATGTACCGAGGACATTAAAGATGTAAAGAAAGGACATTAATTACTGCCGGGAGATCCTGAAGTCCTTTCTCTATGACCACCTTTGAACGATCCAATGGGATGCCGCCTGCAGCACTTAAAAACCCACCTAAACCTTGATTTGAATGATTTGGCACAACGCTGGCATTGAGGAAGGCATACGCCGAAACGCGTCTGCCAGGTGCCACAATTTGGGACAAAAGTGCATTGTATGTGCAATAAATACTTGTTGCGAAGCGTTCCCAGCTGTGTCAGACCCATCTTTACCTATAGATTGGGACTGGTTGTGGATATGTGGCAGTGGTCGGCGCTGCATTTCCGACACGCCTCTTGTTCTGGAGCTCCGCGTATGGCTGACAAACGTGGAAGGAGTGCAGGCAAATGCACAACGCGGCGCCCCCGGCCGTGATCTTCAAGGCAATGGGGAAAGAGCAGCAGATTTTCTGCTGAATGGAACGCTTTGCCAGTGGAAACACCTACTGATCCTGCCGCACGAAAGGAGAGAGCAGTCCGATGTAGCTGATGGAGTCAGGGCATAATCGTGGGCACAGGTGGGTCACGGTACCACGCTTGCAAATCAGACTTTTTTATCTTACTGGCAGGAATGCAAGGACACATGGGCATGTACCAGGAACATTAAAGATGTACAGAAAGGACATTACTTAGAGCCGGGAGACCCTGAAGTCCTTTCTCTATGACCACCTTTGAACGATCCAATGGGATGCCACCTGCAGTACTTAAAAAACCCTGCGTAAACCTAGATTTGAATGATTTGGCACAACGCTGGCATTGAGAAAGGCATACGCCGAAACGCGTCTGCCAGGTGCCACAATTTGGGACAAACGTGCATTGTATGTGCAATAAATACTTGTTGCGAAGCGTACCCAGCTGTGTCAGACCCATCTTTACCTGTAGATTGGGACTGGTTGTGGAAATGTGGCAGTGGTCGGCGCTGCATTTCTGACACGCCTCTTCTTCTGGAGCTTCGCGTATGGCTGACAAATGTGGAAGGAGTGCAGGCGAATGCACAACGCAGCGCCCCCCCGGCCGTGATCTTCAAGGCAATAGGGAAAGAGCAGCAGATTTTCTGCTGAATGGAACGCTTCGCCAGTGGAAACACCTACTGATCCTGCCACACGAAAGGAGAGAGCAGTCCAGTGTAGCTGACGGAGTTAGGGCAGAATCGTGTGCACAGGCGGGTCACTGTACCACGCTCGCAAATCAGACTGTTTTTAACTTACTGGCAGGAATGCAAGGACACATGGGCATGTACCGAGGACATTAAAGATGTAAAGAAAGGACATTAATTACTGCCGGGAGATCCTGAAGTCCTTTCTGTATGACCACCTTTGAACGATCCAATGGGATGCCGCCTGCAGCACTTAAAAACCCACCTAAACCTTGATTTGAATGATTTGGCACAACGCTGGCATTGAGGAAGGCATACGCCGAAACGCGTCTGCCAGGTGCCACAATTTGGGACAAAAGTGCATTGTATGTGCAATAAATACTTGTTGCGAAGCGTTCCCAGCTGTGTCAGACCCATCTTTACCTATAGATTGGGACTGGTTGTGGATATGTGGCAGTGGTCGGCGCTGCATTTCCGACACGCCTCTTGTTCTGGAGCTCCGCGTATGGCTGACAAACGTGGAAGGAGTGCAGGCAAATGCACAACGCGGCGCCCCCGGCCGTGATCTTCAAGGCAATGGGGAAAGAGCAGCAGATTTTCTGCTGAATGGAACGCTTTGCCAGTGGAAACACCTACTGATCCTGCCGCACGAAAGGAGAGAGCAGTCCGATGTAGCTGATGGAGTCAGGGCATAATCGTGGGCACAGGTGGGTCACGGTACCACGCTCGCAAATCCAACTTTTTTTTATCTTACTGGCAGGAATGCAAGGACACATGGGCATGTACCGGGGACATTAAAGATGTAAAGAAAGGACATTACTTAGAGCCGGGAGACCCTGAAGTCCTTTCTCTATGACCACCTTTGAACGATCCAATGGGATGCCACCTGCAGTACTTAAAAAACCCCGCGTAAACCTTGATTTGAATGATTTGGCACAACGCTGGCATTGAGAAAGGCATACGCCGAAATGCGTCTGCCAGGTGCCACAATTTGGGACAAACGTGTATTGTATGTGCAATGAATACTTGTTGCGAAGCGTTCCCAGCTGTGTCAGACCCATCTTCACCTGTAGATTGGGACTGGTTGTGGATATGTGGCAGTGGTCGGCGCTGCATTTCTGACACGCCTCTTGTTCTGGAGCTCCGCGTATGGCTGACAAACATGGAAGGAGTGCAGGCGAATGCACAACGCGGCGCCCCCCCGGCCGTGATCTTCAAGGCAATGGGGAAAGAGCAGCAGATTTTCTGCTGAATGGAACAATTTGCCAGTGGAAACACCTACTGATCCTGCCGCACGAAAGGAGAGAGCAGTCCGATGTAGCTGATGGAGTCAGGGCATAATCGTGTGCACAGGCGGGTCACGGTACCACGCTTGCAAATCAGACTGTTTTTATCTTACTGGCAGGAATGCAAGGACACATGGGCATGTACCGGGGACATTAAAGATGTAAAGAAAGGACATTACTTAGAGCCGGGAGACCCTGAAGTCCTTTCTCTATGACCACCTTTGAACGATCCAATGGGATGCCACCTGCAGTACTTAAAAAACCCAGCGTAAACCTTGATTTGAATGATTTGGCACAACGCTGGGATTGAGGAAGGCATACGCCGAAACGCGTCTGCCAAGTGCCGCAATTTGGGACAAACGTGCATTGTATGTGCAATGAATACTTGTTGCGAAGCGTTCCCAGCTGTGTCAGCCTCATCTTTACCTGTAGATTGGGACTGGTTGTGGATATGTGGCAGTGGTCGGCGCTGCATTTCTGACACGCCTCTTGTTCTGGAGCTCCGCGTATGGCTGACAAAAGTGGAAGGAGTGCAGGCGAATGCACAACGCGGCGCCCCCCCGGCCGTGATCTTCAAGGCAATGGGGAAAGAGCAGCAGATTTTCTGCTGAATGGAACGCTTCGCCAGTGGAAACACCTACTGATCCTGCCGCACGAAAGGAGAGAGCAGTCCGATGTAGCTGATGGAGTCAGTTCATAATCGTGTGCAGGGGCGGGTCACGGTACCACGCTCGCAAATCAGACTGTTTTTAACTTACTGGCAGGAATGCAAGGACACATGGGCATGTACCGGGGACATTAAAGATGTAAAGAAAGGACATTACTTAGAGCCGGGAGACCCTGAAGTCCTTTCTCTATGTCCACCTTTGAACGATCCAATGGGATGCCACCTGCAGTACTTAAAAGCCCTGCGTAAACCTTGATTTGAATGATTTGGCACAACGCTGGCATTGAGAAAGGCATACGCCGAAACGCGTCTGCCAGCTGCCACAATTTGGGACAAACGTGCATTGTATGTGCAATAAATACTTGTTGCGAAGCGTTCCCAGCTGTGTCAGACCCATCTTTACCTGTAGATTAGGACTGGTTGTGGATATGTGGCAGTGGTCGGCGCTGCATTTCTGACACGCCTCTTGTTCTGGAGCTCCGCGTATGGCTGACAAATGTGGAAGGAGTGCAGGCGAATGCACAACGCTGCGCCCCCCCGGCCGTGATCTTCAAGGCAATTGGGAAAGAGCAGCAGATTTTCTGCTGAATGGAACGCTTCGCCAGTGGAAACACCTACTGATCCTGCCGCACGAAAGGAGAGAACAGTCCGGTGTAGCTGACGGAGTCAGGACAGAATCGTGTCCGCGGGCGGGTCGCCATCACACGCTCGCAAATCAGACTGTTTTTAACTTACTGGCAGGAATGCAAGGACACATGGGCATGTATGTACCGGGGACATTCAAGATGTAAAGAAAGGACATTACTTACTGCCGGGAGATCCTGAAGTCCTTTCTCTATGACCACCTTTGAACGATCCAATGGGATGCCGCCTGCAGTACTTAAAAAAACCCGCGTAAACCTTGATTTGAATGATTTGGCACAATGCTGGCATTGAGGAAGGCATACTCCAAAACACGTCTGCCAGGTGCCACAATTTGGGACAAACGTGCATTGTATGTGCAATAAATACTTGTTGCGAAGCGTTCCAAGCTGTGTCAGACCCCTCTTTACCTGTAGATTGGGACTGGTTGTGGATATGTGGCAGTGGTCGGCGCTGCATTTCTGACACGCCTCTTGTTCTGGAGCTCGGCGTATGGCTGACAAACGTGGAAGGAGTGCAGGCGAATGCACAACGCGGCGCCCCCCCGGCCGTGATCTTCAAGGCAATGGGGAAAGAGCAGCAGATTTTCTGCTGAATGGAACGCTTCGCCAGTGGAAACACCTACTGATCCTGCCACATGAAAGGAGAGAGCAGTCCGGTGTAGCTGACGGAGTTAGGGCAGAATCATGTGCACAGGCGGGTCACTGTACCACGCTCGCAAATCAGACTGTTTTTAACTTACTGGCAGGAATGCAAGGACACATGGGCATGTACCGAGGACATTAAAGATGTAAAGAAAGGACATTAATTACTGCCGGGAGATCCTGAAGTCCTTTCTCTATGACCACCTTTGAACGATCCAATGGGATGCCGCCTGCAGCACTTAAAAAACCTGCGTAAACCTTGATTTGAATGATTTGGCACAACGCTGGCATTGAGAAAGGCATATGGCGAAACGCGTCTGCCAGGTGCCACAATTTGGGACAAAAGTGCATTGTATGTGCAATAAATACTTGTTGCGAAGCGTTCCCAGCTGTGTCAGACCCATCTTTACCTGTAGATTGGGACTGGTTGTGGATATGTGGCAGTGGTCGGCGCTGCATTTCCAACACGCCTCTTGTTCTGGAGCTCCGCGTATGGCTGACAAACGTGGAAGGAGTGCAGGCGAATGCACAACGCGGCGCCCCCCCGGCCGTAATCTTCAAGGCAATGGGGAAAGAGCAGCAGATTCTCTGCTGAATGGAACGCTTTGCCAGTGGAAACACCTACTGATCCTGCCGCACGAAAGGAGAGAGCAGTCCGATGTAGCTGGAGTCAGGGCATAATCGTGGGAACAGGCGGGTCACGGTACCACGCTTGCAAATCAGACTTTTTTTATCTTACTGGCAGGAATGCAAGGACACATGGGCATGTACCAGGAACATTAAAGATGTACAGAAAGGGCATTACTTCGAGCCGGGAGACCCTGAAGTCCTTTCTCTATGACCACCTTTGAACGATCCAATAGGATGCCACCTGCAGTACTTAAAAAACCCTGCGTAAACCTAGATTTGAATGATTTGGCACAACGCTGGCATTGAGAAAGGCATACGCCGAAACGCGTCTGCCAGGTGCCACAATTTGGGACAAACGTGCATTGTATGTGCAATAAATACTTGTTGCGAAGCTGTTCCCAGCTGTGTCAGACCCATCTTTACCTGTAGATTGGGACTGGTTGTGGAAATGTGGCAGTGGTCGGCGCTGCATTTCTGACACGCCTCTTCTTCTGGAGCTTCGCGTATGGCTGACAAACGTGGAAGGAGTGCAGGCGAATGCACACCGCGGCGCCCCCCCAGCCGTGATCTTCAAGGGAATGGGGAAAGAGCAGCAGATTTTCTGCTGAATGGAACGCCGCAAGTGGAAACACCTACTGATCCTGCCGCACGAAAGGAGAGAGCAGTCCGGTGTAGCTGACGGAGTCAGGGCATAATCATGTGCAAGGGCGGGTCACTGTACCACGCTCGCAAATCAGACTGTTTTTAACTTACTGGCAGGAATGCAAGGACACATGGGCATGTACCGGGGACATTAAAGATGTAAAGAAAGGACATTACTTAGAGCCGGGAGACCCTGAAGTCCTTTCTCTATGACCACCTTTGAACGATCCAATGGGATGCCACCTTCAGTACTTAAAAAACCCTGCGTAAACCTTGATTTGAATGATTTGGCACAATGCTGGCATTGAGAAAGGCAAACGCCGAAACGCGTCTGCCAGCTGCCACAATTTGGGACAAACGTGCATTGTATGTGCAATAAATACTTGTTGCGAAGCGTTCCCAGCTGTGTCAGACCCATCTTTACCTGTAGATTAGGACTGGTTGTGGATATGTGGCAGTGGTCGGCGCTGCATTTCTGACACGCCTCTTGTTCTGGAGCTCCGCGTATGGCTGACAAATGTGGAAGGAGTGCAGGCGAATGCACAACGCGGCACCCCCCCGGCCGTGCTCTTCAAGGCAATGGGGAAAGAGCAGCAGATTTTCTGCTGAATGGAACGCTTTGCCAGTGGAAACACCTACTGATCCTGCCCCACGAAAGGAGAGAGCAGTCCGGTGTAGCTGATGGAGTCAGGGTATAATCGTGTGCACGGGCGGGTCACAGTACCACGCTCGGAAATCAGACAGTTTTTAACTTACTGGCAGGAATGCAAGGACACATGGGCATGTACCGGGGACATTAAAGATGTATAGAAAGGACATTATTTACTGCCGGGAGATCCTGAAGTCCTTTCTCTACGACCACCTTTGAACGATCCAATGGGATGCCGCCTGCAGTACTTAAAAAAACCAGCGTAAACCTTGATTTGAATGATTTGGCACAACGCTGGCATTGAGGAAGGCATACGCCGAAACGCGTCTGCCAGGTGCCACAATTTGGGACAAACGTGCATTGTATGTGCAATAAATACTTGTTGCGAAGCGTTCCCAAGCTGTGTCAGACCCATCTTTACCTGTAAATTGGGACTGGTTGTGGATATGTGGCAGTGGTAGGCGCTGCATTTCTGACACGCCTCTTGTTCTGTAGCTCCGCGCATGGCTGACAAATGTGGAAGGAGTGCAGTCGAATGCACAACGCGGCGCCCCCCCGGCCGTGATCTTCAAGGCAATGGGGAAAGAGCAGCAGATTTTCTGCTGAATGGAACGCTTCGCCAGTGGAAACACCTACTAATCCTGCTGCACGAAAGGAGAGAGCAGTCCGATGTAGCTGGAGTCAGGGCATAATCGTGGGAACAGGCGGGTCACGGTACCACGCTTGCAAATCAGACTTTTTTTATCTTACTGGCAGGAATGCAAGGACACATGGGCATGTACCAGGAACATTAAAGATGTACAGAAAGGGCATTACTTCGAGCCGGGAGACCCTGAAGTCCTTTCTCTATGACCACCTTTGAACGATCCAATAGGATGCCACCTGCAGTACTTAAAAAACCCTGCGTAAACCTAGATTTGAATGATTTGGCACAACGCTGGCATTGAGAAAGGCATACGCCGAAACGCGTCTGCCAGGTGCCACAATTTGGGACAAACGTGCATTGTATGTGCAATAAATACTTGTTGCGAAGCGTTCCCAGCTGTGTCAGACCCATCTTTACCTGTAGATTGGGACTGGTTGTGGAAATGTGGCAGTGGTCGGCGCTGCATTTCTGACACGCCTCTTCTTCTGGAGCTTCGCGTATGGCTGACAAATGTGGAAGGAGTGCAGGCGAATGCACAACGCAGCGCCCCCCCGGCCGTGATCTTCAAGGCAATAGGGAAAGAGCAGCAGATTTTCTGCTGAATGGAACGCTTCGCCAGTGGAAACACCTACTGATCCTGCCACACGAAAGGAGAGAGCAGTCCAGTGTAGCTGACGGAGTTAGTGCAGAATCGTGTGCACAGGCGGGTCACTGTACCACGCTCGCAAATCAGACTGTTTTTAACTTACTGGCAGGAATGCAAGGACACATGGGCATGTACCGAGGACATTAAAGATGTAAAGAAAGGACATTAATTACTGCCGGGAGATCCTGAAGTCCTTTCTCTATGACCACCTTTGAACGATCCAATGGGATGCCGCCTGCAGCACTTAAAAAACCCACATAAACCTTGATTTGAATGATTTGGCACAACGCTGGCATTGAGGAAGGCATACGCCGAAACGCGTCTGCCAGGTGCCACAATTTGGGACAAAAGTGCATTGTATGTGCAATAAATACTTGTTGCGAAGCGTTCCCAGCTGTGTCAGACCCATCTTTACCTATAGATTGGGACTGGTTGTGGATATGTGGCAGTGGTCGGCGCTGCATTTCCGACACGCCTCTTGTTCTGGAGCTCCGCGTATGGCTGACAAACGTGGAAGGAGTGCAGGCAAATGCACAACGCGGCGCCCCCCCGGCCGTGATCTTCAAGGCAATGGGGAAAGAGCAGCAGATTTTCTGCTGAATGGAACGCTTTGCCAGTGGAAACACCTACTGATCCTGCCGCACGAAAGGAGAGAGCAGTCCGATGTAGCTGATGGAGTCAGGGCATAATCGTGGGCACAGGTGGGTCACGGTACCACGCTCGCAAATCCAACTTTTTTTATCTTACTGGCAGGAATGCAAGGACACATGGGCATGTACCGGGGACATTAAAGATGTAAAGAAAGGACATTACTTAGAGCCGGGAGACCCTGAAGTCCTTTCTCTATGACCACCTTTGAACGATCCAATGGGATGCCACCTGCAGTACTTAAAAAACCCCGCGTAAACCTTGATTTGAATGATTTGGCACAACGCTGGCATTGACAAAGGCATACGCCGAAACGCGTCTGCCAGGTGCCACAATTTGGGACAAACGTGCATTGTATGTGCAATAAATACTTGTTGCGAAGCGTTCCCAGCTGTGTCAGACCCATCTTTACCTGTAGATTGGGACTGGTTGTGGATATGTGGCAGTGGTCGGCGCTGCATTTCTAACACGCATCTTGTTCTGGAGCTCTGCGTATGGCTGACAAACGTGGAAGCAGTGCAGGCGAATGCACAACGCTGCGCCCCCCCGGCCGTGATCTTCAAGGCAATGGGGAAAGAGCAGCAGATTTTCTGCTGAATGGAACTCTTCGCCAGTGGAAACACCTACTGATCCTGCTGCACGAAAGGAGAGAGCAGTCCGGTGTAGCTGACGGAGTCAGGGCAGAATCGTGTCCACGGGCGGGTCACCGTACCACACTCGCAAATCAGACTGTTTTTAACTTACTGGCAGGAATGCAAGGACACATGGGCATGTATGTACCGGGGACATTAAAGATGTAAAGAAAGGACATTACTTACTGCCGGGAGATCCTGAAGTCCTTTCTCTATGACCACCTTTGAACGATCTAATGGGATGCCGCCTGCAGCACTTAAAAAACCCAGCGTAAATCTTGATTTGAATGATTTGGCACAACGCTGGGATTGAGGAAGGCATACGCCGAAACGCGTCTGCCAAGTGCCGCAATTTGGGACAAACGTGCATTGTATGTGCAATGAATACTTGTTGCGAAGCGTTCCCAGCTGTGTCAGCCTCATCTTTACCTGTAGATTGGGACTGGTTGTGGATATGTGGCAGTGGTCGGCGCTGCATTTCTGACACGCCTCTTGTTCTGGAGCTCCGTGTATGGCTGACAAATGTGGAAGGAGTGCAGGCGAATGCACAACGCGGCACCCCCCCGGCCGTGCTCTTCAAGGCAATGGGGAAAGAGCAGCAGATTTTCTGCTGAATGGAACGCTTTGCCAGTGGAAACACCTACTGATCCTGCCCCACGAAAGGAGAGAGCAGTCCGGTGTAGCTGATGGAGTCAGGGTATAATCGTGTGCACGGGCGGGTCACAGTACCACGCTCGGAAATCAGACAGTTTTTAACTTACTGGCAGGAATGCAAGGACACATGGGCATGTACCGGGGACATTAAAGATGTATAGAAAGGACATTATTTACTGCCGGGAGATCCTGAAGTCCTTTCTCTACGACCACCTTTGAACGATCCAATGGGATGCCGCCTGCAGTACTTAAAAACCAGCGTAAACCTTGATTAGAATGATTTGGCACAACGCTGGCATTGAGGAAGGCATACGCCGAAACGCGTCTGCCAGGTGCCACAATTTGGGACAAACGTGCATTGTATGTGCAATAAATACTTGTTGCGAAGCGTTCCAAGCTGTGTCAGACCCATCTTTACCTGTAAATTGGGACTGGTTGTGGATATGTGGCAGTGGTAGGCGCTGCATTTCTGACACGCCTCTTGTTCTGGAGCTCCGTGCATGGCTGACAAATGTGGAAGGAGTGCAGTCGAATGCACAACGCGGCGCCCCCCCGGTCGTGATCTTCAAGGCAATGGGGAAAGAGCAGCAGATTTTCTGCTGAATGGAACGCTTCGCCAGTGGAAACACCTACTGATCCTGCTGCATGAAAGGAGAGAGCAGTCCGGTGTAGCTGACGGAGTTAGGGCAGAATCGTGTGCACAGGCGGGTCACTGTACCACGCTCGCAAATCACACTGTTTTTAACTTACTGGCAGGAATGCAAGGACACATGGGCATGTACCGGGGACATTAAAGATGTAAAGGAAGGACATTACTTACTGCCAGGAGATCCTGAAGTCCTTTCTCTATGACCACCTTTGAACGATTCAATGGGATGCCGCCTGCAGTACTTAAAAAACCCTGCGTAAGCCTTGATTTGAATGATTTGGCACAACGCTGGCATTGAGGAAGGCATACGCCGAAACGCGTCTGCCAGGTGCCACAATTTGGAACAAACGTGCATTGTATGTGCAATAAATACTTGTTGCGAAGCGTTCCCAGCTGTGTCAGACCCATCTTTACCTGTAGATTGGGACTCGTTGTGGATATGTGGCAGTGGTCGGCGCTGCATTTCTGACACGCCTCTTGTTCTGGAGCTCCGCGTATGGCTGACAAACGTGGAAGGAGTGCAGGCGAATGCACACCGCAGTGCCCCCCCAGCCGTGATCTTCAAGGGAATGGGGAAAGAGCAGCAGATTTTCTGCTGAATGGAACGCTTCGCAAGTGGAAACACCTACTGATCCTGCCGCACGAAAGGAGAGAGCAGTCCGGTGTAGCTGACGGAGTCAGGGCATAATCATGTGCAAGGGCGGGTCACTGTACCACGCTCACAAATCAGACTGTTTTTAACTTACTGGCAGGAATGCAAGGACACATGGGCATGTACCGGGGACATTAAAGATGTAAAGAAAGGACATTACTTAGAGCCGGGAGACCCTGAAGTCCTTTCTCTATGACCACCTTTGAACGATCCAATGGGATGCCACCTTCAGTACTTAAAAAACCCTGCGTAAACCTTGATTTGAATGATTTGGCACAATGCTGGCATTGAGAAAGGCATACGCCGAAACGCGTCTGCCAGCTGCCACAATTTGGGACAAACGTGCATTGTATGTGCAATAAATACTTGTTGCGAAGCGTTCCCAGCTGTGTCAGACCCATCTTTACCTGTAGATTAGGACTGGTTGTGGATATGTGGCAGTGGTCGGCGCTGCATTTCTGACACGCCTCTTGTTCTGGAGCTCCGCGTATGGCTGACAAATGTGGAAGGAGTGCAGGCGAATGCACAACGCGGCACCCCCGGCCGTGCTCTTCAAGGCAATGGGGAAAGAGCAGCAGATTTTCTGCTGAATGGAACGCTTTGCCAGTGGAAACACCTACTGATCCTGCCCCACGAAAGGAGAGAGCAGTCCGGTGTAGCTGATGGAGTCAGGGTATAATCGTGTGCACGGGCGGGTCACAGTACCACGCTCGGAAATCAGACAGTTTTTAACTTACTGGTAGGAATGCAAGGACACATGGGCATGTACCGGGGACATTAAAGATGTATAGAAAGGACATTATTTACTGCCGGGAGATCCTAAAGTCCTTTCTCTACGACCACCTTTGAACGATCCAATGGGATGCCGCCTGCAGTACTTAAAAAAACCAGCGTAAACCTTGATTTGAATGATTTGGCACAACGCTGGCATTGAGGAAGGCATACGCCGAAACGCGTCTGCCAGGTGCCACAATTTGGGACAAACGTGCATTGTATGTGCAATAAATACTTGTTGCGAAGCGTTCCAAGCTGTGTCAGACCCATCTTTACCTGTAAATTGGGACTGGTTGTGGATATGTGGCAGTGGTAGGCGCTGCATTTCTGACACGCCTCTTGTTCTGTAGCTCCGCGCATGGCTGACAAATGTGGAAGGAGTGTAGTCGAATGCACAACGCGGCGCCCCCGGCCGTGATCTTCAAGGCAATGGGGAAAGAGCAGCAGATTTTCTGCTGAATGGAACGCTCGCCAGTGGAAACACCTACTGATCCTGCCGCACGAAAGGAGAGAGCAGTCCGGTGTAGCTGACGGAGTCAGGGCATAATCATGTGCAAGGGCGGGTCACTGTTCCACGCTCACAAATCAGACTGTTTTTAACTTACTGGCAGGAATGCAAGGACACATGGGCATGTACCGGGGACATTAAAGATGTAAAGAAAGGACATTACTTACTGCCGGGAGATCCTGAAGTCCTTTCTATATGACCACCTTTGAATGATCCAATGGGATGCTGCCTGCAGTACTTAAAAACCCCACGTAAACCTTGATTTGAATGATTGGCACAACGCTGGCATTGAGGAAGGCATACGCCGAAACATGTCTGCCAGGTGCCACAATTTGGGACAAACGTGCATTGTATGTGCAATAAATACGTGTTGCGAAGCGTTCCCAGCTGTGTCAGATGCATCTTTACCTGTAGATTGGGACTGGTTGTGGATATGTGGCAGTGGTCGGCGCTGCATTGCTGACACGCCTCTTGTTCTGGAGCTCCGCGTATGGCTGACAAACGTGGAAGGAGTGCAGGCGAATGCACAACGCGGCGCCCCCGGCTGTGATCTTCAAGGCAATGGGGAAAGAGCAGCAGATTTTCTGCTGAATGGAACGCTTCGCCAGTGGAAACACCTACTGATCCTGCCGCACGAAAGGAGAGAGCAGTCCGGTGTAGCTGACGGAGTCTGGGCAGAATCGTGTGCACGGGCGTGTCACTGTACCACACTCGCAAATCAGGCTGTTTTTAACTTACTGGCAGGAATGCAATGCCCCTTGCCCTTTCCCGGGGACAGTAAAGATGTAAAGAAAGGACATTAATTACTGCCGGGAGATCCTAAAGTCCTTTCTCTATGACCACCTTTGAACGATCCAATGGGATGCCGCCTGCAGCACTTAAAAAACCTCGCGTAAACCTTGATTTGAATGATTTGGCACAACGCTGGCATTGAGGAAGGCATACGCCGAAACGCGTCTGCCAGGTGCCACAATTTGGGACAAACGTGCATTGTATGTGCAATAAATACTTGTTGCGAAGCGTTCCAAGCTGTGTCAGACCCATCTTTACCTGCAGATTGGGACTGGTTGTGGATATGTGGCAGTGGTCGGCGCTGCATTTCTGATACGCCTCTTGTTCTGGAGCTCAGCGTATGGCTGACAAAAACGTGGAAGGAGTGCAGGCGAATGCACAACGCAGCGCCCCCCCGGCCGTGATCTTCAAGGCAATGGGGAAAGAGCAGCAGATTTTCTGCTGAATGGAACGCTTCGCCAGTGGAAACACCTACTGATCCTGCTGCATGAAAGGAGAGAGCAGTCCGGTGTAGCTGACGGAGTTAGGACAGAATCGTGTGCACAGGCGGGTCACTGTACCACGCTCGCAAATCACACTGTTTTTAACTTACTGGCAGGAATGCAAGGACACTTGGGCATGTATGTACCGGGGACATTAAAGATGTAAAGAAAGGACATTACTTAGAGCCGGGAGACCCTGAAGTCCTTTCTCTATGACCACCTTTGAACGATCCAATGGGATGCCACCTTCAGTACTTAAAAACCCTGCGTAAACCTTGATTTGAATGATTTGGCACAATGCTGGCATTGAGAAAGGCATACGCCGAAACGCGTCTGCCAGCTGCCACAATTTGGGACAAACGTGCATTGTATGTGCAATAAATACTTGTTGCGAAGCGTTCCCAGCTGTGTCAGACCCATCTTTACCTGTAGATTAGGACTGGTTGTGGATATGTGGCAGTGGTCGGCGCTGCATTTCTGACACGCCTCTTGTTCTGGAGCTCCGCGTATGGCTGACAAATGTGGAAGGAGTGCAGGCGAATGCACAACGCGGCACCCCCGGCCGTGCTCTTCAAGGCAATGGGGAAAGAGCAGCAGATTTTCTGCTGAATGGAACGCTTTGCCAGTGGAAACACCTACTGATCCTGCCCCACGAAAGGAGAGAGCAGTCCGGTGTAGCTGATGGAGTCAGGGTATAATCGTGTGCACGGGCGGGTCACAGTACCACGCTCGGAAATCAGACAGTTTTTAACTTACTGGTAGGAATGCAAGGACACATGGGCATGTACCGGGGACATTAAAGATGTATAGAAAGGACATTATTTACTGCCGGGAGATCCTAAAGTCCTTTCTCTACGACCACCTTTGAACGATCCAATGGGATGCCGCCTGCAGTACTTAAAAAACCAGCGTAAACCTTGATTTGAATGATTTGGCACAACGCTGGCATTGAGGAAGGCATACGCCGAAACGCGTCTGCCAGGTGCCACAATTTGGGACAAACGTGCATTGTATGTGCAATAAATACTTGTTGCGAAGCGTTCCAAGCTGTGTCAGACCCATCTTTACCTGTAAATTGGGACTGGTTGTGGATATGTGGCAGTGGTAGGCGCTGCATTTCTGACACGCCTCTTGTTCTGTAGCTCCGCGCATGGCTGACAAATGTGGAAGGAGTGTAGTCGAATGCACAACGCGGCGCCCCCCCGGCCGTGATCTTCAAGGCAATGGGGAAAGAGCAGCAGATTTTCTGCTGAATGGAACGCTTCGCCAGTGGAAACACCTACTGATCCTGCCGCACGAAAGGAGAGAGCAGTCCGGTGTAGCTGACGGAGTCAGGGCATAATCATGTGCAAGGGCGGGTCACTGTTCCACGCTCACAAATCAGACTGTTTTTAACTTACTGGCAGGAATGCAAGGACACATGGGCATGTACCGGGGACATTAAAGATGTAAAGAAAGGACATTACTTACTGCCGGGAGATCCTGAAGTCCTTTCTATATGACCACCTTTGAATGATCCAATGGGATGCTGCCTGCAGTACTTAAAAAACCCCACGTAAACCTTGATTTGAATGATTGGCACAACGCTGGCATTGAGGAAGGCATACGCCGAAACATGTCTGCCAGGTGCCACAATTTGGGACAAACGTGCATTGTATGTGCAATAAATACGTGTTGCGAAGCGTTCCCAGCTGTGTCAGATGCATCTTTACCTGTAGATTGGGACTGGTTGTGGATATGTGGCAGTGGTCGGCGCTGCATTGCTGACACGCCTCTTGTTCTGGAGCTCCGCGTATGGCTGACAAACGTGGAAGGAGTGCAGGCGAATGCACAACGCGGCGCCCCCGGCTGTGATCTTCAAGGCAATGGGGAAAGAGCAGCAGATTTTCTGCTGAATGGAACGCTTCGCCAGTGGAAACACCTACTGATCCTGCCGCACGAAAGGAGAGAGCAGTCCGGTGTAGCTGACGGAGTCTGGGCAGAATCGTGTGCACGGGCGTGTCACTGTACCACACTCGCAAATCAGGCTGTTTTTAACTTACTGGCAGGAATGCAATGCCCCTTGCCCTTTCCCGGGGACAGTAAAGATGTAAAGAAAGGACATTAATTACTGCCGGGAGATCCTAAAGTCCTTTCTCTATGACCACCTTTGAACGATCCAATGGGATGCCGCCTGCAGCACTTAAAAACCTCGCGTAAACCTTGATTTGAATGATTTGGCACAACGCTGGCATTGAGGAAGGCATACGCCGAAACGCGTCTGCCAGGTGCCACAATTTGGGACAAACGTGCATTGTATGTGCAATAAATACTTGTTGCGAAGCGTTCCCAAGCTGTGTCAGACCCATCTTTACCTGCAGATTGGGACTGGTTGTGGATATGTGGCAGTGGTCGGCGCTGCATTTCTGATACGCCTCTTGTTCTGGAGCTCAGCGTATGGCTGACAAAAACGTGGAAGGAGTGCAGGCGAATGCACAACGCAGCGCCCCCGGCCGTGATCTTCAAGGCAATGGGGAAAGAGCAGCAGATTTTCTGCTGAATGGAACGCTTCGCCAGTGGAAACACCTACTGATCCTGCTGCATGAAAGGAGAGAGCAGTCCGGTGTAGCTGACGGAGTTAGGACAGAATCGTGTGCACAGGCGGGTCACTGTACCACGCTCGCAAATCACACTGTTTTTAACTTACTGGCAGGAATGCAAGGACACTTGGGCATGTATGTACCGGGGACATTAAAGATGTAAAGAAAGGACATTACTTACTGCCGGGAGATCCTGAAGTCCTTTCTCTATGACCACCTTTCAACGATCCAATGGGATGCCGCCTGCAGTACTTAAAAAAACCCGCGTAAACCTCGATTTGAATGATTTGGCACAATGCTGGCATTGAGGAAGGCATACTCCAAAACGCGTCTGCCAGGTGCCACAATTTGGGACAAACGTGCATTGTATGTGCAATAAATACTTGTTGCGAAGCGTTCCAAGCTGTGTCAGACCCATCTTTACCTGTAGATTGGGACTGGTTGTGGATATGTGGCAGTGGTCGGTGCTGCATTTCTGACACGCCTCTTATTCTGGAGCTCGGTGTATGGTTGACAAACGTGGAAGGAGTGCAGGCGAATGCACAACGCGGCACCCCCCCGGCCGTGATCTTCAAGGCAATGGGGAAAGAGCAGCAGATTTTCTTCTGAATGGAACGCTTCGACAGTGGAAACACCTACTGATCCTGCCACATGAAAGGAGAGAGCAGTCCGGTGTAGCTGACGGAGTTAGGGCAGAATCATGTGCACAGGCGGGTCACTGTACCACGCTCGCAAATCAGACTGTTTTTAACTTACTGGCAGAAATGCAAGGACACATGGGCATGTACCGAGGACATTAAAGATGTAAAGAAAGGACATTAATTACTGCCGGGAGATCCTGAAGTCCTTTCTCTATGACGACCTTTGAAGGATCCAATGGGATGCTGCCTGCAGTACTTAAAAAACCCCACGTAAACCTTGATTTGAATGATTTGGCACAACGCTGGCATTGAGGAAGGCAAATTCCGAAACGCGTCTGCCAGGTGCCACAATTTGGGACAAAAGTGCATTGTATGTGTAATAAATACTTGTTGCGAAGCGTTCCCAGCTGTGTCAGACCCATCTTTACCTGTAGATTGGGACTGGTTGTGGATATGTGGCAGTGGTCGGCACTTCATTTCCGACACGCCTCTTGTTCTGGAGCTCCGCGTATGGCTGACAAACGTGGAAGGAGTGCAGGCGAATGCACAACGCGGCGCCCCCCCGTCCGTAATCTTCAAGGCAATGGGGAAAGAGCAGCAGATTTTCTGCTGAATGGAACGCTTTGCCAGTGGAAACACCTACTGATCCTGCCGCACGAAAGGAGAGAGCAGTCCGATGTAGCTGATGGAGTCAGGGCATAATCGTGTGCACAGGCGGGTCACGGTACCACGCTCGCAAATCAGACTGTTTTTATCTTACTGGCAGGAATGCAAGGACACATGGGCATGTACCAGGGACATTAAAGATGTACAGAAAGGACATTACTTAGAGCCGGGAGACCCTGAAGTCCTTTCTCTATGACCACCTTTGAACGATCCAATGGGATGCCACCTGCAGTACTTAAAAAACCCTGCGTAAACCTTGATTTGAATGATTTGGCACAACGCTGGCATTGAGAAAGGCATACGCCGAAACGCGTCTGCCAGGTGCCACAATTTGGGACAAACGTGCATTGTATGTGCAATAAATACTTGTTGCGGAGCGTTCCCAGCTGTGTCAGACCCATCTTTACCTGTAGATTGGGACTGGTTGTGGATATGTGGCAGTGGTCGGCGCTGCATTTCTGACACGCCTCTTTTTCTGGAGCTCCGCGTATGGCTGACAAACGTGGAAGGAGTGCAGGCGAATGCACAACGCGGCGCCCCCCCGGCCGTGATCTTCAAGGCAATGGGGAAAGAGCAGCAGATTTTCTGCTGAATTGAACGCTTCGCCAGTGGAAACACCTACTGATCCCGCCGCTCGAAAGGAGAGAGCAGTCGTATGTAGCTGACGGAGTCAGGGCATAATCGTGTGCACAGGCGGGTCACTGTACCACGCTCGCAAATCAGACTGTTTTTAACTTACTGGCAGGAATGCAAGGACACATGGGCATGTACCGGGGACATTAAAGATGTAAAGAAAGGACATTACTTACTGCCAGGAGATCCTGAAGTCCTTTCTCTATGACCACCTTTCAACGATCCAATGGGATGCCGCCTGCAGTACTTAAAAACCCTGCGTAAACCTTGATTTGAATGATTTGGCACAACGCTGGCATTGAGGAAGGCATACGCCGAAACGCGTCTGCCAGGTGCCACAATTTGGGACAAACGTGCATTGTATGTGCAATAAATACTTGTTGCGAAGCGTTCCCAGCTGTGTCAGACCCATCTTTACCTGTAGATTGGGACTGGTTGTGGATATGTGGCAGTGGTCGGCGCTGCATTTCTGACACGCCTCTTGTTCTGGAGCTCCGCGTATGGCTGACAAACGTGGAAGGAGTGCAGGCGAATGCACACCGCAGCGCCCCCGGCCGTGATCTTCAAGGCAATGGGGAAAGAGCAGCAGATTTTCTGCTGAATGGAACGCTTCGCCAGTGGAAACACCTACTGATCCTGCCGCACGAAAGGAGAGAGCAGTCCGGTGTAGCTGACGGAGTCAGGGCATAATCATGTGCACGGGCGGGTCACTGTACCACGCTCGCAAATCAGACTGTTTTTAACTTACTGGCAGGAATGCAAGGACACATGGGCATGTACCGGGGACATTAAAGATGTAAAGAAAGGACATTACTTACTGCCGGGAGATCCTGAAGTCCTTTCTCTATGACCACCTTTGAATGATCCAATGGGATGCCGCCTGCAGTACTTAAAAACCCCACGTAAACCTTGATTTGAATGATTTGGCACAACGCTGGCATTGAGGAAGGCATACGCCGAAACGCGTCTGCCAGGTGCCACAATTTGGGACAAACGTGCATTGTATGTGCAATAAATACTTGTTGCGAAGCGTTCCCAGCTGTGTCAGACCCATCTTTACCTGTAGATTGGGACTGGTTGTGGATATGTGGCAGTGGTCGGCGCTGCATTGCTGACACGCCTCTTGTTCTGGAGCTCCGCGTATGGCTGACAAACGTGGAAGGAGTGTAGGCGAATGCACAACGCGGCACCCCCGGCCGTGATCTTCAAGGCAATGGGGAAAGAGCAGCAGATTTTCTGCTGAATGGAACGCTTCGCCAGTGGAAACACCTACTGATCCTGCTGCACGAAAGGAGAGAGCAGTCCGGTGTAGCTGACGGAGTCTGGGCATAATCGTGTGCACGGGCGGGTCACTGTACCACGCTCGCAAATCAGGCTGTTTTTAACTTACTGGCAGGAATGCAAGGACACCTTGGCCTTTACCGGGGACAGTAAAGATGTAAAGAAAGGACATTAATTACTGCCGGGAGATCCTGAAGTCCTTTCTCTATGACCACCTTTGAACGATCCAATGGGATGCCGCCTGCAGCACTTAAAAACCTCGCGTAAACCTTGATTTGAATGATTTGGCACAACGCTGGCATTGAGGAAGGCATACGCCGAAACGCGTCTGCCAGGTGCCACAATTTGGGACAAACGTGCATTGTATGTGCAATAAATACTTGTTGCGAAGCGTTCCCAGCTGTGTCAGACCCATCTTTACCTGCAGATTGGGACTGGTTGTGGATATGTGGCAGTGGTCGGCGCTGCATTTCTGACACGCCTCTTGTTCTGGAGCTCAGCGTATGGCTGACAAACGTGGAAGGAGTGCAGGCGAATGCACAACGCAGCGCCCCCGGCCGTGATCTTCAAGGCAATGGGGAAAGAGCAGCAGATTTTCTGCTGAATGGAACGCTTCGCCAGTGGAAACACCTACTGATCCTGCCGCACGAAAGGAGAGAGCAGTCCGGTGTAGCTGACGGAGTTAGGGCAGAATCGTGTGCACAGGCGGGTTACTGTACCACGCTCGCAAATCAGACTTTTTTTAACTTACTGGCAGGAATGCAAGGACACATGGGCATGTACCGGGGACATTAAAGATGTAAAGAAAGGACATTAATTACTGCCGGGATATCCTGAAGTCCTTTCTCTATGACCACCTTTGAACGATCCAATGGGATGCCGCCTGCAGCACTTAAAAAACCCCGCGTAAACCTTGATTTGAATGATTTGGCACAACGCTGGCATTGAGGAAGGCATACGCCGAAACGCGTCTGCCAGGTGCCACAATTTGGGACAAACGTGCATTGTATGTGCAATGAATACTTGTTGCGAAGCGTTCCCAGCTGTGTCAGACCCATCTTTACCTGTAGATTGGGACTGGTTGTGGATATGTGGCAGTGGTCGGCGCTGCATTTCTGACACGCCTCTTGTTCTGGAGCTCCGCGAATGGCTGACAAACGTGGAAGGAGTGCAGGCGTATGCACAACGCGGCGTCCCCCGGCCGTTGATCTTCAAGGCAATGGGGAAAGAGCAGCAGATTTTCTGCTGAATGGAACGCTTCACCAGTGGAAACACCTACTGATCCTGCCGCACGAAAGGAGAGAGCAGTCCGGTGTAGCTGATGGAGTCAGGGCATAATCGTGTGCACAGGCGGGTCACGGTACCACGCTCGCAAATCAGACTGTTTTTAACTTACTGGCAGGAATGCAAGGACACATGGGCATGTATGTACCGGGGACATTAAAGATGTAAAGAAAGGACATTACTTACTGCCGGGAGATCCTGAAGTCCTTTCTCTATGACCACCTTTCAACGATCCAATGGGATGCCGCCTGCAGTACTTAAAAAACCCGCGTAAACCTCGATTTGAATGATTTGGCACAATGCTGGCATTGAGGAAGGCATACGCCAAAACGCGTCTGCCAGGTGCCACAATTTGGGACAAACGTGCATTGTATGTGCAATAAATACTTGTTGCGAAGCGTTCCCAGCTGTGTCAGACCCATCTTTACCTGTAGATTGGGACTGGTTGTGGATATGTGGCAGTGGTCGGCGCTGCATTTCTGACACGCCTCTTGTTCTGGAGCTCGGCGTATGGCTGACAAACGTGGAAGGAGTGCAGGCGAATGCACAACGCGGCGCCCCCCCGGCCGTGATCTTCAAGGCAATGGGGAAAGAGCAGCAGATTTTCTGCTGAATGGAACGCTTCGCCAGTGGAAACACCTACTGATCCTGCCACATGAAAGGAGAGAGCAGTCCGGTGTAGCTGACGGAGTTAGGGCAGAATCATGTGCACAGGCGGGTCACTGTACCACGCTCGCAAATCAGACTGTTTTTAACTGACTGGCAGGAATGCAAGGACACATGGGCATGTACCGAGGACATTAAAGATGTAAAGAAAGGACATTAATTACTGCCGGGAGATCCTGAAGTCCTTTCTCTATGACCACCTTTGAAGGATCCAATGGGATGCCGCCTGCAGCACTTAAAAAACCTGCGTATACCTTGATTTGAATGATTTGGCACAACGCTGGCATTGAGGAAGGCATATGCCGAAACGCGTCTGCCAGGTGCCACAATTTGGGACAAAAGTGCATTGTATGTGCAATAAATACTTGTTGCGAAGCGTTCCCAGCTGTGTCAGACCCATCTTTACCTGTAGATTGGGACTGGTTGTGGATATGTGGCAGTGGTCGGCGCTGCATTTCCGACACGCCTCTTGTTCTGGAGCTCCGCGTATGGCTGACAAACGTGGAAGGAGTGCAGGCGAATGCACAACGCGGCGCCCCCCGGCCGTAATCTTCAAGGCAATGGGGAAAGAGCAGCAGATTTTCTGCTGAATGGAATGCTTTGCCAGTGGAAACACCTACTGATCCTGCCGCACGAAAGGAGAGAGCAGTCCGATGTAGCTGATGGAGTCAGGGCATAATCGTGGGCACAGGCGGGTCACGGTACCACGCTCGCAAATCAGACTGTTTTTATCTTACTGGCAGGAATGCAAGGACACATGGGCATGTACCAGGGACATTAAAGATGTACAGAAAGGACATTACTTAGAGCCGGGAGACCCTGAAGTCCTTTCTCTATGACCACCTTTGAACGATCCAATGGGATGCCACCTGCAGTACTTAAAAACCCTGCGTAAACCTTGATTTGAATGATTTGGCACAACGCTGGCATTGAGAAAGGCATACGCCGAAACACGTCTGCCAGGTGCCACAATTTGGGACAAACGTGCATTGTATGTGCAATAAATACTTGTTGCGAAGCGTTCCCAGCTGTGTCAGACCCATCTTTACCTGTAGATTGGGACTGGTTGTGGAAATGTGGCAGTGGTCGGCGCTGCATTTCTGACACGCCTCTTCTTCTGGAGCTTCGCGTATGGCTGACAAACGTGGAAGGAGTGCAGGCGAATGCACAACGCAGCGCCCCCCCCGGCCGTGATCTTCAAGGCAATGGGGAAAGAGCAGCAGATTTTCTGCTGAATGGAACGCTTCGCCAGTGGAAACACCTACTGATCCTGCCACACGAAAGGAGAGAGCAGTCCGGTGTAGCTGATGGAGTTAGGGCAGAATCGTGTGCACAGGCGGGTCACTGTACCACGCTCGCAAATCAGACTGTTTTTAACTTACTGGCAGGAATGCAAGGACACATGGGCATGTACCGAGGACATTAAAGATGTAAAGAAAGGACATTAATTACTGCCGGGAGATCCTGAAGTCCTTTCTCTATGACCACCTTTGAACGATCCAATGGGATGCCGCCTGCAGCACTTAAAAAACCCACGTAAACCTTGATTTGAATGATTTGGCACAACGCTGGCATTGAGGAAGGCATACGCCGAAACGCGTCTGCCAGGTGCCACAATTTGGGACAAAAGTGCATTGTATGTGCAATAAATACTTGTTGCGAAGCGTTCCCAGCTGTGTCAGACCCATCTTTACCTATAGATTGGGACTGGTTGTGGATATGTGGCAGTGGTCGGCGCTGCATTTCCGACACGCCTCTTGTTCTGGAGCTCCGCGTATGGCTGACAAACGTGGAAGGAGTGCAGGCGAATGCACAACGCGGCGCCCCCCGGCCGTGATCTTCAAGGCAATGGGGAAAGAGCAGCAGATTTTCTGCTGAATGGAACGCTTTGCCAGTGGAAACACCTACTGATCCTGCCGCACGAAAGGAGAGAGCAGTCCGATGTAGCTGATGGAGTCAGGGCATAA
Source organism: Calotriton arnoldi (assembly GCA_963921515.1). Taxonomy (NCBI): domain Eukaryota; kingdom Metazoa; phylum Chordata; class Amphibia; order Caudata; family Salamandridae; genus Calotriton; species Calotriton arnoldi. The sequence goes on from CAWUFW010008670.1 coordinate 583,632, forward strand.
TCGTGGGCACAGGCGGGTCACGGTACCACGCTCGCAAATCCAGACTGTTTTTATCTTACTGGCAGGAATGCAAGGACACATGGGCTATGTACCGGGGACATTAAAGATGTAAAGAAAGGACATTACTTAGAGCCGGGAGACCCTGAAGTCCTTTCTCTATGACCACCTTTGAACGATCCAATGGGATGCCACCTGCAGTACTTAAAAAACCCAGCGTAAACCTTGATTTGAATGATTTGGCACAACGCTGGCATTGAGAAAGGCATACGCCGAAATGCATCTGCCAGGTGCCACAATTTGGGACAAACGTGCATTGTATGTGCAATGAATACTTGTTGCGAAGCGTTCCCAGCTGTGTCAGACCCATCTTCACCTGTAGATTGGGACTGGTTGTGGATATGTGGCAGTGGTCGGCGCTGCATTTCTGACACGCCTCTTGTTCTGGAGCTCCGCGTATGGCTGACAAACGTGGAAGGAGTGCAGGCGAATGCACAACGCGGCGCCCCCGGCCGTGATCTTCAAGGCAATGGGGAAAGAGCAGCAGATTTTCTGCTGAATGGAACGATTTGCCAGTGGAAACACCTACTGATCCTGCCGCACGAAAGGAGAGAGCAGTCCGATGTAGCTGATGGAGTCAGGGCATAATCGTGTGCACAGGCGGGTCACGGTACCACGCTCGCAAATCAGACTGTTTTTATCTTACTGGCAGGAATGCAAGGACACATGGGCATGTACCGGGGACATTAAAGATGTAAAGAAAGGACATTACTTAGAGCCGGGAGACCCTGAAGTCCTTTCTCTATGACCACCTTTGAACGATCCAATGGGATGCCACCTGCAGTACTTAAAAAACCCGCGTAAACCTTGATTTGAATGATTTGGCACAACGCTGGCATTGAGAAAGGCATACGCCGAAACGCGTCTGCCAGGTGCCACAATTTGGGACAAACGTGCATTGTATGTGCAATAAATACTTGTTGCGAAGCGTTCCCAGCTGTGTCAGACCCATCTTTACCTGTAGATTGGGACTGGTTGTGGATATGTGGCAGTGGTCGGCGCTGCATTTCTGACACGCCTCTTGTTCTGGAGCTCCGCGTATGGCTGACAAACGTGGAAGGAGTGCAGGCGAATGCACAACGCGGCGCCCCCCGGCCGTGATCTTCAAGGCAATGGGGAAAGAGCAGCAGATTTTCTGCTGAATGGAACGCTTCGCCAGTGGAAACACCTACTGATCCTGCCGCACGAAAGGAGAGAGCAGTCCGATGTAGCTGATGGAGTCAGGGCATAATCGTGTGCACAGGCGGGTCACGGTACCACGCTCGCAAATCAGACTGTTTTTATCTTACTGGCAGGAATGCAAGGACACATGGGCATGTACCGGGGACATTAAAGATGTAAAGAAAGGACATTACTTAGAGCCGGGAGACCCTGAAGTCCTTTCTCTATGACCACCTTTGAACGATCCAATGGGATGCCACCTGCAGTACTTAAAAACCCCGCGTAAACCTTGATTTGAATGATTTGGCACAACGCTGGCATTGAGAAAGGCATACGCCGAAACGCGTCTGCCAGGTGCCACAATTTGGGACAAACGTGCATTGTATGTGCAATAAATACTTGTTGCGAAGCGTTCCCAGCTGTGTCAGACCCATCTTTACCTGTAGATTGGGACTGGTTGTGGATATGTGGCAGTGGTCGGCGCTGCATTTCTGACACGCCTCTTGTTCTGGAGCTCCGCGTATGGCTGACAAACGTGGAAGGAGTGCAGGCGAATGCACAACGCGGCGCCCCCCGGCCGTGATCTTCAAGGCAATGGGGAAAGAGCAGCAGATTTTCTGCTGAATGGAACGCTTCGCCAGTGGAAACACCTACTGATCCTGCCGCACGAAAGGAGAGAGCAGTCCGGTGTAGCTGATGGAGTCAGGGCATAATCGTGTGCACGGGCGGGTCACAGTACCACGCTCGCAAATCAGACTGTTTTTAACTTACTGGCAGGAATGCAAGGACACATGGGCATGTACCGGGGACATTAAAGATGTAAAGAAAGGACATTACTTACTGCCGGGAGATCCTGAAGTCCTTTCTCTATGACCACCTTTGAACGATCCAATGGGATGCCGCCTGCAGTACTTAAAAAACCCAGCGTAAACCTTGATTTGAATGATTTGGCACAACGCTGGCATTGAGGAAGGCATACGCCGAAACGCGTCTGCCAGGTGCCACAATTTGGGACAAACGTGCATTGTATGTGCAATAAATACTTGTTGCGAAGCGTTCCAAGCTGTGTCAGACCCATCTTTACCTGTAAATTGGGACTGGTTGTGGATATGTGGCAGTGGTCGGCGCTGCATTTCTGACACGCCTCTTGTTCTGGAGCTCCGCGCATGGCTGACAAATGTGGAAGGAGTGCAGTCGAATGCACAACGCGGCGCCCCCTCGGCCGTGATCTTCAAGGCAATGGGGAAAGAGCAGCAGATTTTCTGCTGAATGGAACGCTTCGCCAGTGGAAACACCTACTGATCCTGCTGCATGAAAGGAGAGAGCAGTCCGGTGTAGCTGACGGAGTTAGGGCAGAATCGTGTGCACAGGCGGGTCACTGTACCACGCTCGCAAATCACACTGTTTTTAACTTACTGGCAGGAATGCAAGGACACATGGGCATGTACCGGGGACATTAAAGATGTAAAGAAAGGACATTAATTACTGCCGGGAGATCCTGAAGTCCTTTCTCTATGACCACCTTTGAACGATCCAATGGGATGCCGCCTGCAGCACTTAAAAACCCCGCGTAAACCTTGATTTGAATGATTTGGCACAACGCTGGCATTGAGGAAGGCATACGCCGAAACGCGTCTGCCAGGTGCCACAATTTGGGACAAACGTGCATTGTATGTGCAATGAATACTTGTTGCGAAGCGTTCCCAGCTGTGTCAGACCCATCTTTACCTGTAGATTGGGACTGGTTGTGGATATGTGGCAGTGGTCGGCGCTGCATTTCTGACACGCCTCTTGTTCTGGAGCTCCGCGTATGGCTGACAAACGTGGAAGGAGTGCAGGCGAATGCACAACGCGGCGCCCCCGGCCGTTGATCTTCAAGGCAATGGGGAAAGAGCAGCAGATTTTCTGCTGAATGGAACGCTTCACCAGTGGAAACACCTACTGATCCTGCCGCACGAAAGGAGAGAGCAGTCCGGTGTAGCTGATGGAGTCAGGGCATAATCGTGTGCACAGGCGGGTCACGGTACCACGCTCGCAAATCAGACTGTTTTTAACTTACTGGCAGGAATGCAAGGACACATGGGCATGTATGTACCGGGGACATTAAAGATGTAAAGAAAGGACATTACTTACTGCCGGGAGATCCTGAAGTCCTTTCTCTATGACCACCTTTCAACGATCCAATGGGATGCCGCCTGCAGTACTTAAAAAACCCGCGTAAACCTCGATTTGAATGATTTGGCACAATGCTGGCATTGAGGAAGGCATACTCCGAAACGCGTCTGCCAGGTGCCACAATTTGGGACAAACGTGCATTGTATGTGCAATAAATACTTGTTGCGAAGCGTTCCAAGCTGTGTCAGACCCATCTTTACCTGTAGATTGGGACTGGTTGTGGATATGTGGCAGTGGTCGGCGCTGCATTTCTGACACGCCTCTTGTTCTGGAGCTCCGCGTATGGCTGACAAACGTGGAAGGAGTGCAGGCGAATGCACAACGCGGCGCCCCCCGGCCGTGATCTTCAAGGCAATGGGGAAAGAGCAGCAGATTTTCTGCTGAATGGAACGCTTCGCCAGTGGAAACACCTACTGATCCTGCCGCATGAAAGGAGAGAGCAGTCCGGTGTAGCTGACGGAGTTAGGGCAGAATCGTGTGCACAGGCGGGTCACTGTACCACGCTCGCAAATCAGACTGTTTTTAACTTACTGGCAGGAATGCAAGGACACATGGGCATGTACCGGGGACATTAAAGATGTAAAGAAAGGACATTAATTACTGCCGGGAGATCCTGAAGTCCTTTCTCTATGACCACCTTTGAACGATCCAATGGGATGCCGCCTGCAGCACTTAAAAAACCCTGCGTAAACCTTGATTTGAATGATTTGGCACAACGCTGGCATTGAGGAAGGCATACGCCGAAACGCGTCTGCCAGGTGCCACAATTTGGGACAAACGTGCATTGTATGTGCAATGAATACTTGTTGCGAAGCGTTCCCAGCTGTGTCAGACCCATCTTTACCTGTAGATTGGGACTGGTTGTGGATATGTGGCAGTGGTCGGCGCTGCATTTCTGACACGCCTCTTGTTCTGGAGCTCCGCGTATGGCTGACAAACGTGGAAGGAGTGCAGGCGAATGCACAACGCGGCGCCCCCCGGCCGTTGATCTTCAAGGCAATGGGGAAAGAGCAGCAGATTTTCTGCTGAATGGAACGCTTCACCAGTGGAAACACCTACTGATCCTGCCGCACGAAAGGAGAGAGCAGTCCGGTGTAGCTGATGGAGTCAGGGCATAATCGTGTGCACAGGCGGGTCACGGTACCACGCTCGCAAATCAGACTGTTTTTAACTTACTGGCAGGAATGCAAGGACACATGGGCATGTATGTACCGGGGACATTAAAGATGTAAAGAAAGGACATTACTTACTGCCGGGAGATCCTGAAGTCCTTTCTCTATGACCACCTTTCAACGATCCAATGGGATGCCGCCTGCAGTACTTAAAAAACCCGCGTAAACCTTGATTTGAATGATTTGGCACAATGCTGGCATTGAGGAAGGCATACGCCGAAACGCGTCTGCCAGGTGCCACAATTTGGGACAAACGTGCATTGTATGTGCAATAAATACTTGTTGCGAAGCGTTCCAAGCTGTGTCAGACCCATCTTTACCTGTAGATTGGGACTGGTTGTGGATATGTGGCAGTGGTCGGCGCTGCATTTCTGACACGCCTCTTGTTCTGGAGCTCGGCGTATGGCTGACAAACGTGGAAGGAGTGCAGGCGAATGCACAACGCGGCGCCCCCGGCCGTGATCTTCAAGGCAATGGGGAAAGAGCAGCAGATTTTCTGCTGAATGGAACGCTTCGCCAGTGGAAACACCTACTGATCCTGCCACACGAAAGGAGAGAGCAGTCCGGTGTAGCTGACGGAGTTAGGGCAGAATCATGTGCACAGGCGGGTCACTGTACCACGCTCGCAAATCAGACTGTTTTTAACTTACTGGCAGGAATGCAAGGACACATGGGCATGTACCGAGGACATTAAAGATGTAAAGAAAGGACATTAATTACTGCCGGGAGATCCTGAAGTCCTTTCTCTATGACCACCTTTGAACGATCCAATGGGATGCCGCCTGCAGCACTTAAAAAACCCTGCGTAAACCTTGATTTGAATGATTTGGCACAACGCTGGCATTGAGGAAGGCATACGCCGAAACGCGTCTGCCAGGTGCCACAATTTGGGACAAACGTGCATTGTATGTGCAATAAATACTTGTTGCGAAGCGTTCCCAGCTGTGTCAGACCCATCTTTACCTGTAGATTGGGACTGGTTGTGGATATGTGGCAGTGGTCGGCGCTGCATTTCTGACACGCCTCTTGTTCTGGAGCTCCGCGTATGGCTGACAAACGTGGAAGGAGTGCAGGCGAATGCACAACGCGGCGCCCCCGGCCGTGATCTTCAAGGCAATGGGGAAAGAGCAGCAGATTTTCTGCTGAATGGAACGCTTCGCCAGTGGAAACACCTACTGATCCTGCCGCACGAAAGGAGAGAGCAGTCCGGTGTAGCTGACGGAGTCAGGGCATAATCGTGTGCACAGGCGGGTCACGGTACCACGCTCGCAAATCAGACTGTTTTTAACTTACTGGCAGGAATGCAAGGACACATGGGCACTTGTACCGGGGACATTAAAGATGTAAAGAAAGGACATTACTTACTGCCGGGAGATCCTGAAGTCCTTTCTCTATGACCACCTTTGAACGATCCAATGGGATGCCGCCTGCAGTACTTAAAAAACCTCGCGTAAACCTTGATTTGAATGATTTGGCACAACGCTGGCATTGAGGAAGGCATACGCCGAAACGCGTCTGCCAGGTGCCACAATTTGGGACAAACGTGCATTGTATGTGCAATAAATACTTGTTGCGAAGCGTTCCCAGCTGTGTCAGACCCATCTTTACCTGTAGATTGGGACTGGTTGTGGATATGTGGCAGTGGTCGGCGCTGCATTTCTGACACGCCTCTTGTTCTGGAGCTCGGCGTATGGCTGACAAACGTGGAAGGAGTGCAGGCGAATGCACAACGCGGCGCCCCCCGGCCGTGATCTTCAAGGCAATGGGGAAAGAGCAGCAGATTTTCTGCTGAATGGAACGCTTCGCCAGTGGAAACACCTACTGATCCTGCCACACGAAAGGAGAGAGCAGTCCGGTGTAGCTGACGGAGTTAGGGCAGAATCGTGTGCACAGGCGGGTCACTGTACCACGCTCGCAAATCAGACTGTTTTTAACTTACTGGCAGGAATGCAAGGACACATGGGCATGTACCGAGGACATTAAAGATGTAAAGAAAGGACATTAATTACTGCCGGGAGATCCTGAAGTCCTTTCTCTATGACCACCTTTGAACGATCCAATGGGATGCCGCCTGCAGCACTTAAAAAACCTGCGTAAACCTTGATTTGAATGATTTGGCACAACGCTGGCATTGAGGAAGGCATACGCCGAAACGCGTCTGCCAGGTGCCACAATTTGGGACAAACGTGCATTGTATGTGCAATAAATACTTGTTGCGAAGCGTTCCCAGCTGTGTCAGACCCATCTTTACCTGTAGATTGGGACTGGTTGTGGATATGTGGCAGTGGTCGGCGCTGCATTTCTGACACGCCTCTTGTTCTGGAGCTCCGCGTATGGCTGACAAACGTGGAAGGAGTGCAGGCGAATGCACAACGCGGCGCCCCCCGGCCGTGATCTTCAAGGCAATGGGGAAAGAGCAGCAGATTTTCTGCTGAATGGAACGCTTCGCCAGTGGAAACACCTACTGATCCTGCCGCACGAAAGGAGAGAGCAGTCCGATGTAGCTGATGGAGTCAGGGCATAATCGTGTGCACAGGCGGGTCACGGTACCACGCTCGCAAATCAGACTGTTTTTATCTTACTGGCAGGAATGCAAGGACACATGGGCTATGTACCGGGGACATTAAAGATGTAAAGAAAGGACATTACTTAGAGCCGGGAGACCCTGAAGTCCTTTCTCTATGACCACCTTTGAACGATCCAATGGGATGCCACCTGCAGTACTTAAAAACCCTGCGTAAACCTTGATTTGAATGATTTGGCACAACGCTGGCATTGAGAAAGGCATACGCCGAAACGCGTCTGCCAGGTGCCACAATTTGGGACAAACGTGCATTGTATGTGCAATAAATACTTGTTGCGAAGCGTTCCCAGCTGTGTCAGACCCATCTTTACCTGTAGATTGGGACTGGTTGTGGATATGTGGCAGTGGTCGGCGCTGCATTTCTGACACGCCTCTTGTTCTGGAGCTCCGCGTATGGCTGACAAACGTGGAAGGAGTGCAGGCGAATGCACAACGCAGCGCCCCCCGGCCGTGATCTTCAAGGCAATGGGGAAAGAGCAGCAGATTTTCTGCTGAATGGAACGCTTCGCCAGTGGAAACACCTACTGATCCTGCCACACGAAAGGAGAGAGCAGTCCGGTGTAGCTGATGGAGTTAGGGCAGAATCGTGTGCACAGGCGGGTCACTGTACCACGCTCGCAAATCAGACTGTTTTTAACTTACTGGCAGGAATGCAAGGACACATGGGCATGTACCGAGGACATTAAAGATGTAAAGAAAGGACATTAATTACTGCCGGGAGATCCTGAAGTCCTTTCTCTATGACCACCTTTGAACGATCCAATGGGATGCCGCCTGCAGCACTTAAAAACCCACGTAAACCTTGATTTGAATGATTTGGCACAACGCTGGCATTGAGGAAGGCATACGCCGAAACGCGTCTGCCAGGTGCCACAATTTGGGACAAAAGTGCATTGTATGTGCAATAAATACTTGTTGCGAAGCGTTCCCAGCTGTGTCAGACCCATCTTTACCTGTAGATTGGGACTGGTTGTGGATATGTGGCAGTGGTCGGCGCTGCATTTCCGACACGCCTCTTGTTCTGGAGCTCCGCGTATGGCTGACAAACGTGGAAGGAGTGCAGGCGAATGCACAACGCGGCGCCCCCCGGCCGTGATCTTCAAGGCAATGGGGAAAGAGCAGCAGATTTTCTGCTGAATGGAACGCTTTGCCAGTGGAAACACCTACTGATCCTGCCGCACGAAAGGAGAGAGCAGTCCGATGTAGCTGATGGAGTCAGGGCATAATCGTGGGCACAGGCGGGTCACGGTACCACGCTCGCAAATCCAGACTGTTTTTATCTTACTGGCAGGAATGCAAGGACACATGGGCATTGTACCGGGGACATTAAAGATGTAAAGAAAGGACATTACTTAGAGCCGGGAGACCCTGAAGTCCTTTCTCTATGACCACCTTTGAACGATCCAATGGGATGCCACCTGCAGTACTTAAAAACCCCGCGTAAACCTTGATTTGAATGATTTGGCACAACGCTGGCATTGAGAAAGGCATACGCCGAAACGCGTCTGCCAGGTGCCACAATTTGGGACAAACGTGCATTGTATGTGCAATGAATACTTGTTGCGAAGCGTTCCCAGCTGTGTCAGACCCATCTTCACCTGTAGATTGGGACTGGTTGTGGATATGTGGCAGTGGTCGGCGCTGCATTTCTGACACGCCTCTTGTTCTGGAGCTCCGCGTATGGCTGACAAACGTGGAAGGAGTGCAGGCGAATGCACAACGCGGCGCCCCCCCGGCCGTGATCTTCAAGGCAATGGGGAAAGAGCAGCAGATTTTCTGCTGAATGGAACGATTTGCCAGTGGAAACACCTACTGATCCTGCCGCACGAAAGGAGAGAGCAGTCCGATGTAGCTGATGGAGTCAGGGCATAATCGTGTGCACAGGCGGGTCACGGTACCACGCTCGCAAATCAGACTGTTTTTATCTTACTGGCAGGAATGCAAGGACACATGGGCATGTACCGGGGACATTAAAGATGTAAAGAAAGGACATTACTTAGAGCCGGGAGACCCTGAAGTCCTTTCTCTATGACCACCTTTGAACGATCCAATGGGATGCCACCTGCAGTACTTAAAAAACCCCGCGTAAACCTTGATTTGAATGATTTGGCACAACGCTGGCATTGAGAAAGGCATACGCCGAAACGCGTCTGCCAGGTGCCACAATTTGGGACAAACGTGCATTGTATGTGCAATAAATACTTGTTGCGAAGCGTTCCCAGCTGTGTCAGACCCATCTTTACCTGTAGATTGGGACTGGTTGTGGATATGTGGCAGTGGTCGGCGCTGCATTTCTGACACGCCTCTTGTTCTGGAGCTCCGCGTATGGCTGACAAACGTGGAAGGAGTGCAGGCGAATGCACAACGCGGCGCCCCCCGGCCGTGATCTTCAAGGCAATGGGGAAAGAGCAGCAGATTTTCTGCTGAATGGAACGCTTTGCCAGTGGAAACACCTACTGATCCTGCCGCACGAAAGGAGAGAGCAGTCCGATGTAGCTGATGGAGTCAGGGCATAATCGTGTGCACAGGCGGGTCACGGTACCACGCTCGCAAATCAGACTGTTTTTATCTTACTGGCAGGAATGCAAGGACACATGGGCATGTACCGGGGACATTAAAGATGTAAAGAAAGGACATTACTTAGAGCCGGGAGACCCTGAAGTCCTTTCTCTATGACCACCTTTGAACGATCCAATGGGATGCCACCTGCAGTACTTAAAAACCCTGCGTAAACCTTGATTTGAATGATTTGGCACAACGCTGGCATTGAGAAAGGCATACGCCGAAACGCGTCTGCCAGGTGCCACAATTTGGGACAAACGTGCATTGTATGTGCAATAAATACTTGTTGCGAAGCGTTCCCAGCTGTGTCAGACCCATCTTTACCTGTAGATTGGGACTGGTTGTGGATATGTGGCAGTGGTCGGCGCTGCATTTCTGACACGCCTCTTGTTCTGGAGCTCCGCGTATGGCTGACAAACGTGGAAGGAGTGCAGGCGAATGCACAACGCGGCGCCCCCCGGCCGTGATCTTCAAGGCAATGGGGAAAGAGCAGCAGATTTTCTGCTGAATGGAACGCTTCGCCAGTGGAAACACCTACTGATCCTGCCGCACGAAAGGAGAGAGCAGTCCGGTGTAGCTGATGGAGTCAGGGCATAATCGTGTGCACGGGCGGGTCACGGTACCACGCTCGCAAATCAGACTGTTTTTAACTTACTGGCAGGAATGCAAGGACACATGGGCATGTACCGGGGACATTAAAGATGTAAAGAAAGGACATTACTTACTGCCGGGAGATCCTGAAGTCCTTTCTCTATGACCACCTTTGAACGATCCAATGGGATGCCGCCTGCAGTACTTAAAAAACCCAGCGTAAACCTTGATTTGAATGATTTGGCACAACGCTGGCATTGAGGAAGGCATACGCCGAAACGCGTCTGCCAGGTGCCACAATTTGGGACAAACGTGCATTGTATGTGCAATAAATACTTGTTGCGAAGCGTTCCCAGCTGTGTCAGACCCATCTTTACCTGTAGATTGGGACTGGTTGTGGATATGTGGCAGTGGTCGGCGCTGCATTTCTGACACGCCTCTTGTTCTGGAGCTCCGCGTATGGCTGACAAATGTGGAAGGAGTGCAGGCGAATGCACAACGCGGCGCCCCCCGGCCGTGATCTTCAAGGCAATGGGGAAAGAGCAGCAGATTTTCTGCTGAATGGAACGCTTCGCCAGTGGAAACACCTACTGATCCTGCTGCATGAAAGGAGAGAGCAGTCCGGTGTAGCTGACGGAGTCAGGGCAGAATCGTGTGCACAGGCGGGTCACTGTACCACGCTCGCAAATCAGACTGTTTTTAACTTACTGGCAGGAATGCAAGGACACATGGGCATGTACCGGGGACATTAAAGATGTAAAGAAAGGACATTACTTACTGCCGGGAGATCCTGAAGTCCTTTCTCTATGACCACCTTTGAACGATCCAATGGGATGCCGCCTGCAGCACTTAAAAACCCCGCGTAAACCTTGATTTGAATGATTTGGCACAACGCTGGCATTGAGGAAGGCATACGCCGAAACGCGTCTGCCAGGTGCCACAATTTGGGACAAACGTGCATTGTATGTGCAATGAATACTTGTTGCGAAGCGTTCCCAGCTGTGTCAGACCCATCTTTACCTGTAGATTGGGACTGGTTGTGGATATGTGGCAGTGGTCGGCGCTGCATTTCTGACACGCCTCTTGTTCTGGAGCTCCGCGTATGGCTGACAAACGTGGAAGGAGTGCAGGCGAATGCACAACCCGGCGCCCCCCGGCCGTTGATCTTCAAGGCAATGGGGAAAGAGCAGCAGATTTTCTGCTGAATGGAACGCTTCGCCAGTGGAAACACCTACTGATCCTGCCGCACGAAAGGAGAGAGCAGTCCGGTGTAGCTGATGGAGTCAGGGCATAATCGTGTGCACAGGCGGGTCACGGTACCACGCTCGCAAATCAGACTGTTTTTAACTTACTGGCAGGAATGCAAGGACACATGGGCATGTATGTACCGGGGACATTAAAGATGTAAAGAAAGGACATTACTTACTGCCGGGAGATCCTGAAGTCCTTTCTCTATGACCACCTTTCAACGATCCAATGGGATGCCGCCTGCAGTACTTAAAAACCCGCGTAAACCTCGATTTGAATGATTTGGCACAATGCTGGCATTGAGGAAGGCATACGCCAAAACGCGTCTGCCAGGTGCCACAATTTGGGACAAACGTGCATTGTATGTGCAATAAATACTTGTTGCGAAGCGTTCCAAGCTGTGTCAGACCCATCTTTACCTGTAGATTGGGACTGGTTGTGGATATGTGGCAGTGGTCGGCGCTGCATTTCTGACACGCCTCTTGTTCTGGAGCTCCGCGTATGGCTGACAAATGTGGAAGGAGTGCAGGCGAATGCACAACGCGGCGCCCCTCGGCCGTGATCTTCAAGGCAATGGGGAAAGAGCAGCAGATTTTCTGCTGAATGGAACGCTTCGCCAGTGGAAACACCTACTGATCCTGCCGCATGAAAGGAGAGAGCAGTCCGGTGTAGCTGACGGAGTTAGGGCAGAATCGTGTGCACAGGCGGGTCACTGTACCACGCTCGCAAATCAGACTGTTTTTAACTTACTGGCAGGAATGCAAGGACACATGGGCATGTACCGGGGACATTAAAGATGTAAAGAAAGGACATTAATTACAGCCGGGAGATCCTGAAGTCCTTTCTCTATGACCACCTTTGAACGATCCAATGGGATGCCGCCTGCAGCACTTAAAAACCCCGCGTAAACCTTGATTTGAATGATTTGGCACAACGCTGGCATTGAGGAAGGCATACGCCGAAACGCGTCTGCCAGGTGCCACAATTTGGGACAAACGTGCATTGTATGTGCAATGAATACTTGTTGCGAAGCGTTCCCAGCTGTGTCAGACCCATCTTTACCTGTAGATTGGGACTGGTTGTGGATATGTGGCAGTGGTCGGCGCTGCATTTCTGACACGCCTCTTGTTCTGGAGCTCCGCGAATGGCTGACAAACGTGGAAGGAGTGCATGGGAATGCACAACCCGGCGCCCCCCCGGCCGTTGTCTTCAAGGCAATGGGGAAAGAGCAGCAGATATTCTGCTGAATGGAATGCTTCACCAGTGGAAACACCTACTGATCCTGCCGCACGAAAGGAGAGAGCAGTCCGGTGTAGCTGATGGAGTCAGGGCATAATCGTGTGCACAGGCGGGTCACGGTACCACGCTCGCAAATCAGACTGTTTTTAACTTACTGGCAGGAATGCAAGGACACATGGGCATGTATGTACCGGGGACATTAAAGATGTAAAGAAAGGACATTACTTACTGCCGGGAGATCCTGAAGTCCTTTCTCTATGACCACCTTTCAACGATCCAATGGGATGCCGCCTGCAGTACTTAAAAAAACCCGCGTAAACCTCGATTTGAATGATTTGGCACAATGCTGGCATTGAGGAAGGCATACTCCAAAACGCGTCTGCCAGGTGCCACAATTTGGGACAAACGTGCATTGTATGTGCAATAAATACTTGTTGCGAAGCGTTCCAAGCTGTGTCAGACCCATCTTTACCTGTAGATTGGGACTGGTTGTGGATATGTGGCAGTGGTCGGCGCTGCATTTCTGACACGCCTCTTGTTCTGGAGCTCGGCGTATGGCTGACAAACGTGGAATGAGTGCAGGCGAATGCACAACGCGGCGCCCCCCCGGCCGTGATCTTCAAGGCAATGGGGAAAGAGCAGCAGATTTTCTTCTGAATGGAACGCTTCGCCAGTGGAAACACCTACTGATCCAGCCACAGGAAAGGAGAGAGCAGTCCGGTGTAGCAGACGGAGTTAGGGCAGAATCATGTGCACAGGCGGGTCACTGTACCACGCTCGCAAATCAGACTGTTTTTAACTTACTGGCAGAAATGCAAGGACACATGGGCATGTACCGAGGACATTAAAGATGTAAAGAAAGGACATTAATTACTGCCGGGAGATCCTGAAGTCCTTTCTCTATGACCACCTTTGAAGGATCCAATGGGATGCCGCCTGCAGCACTTAAAAAACCTGCGTAAACCTTGATTTGAATGATTTGGCACAACGCTGGCATTGAGGAAGGCATATGCCGAAATGCGTCTGCCAGGTGCCACAATTTGGGACAAAAGTGCATTGTATGTGTAATAAATACTTGTTGCGAAGCGTTCCCAGCTGTGTCAGACCCATCTTTACCTGTAGATTGGGACTGGTTGTGGATATGTGGCAGTGGTCGGCGCTGCATTGCTGACACGCCTCTTGTTCTGGAGCTCCGCGTATGGCTGACAAACGTGGAAGGAGTGTAGGCGAATGCACAACGCGGCACCCCCCGGCTGTGATCTTCAAGGCAATGGGGAAAGAGCAGCAGATTTTCTGCTGAATGGAACGCTTCGCCAGTGGAAACACCTACTGATCCTGCTGCACGAAAGGAGAGAGCAGTCCGGTGTAGCTGACGGAGTCTGGGCATAATCGTGTGCACGGGCGGGTCACTGTACCACACTCGCAAATCAGGCTGTTTTTAACTTACTGGCAGGAATGCAATGCCCCTTGCCCTTTCCCGGGGACAGTAAAGATGTAAAGAAAGGACATTAATTACTGCCGGGAGATCCTAAAGTCCTTTCTCTATGACCACCTTTGAACGATCCAATGGGATGCCGCCTGCAGCACTTAAAAAACCTCGCGTAAACCTTGATTTGAATGATTTGGCACAACGCTGGCATTGAGGAAGGCATACGCCGAAACGCCTCTGCCAGGTGCCACAATTTGGGACAAACGTGCATTGTATGTCAATAAATACTTGTTGCGAAGCGTTCCCAGCTGTGTCAGACCCATCTTTACCTGCAGATTGGGACTGGTTGTGGATATGTGGCAGTGGTCGGCGCTGCATTTCTGATACGCCTCTTGTTCTGGAGCTCAGCGTATGGCTGACAAACGTGGAAGGAGTGCAGGCGAATGCACAACGCAGCGCCCCCCCGGCCGTGATCTTCAAGACAATGGGGAAAGAGCAGCAGATTTTCTGCTGAATGGAACGCTTCGCCAGTGGAAACACCTACTGATCCTGCCGCACGAAAGGAGAGAGCAGTCCGGTGTAGCTGACAGAGTTAGGGCAGAATCGTGTGCACAGGCGGGTTACTGTACCACGCTCGCAAATCAGACTGTTTTTAACTTACTGGCAGGAATGCAAGGACACATGGGCATGTACCGGGGACATTAAAGATGTAAAGAAAGGACATTAATTACTGCCGGGAGATCCTGAAGTCCTTTCTCTATGACCACCTTTGAACGATCCAATGGGATGCCGCCTGCAGCACTTAAAAACCCCGCGTAAACCTTGATTTGAATGATTTGGCACAACGCTGGCATTGAGGAAGGCATACGCCGAAACGCGTCTGCCAGGTGCCACAATTTGGGACAAACGTGCATTGTATGTGCAATGAATACTTGTTGCGAAGCGTTCCCAGCTGTGTCAGACCCATCTTTACCTGTAGATTGGGACTGGTTGTGGATATGTGGCAGTGGTCGGCGCTGCATTTCTGACACGCCTCTTGTTCTGGAGCTCCGCGAATGGCTGACAAACGTGGAAGGAGTGCAGGCGTATGCACAACGCGGCGTCCCCCGGCCGTTGATCTTCAAGGCAATGGGGAAAGAGCAGCAGATTTTCTGCTGAATGGAACGCTTCACCAGTGGAAACACCTACTGATCCTGCCGCACGAAAGGAGAGAGCAGTCCGGTGTAGCTGATGGAGTCAGGGCATAATCGTGTGCACAGGCGGGTCACGGTACCACGCTCGCAAATCAGACTGTTTTTAACTTACTGGCAGGAATGCAAGGACACATGGGCATGTATGTACCGGGGACATTAAAGATGTAAAGAAAGGACATTACTTACTGCCGGGAGATCCTGAAGTCCTTTCTCTATGACCACCTTTCAACGATCCAATGGGATGCCAGCCTGCAGTACTTAAAAAACCCAGCGTAAACCTCGATTTGAATGATTTGGCACAATGCTGGCATTGAGGAAGGCATACTCCAAAACGCGTCTGCCAGGTGCCACAATTTGGGACAAACGTGCATTGTATGTGCAATAAATACTTGTTGCGAAGCGTTCCAAGCTGTGTCAGACCCATCTTTACCTGTAGATTGGGACTGGTTGTGGATATGTGGCAGTGGTCGGCGCTGCATTTCTGACACGCCTCTTGTTCTGGAGCTCGGCGTATGGCTGACAAACGTGGAAGGAGTGCAGGCGAATGCACAACGCGGCGCCCCCCCGGCCGTGATCTTCAAGGCAATGGGGAAAGAGCAGCAGATTTTCTGCTGAATGGAACGCTTCGCCAGTGGAAACACCTACTGATCCTGCCACATGAAAGGAGAGAGCAGTCCGGTGTAGCTGACGGAGTTAGGGCAGAATCATGTGCACAGGCGGGTCACTGTACCACGCTCGCAAATCAGACTGTTTTTAACTGACTGGCAGGAATGCAAGGACACATGGGCATGTACCGAGGACATTAAAGATGTAAAGAAAGGACATTAATTACTGCCGGGAGATCCTGAAGTCCTTTCTCTATGACCACCTTTGAAGGATCCAATGGGATGCCGCCTGCAGCACTTAAAAAACCTGCGTATACCTTGATTTGAATGATTTGGCACAACGCTGGCATTGA